>PVKB01000078.1:267984-927984 GCA_004027205.1 Ctenodactylus gundi
TGCTCTGTAGTCCAGGCTGGTCCTGAACTCACTAGGAAGTCCAGGCTGGTCTCGAACTCAGGGCAATCCTCCTGCCTCAGCTTCTCAAGTGCTAGGATTACAGGTATGCACCACCATTCCCAGTTTATGTGGTGCTGGGGAATTGAACTCAGGGGCCTTGAGTTTGGTAAGCAAGCTCTTTAACTGCTGATTCTCCAGCCCCTGCCTGGCTTTTGATGATATTTGAATTCAGGTTTTAGGTTTTCTGGATGTGTGTTTGGTGTTTCTTTCTTTTCTTAAAATTTGATTAGGCAAGTAAATTTTTTATTTAAGCATTCTTTATATTTAAAGGCAAATGGTTTGTGCCTATAGATTCACATTAGATTATTAAAAATAACCATACCACTTTCAAGTATCATCTTATAAACACAAAGTTCAAATTTCTATACCAGAGCATAAATACCCATGATTTTAAGTGGTTTCCTTATCAAAGTCAAAGATCCATATTATTTTATTTGTTTTTGTTGTACTAGAATTGCACCCACAGCTACATCCCAACTCATTTTTTAATCTTTTGAGACAGAGCCTTGCAAAATTGCCCAGATTGGTCTCATATCTTTGAGCCTTAGCCTTTCAGATTGCTGGGATTATAGGCCTGTACCGCCAGGCCCAGTGCAAGATAACTGTAAATTAGCAAAGACAGCACCCATTGTTGCAAGATTTAGTAGGCTGAATGTTTAGGTAAGAATTTCTCATGTAAGCATATAGCGATCACACTCTACTTAACATGTGGCGGAAGCAGTCCAGCAGAATGGACTGTTTCCATATAACTTTAACTCTTACCATTCACCTGAACATTCAGATCAGTAGGGCTGGTAGCCTTGGAAGCTGTCTTGAAAAGTGGTAACTCAGTAGGCATTGATAATCAGCAGCTACATCTAGCTAGATACCCTTCCCTATAAGTGAGTGTTGATCCTGAGAACTTGGTCCTAGAATCCAGATCTGTTATGCTATATTGGTAGCATCTGCTCTTCTTCCAAGATTTTATTTATTTTTCATTACATAGTTCTGTTCCGTGAGGCTCTGTGAAGTCAAATAGTGAATTTACACTCTGATAACTCTGTGAAACTAGAGAGACAAATGAATCTAAATATCAAAAACTTATGCAATTTGACAATATTTCCATTGGCTCTCCTTGAACTTTTTCTACTTTGTTGGTTAGATTTCACATATGAATTTAGTATGGATTGGTTGCATAATGACTTTCAGGAATGAATACTTTTTGTGGAAAAAAAGAGATGGAATGTGTTTTTCTAGGATTTCTCTTTCTTGAGTTGAGGAAAGATAGCCATACATCTCCCATCAGACCTGCTGCTAGATAATCTGTCAGTAATGGTGTTGGCAGAACTCTGGGCATCCTACCAGCAAAAAGGAGATTAGACTTAAAGTGATTTCACTTTCAGACTTTACCTACAATTGATGAGGTGCCAAATTGGGTGTGACAAATCTAACAGATAATTGTCAAGTAGGTTTTATTAGCGATCATAGAATAGATAAATTATGTTATTCATGTTAAAAGTGAAGAAAGAAAATTAGAGTCTATTTGGAATTAGAATACACATATTGTAGATACATTTACATATATTGAAGCCATTTCAATGCATGCGTTAACTCAGTTCCTTTACTTCTGTCAAAAGGGTAGGTATAATGTACATGGGGATACAGGTTGGATAGGAATGTGTGGAGTGGTTATGATCGATGACAAAGTATAAAAGAGTTTAGAATTTGAACATAAAAAGCTATTTTTCTTATAGGTGTGCTAAATATTAAAAATCCTGTAGATAACACTCAGCTCAGATATTTGTGTTAGAGCTAAACTTCTGACAGTAACATGCTTCAGTATTGCTTATGGTATGGTTAGTAACTTGGTTGGTTTAATGAATATTTACAAAAATCATGCTGAAGCACAGGCAAAGCTAAGGATGACATTGCTGTTAGGGAGCTCTCTGATGAGCAAGGCAGTGCGTCAGTGCACAGGAGAGGAGTTTTTGCCTCCTTGGCTTTCTGTGGAATCCCAGTAGCCAGAATAATGGTACCTTGCATGAAGAGAAGAATGAAATGTGTATCAAGTTTCTGCTTTTGTGAAACATACACTCTAGTGGGAGAAGCTGGAAAATGTAAATACAAATAAGTAAGCAGTATGTATGATAGGTTGTGATTTGGGTTAGGGTGGAGTTTTTCATAGAATGACTGGGACTAGGCTAGTTTGGGAATGAATGGACGAGAAAGAAAAAGTTGTGCACAGTTGAGAAGAAAGGCAATTGTGTGAGGAGTAGACAGGTCTTCATGACTTGAGGTGGTGAATGAGAGAGCAGCTTGATTAAGAGTGTAGATTTTATTCTGTGTACAGTGGGAGCTCATTAGGAAAGTGTATTTTTAAATTAATTGATACTTTTTTTTTGGAATCCAGGTCTTGCAGATACTAAGGAAACACTCCTCCACCTAGCTACAACCTCAGCCTTTGATCTTCTTTTTAAAAGACATTGCCCTGATTTTTTTGAGACCACACTATAGCAGGGGAAAGAGGAATAACCACCGCCTCCCCCCAAAAAGCTATGAGTGTTGGGCATTGTCCCACGAGGGTAGTTGTGGAAATGGGCAGAAGAGGGTGGATTTGGAATGTATATTGTAATAGCATATGTTGTTGAGTGGTCTCAGAGGAGTCCATGAGAAAGTTGATGTTTTCAGACATGTATGTACATGCACACATTGTTTTTTCATGATGAAATTTATTTTAAAGTGTTTGTTGGATTATGAAGTTATTGTTCAAAAAAGGAAAGACTCCTGCCTCTTTGACCTATATGGAGTAAATAGCAGGGCTGGAGGAAGCAAGCTGTGTGTGCTGTTTGAAATTGTGTGGTGGGGTGGTTCTGTAGATCTAGACATTTTGACAGTGAGCAGTTAAGGCAGCATGGCAATACACACTATTTATCTTTTGGCAGATCAGAGCGTAATTAAAATAAAATAAGGAAATTCATCTATAACTTTTGGATGAGATAGGATTCTGTAGAGATTATCTCAGATCTAGGTCATGAGGGATTGTGCTTTATAAAAACATAAACATCAACTATTCAGAATGTTTGAATTATTCTAGATTCCTTTTGACTGCTATGAATTTGTTGATCCACTTGGACAGACTCCATGACTGTGAACTTTTAATAGTTAACAAGGAGTGGAAAGGAGTAAGAGAATATGAAAGCAAACAGCAATGCTAATTGCTGGTACTTTCAAACCATTATCTTTATTTATTTTTATTCCCTCCCCTGCTTTATTTTTTTGAGACAGGGTCTCACTGTATGGTCCAGGCTGGTCCTGAACTCATTATGGAGCCCAGGCTGGCCTTCGACTCACAGCAATCCTCCTGCCTCAGCCTCCCAAGTGCTGGGATTATAGATGTACACAACCATGCCCAGCTTATATGGTGCTGGGGAATAAAACTCAGGGCTTTGCTAGGCAAGTGCTTTAACCACTACACTATTTCTCCAGCCCCTTTCCCTCAAATTATTTTTTATTAGTTTGTATTTGCCCTATATAATCATTACATTCAACTTGAGGAACTGGTGTATATATGTATTTCACCTTCATTGTTTTTACTTCCCTTCTTCTTGTCCTACTTTCATACACCTTCCTACCCACAATCCCTCTTTCTTTCTACAAAATCTGTCTCCTTGTTTTCTGCCATCACTCTTACTTGTTTTTTACTTAAAAATTTTAATTAGTTTATATTATTATAAATTGATATATTGATAAAATGATATATTATATATATCATAGTAGACCATGGGATATTTAGCCTGTGCCTGACTTATTTCACTAAAGGGTAATGGTCTCAAGATACATCTAATTTCCTATGAATGAGTCAAATCTATTTTTCTTTATGGCAGAGTGGAAACTACATTGTGAATATATACTATATTTTCTTCATCCATTCATCTGTTGATGGACACAGAAGCTGCTTCCAGGATTTAGTCATCAGGAGTTGTGCTGCTATAAACCTGCGGATACATATATCTCTGTAACCTTCTTATATGATGTCTTAATTTTTTTGGAAAGATACTTAGAAGAGGTAGAGCTGCATGAAATGAACATCAATGTTTTGAGGACTCTGCATGCTAATTTCCATAATAGTCGTACCAGTTTACAGTCTTACCAACATTGTAAAAATGTTCCTATTCCCCTACGATCTCTCCAGCTTTTGGTTTTTGAGATCTTGTTAATAGCTATTCTTACTGGAGTAAGATGTTGTCTGTGTTGTTTTGATTTGCATTTCTATAGTGGCTAGAGATGCCAAACTTTTGTTTATATATTTATTGGTCAATTATTTTTTTTCTTTGGAGAGCTATCTCATTTCAGTTGCCCACTTTTTGATTTGGTTCTTTATTTTTGGAGTTTAATTTTTTCTAGTTCTCTGTGTATTCTACATATTATCCCTCTGTCCAATGAGTAGTAGGTGATTACATTTTTTTTTATTCTTTGTTCTGTTTTCACTCTGTTGTTTCCTTTGCTCTGTAGAAGCTTTTTAATTTGATACAATCCCAATTGTTGATTTTTGGTGTTATCTCTTGTGCAGTAGGTGTTCGGTTGAGAAAGTCCTTGCCTATGCCTGTGTCTTCGAGGGTTTTGCCTGTTTTATCTTTCAGCAGGTTCAGTATTTCTCTTTTAGTGTTTAGATCTTTGATCCATTTTGGTTTAATTTTAGTAAAAAAGAAAAATGTGGATCTAGTTTCATTCTTTTGCATGTGAACTCCCAGTTTTCCCAGCGCCATTTGTTAAAGAGGTTCTCTTTTTTTCCAACATATGTTTTTGGCCTCTTTGTCAAAGATCAGATGGCTGAGAGTTTTTGGGACTGTTTCTTCAACTTCACATCTATTCATTTGGTCTGCCTGTCTTTTAGCGCCAACACCAGGTGATCAAACCATAAATTTAAGCTGGTAATTCCTGACCTGCTTTTGGAACATAAGATGACAGAGGCTAAGTGTGACTTGAGCGTGGTTCTTTAGAAATATTATCCTTGTAAAAATCACATACTTTTCATTTTGAGGGAAGCAGCATTTGCTTTACAATCTGAATGTCTTGATGAGGGGAGTTTTCTATCTTACCATCACCTTGTGGACCAAAGAGAAAAAGTCAGGTGAAAGTTGCTCAAGTGTTGACAGACTGAAGCAGCTCAATGAATTAATCTTAATAGAAAATGCAACTAATTTTGCTAGTTATAAAATCACCCTAGATGGGATAATGAATAGATGATACCTACCATCACTCATTTTATACGTAAGGAAATCAACAATTATCTGACATTAAACACTAAATGTAAAGGTACCTCCGTGTTGTACACATATAAGAAATTTATTTTTTTCTAAGGCTCAGTGGTGTTCTGTTGTATGTATACATGATAGTACATTTTCTAAAGCCATCCTTCACTGATAGACCCTTGAGTTGTTTCCACTTTTTAGCTTTGTTTTTACTTTAGTTGTTATTAAGGTGGATACATATCTCTGCATTTCTTCTAAGTTCTTTTGGCTATGAACTCAGAAGTAGAATGGCTGGAACATCTAATTATTCTGTTTTTGAATTTTAAGAAATGGCCAGAAGGCTTTCCATCTGGCTGTAATAGTTTGCACCCCCATCAGGGAAGCTTTCCCTCAGAGTTGTCTGACCCACCTTTTAAGTTAGGCACTGTAGTACCACTCTTTCCTGTATCATAGAACTTTCTGATTTTAATTTGCTACTTCAATTATCTGATGCTCCCGTGATGTGCTGAGTTCCACGAGGGTACGGGCTGTGTCTATCTTAATCACTGTTGCTTCCTTTAGACTTAGCTATCAGTAGAGGTAGTGCCTAGAATGTGACTTTTAGTTTTAAATAAACTTCTCTGTGGACTGTAATAGGCATTTTGGTCTTTGTAAATAAGATGTGAATTCAAGTCTTCTGACCTTTAGTACTCCTGTGATCTTACATCTAAATCTTGATTTTTACCTCTGTAAAATGGGGATAATATCTGTTTCATCTTCATAATGTTTTTCATAAAGATGAAGAGGAGTCACAGGTTGTATGTGGTGGCTCATGCCTATAGTACCAGCACTCAGGAGGCTGGGGCAGGAGACTGGTGAGTTGAAGGTCAGCCTGGACTACATGGCAGGTTCAAGGCCGGGTTTTGGACTACATTGCAAAACTATCTCAAAGAAAAAAAAGAGTTAGCATTTGTAAAATACCCTCCATGGTTATAAATATGAATGGAATGACGAAGAAGGAGCAAGGGGATGGAGATTCAACGTTTGTAGTCTTGACTGGTGATGACATTAAGATTAATAACAAGAGAAACAGATTTAAGAAAGTCAGGAAAGGAAAATGTTGACTTTGATTTTGGTCTTATTGAATCTTAGGTGCTGGTGGGAGCCTTCATGTTGTAATATCCTGGAGACAGTTTTAGATACAGGTTTGGGCCAGAGATGAGGATTTGAGAGTTATCTGTAATGAACTCATTTTAAGAAGATGAGATTGCCTAAAGGAAGAATGTTTTGTAGAGTAAGAAGAAGGGAAAGGTTAGGGAATGTCTATCAAGGGCAAAAGAAGAAAAGGCTTAAAACGGAGATTCAGGACAAGTAAGCGTAGGCTGTGATAATCAAAGGGAAGAAATGTTACAGAAATCAAGAGAAAGAGGATTCTGTGAAAGATGCCCGTAACTGCCTGCTGCTTCTCTCATGGTGGAGAGGAGAAGCTGGGTTCGCATGGAGTTGTCACTGACTGTGGCTGGAAAGGCTTGTTTTTGAGAATGGCAGTGGTAGAAGCCAGGTCACAGAGGGAATTAGGGGAAAAGGCCAGTAAGAATTCTAGGCATTTATCTTAAATGGCTCTCTGGAAATGTAGGAAAAGGGATGCAGAGGAGGAAACTAAGGCAGATGGAGGTTAAGTAACTTGCTCCAGGTCACGGAGCAAAAGGCAGAGGCAGGATTTGAATTGATGAGGTCTGGTTCTAGAGCCTGTGCTTTATTATTTAGAATTTACTCTTGTACCTTTTTCTTTGTGGTTAAGGTTACTGCAAAGACATCTGTACATTTGAAGTTAAAACCCAAATAACTCATTGTAAAATCTGGTTCTCTGGTTATTACAGCTCAGATTGGAGTTTTGTTCTTTATAGTTTAATGAAATTGCACATGTGATGATTAAGTTAGGTGGCAAACTGACATGGGGACAGAAGCATCCCTTTTTTAGAATTATTATTCAGTTTTATCAAAAATCCGGTAATGGTAATTTTTCATTGGTGGTAGCAATGGAAGAGGGAACTCGAGAACATAAAATGCACATATTAAAATAGGATTAATAAGATGCTGATGAAAATATAGTTCTACAAAATGCATCAAGAAATGATTATAATGAAGAGTGTATATTGACTTTCAGGAATCTTGGGAACAAGTGCATGAAAACAATAAGAAATATCTATTTTGTACTATAAACCTCTACGATAGTTACTAAGTTATTATTTCAGATATTTTTTTCTTGAACTTTTCATCACTGCTAGAGAAAACTAAGTTGTTGCAGCTGTGCCAGTCAGGGGATTTGTTGTTGTTCTGAAAGTGATATAGCAAGTCTCATATAATTCACTTGCAGCTACACAAAGGGAGGTATTTAATGTCTGATTATGTTGCACTTGCTTGGGAAACAGCAGGAAGCCTAAGAGGGACATAGGGAGCAAAGGATTATTGAATGGACAGCCACTGAGGTCACTTGCTGATGACTTTACTTCAACATCAAGTGCATTGGCTTTCCCATGGCAGGTTGTTTGAGCATGGTTTAATGTTTAAAACTTGGTAAAATCACGGAGAAATCAGAAATCCTGCTGGTCTCAGGTGTGATTATTTGCAGCTGGACTGCTAGCAAGAAGGTACTAAGTTAGATCATGCTAGATCTAGGTGGGGCAAAGCACACGGTGAAATCATGTGGGACTCAGTCCTCTGCACTTCCATAGACTGCTGAGGGATGAGTACCCTCAGGACTTGTCTGGCTTTTTTGTCTGAGTGGGTATTGCCAAGAGAGGGGTTTTCTCCTCCTGGAAATTTCCAGGGGTGTATTATTAGGGCTTTGGAGCTAGTGTGTAGGTGGAATGCCATTTAGGGAGTTTTAATTAATTTTGTTATCTCCCTTTCATGGTTTGATCTTGGAAATTATGGGCAGTATTTGTGAGGAAGATTCTTGAGCAAGTGCTATCTCTATTTTCAGTAGAATTACTTGGAACTGTGTCGAGGAAATTAGAGTTTGCAAGGGCAATTACAGTGAATGCAGTCAAAAGGAGAATTGTTGTGAGCCGTTGGCTCATTGGAAATAACCTAGCATTTTGTTTTGTTTTTATTAATGGCTTGATACTGATACATTTTTTGGATATATAAAGTGTTCTTCTTCATTGTCCTAGTCATTTTCAGTCTCTCCCCAAACCACTGTTTCTCTTTTGATCCAGTTTGGTTGTTTTTTTTTTTAATCATAGAAATTTTTCTCTTCAGGAGGCCTTCTTTTCCTTTTAGAAACTAATACTGTTCTTAAAATTGATGATTGTAGATGAGAACTCAGAACTAATTTGGTGAGACAGATTTTGATGTTCAGGTTATCTGAAGAGATAAAATACATTATTTTGTTTTTGTAGTTTTTACTTTTTAAAATTCCCCTTGAACGAGAACCTTCTGAGGTCAAGCAATATTATAGATAAATTTGTGGAATCCTTGGAAAACTGACTCATAGAAAAAGGTGCTACGTTATGGAGAACATCCAAAGAGGGGTGGAAAATGTCATGTTGTGATTTGACACAAGAGGCTCTGCTAAGGGATAAGTAGTTCCTTTGAGTAGTTGTCACAAGAAAAAAGGTGAGACAGGGGAAGAGATGTGGAATATCTGGAGGATAGAATGCTGTTATAAATCAAAAATAAATGAATGATGAAAACAAAAAAAAAAAAAGAAAAAAAAGAAAAAGGTGAGGAACCAGTCTGTGATGGGCGCCTATTATCCCAGCACTGGGGGAATCCGCGGCAGGAGGATGGCAAATTTGAGCCCAGCCTGGGCAACTTAGCAAGTTAGTGAGATTGTCTCAAAGTAAAGCCAAACAAAACAACCAGATAAATGAGCAAACAAACAAAGTGAGATGATGAAAATTCTTATAAAACTGAGTGGAATCCACATTCACTATGTTTATATGACAATAAAATAGAGACTCTTAGATTTAAAGTAGGAAAATATAAATACCTCAGGTAAAAGTGGCCAAAAAGCATGACCAAACATTTCACAGAAGAGCTACTGCAAATGTCAATAAAAATGTGAAAAGCTGCTCAGCATGACTAATAATCCAAGAATGAGAGAACTGGTAGTTTCATTTGTCAACTTGCCAGAAATGTAAGCTTGGTAATAACTGGTGTTTGGGCCAGTGAGGAAATGGGTATTGTCTACTGATGACATAAAAACTGGCCCTGTGTGTCTGGAGGGCAGTTTCACAAGGTGGACCCCAGCCTTAAAGAGAGTATACCTTTTTACCTGATGAGTCTTCTGACCATTTTTATCTTAAAAGAATCTTTTGTGTGTTCTATTTAAGTTGACAGTTTGTGCATGCCTTCTGCTGCAGATAGGTAGCAGTGGCCGATAAAAGAATAGAAGGAAAAGAGAAAGACTTACCTGAGTTTATGTGAATGTGAAATGGGAAGAGAACTAAACTGAATGGGATGACAAGCTGGACTGAAGCCAGGTCCTATGCGGGCTTTGGACATAGGGTGAAAAAAGTTGCATTTAGTCCTAATGGTATATTAGGGACGAAAGTTTACCACCTGGGTGGGCCTGGAACTAGGTGTACTGTTTGAAGCCAGGGGCTGAGGTGAAATTGCACTTCTTGAGAAAAGAACTGAAAGACACTCTCACTGGGCAGCCACAGTTTATGTGATGCTTTGGCCTTGAGGGGCCAGAGGAGATAGGTGCATCTTTAAGAGTAGAAGCTGCATCAGGTTGTCTGGGTGTAGGATAATGGGGAGAGGAGGTGGTGCCCCACCCGCCCATCAACCACAGGACCCGGTTGGCAGGAAAGGTGAGCACAGGAACAGAAAAAAGCACACAAGAGTCGAATGCCTTGTCCTCAGACTGATCATCCAAACATATTCTAAAGTACTTGAAGAAAATAAATGCTAAGAACAACAATTAACAGAGCCAACAATGAGAATAAAAATTCATTGCAAATGAGATTAATTTTTAAAAAGAATTGATCAAGACTGCAAAGAAGCATGTTCAGCATACTGAAGGACTATGTAGAGGCATTATGTTGATAAAAATAAAACCTTAAAATGCTCCCAAATATGCAAAAATGGAATATGAGTAGACATACAAAAACCAATTGCACATTTTAGAAGTGAAAAATCTAGTCATAGAAGTAATAAACTTAATAGATAGGATGGAATTTAGACATGACAGTATACAGAGAAAATTAGTGAATTGAAAGAGTACAGAGGAATTCATCCAGGACATGGCATAAAGAGACAAAATATTTTTTTAAATCACTTTAAGGGATGGGGGGGGGGAATAAATTAAGCATTTCTTATTAGAAGTTCTCTTAGAAGTTCTGTCCAATAGAAATTTCAGACAAAATAGGTGGAAGGTCAATTTAAATAATCAAAGTTGAGCATTTATCTTATTCACAAAATGACACGAGTTCTTGGATAATTTGAGTAGTATCATCATGTTGAAACTAGAATCTAAGCGATGCAGAAAAAAAATCCTTAAGTGACACAAAATTTAAAAATGCAGGTTGCCTACAAAAGAAAGATTCTTATTTGCAACAATGGATGGTAGAAGACAGGGGCATAATATCTTCAAAGTGCTAAAGGAAGATTATAGTCAATTTCAATTTTTAAAACCCTGGGGGTCTTTGATTTAAGAGTGAGAGAAAAAATATACCTTCAAATATGAAAAACCTCTAAAAAGAGTTAGCATTCATAGAATTTTCCTAGGAAAACTTAAGTGCTTCACTTTAGCAAGCAGAAAAGTGAACCCAGAAGGCAGGATACAATAAAAGAAACCAGGAGGAGCATAGAAATTGATAAAATTATTATTAAGTATTAGAGAAGTCACTTTGTTTTTGGCTTGAAATATTACTTTTTGGTTTTAAAATAAGTTTAACCTATGTGTGATGCAGTATTAGGACACGAACGGGGAGATCCCATTGGTATTATTGATTTCTGCAGATAACAAGGAAATATGATACGTTTTAGATTTTAGATGAAATTGATACATATCTAGCAAGATGTACATTACCTAATTTGCATGAGGAAATAGAAAAGAAAGCAATGAAAAACTGAATGTTAAGAAGTCTGTCCCCCAAACGACAAGAGGCTGTGTTTTATGGGCAAGGTGAACTGAATTTAGGTAATCCTTCCTAATATCTTTCCTTTTTAAAAGTGTTACTGAGACATAGTTGATATACAATGAATTACACATGTTTAATTATACAGCTTGATAAATTTTGACACGTGTTCATTTGTCACAGAATTCAAGGCAATGAACATATTCATTACACTCCCTAATCTTTGTGGTTCTTGGGGAACTTTCCCTCCATTGCCCTCCATTACGGTAGCATACAGCATGTGCTGTTTTTGGTTTAAAAAAAAATTAAAGACATTATTTTTTAGAGCAGTCGTTCTCTCTTGGTTCCTGTGAAGAAGCACAGAGATTTCCCCTTACTTTTTAGCATATGCATGTGTAGTCTCTTTGTTACAATATCTTCCAGCAGAGTGGAACGTTTGTTGCACATGATGATCCTACATTGACACATCATTATCACCCACAGTTCACATTGTGCATAATGTTCACTGGGGTTGTGTTTTTGGAGTTGTACATCCCATGAGTTTGGACATACGCACAATGACATGTTTTTACTGTCTTTTGATTCAGTTTTTATTTAATTTCTTTCTCTCTGACCTGCAGAGCCCACCAAACAGCTGAGGAGAGTGTGATGACAGAGTCATTTAAATGACCTCTGGAGATTCCTTTCAGAGAACACACGTCACTTTGTTAGAAGCAAGAGCATATATACAGTAGAGTTAGTGGCGGGTCCTAGAGGCCATGTGACGTTCCATACATCCAATCATCTCAAGATACAGAACCATACTCTTATATGGAAGTCCTGGGAGCTCAGGGTACCAGGCTCAGGTGTTCTGGATGTGAGCCAAATATGCTTGTGTCCATCCCAACACCTCCATATCTCCGATATCTATTATTTGTATTAGTATGTCCACAATACATAATAATCATATTTAATTTGAGGAATTAGTGCATATACCTATTACGTCTTCATCATTTTACTTTCTCTCCATCTTCCCCTTTCCCACTCCCCTTCCCCTTTCTGCAAAGTGTAGTATCATACAGTGATTTCACTGTCCTAAAAATCCTGTCATCTGCCTTTCTTCAATTAACATGATGATTTTGAGATTTATCATGTATGTATCAGCGATTCATTCCTTTTTATTTCTAAATAGTAAATTACTCTATGGATATATCACAATTTGTCTCCCAATATATTACAATGTTTTTATTTATTTACTGATGAACATTTCAGTATTTTCCAAGTTTTGATAATTATGCATAAAGCTACCATGAACTTTCACAAAGTTTTGCATGAATGTGTATTGTCATGTCTTAACTATTTCAGAAGCTACCAAATTGTCTTTCAGAGTGACAGTGCTTTTTATTTTCATGATTTCCTTGACTATAAAGTTTTCAGATTCGGGTTAAGTTTTCAGATATTTGGGAATATTTCTACGTAAATGCTTTTTATTGATTTTTCATGTGTCTTTTTTATTTTTATTTTTTTGAGATGGTCTTGCTACGTAGTTGAGGCTGGTCCTGAACTCAGTGTGTAGCCCAGGCCTCAAACACATGACAGTTCTCCTGCCTCAGCCTCCGAATGCTGTAATTATAGGCATGCACCATCGTGCCTGGCTTATGTAGTTCTGGGGAATTGAACTCAGGGTCTTGTGCTTGCTAGGCAAGTGCTCTAACTGCTGTGCTTTTCCTCTAGCCTGAGAATACTTTTTAAAACATTATTTAAATTCTTTTAAATGAATTGAGACCCAGTTACAGATATGTCTTGGTAAATTTTCTTTGTATATTCGGAACAAATTTTTTGCTATTGTTTATGATGTATATGTACTGATTTGGTGGGTTGGAATACTGTTCTCTGTATTCTTACCAGTTTTTAACTACTTGTTCTGTCAATTTTTGAGTCTGGATATTGAAATATTTCACAGTAACTGTGGAATTATCTGTTTCTCTTTTTACTTTTTTTCTGAATATATTTTGAAGATACATTATTAAATGCATAGATACATAGGATTGCTATGTCTTCTTGGTAAATTGATGTTTTAAAAATCATGATTATGAAATGACTTCATGTATTGCAGCATTCTTAGTTTTGAATGCCCTTTTGTGTAATATCAAGTGTAGCCACTTCAGAAATTTTTGGGGGCGTGGTATTACTGGCTAAATATTTCTGTGTTGTTTCCTTAATTTTTTATTGTGGCAAATAGACATAAACATACAATTCATTATTTTGACTGCTTCTACATAAACAGTTCTGTGGCGTTAAGTATAGCCACATTGTTGTGTCCATATTCTTACTTTCAACAGATTTGTTTCTTTATTGTTGGAGTGGATTTCTAATAGGCAGCGTATGATTGGGCACTGTTTATTAAAAATACAATCTGACAATCCGTCCCTTTTAATTCGGTTAGGGTTAGACCCTTTATATTTAATGTGATTGTTTTGTTGTTGGACTTAATTCTGTTTTGCTATCTGTTCTTTGTTCTCCTTTTTCTCTTGATTTCTGCCATCTGTGGATCTTTATGACTCCATTTTATCTTCTCTATTGGCTATTACTTTTGTTGTTTTATGGTTATTTTGAGATTTTTAAATCACCTTTATCTTAATAGAATCTTTAAAGTGGTGTGATTTTGTGTTACCTCTGGGGATCTTACAGCAGTGTGCTTCTGCCCTGCCCTGGCTGCTATGCTGCTGCCACCGGATGTTCACTTCTCTATGTGCTCGAAGTCCCATGGTTTCACTATTAATCTTACTTCAAATAGTCAAGAACCAATTTTCTTTTATAAAGATATAATGTGTGAAGAATAAAATCTTTTATATTTTCCATGTAGTTACTGTTGTTATTCATTTCTGTATGTAGTTTCAGATGGGTGTTTGAGTGTCATTTATTTTTGCTTAAAGGCTTTCTGTTGTCATTTCTTACAGTGAAGTTGTGGTCTTGCATTTATTTATTTATGTTGGCTGTACTGAGGATTAAACTCAAGGCCTTTGCCCTGATTTACGTCCACAGCCCATTTGTGTGTGTGTTGTGTTTAATTTTGAGACAGAGTCTCACTAAGTTACTGAGTTGCCCCAGCTAGGCTTGAACTTGTGACCATATTATATTCAAATTATCAGCCGTACCACTGAACCTGACTTCGGTAGTGAACTTTTGTGCTTTTTTTTATAAAATAGCTAAAAAAGTGTTTTTTTAATGTTATTTTACAAAGATGTGGCACTTGTCCGCCAATCTCTAGGTAATGGTCTTTCCATGACATACTTGGTCCTGTTCCTATGGTTGTTCCTATAAGTTGTCTTTGTCTGATTATTTATTTGTTTATTTACTTTTGTTTTGTTTTTGGACAAGAGTCTTATTTTGTTCCAGGTTGGTTCTGAACTGACAACAGCCTAGACTGGCCTAGAACTCATGGTAGTCACCTGCCTCAGTCTTCTGAGTGCTGGGATTACTAGTGTGTGCCACTATGCCTGGCTTATGTGGTACTGGGGAAATTCAACTCAAGGCTTTGAGCTCTCTGTCTGCTTTTGGCTTTTTCTCTTTTTTATTGTCTTCCCGTAATTTGATAGCAATATTCTTTGATGTTAATTTTTTTTGTATATAGGTCTTTTGAATATGTGCTTTAATAAATTTTTATCAAGTTGAGAAAATATTTGGCTAATGTTTTCTTCTTGCATTCTTTCTCCTCTCCTTTGGGAGACTCCAGTTACATAAACTCAGCTGCTTTATGGCAGGGGTCCTCAACTTCTGGGCTGCAGACCAGTACTAATCCTTAATTGTAGAAGGACTGGGCTGCTGGGACTGGGAGGCAGAGAATAGGAGGTGAGCTTCGGAAGCTCCGCCTCCTGTCGGCATGCTCTTGCTGGGTCCTGCTGCTGCTGCTGATGGACAGGATGTGAAGCTTCCTTGCTTTTCACTCTCCTCCTGCTGCTTCTCCCCTTTTCACAGCTGTGCTCCGACAACTTACCATATAACAAATACTCTACTCCCTCCTTGGGCGGATGCTCTTCAACTAAACCAGGCCCTGATGCTAGGAAAAAGCTGGGCCACTGCTTTAAGGCACACTGATACAGTTAATTTTTTTTCTCCTGGCATTTTCTTCTCTGTATTTCATTTGGATAATTTTCATTTCTATGTCTTTGGGTTCATTCTTCTTTTCTTCTGTGGGAAGCAACCTACTTTGAGTCCCATCCAGTGTTATCTTTCATCTCAGATTTTGTGATATTCTGCTCTAGAAGCTTGATTTAATTTTTCTCCTGTTTCTTTAGTTACTATCTTTCCCCAGCTTTATGCATATATGAACTGTATTTTAATGTACCTGTCTATTAATCCCGTCATCCTTGTTACGTTTGATCTAGTTTCAATTTGTTGATTTTTCTCTTTTATCAGTCAGCCTCTTAGGCCTTGTACTTTTTGTTTGCATGACAAACTAAATTTTAACATTGGAGTGTTGGATTTTGTTCCTTTAGGTCTTGCCGAACTTTGTTAACTATTTCATGTAACTTATTTGGAAGTGGTTTGATCCTTTTAGGCTTTGCTTTAAGCTTTCTCAGGAAAAAATAGAACATCATTTAGTCTCATGCCAGCTTTTTTTTTTTTATCACTGTTGAGATAAAATTCTTCTGAAAAACTTTCCTGATGTTTTGTGAACTAGGAGATTTTGTGTTCTGGTCATACGTATTATCTGCTATGGTGTAGACTCCTGGTTTTGGAAATAGAAGGAGGCATACTAAATAATAAAAAAGAATATCTTTTTTTGTAAGCATTGTAGAGCTTTCAAAGAAGCTAGGATTTAAGGGAGCTCAAGCACATTGGTTATAAGCTTTGATTTTAAAGGTAGGACCGATTCTAACTAAAAATTTAAAAATGTGTTATATATGTTTCTTTTTAAAATTACAGTTTTGGAAGATAACCTTTCTCTTGTTGCAGAGATGGTATGAAGGAATGTAGTGGGAATGACCTTGTAAAATGCTTGGCAAATGAAGATGTAATTTGTGATTCAATCATGATCAGCAGTGTAATCCCTTGGCTAGATCCTTAGTAGCTTTGAATGAGCCTTAATTTCTTCATGTGTCCTAAAATTTTAAAGTTTTATGTTAAAATCTCAATGATTACCACAGTGTATTTAATTATTTTGGTTGTATGTATAATCTTTTAGGAAGAGTGTTTATAACTTTCTCTTGTAATTCATTTGGGCAATTAATATCTAAATTTGTCAAGAAGGATTAATGATCTCTGGCCTACAGTGTAATTATATGAGGTACATATAGATTCCTTTATAGATAATTTATAACTTGTAATTATTTCTTCTTAGTTATGTTCTTGTTGCTGTGACTCAATATGTGACATCCACAAATTAAAGGAGAAAAAGTTTATTTTAGCTCACAGTGTCAGAAGATTCATAGGTGGCTGGCAACAGTGGAAGGACATTGCAGAGGTGGAGGTGGGAGTATTGCAAACAGGAAGCCAGGTCAAGTCAAGTCAAGTCTGGTCAAGTCCATGAAGGAATGCAGGAAGTAGCATATATCCTTCCATGTTCCTTCCCAGTGATCTTCCCCTTCCGGGTCCAGTCTTAGTGTTCTGCACCTTCCGGGTTTAAGCCCTGACCACATACCTGTAATCCAATCCAAACACCTGAATCCATCTACCCTTCCAGACCAGGTTGCAGTCTCCCAGCAGCAGTACATGGTTCTATACACAGTCCATGACATCCAAACACATGAGACTTTTTGGGGACATACCTGATTCCAAACCAAAGTATTTTTCCCCTGACCCTCAAAGACTTATGTCCATCTCCCTATGCGAGGTGCGTTTAGTCCTTTTCTAGGAGTTGCCAAAGTATTAAGCAATCCATCACTGCTGAAAAATAGTTCAAGTCCAATATCTCCTCTGAGATGCAGGGCAAACTCTCAGCTGTGAGCTCTTGTGAAAATCAAAGAAAGGTTAAATACTTCCAGCATACAATGGCACAAGGTAACCATTCTCATTCCAAAAAAAAAAAAAAAAAAAAAGGAATAGGAAGATAGAAAGTAACTGGAAGAAAACAAATTCTAAACCCAGGAGGGCAAGGCTTAGCTCCTGTATCTCCCTGTCCAGCATCTGAGGCAGTAGCAAGATGTGAACTCCATAGGGTGTGGGTGGCCTTTCCCTACGTGTTACTGCTGGCTGCAGTCTCCATCTTCTCTCCTTAGGGCTGAATCCACTCATGGTCTGCAACTTTTCTCAGCTGGTGATCCATGCTCCTGGCTTCTCCAAATTTTCAGGGTCTCCATTGCACCTTAGGGTTCTCCTGCACAACTTAACGCACTGCCCTCCTATGGGCACACTGCCTGGTTTCCAAGGCCTTCCTCTGAAATCTGGGTGCAAGCCTCCATGACCCTGCAACTCTTGTATTTTGAAGTCCTGTAAAGTCAGGACTATGTGGATGTGATCAAGGTGGGACACTGCCTGGAGCAGTAGTCTGGCCTCCTTTTGCTGGCTGTAGCAGCTTCTGAGTGCTTGGATTACTGAACTCTGGGGAGACAAACTCTGGCAAGCACGTTGCTCTTTGGCCTTACAGTGAATTCTGAGGTACTTTTCTCAGAACAGGATCTTTTGCCTTGGCACCCGTGGATTGGTAAAGGGTGAGGTCTTGCAGATTCCTGAGACACTCTCAAGGCCTCTTTGTTACAGTCTGGATTCTAAGTACTTGGCTTCTTTTGAATGCTGGTTTCTTTACTTCCCTGTGCTCTTTGGCTGTACCACTGCAGGTTATTTTAGTCTGGCGTTGCAAATTATTTATGTCATTTTTTCTCCTGCCTTTCACCATAGGGTTGGTTAAAAGTTACAAACAGTACCCGAGTGGCAGCCTGAGATTTGCTGCAGCAGATTAAGCAGCCCATTGCCCTTAATCTCAGTTTCAGATAAAGTTTCTGGACACGGGCAAAGCACCAGCAAACTTTCTACCAGAGCATAGCACTCATGGTTTTTAGACTACTTGCCAATACAGTTCTCCCTCTTATCTGAAACTTCTTAAGTCTGGCCCTTCCAACCTACACTTCTGTCAGCATTCTGGTCTTCTGAGTTCTGACCAGAATCTCCCATTAAGCTTGGGCCAGAGCATTGCGGTGCTTCACTAGCCAACATCCTCAAATCTTCTCAAACAAGTTCTGCAAACCACTTCCAAAGACTTCGAAACCACAAGTTCAGGTAAAGTCACAAGCAACACCCTCACTTCTCTGGTATCAATTTCTGTCTTAGTTACTTTTTCATTGTTGTGACTCGATATGCAGCATCCACAACTTCAGGAGAGGAAAGGCTCATTTTAGCTCACAGTTTCAGACGATCACAGTCCATTCATGGGTGGCTGGCAACAGTGGAAGGACATTGCAGAGGTGGAGGTGGGGACAGCTGCTCACAGCATTGCAAACAGGAAGTCAAGTCAAGTCAAGTCTAGTCAATTCCATGAAGGAATGCAGTAACGAGCATATATCTTTCCAGTTCCCATCACTGGGATCTGTCCCTTCTGGGTCAGCATCGGTGTGCTTCTCCTTCCAGGTTTAAGCCCCTATCACACACCTGTTATCCAGTCCACACACCTGAATCCACCCCTCCAGACCAGGCCCCAATCTCCCAGCAGCAGCACATGGGTCCATAGACAATCAATAACAAATACATGAGGCTTTTGGGGGACATTCTTGATCCAAACCACAATAAATTGAAATCATCTTTTCTTCAGTCATGAGTAAAACAGCACTGTTTGAGGGGCTTTTATGTGCTAGGCACTGTTTTTAGATCTTTATGTGTTTTTACTCCCTTTACATATCAGAGAGAGACAAGAAACGAGTCCTAAATCATGTACCTGGACTGGCATAACTGGCACTAAAATTCAGAGTTTGGCCTTTAGCACCTGCTTTATTATACAGTCTCTCTCCCCCTTCACCTCTGTTTGAATGGAATTTGCTCAATATCTGTACAGTTCCAAGTTTGCAAAGGCCCCAATATATATGATTAATTTTTATGACAATTCTGTAAAACATTGTTTTACAGAACCTCAGAAAGTGAGATTGAGAGGTGTTGTACCACACTTAGGATATAATGGTCTGCTCTCAAAAGTTCACTCTTGCTTCCAAGTCCTGTGTATTTTGACCATGGCATGTTTTCATGGAGAATAAGACAGGGAATGCTAAATTTATTTAAATGGTTAAGGTGCTTTTTATAAAATTTGTTTGAAATAAATATAGTATCATATATAAAATGTTTACCTGAACTGCCTTTGGATAAGGTACCTCTTACCATCTTTCTACTTAATTTCTGTGTGTTTTCTTAGTCACACCTGCTTAAGGTTTTGGTAATTTCTACCACTTGTGTAAAACCTTCACAAGATCACATTATTAATTTCACAATGAACATTCACTTATATTTATTTATGATTATTCAGAAATAAAATAATTTTATTGAACCTGATAGAATATGAAACATAATTAAAAATGCTATGATTTGGATCTGAAATGTCCTCAAGGCCACATATTTGGAAAGTGAGTCAGTCATGGGGGTTAGTCCATTGATTTCCTGTGCTGTAAGATGTGGGGCTTTGTCGGGAGGGTGCATCTCTGGGGCTTAATCCAGAAGGGACAGATTTCTGGGACATGACCTGGAAGGGTACATTCTAGCTCTGCCTTTCCTTGCTTTTTGGATTCCTGTCTCACCATGCCATGAACAGCTTCCTCTGGCTAAGCCTTCACGATTGCTAGCCTCCCAAAAATGGACTGAGACCTTCTAAAGCTGTGAGCTACCATAAATCTTCACTTGTGGTGTTTTGTTATTAAGTTGTGGGTGTTGGATATTGTGTCCCCGTAACAAAAAAACTAGAACACTCACATTATTAATTTTACAATGAGCATTCTTCATTATCTTTATTTATGGTTGTATTTTTAAAAGATTCAGAATAAATTTTTTAATTGAGTAAGGTAGAATATAATGCATAGTTTATAACTATTATGTGAAAAATAGACAAAGGGATAATGAGTAAGAGTTGTTAGCATACTATGATGAAGCTGAGGAGATGGGAGTGAGCTTCAAATGCAGTTCATTTGTGAGCTACGCCCTTGAAGTATGTCATAATTCAGTTAACCTTTTCAGATAATTACTGTAAGACTCTCAAACCATATCTTTATTTGACAAAATATGCAAGCTCAGGTATGCCTTAACTTTTCCCAGTGAAGCAGAGTTAGGCCTAGAGTAAGGTTCTGGCATTTGACTTCAAGCCTTGTGGTCTCAAGTTGCAGCATGTTTTATGTGAGGTCTCATGTCACTTTGCTTGCTAGTGCTGTGGAAATGAATGGGCAGTAACCTACAAGGAAGAGGCCCCGTGCCCCTCCTGTCAGGCGGGGAGCGGAGGCTTTGCCCTTTCTCTAGTTTTCAGTGTGGCATTTGTGAGCAGCTTGATGTATTTGACACGGGTGTGACAGGACAGAAGAGTGTGGCGGAGCCGTGTGCTGCAGGGCCCAGCTGTGTGGGTTCATCTGTACTTCAGGCGGAGCAGCGGCAGTTAGCCAGATCTGACAGTCAGGTGTGAGTCCCTCTGCCTGCAGCCCAGAGTGCATTTTAATGTTGTGAGTGTTTGCTTGCTGGTTGGCATTTGACACAAAAGAATTGTCAGAGCTGCTTTCCCCGCTTCACGCTTTATTGTGTTAGTCTGCGATGGTTTCCCAGGTAAATGCTCTGCATGAACGTATGCATGTTCTAAAATAGAGCCAAAATGATAGCCGCTTTATTTTTAATTGAATTCCATGTTAAAAACCCATAGGTAATATGTTTGAATTAGGGATGGATAATATGATGGCTAGATAATATGTTTACATTGTTCAAAAATCATTTTGGGGAGGTTTGCTCTGCCCCTGTTCTTTTTAACCATTTTCTACCTCTATCCTGACAGTTTTTCATGTATCCTAAGTTAATAACTTGTCATGTATCATATATCCTCTGTATGTGAGTACAAGCAAATGTTTCTGTACCTTGCTTCTTTTTTTTTAACTTCTGGAGACCTTTTAATTTACTAACAAAAATCTTACTTGTTCTTGTTCACTGTTGCATTGTATTTCATGGTGCGAATGTACCCTAGTTTATTTCACTCTCCTCTGTGGATGAGCCTTTGCATTGCTTCTGATCTTTATACTTTATTGAGATAATTTATATACCAAAAAATTCACCCTTTAAAGTGTACAATTCAGTGGTTTTAATATTTTTGGCCCTTTGTTCTACAAACAATATTTTAATGAGTACTCTCATACATACTGTACACACGTTCATTTGAACCATGGACCAAGTATATCTGTAGGATAAATCCTCAGATGTGGGATTCTGGGCCAAAAGATGAGAGCATTTCAAGTTT
The DNA here is from genome assembly GCA_004027205.1 of Ctenodactylus gundi. Lineage (NCBI taxonomy): Eukaryota > Metazoa > Chordata > Mammalia > Rodentia > Ctenodactylidae > Ctenodactylus > Ctenodactylus gundi. The sequence continues at coordinate 289,728 of PVKB01000078.1, forward strand.
GAGAAGAATTGCTGGTTATCCTTCAGCAATGTTTTACAGTTTTACACTTCTGACATCAAAGTAGGAGAGAACCCATTTTTTGATAGTCTTACAGTGACTTTGCTTTTAGTGAATCAGACCCAATCCTTAATTTTACAAAACAGTAACAATTTAAAATTTTGATGTTTGTGAATTATCAGTATAACTTGATATCAGTTGCTGATTGATTTCACCAGCACAGTCATGACCCGAATTTGTTTTTAAGTTCAAAAATCTTGTCAGGTATGGTAGTACACACCTGTAATCCCATTGCTGTGAGAACTGAGACCAGAGGATTACAGGTTCCAGCTCAGCCTGGACAACTTAGGGAGACCTCTTCTCAAAAAAACAAAAAGTATAAAAGGACTGGGTATGTAGCTCAGTGTGAAGATATGGATTCAATCCCCAAACTGCAAATAACAAACAAACAAAAACCCCAATGTATATAAATACTACTATTTATAATTGATCTTGTGAGGTATATGGTAAAAGTGCAAATAGTGAATGTTGGTGTCCAGTCCCATGTTGAATGGCTTCCTGACCCCTCTTCTCCCTTGTCATGTGGACACCATGATGATCACACATTACAGTTCCAGCAGAAGAAGACCATTTATGTTCTTTCTCTATCATGGGAACATCCTTGGAGATGTTTTTGCTTTAGGTACAGTCTTCTGGGTTACAATGCTTTGTGCATGTTTTGTGCTCTGAACATCAGTTGAACTGAGAAGTGGTTGATTGTAAAAATAAATTAGCCAGTGTTAATTGTAACCGGTGTTGTTACCCTCCATCGGTGCCTCTTAACCTATAGAACAGGTATATTGGTGTTAAGCTGATTTAGAAGGAGTATGTAATTTTTCGAGAGGAGTCTGTACCTTTGTTTTTTTTTCCTCATAGCTTTATTGGTGAACTTACATGAAAAGTTCTTGAAGTTGTGTTTGTGTGATGGACCTTTGGGTTATTCAAGGTTTAAGTTTAGTGGTGACATTCACAGGAGTTAGTATTCTACCATTTTGTGTTGGTAAAAAGTTCTAAGAACTACTGAAAGGTGTACAGGAAAATTCAGTTTTCCTGAGCTTAAAATGGAAATTGAGTTATCAATTTGTGATCAAATTATTGATGACATGCATTAATATGTAAGTTTATGCATGAAAATATTACTAGTTGGTTTTTGCTGCTAATATGGCTAATACAAAAAGGATGTAAACGTGTTAACCAATTAATGAATTGCCCTATGTTTTGTGCTATGCTAATATTATAGGTTCTTAATAATGGAAAATTGTTCTTAGTTAAACTGGCAAGTCACTTTCACTATTATATGTGAGAAAATATGTACCACCCAAACAGAAGGCTTTAATTAAATAAATAGGTTGGAATTATACATAGAAATAGAATTTAGTGTTCTGTTTTGGTCGACAAGTTGTTATATTCCTTTTATCTATTCACTTTGGATTATGATTAAAAAGATCCAGCAAGAATTTGAATTGCCTTCACAAGAATGTTTGTTGTGGACTACTGTGATTCCAGTGACTTTGTGAGACAAGGCTTTGTGAGACAAGATTGGAGAAGATGATACTCTGGACCATCATGTCTGGTGGTGTAAAGACAGTGACTGTTGGAGTGGGTAGGGACTCAAATGCAATTTGTTATGCTGCATTGGGTGGCACTGCCTTGGTACAGAGCAGGGTGTTTTGTTTTCTAATTCTTACAGTGATGATTTACTGCTATGAGTAGCCCTAATGATGCAACTTTTTCTGGTTTTATTGGGCAGTTACTTGTGCCATTTTTTTTGTTACAAGTAATTAGAATGTATAGTTTTTATGCATCTTTATATTTTTATGTATGTACGTAGATGCCATACACACATATGTACACAGACTCTATATATGCTTGAATATAAGTTCAGGTATTGTTTGAGAAAAATTCCTCAGAAGATGTCACTTCATATATATTTGATTCCTTATAAGGAATTATATACCCCATAATGTGGGGCCTTTCTTCATTACTTCGATTACTTTATTTGAATAGTAAGCACTGTTTGAGGAAGATGTAGTTTTCAGAAACAGCCTCAGTGCTATGTATGGATGTTTAACAAGGGTGCTTCATAAAACTGGAAAAGAAGGAAACAAGCTAAACATAGATTTAATAAATCTAGAGATGAAAGAGCATTTAAAAAAAAGCAGTATTTTAAATGGACGTGATCAGATAAAGTTTATAGGTTGAATAAATATTCCAAATATCCCAAGGTTGTGCAAGTGGATACTTGTGGCTTAGGTTGGTATTTCTAGCAGTAGAATGGAAGAGCTGAAAACTCCAGCATCTCAAGCAGATTATATGGACAGGACAATTTGTTCTGGAAAGCTATATTGGATGACTCACAAAGTGACCCCAGCAATGAGAAAGACCATGATGCCAAAAGTGTATGTAAAAGAGTGAGTCAACCGTCTCATGAAATGGAAGAGCAAATCAAAGCATTATTGAATAATTATATTTAATAGGTATGGAATGTGTCATTTACAACTCAGTTGGTACATTTTATAATTGGTGTTTGACTAGTTTCTTTCTCTGAAATGTTACACATTCAAGTTTGGCTGAAGTTTTTTTTTTTTTTTTTAGTAGCCATTTATTGGAAAAATAAGATATTGTCCTATATATAATTTTTGTCCTTACATCTTCAGTCCTGTATAATCGTTGTTATTTTTAAACAGAAACTGAGGCTTCTTGAGGAGCTTGAAGATACCTGGCTTCCTTATCTGACCCCTAAAGATGAGGAATTCTACGAGCAGGTAAGACAGACGTGACTAATATTTTTGTCAATTTGTAGTGAAGGGGTCTGATTTTCCTTCTTTTATCTGTTAACTTACTGGTCTAGTGAGGTTAAATAGGAGGTGAGAAGGTTGAGTTGGTCACCCAGTGACTGTTTATCATCCTGAGGATTCAAGGTCCTTCAGAGTCTGGATCCTGTGTGAACTTATGAGTGTTCTAGCACAGTGCACTGGTTTCACCTACCCAAGCTTCTCGTGCTCTTTCTCACCTCCTTGTCTCTGCTTATGCTTTGTTTCCTGGTAGGCTAGCTTTTCCTCCTTCATCATGTTGCTGGATGGCAAATTCTTTTAGGAGTTCAGTTAAATATTGTCCCTTTGTGAAACTCTCTTCAGCCTACCTTGCCACATGTTGAATTAACTTGCGTTGTCCCCTATGCTTATTTATACCTTGTAAATAAATTAATTGTACTATCTATCACATTGGGTAGCAATTACAGGGTTCTGTGCTTTGTCTCTCAATTCATCACCATTTTTCTATTACAAAGTAAACTCATTGTAGCAAAAAAAAAAGGGATGGTGGTGGTGGTTTGATGTACTGATGTTACTTAGAATGGTAGGGGCACATGGCTAAATCTAACCTCTAAAAATGTCATCTCTTTTCGTTTTTCTGTTTCTTGGCTTTAAAAGTTTTCTTTGATTGGCTTCATGCTGTGTAGACCCTGAAGGGACAGCGTGGGAAGAGTAGGACAGCCCAGTGGATGTGAGGTTTTGTCTTCTTGGGTGTTAGAAGAGGCTAGTGAGTTAATAAGAACAGATAGGCATGGTGGATCAACACAAATAATAATTTTTGACCTATTTTTCTCTATTAGAATGTGTGCTCCTAATGTGTATGAATGGGGCCATGCCATTTATATAGCACCTGGTTGTGTGTAGCAGCTGCTGAGTAACAAAGAAGGAAGAGAGAGGAAGAGTTTATTCATGTAGAATCCAGGTCTCTCGATTTCTAGTTCATTGTCATTTCTAAAACATCAGCTCTCATCTCTGTTCATATTAGATCTTCACTGTCTTTCTCCTCAGCTGCCCTCTTATGGGTCCCTCTGATGTCCCTTTGTGCCCGTGTCAATCTTTGAAGTCACTATATTTTCTGTCCAAGATACAGCTGGGCATGTCAGCCCTCTGCTCCTACAGATGCTTGTTGCTTAGCTCCTGGATTTCCAGCCTCGGCTCCCCTGCTCCTTTACCTTTTTAGCCACACTGGATTTTGGCAGTTTTTCAAAGTAATGATGCAGTTTCATACTTGGGGCTTTCCTGCTGTGTTCTCTGTCAACACATCTTCTTCCTTGCTAAACTTCTGTGCTTCCTGTGAATAGTAGATTATCCATCATCTTCTGTAGAACGCTTCTGTGATACCTCGTAGGCCCAGAGAGTTGTCTTTACTGCTTCTCTTGTGCTTTGTATTGGCCAGCTTTCCGTTGCTGAGACAAGATACCTGACACTTGTAACTTAAAGAAGAGAGGTTTGTTTTGGTTCCCAGTTTCAGAGCTTTCAGTCCATGGCTGGCTGGCTTCAAGACCAAAACATGATGCAGGAAAGCTACCCAACTCATGGCATCTATGAAGCAGAGAGCAAGGGAAGTGCCTAGGAGGAAGGTGTCAGGGGTGAGATGTAGACTCCAGGGTTACACTTCCATGACCCACTTCGCCCGACCAGGCCCCAGCTCCTCATAGGCCATTCAGGTAGGAGCTCACCAGTGAGTCAACCCATTGATGAAGTTAGTGAGTTAGGGCACTGACTGTCCAGTCACCTATATAGAAGTCTCTTAATTCACTCAAAGTGACAATCAGAATGAACTGGCATATACTTTATTTGTACTTTGATTGGCACTTATCTTACTTGATTTAATGGTTTTTCGTATGCGTCTTCCTTTCATTCTTGGTGCTCTCTTCAGTACTTGGTGTCCACCAAGGGCTTAATTTAATTTGCTTGAATGAATGAGTGAATCAATGGTTGTGTTAGTTACTTTTAAAAGCCAGTTGTATAATGAGTTTAGTGTGATACGAATTTTGTGTATATACACATGCACACTCTCCTGAGGAGGAGAACAGTGGAAAAATTTGAAGGTTGAGTACAGATACGTAATATCCTTTATGACAGGATGTTCTCCTTTGGGCTTGCTTAGTTTTCCAGATTATGTGCAGTGACCATGAATTCTTTTTGCACTGAGGAAAAATAATTTAAAAATGCCCTTAAAGCATGCAAAGCCACAAAAATGCAATTAGTTCTGAAATGCTTACTAATATTTTCATAGCTGTCTGTCTTTTGGTATATGATTGCCTGAATTGTTATAAAGTGACTGCTGAGCTGGTTCAGCTTTTGTGTTCAACAAGTCATACATGAAGAATGGAGCACAAAGGGTTATCAGGTCGCTGCACTCTGATCAGTAATACACTCTGATCAGGGATAAATGGCAACCTAGATGCAAACCAGACAACTTTCTAAGCATCTCTATTATTTTTCCTAGACTCACTACAAATCCTGGTACCAATATTTAGTCATGATAACTGCACCCTTTAATAAGGCTTAGTGCTTCAGTAAAACCTTAGTTGAAGCAAAGTTGCTGTATTAAAAGATAAATAAAAAACAAGATTCCCTCAGCACTGATACGTGAGTGACTAGTACCCACATAGTGTGTGAAGGACTGCACTAAAGGTGTTTTGAATGTGTTCACATTGGGTCTCTCAGACTCCTTATTCACCCATTCCACACATGCATAGTAAATAAGTCTACTTGTTTGCCCAGGCTTGGGGTGTTTGGGGTAATTCCTGTCACTCCTATTTTAAACATCAGGGCAGGTAAAGAGTAGGCCGCCCATCTTTGAGAGGCAGAACTGGGGTTCAGGCTCAAATTTATTTGACTTTAATGGCTCAATCTCTTGTCTTCTGTACTGGACCCCTTCCCATGCCCCAATTCAGAGCACCTACTGGGGGGATTTTGCTTTTTTATTTTGTTTTATTTATTTATTTATTTATTTATTTATTTATTTATTTTTTAGCCTGTACAGCAGGAGTTGGGAACATCTGGTCATGGGCCAGAATCATTTGATCTAAGGCAGCTGCAGATGGGACATGACATTTAATAAATAAAGGATTTTTTTTTTCATTGTAGCATAGCAGACTAACTTTTTTGGGGGGTGGTGGTGATGGTAGTGGTACTGGGGATTTTACCCATTGAATCCAAGGTCTTCGTACTGAGCTACATACTTAGCCATTAAAAAAAATTTTTTTTTTTTTGAGAAAGCATCTCAAATTACCAAATTGCCCAGGCTGGGTTTGAATTTGAGATCTTCCTTCTTTAGCCTCCCAGAGTGCTGGAATTCCAGGTCTCTACCACCAAGCCCGGCAAGCAGGCTAATTTTTAGGCTGATAACTTTGGATGGCTGCAAATGATGTCACAAATATCCATGTAGACCTTGGCAGAAAAAGGGCTCCTTACTGCTGCCATAGAGCAGAGAAACAAAACAAATGGAGGCTGAAGCAGAAAAGCAAAGAGAAGCCCTGTTGGCTCCCCATTGAGCATAGGGAATGAGGAATGGCAGAGTTAGAGGACAAACCCTGGCTTCTGGGTAGTAGATGCAGCCTCTCTTCTCTATAGGGAACGGATCTCCTCAGCATTCCCCCTTGCTTTCAGTTTTGAACACTTTACATGTGCCTTCTTGTTCTGGCACTGTTCTAAATGTTTTAGCTCTTTTAAATATTGCTATAATCCTCTGAGACAGATGTTCCTCTATCCTTATTTTAAGAGTTGAGCAACCTGAGGCACAGAGAGGTTTAAAAAGTTGGATAAGAATTTTTAGCAGAAAGTGTCAAGACCAAGATTAAGCCCAAGCTTTGTGGATCCTGGGTCTGTGCTCATGTGTACTGTGCTGCTCCCCTGTACCTCCAAGTCCTTCTGAGATTGCTGTACCCCTGTCCCCATGTCCCCAAACTCTGTCTTCATTACTGCTTTCCCTTGTGACACTAACTCCGGTCCTTAGTGTCTATTGGACAGCTGTACTTGAAAGTTTTCCAGGTAGGTACGTCTAAAATATAATGATCTATATTAATTACTTAGTTAATTAAATAAATGTATTTGCTTTCCCACTTAGTGCCAGGAAATATTTTAGACACGAGATTGTGAAAACTCACAAAAGATTCTTCAAGCTTATTTCATGTGGGTGGGTAGTGCAGAAATATCTACATCTTATAGGAGTCTAGGAGAAAGCCATGTAGATACTTGGGATAGAAGGTTCTAGAAATAGAAGTTGGAGAGATGTGTTTGAAAGGCAGAGTGCCTGAGGATGACATACCTGGTGGTGAGTGAGAGAGCTGAGAAGAGCAGAAGAGATGCAATTGGAGGGCGATAGGCCAGTTGTACCAAATTTGCTGTCTGTGAGTAGAATGTAGATGCTTTCTCGGGGGAGAGCAGGAAGCAGGAGGAGGGTAGGCACACAAGTAGAACAAGTTATGACCTACCTGTTAGTAAGGATACATGTCACCAGGTGCCACTGCTCATTCTTTTCCTGAGTGGTTTCTCTTTTATCCCATTCTTCAAATAGGTACATTGTTGTACACAGGTTCTGCCTGTGTACACAGGTTCTGCCTGTTGTACACAGGTTCTGTCTCCACTTGGTCCATGGGCCCCGGGCAGTTTTGCTTCTCCGAATCTCTCAAACTCCCTCCTTCCTGATCTCTCTGCTGTGGTTACGGGTCAGGCCTTCATTTATGTTTCACACAGTGTTGTCAGAGCTGTGCTTCTGTACACGTGCCTGATGCTTTATAAGTTTTGCTGAGTTTCTCTTGCCTCTGAGGTGTACCTCTGCTGCTTATTCTGTGGCTGAAACTACGAGGATCTGTGTTGAGTTCCCATCTAACTTCATCCTCCCTTGATCAAGGTGCTCTAACATAGCATCCAGAAGGATCTTTTAAAAATATAAGTCAGCTTGTAAACAGTTTCTTGTTCACAGTCTTTCACTAATTTCCTGTCTCATTCAAAGTAAGAGCCTGAAGCCTAGGACCGTGCACTCACATACAGAGCACCATGTGCTTTGACTCCTGACTGCCTCTTTTTCTTCACGTCCTGCCTGTCCTTGCTCCCCACTCCCTCTGTCCTCAAGCACGTGCCTGCCCCAAGGCCTTGGCACTGAATATTCTCTGTGCCTGGAGCTCTCTTTCTTGCACATTCTCTGTGGGGCTGGTTCTTCTTTCTTTTTTTCTTTTGCTCATGTGCCCTTACCCAGAGAGGCCTTCCCTGACCACCCTGTTTAAAATGTCCGTATTTGCCCCAGCGATCTCTGTCTTTCTTACTTGACTTTTTCCGTGTGGCACTTACTATCATCTAAAATGCTCTGTGTTTACTTGCTCATTTCTGGCTCTTTTCACCAGACTTTGAGCTTCCAGAAAGCACATAGTTGTTTTGCTCTTTTTTGTATATTCAGTACTTACTTAGTTCTTTGCAAACACTAGGTGCTTGATAGATATGTATTAAATAGAGTGTCTTCTGGATTTCCCTTCCTAAATGATCCCATATTCTCATACCGGTGTACTCAGACTGTTGACTGAATCAGTGAATAAACATCCTTGGCTCGCTTTGTAGCAAAGAACTTGTTTCACAACCCTGCTTGTGATATTTATGAGCAGAATCTAAGTGATGACTTCAGAATTGGGCCTGCTTTGGGCACTGCTGAACACTGCAGCTAGATGCTGAGCCAAGTGGATAGTTACCCTTTTAGTCTTGGCGTGGCTGCCAAGTTGCAGTTTTTTACAACAATTATACAAAAACATTGTGACTGGAATTGGGGTTGTAGTTCAGTGGTTAGAGTACTTGCTTGGGAAGCACAAGGCCCTGGGTTCAGTTTCCTAGTACCACATACTAAGTGGGCGTGGTAATGCATACCTGTAATCCCAGCACTGGGGAGGAGGCTGGCACAGAGGATTGCTGTGAGTTCTAGGCCACCCTGGACTATATAGTGAGTTCAGGACCATCCTGTAGTACACAGAAAGACACTTTCTCAAAAAATATTATGACTAGTAGTGTACAGATTGCTACATAGTACAAAATATAAAGTAATATAATCAAAATGTTATATTGATAGCAGGTTAGAAATATACACCCCTGAAATCATAGTATCTTGACACCTTTGAGTGTGAAGCATTTTCTGAACTAAATGGCACGGGAAATTTTGTAAATTTTGTAAATTTTGCAAATTTTGTTTCACTCTTCTAAAAGCTGAGTTCGCTGGGTTTCGTGTAAGTCATCCTGTAAACTGATATCTCATTCATTTAACATCTTGTCTGACTTCTCTTTTGTGATACATTGCCTTTAGTAACATCCTTTAATATGAGAAGGAAAGGTAGAATTTTTGTGTAATGTCTTAAAAGAAGCAGAAAATTCAGCCTAATCTCCAAGAGCCTAGCATTCCCCATTATTCAGCCATTGATAAAGGGCTGGCATGTGGATACTTTAACATACTCTTCCAATTTCTTACTAAACTATGTAATCATCATTTATGCCATAGAATCATTTGTAAGAAATATAGCATATGACCAGACAAATAGAAATATAATTTCATGTCTGTAAAATCCTTGGAAAAAATTTAACTGGATTAACCCTCCTCCTCACACCACACCAGATTCTACTAGCATATTTGACAATCTGCCAAGAGCTGTTCCGAATTATTAGGTGATATCTGATGTTTTGCATGTACCTGTCCAAAATGGAAAGTGAGCTGATTTGTTTGACAGAATAAGCAAGTATTATTTAATATTTGTTCCTTCTCCAAAATTACTTTTTATTCCCCTTGAAGAAAAGCTTAAAAGTGCTAAACAGCACTTTTATGTCAGGCATTAATATAACCACTCCATAAATGATGAAAGAGGGCATAGTTGGGAGCTTCCGTCTTGCATTTTATATGAGATAGTGACAAAATTGGCCAATTATTATTCTCATTGTGGTAAAACAGAAATTTCCAAGAGTTTGAACAACTGTCTAACTCAGATTCAAATAGTAGCAGAAGTTCTCTGGAGGATTTTTGATGATTCAGAATCATCAAAATGCATTTCCTGATACATATAAGAAATGCCATGTAAGTCAAGAATTTTAGAGTCCAGTATTTTTCCTCTTTTTTTTTCTGATTACACTTGTTTTGGAAAATTAGAAATTAATGTAGATGTCAAAAAAAGAAAATTAAAATTGTATATAGGCACACTACTCAGAGATAAACATCTTCAATTCTTCACCATGTTTTTCTTCATGTCTTTTTATGTGTTTTATATACATATTTTTTTTCTAGTTATGAAACCAAATCCTTTTGCCTAACTATCTTGTCAATAATTTCAGGGCTGACCACAATTTTTCCTTTTGCTATTCATAAAATAATGTAAAAATCCAATAGTTTGTTACTTTAGAGTTTCTTTGCACGAGTGTATCAGTTTTTTCTCTCTAATCCTCTATTGGACATTTTGGTAGTTTTCAGTTTTTTAATTATTATAAGTAACAACATGATGAATATTTATGTGTGTCTAATTACTTATTCATGATAAATTCTTAGAAGTAGTTAATTGGGTAAAAAGATATGAATACACTCAGCTTCTGAATCTGAAATCTTGTCCGATTGGCCTTAAGAAAGTTAGTGATTTTTTTTTTTTTTTTTGTGGTACTACAGATCAAACCCAGGGCTTGCTCACTGAGCTATATATATCCTCAGCCTATATTTTAGTTTTGATTTGAGATGGAGGTACTAAGTGACTCAGCTCTTCCTCAGCTTCCTAGTGCGCTGGGATTAAAGGCCTGTGCCATCCGACCTAGCAAGTTTGTGCTAATTTATATTCCTAATTTTGTATTATCAGCATACTAAATTTCGCCCTCCCCAACAATGTAAATTACTATTATGGAATTTTTTCTTTTGTAGATTTAGTAAGTGTAATTTTATATTATATTAATTTGATATATTCTGATTCTGTTATATTTTTTCCTATATCTTAAGAAACTTTTTTGTTAAATTTATGTATGAATTTTTATTAGTATATACATACACATATAAATTATATGTATAATGTATATATGTTTATTTATTCCTGTATATTTTAAATTTGAATTGCTCTTTATTGGGAATATTAGGCCCATTTTTGCCATATAAGTTGCTAATAGCTTTTTCCAGTTTTTGCCTTTTCATTTTGTTTATGATTCACTTTATACACAAGTTTTGAGTTTCATGTATTCAAAATGATCAATCTTCTTAGGAAGCTTGTTAGTACCCATATGTATGTACAGTGTGCATACCCCAAAATCGACCTCTTAAGATTGTACAAAGCGATGCGCAGTTGTGCAGCCATCACTTTAGTGATCTTAGAACATTCCTGTCACCTCAGAAGAACCCTCATGTCTCTTTGCCTTCAGTCTTTTCTCCTGCCAGTAGCTTAGACATCTGCCCTTCTGTTGTCGTTCTGAGAGCTTGCTTGCTCACTTGCTTACTTTATTTATGTGTTATTTATTTCTTTGAGATGGTGTGTTATTATGTTGTTCAGGATTTTCCTGATCTTGTGGGCTCAGGTGGTCCTCCAATACAGCTTCCCAGTTAGCTGTGATTCAAGGTTATTCTTAAGAGCCTGGAGTACCAATAGTATTGAGCAGGTGCTTGGGATATAATAAGGAATAAAATTGTTGTTGCTTCCTTCAAGAAGCTGGATGTTTTTGCAGTTTGGAAAACTGATAAATAATAAGTTCAAATAAATACATAGGTATTAACTGATAAGTATTGTAACAGGTAAGTAAAGGTATGTGACAGAGGTAATGGAGAGCTTCCTATCTGAGAGTGAAAATTTAGAGAAGACTTGTTTGAGAAAAGCCCCATTAGAGAAAGAGACGGGGAGGACGGGAAGGACATCTGGGAGAAGGAGCTGCCTTGTAGGGAGGTGCTGAGATGCTGCACTTGAGGGGAGTTGCAGATGTGGTCAGTGAGAAACACATGAAAAATCAATGGGGAAAAAAGAATATTTTTGAATGTTTTACATGTTATTTTTTGTTATTGTTTTTAGTGTCTAGGTATTTACATGTAATATTCATTTTATTATGTATATTTTCTAGGTTGGTAGGGTAATAATTTATGTGTATTAAAAAGAGGATATCCCAGGTCTAGGAAGATCACTGGAGACTTCTGGGCAGAGCAAATCTCTTATTGTGGTATCCCTAGTCTTGAAGGTCAAAGAGGTCATGTAAGACATTCCCTAAATGATCAAGATACTCATATACAGAGCTGAGAAGAGATTAGGCTGGAGATTTACGGTAACACAGGGTACCAGATGAGGGTCAAGTTTTGTTCTGTTGTTAATTAACTGTTAGGCATCCAGAGGTCCAAGGGAAGAATCATGGTTTGCAGCAAATGTTTTTTATGTCTCTGACAGTCCCAGAAGAAAACACAAATCATGCTTTTAATGAGTAGCAGGTAAAGGCCCATGTTCCTACCTATTGCCCAATTTCTGTGTTGATCCCTACTATGTCATGTGTGCATTGTGTGTGTGTGTGTGTGTGTGTGTGTGTGTGTGTGTGTGTATGTTAATGTATGTACATTATTTCTAATATTCTCTTCTTGGTCACAGAGGGAGTGTGTTACTAAACAAAGCATCAAAGCATTTGGAAATTATCTTTATATTTCTTAATATTCTAGTCAAAGGACTACTCAAAGACCTTCTAACTTAGTCTGTATCAGCCAAAATAGGTAAGATTATGTTATAGTAACAAACAATGCTCAAATCTTAGTGGTTTTGTACACCAGTGTTTCTTGTTCACTTAACCTATCATTTGTAGGTTGGCAAAGAATTACTATCCTTTAAGGTAACTCAAGAATCTGAGGCCAGCTATCCAGGCGCCAAGAGAGTATTCTGAAGGGTCTTGCCTGGCACCAAATTACTCTAGGCTAGAGGTGACAGCCATCATTTCTCACTGGACAGAAGTAATCCCGTGTCTCATCCATCATGAGTGGACCAGGAAGTGAAATTCCTCACTGGGCCCCAACAGCTGGGTAGTGAATGATTTTGAGCCGTTTGGCAAATAGCTAATGACTGGCACACATTCATAGCCAGAGAATCACTTTATTTTACTGAGAAAATTGAAGTACTCCCCAGTCATGTAAACAGAACAGTCGAAAAACCACACCAAGACAAACAGAAGTGAACTCCTCCAGAAGTTAGTATACTGCCATTGTCAAGTTTACCATCCTGAGTTAAGCTCTTTTCTCCTTCAAGCCTATTCCAGTATAGAATTTTATCTTTTTTCCTATCCAGTTATGAATCAGTTACAGATTTTGAGTGTACATGGTGTTGTCTTACTAAATGTTCATTAGGTGGCTGTGAGAAAAAATAGCCTCAATTTAGAACAGATATGCATTGTGTACATGTATTTTCATACATATTTTAGTAGAATTTGTTTTCTTTCATTTTAGATCAACAGCAACAATAATAGTAACACAGAACATCAGTTCAACTCTTCCCTTTCCTTTCCTCCAATTCTTTGGCTAATTTCTGTTTACCTTATATGGGAGACTGGTCCTGTAGACACACAAGGACTGAGCTCCTTTGTTTATTCACACTCTCCTCTGCATCATCCACCTCTTTATCTGTTATCATTCTCATGAGATGAGACAAGCTCTGTGTACTCAAATGTCTTTCATCATTAAAAGTGGTCCCTCATTCTAGCATTCCCGTGTCAGCATCTCCATTTTTCTCCCTACCTATCAAAACTACCAGAAAGCGCTCTCCTCCTATGCTGTCTCCTCTTCCACCTTTTCACCTTACTCTTCTCTGACTTCTGAAACTGCTCTTGTTATGGTCATCAGTGATTTTCCTATTGCTAAATCTGGTGGGTAATTTTTGTACTTCTCTCACTTGATCCTATTTTAGTGGATAGATTTGACTACTCATCCTTCTCGAAATAGTTTTCTCTTTTGGCTTCTGTCTTGATACTCTTTCCTGGTTTTCTGTTGGGTCCTTTACTGAATCTAGTACAACCCAGGAGGTGATGCTGGTCCTCTTCTGAATTTTTACCATTCTCCTCAGTGACATATTTCTAGACCTTTAACAGTTCTCACAGTGAGTTTCCTGGCCTCATTTTTTCTTCTGAGCTCCAGGCTCCAGGTGTGTGTATCCAGTTGCCCCACAACCCCCATTTATTATGCCTGAAAATTTCTAGGTAGGCATCTTAATGGGAACAGCTCTGGGATGGAGCTCTTCATTCCTTCCTATTCTGTTCCTGGTATTTCTGTTTGTCTTGCTCTTCCCAGCTGTTTTCAAAACAAGTAAATTGTTCACATCTAGAAATTTGAAAGTCCATTTTGACAATATTAGTTCTTTCTATCCAGGAATATGGAATGTCTTTCCATTTTCTAAATTTCTCTTCAGTCTCTCTCTTAAGAGCTTTGTAGTTTTCTTTGTATAAGTCTTTCACCTCTTTGGTGAGGTTTGTTCCTAAGCATTTCTTGTTGTTGTTGTTGTTGTTGCAGTTGTGAAGTGGGCTGTTTTCTTGATTTCTTCCTCTTTCAATTCATTGTTGGTGTATAGGAATGCTATTGATTTGTGGACATTTATTTTGTAACCTGCTACTTTGCTGAATTTATTTATTAGTTCTAAAAATCTTTGGTTGGAATATTTTGGGTCTTCTGTGTACATGTCTATCATGTCATCTGCAAATAGGGATAGTTTTACTTCCTCCCTTCCTATTTGTGTATTAAAAAAAAAAAAAATCCTTGCTCTTGCCTGATGGCTCTTGCTAAAATTTCCGATGCTATGTTGAATAGTAGGAGTGACAGTGGGCATCCTTGTTGTGTTCCTGAATTGAGTGTGAATGCTTTCAGTCTTTCTTCATTTAGTGAGGATTATATTGGTGAGGGGTTGCTATAAATAGCTTGAATCATGTTGAGGTAGGGTCCCTCTGTTCCTATTTTCTTCGAAGTCTTTGTCATAAATGGGTGCTGAGTTTTGTCAAATACTTTTTCTGCATCTGTTGAGATAATTGTATGACTTTTATCTTTGCATCTGTTAATATGGTGTATTATATTTATTGATTTGCTTATGATGAACCATCCCTGCATGTTTGGAATGAAGCCCACCTGATCAGTGTATTCGTTTGAATTTTTTAATTATTGTACACTTTTTGATTTGTATACTTTTAAGTCATTGCTGCCTCCTCCATGGTCAATATTGTTCAAATTACGACTTTCAAATAATAAAGCAGAATTTCAATGAAAAAAAAAGAAATTTGGAAGACCTCCTTAGCTTCTTTTCTTTTTCTGATCATCATAGCTAATCCATAAAAACATCCTTTTGCTCTACCTGTAATATGTGCATTTCATTTGCACATGTCTCTTTGTCTCTGAAATTTTCTCCCAAATGATTGTGATAGACCTTGATAGGATTTTCTCCACTCTCTATCTATGCCACTCCTCAATCTATGCCTGGTATTGTAACTAAGAGTGATACTTTAAAAAATGTAAATGAAATGGTTATTCTGTCCTTGAAATTCCTATAGAACACTCAGAGGGTTCCGCCCACTCATCTGCAGTGCTGAGGATGGAATCCCAAGCATTGTGCATGCCAGGCAAGCACCCTAACCACCAAGCTGTGCCTCTGTCCCGTAGACTTAGAGGTTTATTAATGTGATTTTCAAGGCTGTGCTTGTTCTACCTCTGCCTTCCTCTTCATCTTCATACAGTAGAGTGATATTCTGCTCCTGACTCATATGCTTTGGTAGAACTGACTTTTTTTTTTTTGTCATCCCTTTCTTCAGTGCCTTTAATTTTCAGTTTGTCTTCTAGTAGCTTTTTTTGAAGATAGTCACATGAGATCTTTTTGTGAAGATCTCAGCTTAAATGCCCTCTCCTTAGTCATGCTTTCTTTAATGTCAGATTTCTGGCTGGCCTATTTTGGTCCTAATATTTAACACAATTTGAGATTCTTTTCCTTTATTTATTGACATGACTTGGTAGAAGGCTCTGTGAGGGCAAGAACCTTACTTCTGTCTGGTGTTCGATAGTTGTTCAGTAAACCTGTTGAATGGAAAAATTTGGAGGGATAAATAATCTTGCCTTGTTTATTGTAGGAATGTGTTGATTGAATAAAGGTATAGAAGAGAAACATGCAAAATGGCGAACTGCACAATGGGAGGATAGGTTGATGTGTGATTATGTTTAGGTGCTTTCCTCAGGACTCTTCAGAAACTAGGAGAGAAAAGATCAGATTAAACTTTCAGGTCCAACTGTAAAATTCTGTGCTGTACTTAAGAAAAAGAAAATCAGTTTTATTATACAGAATCATAGAACTCTGGCTTTACACCATTCATATGTCAGTGACTAAGTAGTCAAAGTGGTGGTTGAAAAGCTAATTCACTCCTAAACTGCATCAATAAACTCAGGTGTTTCTGTACTAGGGGAGGGTCTTGTCTTACAGTACCCTCTGCTGGTAACATGCGTATAATTATTAAGGCTTTTGTTTCTCTTTTCGCTCAGTTAGCTTTCATTAAGTACACCCTGGGTACTAATAATAGAGCCATGAACAAAATTGTCATGTCTCTTACATTTAGGAAGTTTGGTGTCTGAGTTCTAGAATTAACTGAGTTCTCTTTTGATGAAGTTTGCATCAGAAACAAGATTGTCATTTTTTTGAGAAGCATTGCAGTCTAGTGGTCAGGAGCTCATGTGCTGGAGAAAACTGGACTCGAGTCCAGTGGCCTCACATGTCGTCTCTGATATTACCAGTTGTGTGATATTGGGCAAGTTTTAAGGATGTTTCTGTGCATTAGTGCCTATAAGTGGGAATAATAATGCTGAGCATACATTATGTTTGGAAAAACGGTAATTTTATATACCTCAGAACAATATCTGAAATAGAATAAGCACATAACAGACGATGAGTTGATTAGGACAGTTGTGTTTTCTGAAGAGTTGAAGCTGAGAGGTTGAGGTTAGGGAAAAATAGTCAGAGGGAGCCTGGGAGATTAAGGCTCAATTTTATTGTTTTGTTTGTTTGTGTTGTAGATTATTAATAGCTTGAGAACCTGAGAGTTTTGTGACATTTGTTTTATTTAGTCTTCTCTTGTAGGCTAGGGAGATTTGAAGCCTGTTTGGTTATGCTGTCTGAGATTTTATTCCTACTCCCTTCATTCCCAGTACTTAGAAAAATCACACTTTTGGAAATAATAAAATTATAGTTATCCGTAAACACTTGTCGTTTTGGTTTTGTTTCAGTGGCAGCTGAAGTACCCCAAGCTGGTTCTCCGAGAAGCTGGCAGTGTGTCCGAGGAGATCCATAAAGAGGTCCAAGAAGCCTTTTTCACACTGCACAGACATGGCTGCTTATTCCGGGACCTAGTCAGAATCCAAGGCAAAGACTTGCTCACTCCAGTATCTCGCATCCTCATTGGGAATCCAGGCTGCACTTACAAGTACCTGAATACTAGGCTCTTTTCGGTACCCTGGCCAGTGAAGGGTTCTAGTATAAACTATACTGAGGCTGAGATCGCTACTGCTTGCCAGACCTTCCTCAAGCTCAATGGCTACCTGCAGATGGAAACCATCCAGGCATTGGAAGAGCTGGCTGTCAAAGAGAAAGCCAATGAAGATGTCGTGCCACTGTGTATTTCTGAGTTCCCCAGGGTTGGGGTGGGATCATCCCGTGACAAAGTGGATCTTAAGAGTAGAACAGCGTACAATGTAACTTTGCTTAATTTCATGGATCCTCAGAAGATGCCATACCTGAAGGACGAGCCTTACTTTGGCATGGGGAAAATGGCAGTGAGCTGGCACCATGATGAAAACCTGGTGGACAGGTCAGCGGTGGCAGTGTACAGTTATAGCTGTGAAGGTACAGTCTGCTTGGGGAAAGGATTTCTGATTGTACTATGGCTAGAGTTGCTTAGGCTCTGGAGATGGGTCTACGTGTGCTTGTGCGTGTGTGCGTGTATATGTGTGTGTGTGTTTGTGTGTGTGTATGTGCATGCAGAGGCATGCAAGTCTAGGTATATATTTGTGTGTTGTGTGTACTTTTTAGGTGTGTCTCATCTCAACTGTATGTCTGCAGAATATACATACTTCTTTCTCATCTGGCTACGCAGCCTGTCTCGTTATACTGTACTCAGAATATTTTTGCATGTAAGCACTACTGTCACTTTGTCTTTTCCTTGCCCAGGAGAGCAGTCTCTTGGTTTCATACAGCCAACTGCCTTTCTCTAAAGCTCAGAGTAGATTGTACAGTTGCTATAATTAACTTGCTGATAAAGGGCCGGGAAAACAGAAATCTGTCAAATCTTTCCAAGTTCTCATAGGTGCACATTTCTTGTCTTGCCAAATATTTTATTATGGTTGACATTGCTCTCTTGATGGGCATAATTTGTCCAGTAGAGACTTGTTCTTAGTTTCATACCATGTTTACCACTAGCCCTCCTTGCCAAAAGCAGTCTCTGTAAGCAGAGAGTCTTCTGTTTTCAGGAAACTCTGTCCTCTACCCAGTTCTGCAGTTTTAAACCTTGTGGGTTGTCTTGGAAAACTAGCTTTTTAAGTTTCAGAGATCTGCTTACCTTGTAGTCAAGGCCCTATGCTGACCTTTAGTGGCCTCCCCAAATTTTTTTTCTTCTAATGTTCAGTTTCTGTGTATTTAGGGTCTCTAAAGTTTCTCAGAACAGGATTGGAAGAAAGTGTACTAGTATATGCATTGGACAATATAATCATCCATGACTTTCTTTTTGTCTGATTATTTGATAAGTGAGTAAAAGATAGAGTATTAATTCTTTAATTTTATTGAAATATGTTTGGCAAACTGGAGTTCCGGATGTCCATCCAAGGGTGAATTGGGACTTTTTGAGAGTCACTACTTTTGGACAACTTTGGTTGTTATATTGGATTTTGTTATTGTTACTTGTTTTGTTTAATAAAATGTTTTAGAAAAGAGCTGAAGAGAAATAAAAATCTTGCTGTACTCTTAAATTTCTTACAATTTCTCAGTCTCCAAAATTCCCTCAGGATAACTAATATTTTTCTAACTTTGCCTTATGTTTTTAGTCCAAAACAAGGAACTATCTTTGTGTTTGGAAATTCCATCAGTACCCCTGGCATCTCAAGAGTGATGCTAACCTAAGAAAATCCCTTGAAGGGATTCAATGCTGTCTTAATGGAAAGAACTGAGATCCTCTGATCTTTAATAAGGCTTTGCCAGGGATTTAAGAATTATCACATCCAAGAATTTCTAAGCAAAGGAACAATGGAGTTTGTTAGTTTCTGGAAAGGAGGCAGTTCTCCTGAAACTGTAGCAGTGGCATGTGATAGCACGAGCTGCTACAAAGATGTCTTTGTGCTCTCCTGTATTCTCAGCCCCGCAGTTTAATAGTTCTATTGTACTCCTTTTGCGTGGGTGATCAAGTAGATTTGAAACCTAGAATAGCTTTCAGAAAAGAATTTAAAATTTTAATGATAGCTTCTATGGTTGAGAGTAGTTAAGACCGATAAAGTGTCCCAATATAGGTGATATATAAATACAGGAATGTTTATGCTTGCAGTTACCACCTGGTTGCAGGAACTGCAGAATCCAAATCTGTCAGGGCAGCGTCATTCTTTTGTTCTCTTAACCTCTCACATTCCCAGAACTCTATCTAATAATGATGACAGTACTGGGAGCCCTGTTTATTGAACACCTTCTGTGTGCCAGGGACTACTATAAGCATTTCACATGTTTTAACTCATTTTATCTTTTTCAAATGATTGAAGTGGTAAACAGAGACACCTGTGCTCTGTGTAACACTGTTGTTAACAATGATCTGCATGTGGGTCGGTGGTTCCATAAGATTGTAGGAGCTGAGATGCTCCTGTTGCCCAGTGGCCTTGTGCTGCTGTGGCACAGGGAAGTGCTCATGTGCTTGGGGCGAGGTTGGTGAAAAACAATCTCTAGTGCTACCCACTGTATAAAAGAATAGGAATAGGATTATATATAATACTTGCTGATTATCACAGAAGACTCTTACTGGTTTACATATTTCCCCTATTAGACATTTTTATTGTTATTTAACAATGTACTTTTATTTAGTAAAAAATTCGCTGGGAAACTCTATGCTGTTTTAAGTGAAAAGTAGCTTCATACTTCTTGCTTTATCCTGTCTCTTCATTACATCAAGAAGTCACGTTGAGTGATTGTTTTTTGCCATCTGGGTTTGTGTTAAGTATAGACTGTGATATTCACATGATATTGAAGCCACTTACTAGAATATATACTTTGTATTAAGTGATGCATGACAATAGTAATATTATCCTCATTTTACAGATGAGGAAACTGGAAAATATGGAAGCATAACTTTTTCATGATTGTATAGCTAGGATGTAAGCCTAGACTCCACATCTAAGTATCTAAGTCTATACATGTAAGTCTGTGTACCTTATGAGTAGCTCTGTTTCCTCCCTGACTTGGGGTTTTAAAAGGTCTGCTTTCTGGGAAGGTTAAGGGATGTTCTTTTTATGTCTCCCTATAGTTCCTGCCATCTTCTTCTCTCCCTCCAACTTCACTTCTGTCCTGGTGTCTGCTGAGCTTTCCAGCGCTTACCCTGAAGTGATTAGAATGCGTTAAATTAGCTTGCTCCATGATACCTTTCTCTGTATCTCTGGCCATTTGTGCAGTATTGGACCACATGGTATACAAACTGTACCTATAAACTTTCTTGTGAATGCATTTCTTCCAAGAGACAAGTGATATGTTTAGTTCTGTGGCCTCCTTATTTTCCTGTCGGTACTGGGAAAGGGTGAACTTAAATAGTGCCATTTGGGTTAAAATCCTGGTTGCAGTTGGGTGGAATTTAAGAGGGTCTCCAAACGTTGAAACTTCAGAAATTGGATTGTTTTCCATGTCCTTGACTGTGTTTGTTGAAAAGTGCTAAGGCAAGTTTAATTAGCTATTCTACATGGTACAGTGGTCTAAATTTGGATAAATCCTTGCTTGAGAGAACAAGTAATGTCAGGTATGGTGTATGAAATTATGAGCCTTTCAATATGGAGGAGACTATTGAAATAACCCCAGTCTAGCCTCTGGGGTTGTGGGGTGGGGACTGGAGGGCTTGTGAAGCAGTTTTCCCAAAGACCTATAGTTACTTAATGACAAGAACAGGGATGTCATTTGGAGAGTGTTGCTTGACACTGGAGAGATTCACATAAAGTGCACTGGGAGTTCAGATTCAGAGGTGATTACTTTCTGCTGAAATTAAATTCATTTGAAGCTTAAGATCTTTCAAGACTTTGCTTTGAATACCTTTTCCCAGAGAAATCTTCTTGTAGATTTATAATGAGCCAATCATATTTCATTGGTTTATTTTCATGAGTAGAGGTCACTGAGAAGTAATTTGTATAGGATATGTGTAATTATATACTAAATTCATTGGCTTTCACATGCATTTCTAGTTAATAGATATCTCCAGAAGGAAGATTGAATTGGTACAATTTTTAATCAGGAATGGCTTCAGGGAACCATATGTAAATAGGCAGAGTATTTGATTTTTCCTATTGCAGCTTTGCTGGCAATTGCATGTTACTCCTAGCTGTAAAAAAAATGAATTTTAGCAAGGAAGGCATTAAAAACCCTTTGTTTAATATGGCCCAACACCTTGTTCTTTGACTAGAACACCTTCAAAAACATCAGCTAAACAATAGCTATTGGTTACCATTTTTGTTTCTTTGTAGGAAAGGAAACTTTTTTATGACATTGTCTTTATATAGCAAAAGCAATTCTTATAATTTGTAAGTAGTGCCAAAGATTATAGATTTTCTATTATTTCCCAGGTCTCCTGGAGCAAAGCTCAGTTGATCTATGTTTTATTGCATCATTCCATGTCTTGTCACTTATTTTTAAAATCGTTTATATTACTAAGTAAGACTAGTTTGGTCTTACAAGTCACTTTTGTTTTATTGGCCCCTGTAGTTAGTTTTATTCACTTAACAAGGTATATCTCCTATTTGCCAACCCCCCTTTTGGAAATTTAGCCTTGAGTGAAGAAAACAAGAAGTCCTTTCCCTTATTGAATTTATATTTGGGCCAGAGGAGACAGAAAATAAAGTTGTGTGACAAGAAGGAGGAACAGGCTTTGAAGCCTTATTCTGAGTTGTCATGCAAGGTCTTTTTCTGCAGATGACATCTGAGCAAAGACTTGAAGAAATGAATGAGTCAGAATGTGAAGGTAGGGTAGTCGAATAGAGAACATGGAGTGCAAGTGGAATTTCATGGAACATGATTGGAATGTTCCATAAGCTACAAATGTGGATGGAGTAGGGTAAGAGAAAAGGGTGTGTCTGTAGAGGGGTAGCAGAAGTAAAGAGAGAGGCAAGGATGTAGAGGGGAGAAGAAAGGTCCTTTTGTACTGTGGTATGAAGTACTGGGCTTTGACTTGGAGTGCGATTGGAAGTTATCAGTGCGTTGAGCGGAAGAACGAAAGCGACACTGAAAGCAAGCGTTTTGAAAGAGGCTGTTCCAGGAATTCAGATGGTCAAGGAATAGAAGAAACAGAGGGGTAAGAAATGTGTACATGCCATCCCATTTGTTTTCACCAAAAAGATAGTGGCAGTTTTTTTGTGCCAGTGAGAGAGTGAAACCAGCAATTTTATCTTCCATTTGTCAAGAATGGGTAAGGGTAAGGCAGTGAGAATGTCTGAGTTAATTTCCTCTTACAGTAATAGCTTTGTGTATAATCGATGTACAATAACCTAAATATATTGAATGTTCATAGTTTTCATGTCTTAAAACACCTGTGCAGTCACCCCACAATCATTACAGTGCATGCTCCCATGACCCCAGGACTTTTCTTTTACTCTTTGCAGGCCCACATTTCTGTCCTCAGCAATCGCCAGTCTGCTTGATGTCTCCAGTTTAGTTGACATTTTCTAGAATTTTATATAAATAGAATTCTATATCAGCACTGTCTTTTTTTGGGGGGGGGGTCTGGTCTTTTTCATGTAGTGTAATTATTCTGAGATCCATTCATGTTGTATGTATCAAGAATTTACCCTCTTTTTTTTACTCTCCTTATGTGATATATCAGTCTAGACTTAAGGATTTACTAGTATATTCGTTTTTTAAGTGTACAGTTCAGTATAATCAGTAGATTCATGTCGTTGTTCAACTATCATGATCATACATCCTCAGAACTTCCCCTTACCGCCTGCTGAAGCTCTGCACTTACTAAGAAGTGACTCTCAACCCCTCCTTCCTTGTCCTTGGTGCCCATCGCCTCACCTCTCTCTTTGTGTACTGGACTGTCCTAGTGCCACACAGACATGGAGTCACATTCTTTGTCCTTCTGCGTTGCCCTACTTCCCTGAAGGTGTTGCTCTAGGTTTCTTCATGTTATAGCATGTTTCCGAGTCTCATTTCTTTAAAGGCTTAATGATATTCTGTTGTGTGTCTGTATCATACTTTGTTTACCAAGAGATATTTGGGTGGTTTCTACCGTGCTGTTGTGAGCCTTCTCTGTCTGGGTCTCCGCTTTCACCTCTTTTGTGTATCCTGTGTTCACAGGTGGAGTCACTGGGTTCAATGATTCAGCATTGGCCCTTGTGAGGAGCCACCATACTGTTTTCCATAACAACAGCACTATTTTACATCTCAGTGGTAACACACACTCTTCATGTATGCCAAAACTTGTATTCTGATTGGTGGGTAGTAGCCATAATCATAAATGTAGTTTTGATGTGCATTTCCCTAATAATTAGTGATGTTGAGCATCTTTTCATAATTTTATTGGCCGTTTATCTTTTCTGGTGAAATGTCTTTCCAAGTCCTCTGCTCATTTCTGAGTTGGGGTCTTATGAGTTCTTTACATGTTTCAGATATTAATCCGTTATCAGGTATGTGATTTGCAAATAATTTCTCCAAGAAAGTCTGGATTTTTAATGACATCTGATACAGTGAGCTGGAATAATAGGCAAAATGAAGCAGAACAGACTTGACTGTTCATGACATTGATTGGGCATTTTAGTTGGTACTATGATTGATGTAATTTGTATTGATGTTAATTAATTCTGGGATCTTAAACATGTTACTTAAATTCTTTATGACTGTTTTTCATTTGAAAAGTAGTGATAAGAGTGGTACCTATCTCAGGATTGTGAGGATTAACTATAAGGGTGGTCCCAAGAATACATAAGTATAATGTGTAGTACATAGTAAATATTGAATAAATGTTAGTTAATTTAGTTTTTATTAACTTATGATATCACATAACTTGAAATGTGAAAAAATATCAATAATTGTTAAGAGCAAACAGCAGTTGTCTATGCCTTTTCTTCCTATTTTCGTTTCCCTAGCGATAGTCATTTCTATTCCTTTCCTTCAGGTAATGCTTTTGGTAGATAATAACAAACTTATATTGTTTTGGACATTGTCTGTTGGCTTCCTAATGTGGATAGTGAGGACTTACTGGTTTTTTTTTGTTTGTTTTTGTTTTTGTCCCTGTCTGCCCACACACACACATACACACACACACACACACACACACACACACACACACACACACACACTCTTTCTCTCCTGACTTTCTTATATTCTCATTGTGGATTTATCATACTTTTGAGTATATGAGAATTAAACCTTTTCTAGTTATGTCCATTAATGTGCTATTCAGAGCTTTTAATCATGATTAGTTTACCTTTTTTAAAAAAGTTTTTCTGCTTGAATCATGATCTTGCTTTCTGTGTTTTGGTAGTTTTCGAGATACTTACGATCAGTTGAGTCCCAAGCCCTGGGCTGCTTGCCTAGGTCCTGACCTTAAGAGCCTCACAGGCATCAGATATTTTGTCCCTTTCTTGTCTTGTCTTGTTTTGCCTTTCAGAGTCTTCTCCTGTGCTTTCATCAGGACTAGCTCCTCTTGGTGACACACACATGGCTTTCCCATGTTGTAGTGTCTGTTCACATAATCTAGAGGAGTCTTTTCACTTCTCTTTCTTTTCTGCTCTTTGGACTCCTACATCTCCTGCTTCTTCTTCTTTTTTTTTTTTTTCTTGTTTTGTAATTTTTGTAGGGCATGCTCACCAAACATTCTTGACAAAAATCTCTTAGGAGACAAAGTTTTGAGACCATACATATCTTAAATTGTTATTCTTCTGTCTTGATCTGTGTATTAGTTAACTTCTTGTTGCTGGGACAAAATACCTGACATACATAACTTACAGGAAGAAAGATTTGTTTCAGCTCACAGATTCAGAAGTTTCAGCTCATCCTTGGCTCCCAGGTAGAAATATCATGGAACAAGGGTATGGCAGAGGAAAGCTGTTAAACTTGTGGCAGCCGGGAAACAGAAGTGGTTGTAAGAGAGCTGGAGAGTGGATAACGCCCTTCCAAAGCACACCCCACTGTCCTACCTCCTTCAGCCAGGCCCCTTGTCCTAGTAGCACATTAAGCCATGAACTCACCAATGAATTAATCCATTGGTAGAGGTTAGTTTCCTCATCATCCTCATGACCCAGTCATCTCCACCCCATCGCTGAGACCTCCAGGGACCTTTCATTTTTAAACCTTTCCAAAATATGTGTAGACTTTGGGTTTTAGTATCTTGGTAGGAAATATTTTTTCTTTAGAATTTTGAGGACATTGCACTATTTCTGCTATTCATGTTGAGAGTTAAAAAATATTTTCTTCACCTTTTATGTCACTTTTTGTGGATCTTTTTCTAATGTTAGAATATTGCAGTGATACTTTTCATGTAGTATCCTGGCATTTTTAAAGGCTTTTCAGCCTGGAAACACATGGCCTTCAGTTGCTGGACATTTCCTTAAATTACTTTGTTAATTATTTTTTCCTCTTTGATTTTACCTTCATTCTGAAATCCATAAGATTTGGTTATCGAATGGTTGTCTTATTTCTTGTCATGTTTTTCAAATTCCGAAAATTTCAAATGTACTCTTTGAGTTGCCTTTATTTTCCTGTCTCTTGGGTTTTTAAAAATTATTAACATAAACATAGCAAATTAATGAAATGCCACTAAGTGAACATACCAGTAAACCTAGCACCCAGACCAAGAAATAAAACTTGGGCTTCCCCCACAAATGTTCTCCTCTAGTGTTTCTTTCCCACCCCAAACAATAACACTGTCCTAACTTCTGAAGCTGTGAATTGTACACATGCTCAAATTAAGTTGACTGGCTCTTTAAAGACATGGTGTGTGTTGATCCATCTTTATATTTGCATGTAGTGGAAAAAATGAGTGTTTGTTGACTTAAATTAATAAATATTTGTTGTTTCTTGAGGAATAACAGCTTGTATACTGCTCATTAATTCTTGCTGTCTCCAGCTGCACTCTCTGTTCAGTATTAGCATTCTATTGATAACAAATTACACGTCCTGGACCTAAAAGGTTTAATTTTATAAGATAAGAAATTGTGTCACTTACTACTAAGACCAAAAAGTCTCATTGACTTCAAGTGGACCTTATTTCCCAATAGTGATGTGTCTTCCCTTTCATTGTTTTGGCTTTTCTGTAACTCATGGCTTCCAAATGACCATCCCATCCCTCTGTGGCCACAGTCATCCTTTTTCATAGGATTGGGACAGAGGGAACTCAGTTGTTGGATATGCATTTTCAACCCTGGATAAAGCTTTACCTGAAGCTGGGTAAACAAATCGCAATCTCCTTTTGATAAACCCACTTCGGTTCTAGTCCTCTTTGTATTTATAACATACAGATTTTTTGTAAGTCCCCATGACTGCATCATCCTGAAGTTGCCCAAGGAATTGTAGCCTCTATTATTATAAGCTCAGGTTTGGAGAATGTATCACTTGAGAAGTGTCCCTGTTTCCTTTCCTTATGTTATATTTTACTTTATATAATGTCATGATTTTCAAGCTCTCACCAAGGCCCCCAAAGCAATTTTTCTCTCCTTACCTCACCTTCTCTTTTTTCCCTAAGTCCATGAAATGTGATGTAATGAGATTCTCCTATGTATGTGAATATTTTTATCTTGAAAATTTTCCCCAAATACTTAATCTGAAAGCTGACAGAGTCAGACATCATGTTGAAGGGCTTTAGATTTTTCCATAAAGAGTTCTCAATATTTCACCTGAAATCTCAGAAAACTTATAATTAATTTTACAATTTATCTCTGTCAGGGGACTTCGTTTGTCTGTTTCGAGGCACCTGAGTACTGCTTCTTTTTATAGATTCAGAGCTGGGATTGATTAGTTTTTTTTTTTTTTCTCCCTTCAACCTTGTCTAAATTCTCCATTTCTTTAAGCCATTTATTCCTCAGCGACTGAGAAAGAAGTGTTCTCTGTACTGGCACCAGGCTGCCCTCACAGATCCTGCCAGGCAGTCAAGCAAAGCATTTCTCAAGTGTGAATCTCTGGCAAGGAGGCTTCTCCTTGGACAAATGTGCTTTCTTAGGTGTGTGCCTTTTCTGTGGCATTTCCTAAGTGCCTTCTGTCTTATCTTATTTACCACTGCTTTGAGAAACTGCCCAGAAAAAGTATACTAAGTCTTCATACAAAAACTTGTGCCTTCTAGTGGGACAATTCTGGAAAATGGATCTGACCTATGAGAAAGTCTTCATGGGTCCTTCGTACAAGTATCTATTCCTCAGAGTGATACTCAGTACTCTCCAGGTTCTGGTGTCTGCCCACCTCTCTCAGCCTGTTCTATAATGTGCCCATGTGGTTCACGTGACACCACTACAGCCGAGAACTGATTGCTTACACGCACACCATGCCATTTCCATCCTAGACTGTGTCTTCCCAACCTCTCCCCTTACCCTTTCACCTTCTACCTCCCTCTCAAGTTAAAAAAACAGATTCCTGTCTCAGATCCCAGAATGTAGATCAGCACTGGGCTGGCTGATAAGACGCCATTACTAGCTGACCATCTTTTGAGTTCCTCTTGCCTCAAGATCTATGGGTCGAGTAGGAAGGGACCTATTACTTAATCCCCTGCAGGTGTGGAGTCAGGGGACTCGATGGAGTAATTACACGGCTGGAAGTCTTAGAAATCTAACCTCTTGGCTAAAGGAATAGGGAATAGAGAATGATAAATAGACCCATCTTTGAAGTTGTGGTGATGAATGTATACTTACATGTGAGGAAAATTCTTGATATGCCTATTACTTACGTATCCCATTAAGTATGTTTTAATTTTTTCAGTGTATGTTATTAGCACTGTAATCTACTGCCATGCCAAAATTTCTTTGTTTCCTGTATAACAGCAGTCGCATATAGTTTTAAAAGTGTGATATTAGATGCTATGTATCCTAATAAATGAAATGTTTCCCCCCCCCCTCAAAAACTAATTAGCTCAAAAAAATCAAACTCGTCAGTTTATGGAGGTGGTCTTGGCATTTTAAGCTTATCATTCTCTTGTACTCTGTCCCATTATTTTCTTCTTTAGCAGTCTGATTGTGGGAAGTAGGACTGCACCAGCACACTGATACATTTGAAAACCTTTCCAGTTTTATTGAGGCTTAAAGTAGGGGCCATTGCCTCTGCTTTTTTTTCAAAATAACATGGGATGAAGATAATCTGTTGCAGTTTCTATAGATAATTACAAGTTGACTTTGCTGTGAAAATAAGAACCATTATACTTAAGCAATAAAATATTTATCAAACTTACAACTTATCCCCTCCCTATACAGTCCAAGGATGAGGGGACTCTCAACCAAACATCATTTTAATGAGCATATTTCAAAGGTGCTGAATTTGTGGGAGACACCAGGAAACGCTGATTGCAGTTACTTTCTTTGATTGTCAGTTGGGACTTTATTCGTGTCAGATTGAGAGAAGTCCCAGGATGGAAGTTAGAGGGGACGGTGTCCAGCCAGCTTGTTAAGCTATAAAGATTACCACTTAATAGAATATCTAAACTCAGTGGTGTTAAGTGCACCTGAAAAACATTGTCCTTTTAATTTAAAAATTATGTCTTTTTGAAGTTAAAGTTCTTTTTAAACCATTGACTTGAACCAAAGAGGGCTACATGGAAAACCTTCCTAAAGTATTTGGGCCTAATGGGATAAAGCATTCCAAAGGCTCACGATATCACAAATATGAATGTCTGGTTTATTGTATCACTGTTCTTTTTGTTAAGCTAATATGGATATCAGCTAAATTTGCATTAATTATATGTTGTATGCTATTAGTCATGTTCCATCATTATTATTTTATACAACCTCATCTTCATCATTAGATTATATAATAGACATCTCAAATTGCAAATATCGAGACCTTGGAGAAGGTGTTGGTAAGAATTCTCTGTAAAGTGTTAGAGAATTATTATTTTTGGCTTTATAGGGCTAGTAGTCTGCTGTTCAGCCTTGCTGTTATTTCTGAAAAAAAAATACCGGGACAGTGTGTAAATAAACTATTATGACTGTTCTAGTTAAACTTAATTTACAGAAGCAAGTCATGGGCATGATTTTCCACCTCTAGAAAAAGACTTTGCTATAGAATCCATGCAGGAACCACAAAAAAGTTGAGTAACTTGAGTAACTGTTGGGGGAGGAGGGACCTGTGACTAGCAGAGGGGACCTTGTCTAACAGGTGCAGCAACTTCTTACCTGTGGCCACTTGTGACTGGCTCAGGGGTACAAGTTCTTGTAATTCAAGAATAGTTAGGAATTTGGATTTTTGTGCAACATGCTTTTATCACTTGCCAGCTAATTTAGATTTGTTAAGGAAGTATAGTGCTGATCAACCTACATACTTTTGTGAGTTCTTTTGTGATTCACAGACTTTAGCAAATTCTGGTGTTTTCAAGTGTAACTGTGTTATTATGTATAAAAAAGAGGTGGCTGTAGAATATTATCAGACATGCAGAACAACTGACCACTGTTCCTCCTGACCCTGGGGAATGATTTGCAATTTCTTTCTAACATTGCTCAAAATAACTATAACCAACACATCAGCCATGTCCGTCGATAAACCTTGTCATGTAATATTAACACACACTTATAAAAACAAAGGGTAAGATTCTGTTAATTTGCTAATACTTGATTTTAGACTCAAATTTAGGAAACTGAAAAACATCTAAGGTTTGGTGTGTCTGTAATCGCCAAGAAGGAGCATTTCTTCCTTGTGGGGACCATGTGTGGTGCCTATGACCTGCTCCTTAGTCACTGAGTGTCTACTTTGGTTCTAAGATCAGCTGTCCCTGTACTGCAGCGTTTGTGTTAAAGTAAATCTTACTTAATGATGGCCCCAAAGGGCAAGAGTGGTGGCATTGATAGTTTGGATATGCCAAAGGGAAGTGATAAGATATTTGAAGGTAGATAGTTAGGTCACATTCACGTAAACTTTATTGGAGTATGTTTATTTGTTTTACTTTTATGATTAGTTACTGTTTGTCTCTTACTATGACTAAATTATGAATTCTATTGTGAGTATGTATGTATAAGAAGAAAGACAGTAGTAATATATAATAATATAGGAATCAGGTGTTTTTGGGCATCCGCTACATGTACCTGAACATATGCCCAGTGGCTAATAGGAGATGGTGAGAATTTGTATTACAGAATCAAGTTGTCTTGTTGTGAACACCACTCACTTACCTACAAAAAAAATCCTCTTGGATTTTAAGTCAAATTTATAGGTAAATATAGGAATCCATGATGTTCTGCCTTCTTTTCCAAGAACATATCTTTGCATCTGTACTTATCACTTTTGCCGTATAATAACATTTTAAAAATTAAAAATAAATATTGTTAGCAATAATGAATTACTATAATTTAATTTTGTCGGTAGCATTTATAAAATTTGCCTGTAGGTTGAGATACATTTTTCACCTTTAATTTGCAGGTAAATAATGATATTATCTGCCATTTTTTGTTTAAATTCTCTCTCTCTTGGTCTCTCTGTTTCTGTCTGTCTTTATCTCTTTCTGTCTCTCTCTGTGGCACTGGGGAATTAGGCTCAGTGCCCTTGCACTGAGCTATATTGGCAGCCATTTTTATTTTTGATTTTGAGACTGGGTCTTGCTGAGTAGCCAACAGTGGGCTTGAATTTGCAGTCTTCTCGCCTCAGCCTCTCAGAGTGCTAGGAATATAGACCTGTGACACCTGGCATGACTCTCTATCCTTTTCTGGTTGAGGGTCCTTCTGTTGAGCATCTTCTTGGGGCACTGTGTTGTAGTCTGTGTATCTTCTGGAATAAGAATGCTTCACTATGCTGCATCTTTTTCTAATTCTTAAGTTTTGGGAATGTTCTAATCTTTCCCTAATAAAATATGGTTTTTGTTTTGGTATTTAGTCTATATTTTAATAAATTGGGAAATCAGTCATCTACTCCTGTGGGTTTTTTTTTTTTTTGAGTTTTTTTTTTTTGTGTATGTGTATGAAAGAAGGATACATTATAGGACTTTTGTGTGTGTCATAGAGTGATGCCTCAGAGATTGTGGGGTTTTTTTGCTGTATGAATGTGACAAATTGGGATATTGAATTACCTTTATATTTCCAAAATAAGCTATTTGGTCATGGAAACTTAATTCTGTTAATATAATGCTGGATTTGGATTCTGTTTTCTTTAGAAATTTTCATTAATTTCTTTTTATGTGTGAGATTAGCCTGTGTATGTTTTCTTTTTAGGTTCTCATACATGCTGCTCTCTTGCAGTAAATATGGAAATTTTTTCTGTGCTGTAAAAAATTTAAGCTACATTGTAATTACCCTTTTGTTAATTGTTTAGTAGAGATTTACTTGAAGCTCTCTTTGCCTGTGTTTTACTGTGAGAGAATTTTTTGAAAGCTTCTAAACCACCTGTGCTGCGTTTAGCTCTTTTACTTTTTTCTAGAGTTTCTTTTGGTAATTAATATCGTCCATCTAATTCATAATTTTAATTTATTTGTTTGGGATTGAACAAAACATTTGATATCAGTGGTTATTTTCTCATCATTTTACATAGTATTTTCGCTGAAAAATAAATGAACACCATGTTAAAATATTCTAGAAAAACACAATATGAAATGTTATGCTTTACTTACCATCTGTATTTTGTGAAAACATAATTCCTTCTAAGATACCTATTGGTCTACCCAGAAGATTAAACTTTTTTTAAAATCTGATCCCTTTCTTCTGTTTTGACAGATTCCGAAGAGGATAATGAGGATGAGTCTGAGTTTGAAGGCAGAGATCCTAATACTTGGCATGTTGGCTTCAAGATCTCATGGGACATAGAGGCACCTGGCTTGGCGATACCCCTTCACCAGGGAGACTGCTACTTCATGCTAGGTAATTTCAGGAGGGCCCAAGTCATACTGATCCTCTCATCTCTACATTTAGATTATTGGGTACATATTTGGAATCTATCTTTTGAAATTAACTTTTTGAGTATTTTATATTACTGATGAAACTTTTTACGAGAGCACACAAATACTTGTATTTTGTTTTTATTTTTTTCAGTTAGTGTTCAAATTTAAAAAAAAAAGTTTTTTGCTCTACTTGGTGGTACCGGCCTGTATTCCTGAGGCTCTGGGAGGCTGAGGCAGAAGGGTTCCAACTTCAAGACTAGACAAAAGAACTTAGCAACTTAGTAAGTCCCTGTCTCAAAATCACCAATAAAAAATGGACTTGGGATATAGCTCAGGGTGAAGGTCCTGGACTTGTTCCCCAGTACCCTGCTCCCCAACACAAGTTTCTTTTCATTCTAAGTATCATTCTAAACATTTAGCATGTTTGGAGTTCTTAAATGTGCTAGACAATTTTCATGAATCTTTATCAGAGCTACTGAATCATCAGGGTAAACTTACCAGTGTGATTTTTTAAAGTACTTACCTATTTATGTAGGTTTTCTGTAGAAGGAAAGCTTTTCGTAGGTTAATTAATTAATTCTTTATTTTTTTCTTTATGTGTTATTGAGGATTAAAGTTAGGGCCTCACATACACTAGATAAGCACTTGACCACTGAGCCACGTCCACCACCCTTATATTTTTTATTTTGAGACAGAGTCTTGCTGAATTTTCCAGAGTGGCCTCACATTTGAGATCATCCTGCCTCAGCCTCCTAGCTAGTTCTCAAGTTGTTTTTTTCCCCCTCAGGAACAGTTGATCTGACTACAGGATCTTTCTCCATATGTGTCATTTAGCTAGTTCTTCTGGAAACAATATTTCAGGTGTGGTGCAGCTAATTGGAGCTGGGGAATTTAGGGCTCTATATTTTTTTCTTGCAGAAAAGTTTTTGTGTTGTATTTGGACTTTGCTTGTTTTGCAGCGTATGGCGTACAATCTTGATATTACTCACAAAGCTTCTGGGGATTTATTCTGTCTCTTGGTTTTAGTATCTGGGTATTCAAGGTTTATCTCACTCCTATTTGTCTGGGAAGACCTATGGATATGGCTTTAGAGCCAAATTCCACCCAGTGTTTATGAGAAGAAGTCCTCCTAGTTCACTGAGTATTTGTAGAGTCTTCTGTTTTCTGGGAGCTGGCTTAGGCTTTGGAGGAGACAGTGAGGCTTTGTAAATCTTTACCTTCTAGGAATTCAAAAGCTATCCTTAAAGGCACAGTTCTAGTTCTTTCTCACTTTCTCTCTCTGTCTTTTCTCTTCGGGGCATTGGCAATTGAACCCAGGCCTTCACACTGAGCTAATAACCACACTTATTAGGTATTGGCAGAGAATTAAATATTCGTGTGTGAGTATACACTAACTGTGTGACACTCAAGAATGAACCCAGGACCTTTGTTCTGAGGTATAGCCCCAGCCATCTTGCCCTTTATTTTTATTTTTTCCTATTTCAACACAGAATCTTGCTAAGTCACTAAGTTGCCTAGCCTGGGCTCAGACTTGAAATTCTTCTGCCTCAGTCTCTCAAAATGCTGGGATTACAGGCATGTGCCATCATGCCTGACTGAAGTCAAATATTCTTTTAATGTGCCTGGTAACAAATGTAAGCAAATAGCTGTATTAGTAAAAGAAGAAATTGAGGTTAGCCTGATGTACTTAGCCATGGTTACATAGCTAATAAGAAGCAGCCGTTGGAACTTGTGTTATCCCACTGTAGGTGTGACACCCCATGCCAGCCCGCTGCCCCCTGCATGCATGGTCCCCTCCTCGCCCCGCCCAGATGGTAACCCCTGCTCTCAGCTTTTGCACCCCACCCCACTTTAACATGGTGCCTTTGTCTTACCTGATGACTTTTCAGAGAGGAAAGAAAGATGATGATGTTCTGTTTCTTTCTTTCCATTTCTTTTTAAAGTTATACTTTTCCCAGACTGTAAGAACTGCCATAATAATGAAATAACTAATAATAACATCTTTTTGAAATGTATATTATAAGGAGTATACATTCAAAAATATGTATTAGATTCTTTCATTCATAGTAGGGGACAAACAGAACAAATCACTGGCTGTTTTTTAAAGGTGCAGATGTGTAAGACATAAAATCTCTTGCTTTTGCTACTCCTACCTTTATATACAGGTGAAAATATAGTTGATTCCCTACTGAATCGTGGCAGGCAAAGGATAGTGTATCCCAAGTCTGCATTAAAAATATATTTTTATATGAAGATACCGTATTTTATTTCTAAACTGAACCTTCCTCTATCTACTATTTTTTAAAAAAAGAAACTATTGTCTAATGCTCTTTTCTCTTTTATTTTTTCTAAAAACCCCAAATAACAAGGAGCCCATGGCAAGACCTCAGTCCCGTGCTGTTACCTGAAATCTGAACTTCACAGCACTTATGCAAAGGAAACAGTTTAGCTCCATTTATAATAATATATTGGTCTGCAGAGGAAGTGCACACTGAACCCTGCTGTCTCAAGTAAATACTCCAGGGGTGTCTGATGGGGACGTGTCGGGTGCCTGTAATAAATCCACTGCCCGTGGAAGTGAGTGAGTGCCCTGCTGGCAGTGCCTGAGGACACGCTTAACTGAAGTTGTCACGGTTTTACTTTTAAATTGAAATCTTTGCCCTAATCTTGGGGTTAGACATGACCAGATTTGCAAACAGATTTACAATTTTCACTAATTTTCCAACCAGGACTTCAAAACACACTTAAAGAAAAAAAAATACACTCTGGTCTTTCTCAGGGTAGGATGATTTACTTTACCACAGATGTTTTCCATAGACTGCATGTAACCAGGGAGTTAGGGACTTAAAAGTAGCTTGGAGACAAACTGCATTTGTTTTATGTGGAACAGATTATACAGTTCAAGGGACATCAACCACGTTATGTTCATTAACCAGGAGCTGGGTGTGGAGATGGGATGTTTTAGGACAAAGGTGAGTGGTAGGCAAACCACTGTTGGGCCTTTTAATTTACTCTTTCTTTCTTTCTTTCTTTCTTTCTTTCTTTCTTCCTTCCTTTCTTTATTTCACATCACTATTCATCTATTTATGACTGTTCTCTCTCACTTCTTTACTTTTATTAAGTCCCACTGAAATTTCACTTTCAAATGTCTGTTGTTACTGTGTCAATCAGCTGTTTCAAAGCTTCAGTTGCCAAGCAAAAATTCCACTGTAAAAAGAAAAGAAGTATAAATCAAATTACATAGCATTACTTTTTTTGGTTTTGCTTAATCTCTTCAATGGTATAGAATAATTAAAAGCCTGGGGGCCGTTCTGTGCCATGACCAGGTCTCAGACCCCAGCATTGTGTAGCAGTTTTGTACTGTGAGTGCCCGTTGGAGTCTCTGCCTCCACTGAAGAAGGGAGGCTTTGTGATACTGCCCAACTAGGTTATCATGAATCCAGGTAGGAACATGTATTGCACTGTGCTTTGCAAGCTACATTTGAATGTGGGCCCTTGCTACAAAGCCTGGGAACTGCGCCACAGCGTGATAGAGAGCCAGAGAGGTGAGTGGGGATCTAGCAGTGCTGATTGGTAAGTTCTTACTCTGCTGTGGGCCCTGAGTTTTGTCAGCTTTGCCCCTCAGTGTTCCCTACAGGTGTTTCTGTAGCCGCATGGAGGAGCTACAAGCAAAGGCATTCTCATCAGTTGGCTCTTGAGGGTGAGAGGAGTTAACATCTGGCCATTTTTGAGTCTGAGTTCTGTGATAGCGAGGCTCATTTTGGTTGAGGCTGACTTTACTTACAGAGCCTGGTCAGTAGTTTTCTACAGACTAGTTTCACCTCTATAAATACCCTTGGCTTAGTGGCAGCAAGGACGGAGCACTGTGGACATTTAATGTAGTATAACCTGATCCATGCCATGTTTCTGTTTTTTAAGTCAACGTGGGCACTTTAGTTGGATCTGTAGCCCTGTAGCCTGGAAGAACAGAGGCTTCTGGGAAGTTAGTCTCTTAACTGGGTGCTTCTTTGGACCTTAACATAGAGTGGCATCTTTGTAAATCTTCCAGGTGTTTCCCAATTTTGTGTGCTTTCAGTATTTTATTCAAAGGAAAAGGCTGTTATCATGCCTTCCTCTGACCCTGTTTCTCCCCCATTTCTCCCTAATCCCCAATCTCTGGCTGACCAGTTGAAGCAAAGAGTACATACAATTTATGGCTTAATCATAAATTCAAAATAATTATACTTTATTACCTCTCATGGGTCTTAAAATGTAGGTGCTATGTTCTGCTTTCTGCCGAGGCAAGGGAATAACACCGAAATAGTAATAAATTATAACTTCAGGCTGCAGTCGGTAAGCTTGAGGAATTGCCGTTTAAGTGGAAAGTGCTTGAACAGCCAAATGAGCACCTGTCATGTTTGTTTTCACTTTGAAAAGTAGAAACATGACAGTATAGTTTCGGTGGCTTGTCCAATATGAACTTGCAGTGTTCTTACGTTTTCAGTAACTGCAAAATCTGCTTCTTGCTCTTCAGATTTTTTCGGGGGTGAGGATGTATCTTTCCTCCTGAAAGTCTTTCTCTAAATGTCTCCTCAAATGCTGACATTTTCAAACTTGTGCTCTTTGACTTGCTGCTTTTTTGGTATTCGGTAGAAGTTGGCAGCAGGTCCTGACTTGTGGAACCTGCTCTCACGGTGAGAGTCTGTGGGTGAGAGTCTGTGGGAACTTGATGAAAGGGTTTACTTTTCTTTTACAGTTTTTGTGTTTTGCTTATAGCTTTGTGTTGTTTTTGTGTTAAAATTAACCTGAAAAGCATATGATGGATACCTATGAATGGCCATACACTATTCTGGAAGCTTTGTTGTATATTACTTGCTACTTATTAAAAGATTATTAGTAAGAGTCCTTTTTCACTGTGAACGTTTATTTTTCAGAAAAGATATTAAAGGAGATTGACTGCTCATGAGTGTAGGCTTTCTTTTAAGGGCATGGAAGTACTATAAAATTAGTTTGTGATAATGGTTGCCCAACAATGTGAACACACCAAAATACATTGAATTATATAGTTTGAATGAGTGAGTTGTATGTGAGTTAGATTTAAATGAAGCACTTAGAAATAGAAAATGAGTCTTAGTGAAGAATAATGATTTACTCAGGGTGATATACCTGCTGGAGCTTTTGTTTGAGTCCATGTTCATTCTGAGACCATAGTTTTTCTTCTACTGGCCCGTGCAATCTCTACTAATCATGTAATCATAACATCATTTGTTTAAATAATGGAAAAATATCTGAACAAATAATGGACTACATTTGTATATTCTCATTTGGACATTATGGAACTTTTTAGATTAACATGTAAGTTTTTTTTTAAGTTTTTGAGTTGCTTTTTCATCTGGTTCACTTGCAGATATTAACATTAATGTACAGGTTGAACATCCTTATCTGAAATGCCTGAGAATTGAACTGTTTCATATTTCAGAATTTTACAGACTTTGGAATATTTGCATCAACTTTATCAGTTGAGCATCCTTAATAGGAAAGCCCAAAATGCAAACTGCTGTAAAACCTAAAGCATTTTGAGTACTGTATACACAAACACACACACACACACACACACACACACACACACACACACACACACACGGCTGGTTCTGTATTTTTCAAGCATAAATGGAACTTTATTGCACATGTTACTATAATACTACCTTTTTACGTAGTAACGTGTCCTGGAAATTATTTTCACGTCAGTACCACATTCATGTTACTATTGTCTTATAAAATGTAATACATGTACTAGGAAATATAAATGAAAGAATTGAAGAAAATCTAAAGTGGAAAGTGACAGACCCCTTTTTGCTTACCTCCAAGTTCCACTTCTGAAAGGTAACTACATTTTCAGTGTTTGCATTTTGTTCTTTTTCTGTCGCTCTTAAACATGTTTATAGTTTTTAAAATATACGCCCTGTTTAAGCACTATCAGTTGTTTATCCGTTTAAAAAAGAAAGTAGCTGTTTTACAGTACTTGTCATTTTGCTATTTTGCTAGTTGCCTTTAGGTTTTGTTTTCTTAATTACTTACCTTTAGAACCAATTTGTAAATCTTTACTGCCTTCTAGTGTATAAGGGAAGATATTAAAGTTCTCCCACTATATCGTTGTTTTGATGTTGTTGAGGTTTATAATTTTCCATATGAATTTGTAATTCCATGCAGAAGTGGCATACTTTCTTATAGGTTGAGTCTAAAATTTAAATACCAGCATATGATGGTGCCATTGCTTACATTATTTACTGCAAGCCCGTTAAGGTGACTGGTTGTGTGAGTAGAGGGTGTCATTCACTGAAATCGCCCAGCCTCTGTTCGTGAAGGAAATGCTGCAAAATGTCAGTTCAAGATTTTACACTTCATCAAATACTCAGATTTATGCCTCATTTTCTTCCTTTGTATTTGTACCGTGACTTTTTTATATGACTTTTCCCTTTCCCCTGATATCTACAATTTCCTTTATTTTTATTGATAGAGGATGCATGTTATCGTGGCGTCTCTGTGGCACTGGAAATCTGTCGTGTGGTTTGTGTGTGTTTTGATGAATACTGGCTTCTTCAGACCCCACAGAACAGTTATCGTATTGCGATTTTATCTCATTTTGCTCCATTTTTACTTGACTCTCTGTGTTTCTCTTTCTTGGAATTTTCTAAAAACTATTTTATTTTAGATTCTAAAAGCAAGAGCTATTGTAGTTTTATATTCTGTATAGCACTGAGCAATATTTCGGAGTGGTAGGTGCTTAATAAGGAATTATTGAATTAATGTTTAAGGAATAAAATATTTGCTTCTACATAAGTTCATGGCAATATGTCTTGGCCATAGAAAACAATGGGAATCTTTGTTCTGTCCTTGAAAGCTTCAGGCTTACAAAGGACTTGGAGTTTCTCCTTATGCAGATGGTTCTTCTCTTAACAATTGGCGATCTCTAGAGACACATTTAGCATTTTGCGTGGCAGCCTATTCCTTTACATAGTAGTCTGTATTTTGTTTTCTTTTATATTATCTAAATAACCATGTGACATTACAGATTTTGCAGCACAGTATCCAGATCAATCTATAAATTCTCTTTCATATCTTCAATAGGAAAATCACCACAGGTAATAATGTATTGGTTTTCTTTAAGCTGAGGTTGGATATGCTATTTTGAATTTTGAAGTTGGTTTTTTTCTCTCAAGTTTTGTCCTATTAGAGTTATATCATCTTAGCATGATTGTGTATCTGGGTTGAGTGACTGGAATTTTTCTCATTGGTTGGCAGTCTTGATATAGTCTCCTTGGCTGTCTATGTGACATACTTCTTAAAAGCATAAGTTGTGAAAAAGAATTTTTCAAGCTTTTGGTAGATTATATATCCTGTATATTTTATTTCCCACACTGGAAAGACAATAGAAAGATGACTATAAATAAACCGTATTTTTTAGGCTACTTCTTACTGAAGCTTTGAATTTAAGATTGGATTAGGAATTGAATTTGACTTTCCTGTTTCATTGAGTCTCTGTGGCTAGCTACAAGTTCAGACCACTGAACTGGAGGACTCACTAGACTTTAGTCTTGCCTTCTAAGCCAAAATCATTTTTAATATTTTAGAGACATGAGTTAAATTTTTTGGTCAGTTCAGTATAGTGACTTTTGTAGTTTGTCCTAGAACTGGTAGGGATACAAACCAATTCCTTTTCTGTGTTTATGCTGTTCTTTTACATTTTCATATTTTCCCACACATATAACTACATATGTATATATATATATATGTATATATATATACATATTATGTATATATATACATATGCATATATATATATATGTATATATATATATCAGTTATTCGGGGGTGATATTAAAAATTTGAGTATCTGTGGTGACAGAGAACCAGTCAATCAGTGTGGATGCCCTGACCTTCTCTCATCTCTGGACTGTAGCTGTTGATAGAGAAGTCTTACTTCACCTACTAGAGTTAAGCTTTTTGAGAACCAGTACTATACTATAAATACTTTTGTACTGCATAGCTCCTAGGGCTTTCCACAAAACAGAACTTATCACATACGGGGAGAGGGCATACTTTTTTTTTTTTTTTCCTCTCTTAAGTGTTAGACAGAATCCATACCATCTTCCTGAACTATTGTTGAGACATTGGCTGTGAGGTAAGGGTGAGTGAGGAGGAATGGTGTATGAAGGAGTATGAAGGAACAGAAGTTAGAAGTATAAGTAGTTGCTGCTGTTTCATTCATCAGGTTTGTTCTAGAAGTTATGGTCCTCACACTTCATTGAAATAGAAGGCAGATGCCATGATTCTGCCAGTGCATAGGGAGGAAGAAAGTTACCTCACTCAGCTCTCTGTCAGCCCAGCCTCTGCCCCTAATCTTCTTTCCATTTCCCAAACCCACTTGCCCGGCTGTGTCTATGGAAAAGCTGAAGCCTCCAGGAGTCCAGGGGAAGGTAGCCCTCGGGAAAGCCAGGCGAACGATCTTTTTGCGTATTGAGAAAGCAAAAATGAATTATTAACTTCCAGGCTCTGTGCTCTTGATAACATGAAAACAAACCAAGCATTCCACCAAAGTTAATTTTAAAGGAAGGATGGGGGAAAGGATACTGTGTACCCTGACATTGTCTTCTCCTCCATCCTGTGTGTGTGTGTGTGTGTGTGTGTGTGTGTGTGGCATGCGCATTGAACTCAGGGCCTTGTTCATTCTAGGCAAGCCTTCTGCAGCTCTGTAGCATTTGAGGGAAGATTTACAAAACTGACCCATGTTCTTACTCGCCATTCTATTTATTTGGTGAATAAATCCTTTTTTTTTCTAAGACTGTCTTTATTGAACATTTCCGTTTGTATTTTAAAGACATAATGATTATTATTGTATTATTGTTAAAGCTACAAAATAATATTTTATCAGTTAGCCAAAAAATGCTGTCAGTTTTATGATATATTTGAATTTCAAAGTTGATAAATATAAACAAAAATGTGTACAAATGGAATTGTTGAAATATGGTTCATGCTTACTGTAGAGAACTTACAAACTGTAGGAAAATGTAAAGAAGACATAATGGGACATATAAATAGCTGATATAACTTATTCTAGCATTTCCTTCTATACATTGGAAAATTATTTAGTATGACTATAATGTTTTGTATCGTTATTTTCAATGCTTTTATATCCTGAGCATTTTTATTACTAAAATTCCTTGAAAATATAAGTTTTTAAAACTAGTTTAAGCTGTTGGAGATGTAGCTCAGTGGTAGAACAATTACCTAGTGGGTGTAAGCTCCTGGGTTCAGTCTCCAGTACCATAAACCAAAACAAAAAAGAAACAAAAGGATCCCTGTAATTTTCAATAATAACTCCCTACTTTTAAGCAATATAAAAGAATAGAGGTTTTTCAGCACACATCCCCTTATAGAGACATCAATTTGAATAGTTATGCATGAATGAGAATACCTTCCTGGGAACTAACAAATCCAGATGAGCGATTATAGCACCTGAATGGAGCTTAGAAATGTAATATGCACTCAAGAAGGTAGAAAGAACGGCTTCAATTACCATGTCACCCCTCCCTGATTCTGGGGTAGCATAGAATTGGGCGGGCTACCATGAACATGGGGGAATAAAAGTGAAGTGAGTACCTGACTTCGTTGGTGGTGTGGTCACAGATTTGCCCCATTGAACTCTGTGGCTGGATAGCCTCCATAGACTGAATATTGGTTAGTATTTTGGTTTGGATCTGGAATGTCCCCTCAAGGTCTCATGTATCTGAATGTTATAGATTGTCTGTGGAACCATGTGCTGTTGGGAGATTGGGGTCTAGTCTGGAGGGGTGGATTACAGGCCTGTAAATTGGATTATTGGCATGTATGTTGGATTATAGGCATGTAATGGCTGTTTACCACACCTTCCACATCTGGATCCAGGAGGGGCTGATCACTGCGAAGAAACCTGGAAGGATATATAAGCTGTTTCCTGCCTTCCTTGGAGGACGAGTCTCAACTTGCCTTGACGTGGCTTCCTGTGTGTGATGTTGTGAGAAGCTGCCTCCACTTGTGCCTCTGCCATGTACTTCCATTGCTGCTGGCTGCCCTGAATGGACGGTGACCTTCTGAAACTCTGAGCTAAAATAAACCTTTCCTTCCCTAAATTTGTGTATGTTGGGTATTGAGCCACAGCAACGAAAAAGTAACAGGCAGGCATCCACAAACCTGGCTCCATGCCTAGTCTAATACCAGGCCTACCTCTACTGACCCAGGGTCTAGGCTGACTTTTGAGAACCCAGATACTAGGCTGGTTCCTATGGCTCCAGGATCTAGGATTGCCCTGGGGGCTCTTGTTTTAGGTCAGCTCTGCTAGGCTATTTCTTCTAGCCCTAGTCTCTAGTGGACACAAGGGCTGGTTCTGGTTCAGGGGATCTAAGGTCTAGAGCTGCCTCAGTAGACTTGACACTGGGGTGGCAAATGTGGACCCAGACGTCAGACCTCCAGGCTGTTCTTTGCAAACCAAGGGTACAGGACCCCCTCTTTGTTATAGTTTCCAAGCTTGCTTCTAAGAACCCAGAGGCCAGCCTGTCGGTCCACTAACACCAGACCAGTTCACCTGAGGACTCCAGCAACAGGAATAAATGTAGTGCTTATGAGAAGTCTAACTTCTAATCTGTAGGTGGCCTCTGGATGGCCATTGCAAATGGTAACCAGAGAGTAAAGGTGCTTATACTTCAATGAGTTAAGACTTTAAGCTAAAAAACTGTCACAAGATACAAAGAAGATCATTATACAGTGATAAGGATGTTAACTCATCTAGAACATACTAATTGTGAATACATAAAACACCTAAATACGTAAAGCAAATATTAGAACTAAAAAAAGAAAAAGAAATAGATGACAATATAATGATAGTGGGAAGTTTAGTACTCTTCTTTCAACAATACATAGGAATTCAGTCAGAAAATTAATAAGACAATAACAAACTTGACCAACACTCTAGACCAATTATATCCAGTAGACATATGCAGAATATAATATGCCACTTAAAAATATACACTTCTTTCAAGTATATATAGAATACTCTCCAGATCAGATAATATGTTAGGCCACAAAATAAGTGTTAATAATTTCAAGAAGATTGAATGTCTGTGTTGCATTTTAAACCACAATGATATGAATCTGGAAGTCAGTAGTAAGAAGAAAATTGCCAAATTTGCATATGTATGGAAATATAAAATTCTGTCATGAACAACCAGTTTGTTAAAAAAGGAGTCAAAGGGGAAATCAAAATATTTTAGAGAAATGAAAATATCAACATAGCGTACCAAAAGGGAAGAAACAAAGACCTTCCTGAGAGGGAGGTTAATAGCAAGAAGAACCCACAGTAAGGGGGAGAACACCTAAAATGAACCACCCAACCTGATCCCTAAATAGCTAGGAAAAGTTGAATACCCTAATTACAAAGTTAGAAGAAAGGAAAAAAAAATTTAAAAAGCAGAAATAAGTGTGAAATAAAAGACTAGAGAATAAATAAGAACTATAACTAAAACTAAGAGTTTTTGAAAAAATAAATTAAACTGTTAGACTAACAATAAAGTAAAAAGGGAATATAACTAAACTGTAAGCAAAAGTATCACATTTTATAACACAGGGATATAAAGGATCTTAAGAAATGATGAAAAGTTTTATGCCATCAAATAATGTATTATAAATGAATAAATTTCTAGATATATATGTTCTGCCAAGACTGAATCATGGTGACATAGAAAACCTAAGCAGATAACCAATGAGCAGTTACATTGACTCAGTAACCAAAAACCCCTCAACAGAGAGTAGCCTGGATTCTTATGTTGTCGTTAGCTTCACAATCACACATTTAAAGAATTGATACTAGTTTTTCTCAAATTCTACCAAAAAACTGAAGAGTAAAGAACATTTCAAACTTACCTGATCATCATTACCTTCACACCATAGCAGAGGACCGTACAGGAAAAGATAATTATAGGCCTAGTGTCTGTGATGAACACAGTGGCAAAGACCCTTACCAAAGTATTAGGAAATGATGTTCAGTAGGACTGGAAAGAGGTTACATACCATGACCCCCAGCATGCAAAATGACTTAACATATGCATATCCGTCATTGCTGTATGCATTGTTAACAGAATGTAATAAAAATCATGATTGCAACAGATTGTTGTTATTATCTAGACGAAGAAAACAGTTGATGATGTTCAGTATCTTTCTTGATTAAAAACTGAACAAATTAAATATAGATGAGCTGTACCTCCATGTGACAAAGGCCACTTATGAGAAACACATACCAACATCACAGTCAAGATTAAGTGCAAGAGGAAGGTACTCATCATACTCTCCTCTTCAGTGGATACGGGAAGTCTTGGATAGAGCAGTTAAAGATAAGGAAACAAAAAGCGTTCAAATTGGAAAGATAAAGATACTGTTTGCATATGATGTAATGTTAGATATTGAAAACTCTAGAGATTCCTAGCAACATCTGTTAGAACTAATAAAGTCAGTGATGTTGCAGGATATAGGATCAATATTTAAAAAAATCAGGTGCAGTTTTACCACTGGCAACAAACTGTTCAAAAAGAAATTAAGTAAGCAATCTAACCTAAATAATATCAGAAAGAAATTAC
Source organism: Ctenodactylus gundi (assembly GCA_004027205.1). NCBI lineage: Eukaryota > Metazoa > Chordata > Mammalia > Rodentia > Ctenodactylidae > Ctenodactylus > Ctenodactylus gundi. Next base: position 334,411 of record PVKB01000078.1, read on the forward strand.
TTAGAAATACAGTTAACAAAGGAGATAAAAGAGCTCTATACTGAAAACCATAAAACATTGATGAAATAAATTGAAGACACAAGTAAATGGAAAATAATCTCATGTTCAAGGGTTGGAATAATTATGTTCACTCCCCAACCCCCAAAATCTATAATTCAGGGAAATTCCTGTCAACATGGTAGTGCTTTTGTTGCTTTGTAGGAATAGAAAAAAATGATACTAAAATTCAACTGAAATCACAAAAGACCCTCAATTAGTTAAAGGAATCCTGAGCAAGGACAATTAAGACAGAGACATAGTGCCTTGAAATAAATGGAAAACTAGTAATCAAACTAGCATGGTGTGTCACAGGGACAGATGTAGGTCAAGGGAACAGGGGAGAGAGCCTGGAGTAGTAAATACACACACTTATAGGTTAGTGATGTTTGAAGTGATAAATTTTCCAAGAAAACATCATGGGGGAAAGAACAGTGTTTTAATTAATGAATAGTGTTAAGGAAACTAGAAATCTGCATGCATAAGAATGAAATTGGACCCTTTATACTATATGCAAAAATCAATTCAAAAAGATGAAAGACTCAAACTAAGGTCTGATGACAGAACTATTAAAGGGAAACATAGGGAAAAGGCTTCTTGATGTTGATTTTTTTTTGGATATGAAAACATAAGCAGCAGATATAAAAGGCAAATGGGATTGGATTAAACTAAAAAGTTTATGGAAGCAAAGGAGACATCAGTGAAGTGGAGAGACAATGCATGAGATGAAACAAAATCTTTGCAGATTGTGCACCTGACAAAATGTTCATCTTCAGAATATGTGTTACTCAGCTAAATAGTGAATTAAATAACCTGATTAGGCCAAGGACCTGAACACTGTTTTCTCAAAAGAAGACCTACAGATGGCCAACAGATAAGTGAGAAGTTGCTCAACATCCCCAGTGATCAGTGGAATGCTGATGGAAACCACAATGACGTCATCCCATACTTACTAGAAGGGCTATTATCAGAAAGACTGTGGATAACAAGTGTTGGCCAGAACTAAGAGAAAAGGAAATGACTGCTGCTGGGAGTGGAAGTTGGCCTAACCATATGGAAAGCACTATGGAGGGTCCTCAAATGCTAAAAATGATTATATTGATCCAGCAATTCCATTTTTGGGTATATATTATATTTTATTACATATAATAAAATCAATATGTTGAGATGTGTATTTCTCATGTTCTTTGCAGCATTATTCACAATGGTCAAGTTAAATGGTCAGTGTCAGCAGATAGGCGGGTAAAGGAAATGATGTATGTTATATATGTAAAATGAAATACTGACCAGCCTTACAAAGAAGGTTTTATTATTTGTGGCAACTCAGAGAAACCTGGAGCCATTCTACTATGTGAAATAAGGCAGGTACAGATCAACAAAGGCTGTGTTTGCTTGTTTGCACATGGCATCTTGAGAGGTGCTCATAGACATGCAGAGTGGAATGGCATCTGTGAGGGTTGGGTGGGAGAAAGAAGATGTTAGCCAGCAGGCCAGCACTTCCAGTTATGCACAGTGAATAAATTCCGGAGACCTCACGTGTAACCTGGTGATCATAGTTAATGGTACTGTATTGCATACATGAAGTTAGCTAAGACAGTAGGTCTTAAATGTTCCACCACATAGAAAGTAACTAAGATGAAACACATTACTTAGTTTGATTGTGGGAATCTTTATAATGTACACAGCATATTAAAATGTCACATTGCACATTGTAAGTATACAACATTGAAAGTATATAACACTTTCGTTAGTTATAACCTGAGTAAAGCTTGAAAAAAATTAAGTGAGAAAAATTAATCCCTATCTGCATTTTGCTATTCATTTCCAGTTTTTTTTGAGATCATGGTATATTGCTACAGATAACACCTGTTTACATACATTGCAGCTTTGATTCTGTAAGAAACATTATTATACTTGAAATGTCTCAGTGAGGAGTGAGAGTGTGGTCTCTCACAAACATGTGTTACTGTTAGACTATTATTCAGAGAGATGGCTTTCTGTTTCCTTTTCTACCTGCAGTATATAAAATGTCTGTTAGCTTACTTTACCTTGGGCTAAGCTGGTCATTATAATTTAAAAATATGTAGCCAATTTGATGAGTAGACGTAACATGCTTTTACTTTTTATTTTATTTTTTATCATGTGGTTGAACATTTTCCCTTTTCGGTCAGCATTTGTAAAGCTCTTTTATTATTATTCATCAGCTGATCATCCTTTGTCTTGAGTTCCTGTTGCTCTGTTTGTATTTTTCTTAACATATACCTTATCTAGTCCCTCTGCCCACTTCCCAGTATTTGTATATGTTTTTTGATTCTTAGACTTTTAATACATATTTTAGTTGAATCATCTTTACTCTTAAGTTTGATTTTAAAAACTTCCATTAAATAGCCTATTAATTTATAGTGGATTAATGGTTAATACTAATTAAAATGATTTAGCTGGCCTTATGCTTTTATCCTTTTATATGTGATTTTGTTTTGATGCTTTCTTGATCAGTTAAAGTTTAGTTTATAACAATTTTCATGAAGCTAATGGCAGGGAAATAGTAGTGGCACATTTCCTGACGCCTTGTATTGTCTGAGACTTCCTACCCTGTCACATGTTAGTATTTCCTTGAATGCTTGCAGGATTCTTCAGTAACAGATTTTATCCATTGTTCCCCAGACCTCTGATACTTTATGTTAGGGACATGCCTGAAGTTGTCTTCATGTTGTTTCCCTCTTGGTAAGCATGTTTCTCTTCAGACATTTGTGGTATTGTATGTTTAATTTAAAAAATATATGTTTATGCACCTGGCCAAGCCATTTTGTAGTGTAGACTGAGGTTTCTCCACCCTTTGGCAAATCTTCTGTTACTTTAGTTGATTGTTTTCCTGCTTCTCTAGCTGCCGCTTCCTTTCTGAGATTCCTGTTGCTTGTATTCGAACCTCTGGGAGTTGTCTTTCATGTCCTATCTTTCTTTGAATAATTGTTTTTTGAAGTTCCAGGAGTATTTCTTCAGCTCACTTACCTAGTGCAGTATTTTTTTTTTTTCTGCAGCTTGCTTCTACTGTCCACTTCATCACTGCTTTAAATGAAGTTCTATGTGAACAAATCAACTTCAGGCAGTCTTTCCTGAAGCTGTCCTGGTTCGTCTTACTATCCGTGTATACCGCTGTCACAGGTGCCTTTTTAAAAAATTATCTTCTTGAAATATTGAAAAGTTTCTAAGGTTTTTCTTCCTGTCACTTTGAGCTTGGTCAAACTGGTTTCATTCCTTTGAGCTGTGACATTTTTTGGCCTAGATCTGGAGTTTTCTCCTTGTGTATCCTCATCCGCTGTGGACTAGTACTGGATTTGGGGCAGTTGGGTGAGATTGGATCTGTGGGAGATTATTATAGACTCCTGGCAAAATCCTCCCCTTGAAGGAAGAAGGAAGAAAATGTATTCTTACACTGCCAGATGGGAGATTTGATAAATTGGTGTGTGCTTCATAACATGTCTGTAATTTTATGAGGTATGGATGCTTGCAGTATGAGCACATCGTGTTAGGTTTTGGCCCACGCTAGCATGGTTGCTCGCCTTGGTTTCCTGCCTTCCTCATGTCTGCTTCCTGCTCAGTGTGAATGCTCTTACTGGCAACCTCTACAGGGGTTTGGAAGCACCCTGGGTTGTGGTGCCACCCTCTAGGGAGAGACCCCTGTTCTCTGAGTGTCCATGGCCTCCCTTGTCCACTTGCTCCCCACATTCTTAACTAGAGCGTGCACATTTCTGTCTGCATCCGGTTGAGTAGTTATTAGGATGCTTCTGTCAGAGAGACAGCCATGTGTCAGCCTGCTTTCATCCAATTTTACATTTATAATATGCAGCAAAATACTTGCCCTCTGCTGCATTCAACACCTTTTCCTAATATTTAGTGCCACCGGGGGTTTTGACTTGTTTTTCTCTTCCTTGAAAATCAGATTGAGAAACTAACACTGGAACAGCCTGTGTCTGGACTGGCCTCTTACCTGAAGCTTCCCCCTGCTTTCATTGGCTATTAAATTCTGAAAATGTCCTCACTCATGGATGTCCCCACATCAAGGAGAAGTAAGGTCGTACATATTAAGATTGAGAGATGAGAAGGGACAGGTGAGTAAGAGCGAAAAGCTCCAGTGACCACGTGAAGCTACGAGATTGGATTTCACTCTTGGTCTTATTTACCTTACGAGGGCCTTTAGCAAAGCTCCCGATTGTTACCTTAAGAAATGTGGATGAAATAGCCTTAGTGACATAGTGGACAACAAAACGAAAGAAGCCAGAGGAAGGGAGGTTCTGGTTGACTCCCTTTCCCAGTTTATCCAGGGGTAAGGGAATTTCAGGGTTTGATACTTTGAGTATTAAAGCCAGGAGGTCTTGCATGTGAATTGTTTATCCTAGGATAATTATGCTTTTGCATTTATGGTTTTTCCCATATGAGATGAAACTTCATGGTACAACGAATGTCCGGTGTGTTCGCCACCCACTGCCAGGATGTGCAGCAGTTAACCTGCAAAGGCTGAAAGCTGCTGCTTTATTTTTAAACTTATTTTCTTGAATAATCTCTTAACTCTGATTTCAGTTGTAGGATTAGTCCATTTTTGGCTCTATTCTGAGATAGCTCTGAAAAATGGGCATTCTTTAATATATTTTTATGCTAAAATTCTTAGGAATAGTGTTGGAAAGCTGAGAATATTTTTAGTATATCCTAAGGGATGTGCAATCCATGAAGCCTGAACCACTTTTATGGACTGAGAGTTCTAGATAAATTACAAGCTCTTACCTGAAAATTACAGGGTTTCCCCTTCATAAAGGATTAGAGACAGTTGGAAGCAATTTCAAAAGAGTTGTTTGATTAGAGAGTTGACAAAGGTTTAAATAATGGTGCAGGCCCCAAATTGTTGCTAGTCTGGTGTTTGCCAGTTGGCCTGCATCACATGAGTTGTTTGCTCAATGAAACAAAAACATTTAACGAATATATTCATTAAGATGACTTTTCAGCTAGCTAACGATGTCTGTGGATTCTCATGTTAGTAAGTGTGATGAGGCTTTTATTTGGGTAGGTTGGCAGTTGTGTATTTCCTTGAAATTATTCCAACCTTTTATGGGAATCTGGCCTAGGGAACCCCTTTAACTTCTTGTTTTTACTCTTTTGCTTTATTCCAAAACCCTCTTTGGGCAAAATCGGATCAATCAGAAATGCGAAGAAGAGTGTTTAGCTGGAGTTGTCAGAGAGAGTGAACCGATAGGAAAGATGGCTGCTTGTCCTGCCTTCGTCATCAGGCTCTCAAGCCAAGTCTTCAGAGGTTCAGTCTACTTTGATCCTTTATACTTACATTTGAAATTCTGAATGTGTCACTGATTTTTTTTTTCATCCTTATCTCATCATGCATTTTGTGGTATTGTTTATATAGTGTCCTAAGATTTTGTTAATTAATCGTTCACTTTTCACAGGGAAGATTACTCTTGGTCCTGTTCTGCCATGTCGGTTACTCAGCCCATTTAAAAGGCCCTGTTGAGTTTCCTTATGATGTGTGTATTTTACCACTGCATATCATCTTCCCAGTGCCAGCAGCGGCTTTTAGATTGGTCTTTCTGTATCAGTTCTTGTTAAGTTTCAGTCTTGTATTAATTAGCTTTGCATTATTATAATGAAATGCCAGAAGCAGGCTAACCTTATAAAACAGGAGCTTTCTTCTTCCTCCTCCTTTTCTTCTCTCTCTCTCTCTCTTTCATTCTCTCTCTCTTTTTTTGTATTTGGAATTAAGTACCCAGGGCCTTCACACTGAACCCCATCTCCAGCCCATTTTATTTTTGATTTTTGAGACTGGGTCTTACTGAGTTGCCCAGTCTTGTCTCAAACTTGTAATCCTCTTGCCTCAGCCTCCCAAGAGTGTTGGGGTTATAAACCTGCACCGTGGTGCAGGCCTATAACCCCATTTAGGCTTCATTATGGTTCATGTGGTTCAAGGTCAAGAGGTTGCATTTGGTGATGACTTTCTTGCTATCAGAGACCTGACATGGTGCAGGTCTCTGTTGCCAATCAGCTGAGAGTTCTTTGTTGAATTTGGATGAAAATTGTGAATCAGCAAGGCACAGCTTCCCACACTTAGTGCTGCGGCTCTTAGTGTTACCGTCACTGGTGGCTTTCGGTTGTCTCTGTCAGTTCATTAGCAGGCAAAGCTCCCAGCCCCACCTGGCCACTGTCTGTAGCTCTCGGCATCTTCTGCATCCATGGACCTCTCCGTAAGGCTCCTCCAGCGGCTGCCAGCCTCAGTCTGTTGATGCTGCTGGTTGCTGTTGGCTGCCTTCACTGGTTGTGGTCGACTGTTGCCGCTGGTCATTACTGCTGGTCTCTGCTGCTGTTCTCTGGAACTGTTCAGGACTAGCAGCCCTTAGTGTCTATACTGTGACCTTAATTTTTAATGTGACCTGCTCTGCCTGCACGAGATAAGAATCCTGAGTAGACTTACAGGACCTTTGGCACTCACTCTACCTGAGAAATGGATCCCAGGTCTCCAGGACCTCTGAGGGAAGCTGTACTTGGACTGGTACTGCAGCGCAGGGTCAGGATACCAGAGGGTGTGAGGCACCACTGCTTCACAGAGAGCTGCAGCAGCTGTGAGAGTTGTCGACGTTTCAAACCTGCTGCAGAGACACCTGGGTTTGGTCCAGATTCAAGAAGCCGCTGCAGTGTCATCTGGAGATCACAGGGTGAATCACCAGGATGGACCACGTGATGGAGTCATCCGTGATTGGCCCAAGCTTCAAGCCTGTTGAAGCCAAGGCCTACAACTTCTGACAGTGCTCGGTCGTCTAGGACAGTCGTAGCTGTAGCTGTCAGTCAGCATGCCTTCTGGCTGTCACAGGGGAAAAAAAAAGGAGGGGTCCAACTGTTTCTTGTCTGTCTCAGCATTGCATTCCAGGGAGTGGGGTGTGTGTGTGTGTGTGTGTGTGTGTGTACCTCTGTCTGTCTGATCTCTCCCTGGCTTCTTATAAAGCTGCTGGGCTCAAGCATGAAGTTCTACTCTAATGATAATATCCAATTCTAGTTACTTCTCCAGAGTCTCTTGGGAGTAAATTCCAGCACGTGGAGCCTTGGAGGACACTCAGACCATCTCCACACCTTCGCGTCTTTCCAATGTAGCTGTTAGAGTGGCCTGATCAGAGTTAGGTCACAGTGTTTCCTTACTTGAAATTTTCTAAGAGCTTCTCCCTGAGTCGTTACTGTGTCCATTAGAGACCTCCATAACCAAAATCTTACTCCTTCCCTAGGCATAGTGATCTTATTTCCTGGCCAAGGCCATGGTGCCTGCTGTTTGTCGTGCATAGAGTTGTCCCACCTGAGATCTTGCGTTTCTGGCTTCTCATTATCCAGATCTCAGGTGAAATGTCACCCTGCATATTCTATATAAAGTCTGCCTGCTACTTCGTGGCCTTGTATAACTAGCCTGCTGTAATTTCTCTAGCAGTACTGGACACTGAACCCAAGGCCTTTGCATGGCGCTGCATTCTCTGCACATTTCTGCTGTCATTTCTGCATAGCATTTCACATCTGCATGTATCTGTTGTGATGTCCACCTCATCATCCTGTCATATCATGAGAGCAGCTGCTTGGTTTTGTTCCTTGTGCCCGCCACAGGGCGTGGCCTAGTAGTTAATAGTAAGTGGTGCCTACCTAAATTAGTTACCTAATTTTTAAAGTAAGTGACCCATGTAAGGAATTCTTCTTGGTATTAGAATATCATAGCGGTATAATTCTATATATTGAAATAAGTACATATTATTGTTCTCAGGATGGTGAATGAAGCAGTTTTAAAGAGTTTTTTCTAACACTTTTTAGTTGATACGTGTACATTTCTAAATTGAGGTATATGTAAGAGTATGTTAGAGCAGTTTAAGGTTATAGCAAAAGTGAGACAATAAACAGAGTTCCCGTAAACCCTTGCCAGTAGGCAAGCATAGGCTTCCCACTAGTGACACCATACATGGGAGTGGTGCATTTATTACAGTTGATGAAACTGTATTGACATATCACTGTCATCCAGTCTCTAGCTTATATTAGAATTCCCTCTTAATGTTGTATATTCTATGAGTTTTGAAAAAAATGTATAGTAAACATTTGCCATTATATTATTATATGTAATAGTTTCACTAAAAATCTGTTATGCCTATTTATCTTCTTCTTTCCATAAACCCTTTCAACTATGAAATTTTTGTTGTCTCTATAGTTTTGCCTTTTCCAAAATGTCATACTTGGGAGCATACCTCATGTAGTATTTTCATATTGGCTTCTCTCACATAGTAATATGATTTTAAGGCTCCTCTTTGTATTTTCATGGCCTGATGGCTCATTTTTTTAGGGCTGAATAATGTTCCATTGTATGGATATACCACAGATTTCATCTAGTAAAGAACATTTTGTGTACTTTCAGATTTTAGCAATTACGGATAAAGCTGCTATGAGTGTCCATGTGAAGGTTTTTGCATGGATATGTTTTTAGCTCCTTTGTAGCCAGGCACACAGCTGGTGCATCATTGTGAGAGTACACTTAGTTTTGTAAGGCACTGTCAGACTGTCTTTCTTAGAGGCTGTACCACTTTGCTTCCTTCTAGCAATTAATGAGAATTCCCATTCTTAATTAAGAAGTCTCAGCAAGCCACAAATAGTTTCCTGAACTTGATAAAGAGTGTCTAAAAACCCTACTCCTAGCATCATGTTGAAGAGTGAGATTTTAAAGGCTAAGATCAGGAACATAGCAAGGATACCCTTTTCACCACTTCTTTGCAATCTACTGAAAGCTGATGCAATGAGGCCACAGGCGGAAATAAAAGAGGTAAACATTGGGAGGAAAGAGATACAGCTCTGTGCACAGAAGGCGGGTTGGTCTATGAGGGAAATATAAAAGAGTCAACAACTGCAAAAACCTTTATGTGACTAAGAAGCAATTATAGCCAGGCTGCAAGATGCAAAATTAATATTAAAAAAGCCGCTTTTCTATATGCCAGCAATGAGTACTTTGAATTTGAAATTAAATTCATAACATTTACACTGTTTTCTCCCTAAAATAAATGGGTATTGTATCTTGTCAGAAGTTTTTCTGCATCTCAGTGTACTAATGTGGTTTTACTTCTTTGGGTTCTTGATTTAATGGATTATATTATTGATTTTCAAATGCTGAATCAGTCTTGTATCCCAGGGATAGATCCCATTTGATCAGAGTATATAATTATTTTTTGTACAATATTGAGTTCATTCTGTTGTTTGTGTTCACAAGAGACATTGAACTTCAGTTTTCTTGTAATGTTGTCTGATTTGGATATTAGTTAGCCCCATAAAAGTAATTTTGATATATTCTCTGTGCTTTAGACTCTGATAGTGACTGTAAAGAACTGGTACAAACTGAGCCAGCAACACTGTGGAAAGCAGAAGTAGGATTAGCAATTCAAGTACAGCCTAGGTGAAATCAAAACTAAAAAAAAGAAAAGGCTGAGGACGTAGCTCAGTGTGATGGCCCTGGGCTCCATCTCCAGTACCTCAAGAAAAGGTCTAATTTATAATTTATTCTGTTAATGTTTAGTTGAACTCAACAGAGAATAAAATTGTCCGGACCTAGTGCTTTCAGTTTTTGAAATTTATTTATTGATTCAGTTTCTTGAGTAGAGATAGGACTGCTTTATTGTCTGTTTCTTCTTGTGTGAGCATTTGTGTATCATATTTTTCAAAGTACCGGTTCATTTAACGTATGTTGCCAAATTTGGGGGCATAGAGCCATTTGTAGTATTCATTGATATTCTTTAATAATGTCCAAATGATGTGTAGTGATGACTTACTTCTCTTTCATTTCTGATCCAAATGATTAGTATATGTCTCACTGTTTTCTTATTCTTCCCAGAATTACTGATTTTATTCTTGTTTTTAGTGAACAGGGTTTTAGTTTCATTGATCTCTATTGGTTTTCTGTTTAATTCATTGATCTGCCTTAATTTTTATTTTAGTTTCTTGCTCTTACTTTTGACTAATCTGCTCTTCTTTTCCTAGTTTCCTAAGGCAGACACTTAGGTTATGGATTTTAGGTCTTTCTTCTTTTGTAATATTTGCATTTGATGCTATAAAAGCATTGCTTACCTTGCATTCAACACATTTTGGTGAGTTGCGTTTTTATTTTCATTTAGTTCTCAGTATTTCTCTTGAGTTTTCTTCTTTGACCCTTTCATTCTTTAGAAAAGTATTATGCAGTCTCCAAACATTTTGGGATTTTTCTAGTTGTCTTCTTCGATGGATTTTTTTTTTTTTCGTTTATGCCATTGTGGTCTGAGATCATGTATTTTATGATTTTGTTGTTTCTGGTTTAGTAATGTGTATATCTTGCTGATATATTTTGTTGACTGTTCATGTGAACTTAAAATGTATAGTCTGCTGTTGTTGGATGAAATAATCCCTCCTCCACTCCTTTCCCCCATTTTCTGAGTAGCTAGGCCCATAGACATGTACAATGTACTTGGCTGATTTTACAGTGTTCTTGCTTTCGTGGTCTTTATATTATTATTATTATTATTATTATTATTATTATTATTATTATTATTTTGAGATAGGGTCTCACTTTGAAGTCCAGGCTGGTCCTGAACTCACTGTGTAGCCCAGGCTGGCCTCAAAAACATGGAAATTCTCCTGCCTCAGCCTCTTCAGTGCTGAAATCAGAGGCATGCATCGTCTGTGGAACTGGGGAACTGAGTCCAGGGCATGGTTCTTGCCAGGCCAGCATTCTAACTGCTGAGCTGTCCATTGAGCTCCTTGCTTGGTCTCTAAAGAGAAGTCAGATATAAATTTTAACTTTGTTTCCTTAGAGATAGATTGTTTTTTGTTCTCTTTCTTCAAAGTATTTTTCTTGTCTTTGATTTTTTTTTTTTTTTTTTTTTTTTTTTTTTTTTTTTTTTTTTTTTTTTTTTTTTTTTTTTTTTTTTTTTTTTTTTTTTTTTTTTTTTTTTTTTTTTTTTTTTTTTTTTTTTTTTTTTTTTTTTTTTTTTTTTTTTTTTTTTTTTTTTTTTTTTTTTTTTTTTTTTTTTTTGTAACTTGAGTGCGATATGACTAGGTATAGGGCATTGCCTATTTTTTTCTAAGTTTCCTGGATCTGTGTTTTGGTGTCTGACATTAATTTATGGAAAGTGATAGTTGTGTTGCTTCTGATTTCCTCTGTTCCTTCTATCTTTACTTCTGGGACTCCCATTATACTTGCATTCAACCTTTGTAGTTGCCTGTAGTTCTTGTATAGTCTGTTAGTCTATTCCTTTTTTTCTTTCAGTCTTTTTTTTTTTCTTGTATTGATTTTCAGTTTTGGAAGTTTCTGTTAACATTCCCAAGCTCAGCAATCTTTTCTGTGCCGTGTCCTGTTTGCTAATGAGCCCATCAAAGGCATTTTTCATTTCTATTACAGTGTTTTTGATCTCTAGCATTTCTTTTTGATTTTTAGAACTCCTGCCCCTTTGCTTACATTATCAATCTGCTCTTACCCATTTTCTGTTTTATCCTTTAGAGCCCTTAGCATATTAATCACAATTTTTAAGGATTAATGATCTGATAACTCCAACATTCCTGTCATAGCTGACCCTAGTTCTGATTTTTGTTCAGTTTTTCAAAAAAACCTATGTTCTTTGCTTTTAAAATATATTGCAATTTTTTATTGATGGTCAGACATGATAAACTGATAAATGGACTTGCAGTAAATGAGCCTTCAAGGGTATGGCATTGAGAGATGTGGGGATGGGAAGTAGTCTATACTCTTATATTAAATCTCAGTCTGGTGGTGGTTCTGTTCCTCTGAATTATGATTTTTATAAGTGATTCTCGACATTTTTGCCATTTTCTGTTGGGACAAGATGGCTGATAGAGGCTCAAGTTAAACATGGTTATTTTACCCATGTGGAAAGGTAGTAGGAGCAGAACTTTCCACTCTCCCACAGGCCTGGACTTGGCTGGGTTGGGTATTTTCCCTCCCCCAAGTAAGGTGGACTCGATGAATCTCAGTAGCTTAGGCTCTGGTAAATGGTTTCTCTGAGGGTAAGCCTTGTTAAGGAAAATTTGTTTGGATATATTGGTTGGGTTTATTTGTTTGGGCGTATTTCAGGATGGTTAATTTCCTCTTCTTTTGCTGAGGAGATTCTTCTTCTATCTTCACTGTGAGAATCTGGTAGAGCTTCTGGAGGTAGAATTCATAAAAGTAAAAATGTTAAGAGAATTCTATGACTGGTGCTTCTTGGGACTTCTAACATTTTTGTCTAGTCCTTGTTGAATCTTAGCAGTTTGTTGATTGTAGTACAGGAGTTCCTGCTTTGGTATTGGTTCCCACAGATGTTTCTCTTATTGGTTTCTAGGTTTCTAGCTGTGATGTTCTAATTGTTTCTAGCCTATCTCTTCCTTGTTTTGGGTAACAGCTTGTCTTAAGTTCTCCAGTGGATCTTAGAAGAACTGAGATTTCTTCAGTTTGTTGTGTGACTGTTGTCATGTTACAGTGATGACTTCTAAGTCCCTCACATGCCAGATCAGAAACAGGAGGTCCTGACAATTTTTAAATTTTCTTTATTGAGGTTTAATTTAGATAATTCACCTGTAGTGATGCCCATCAATTTAAACAGTATAATTGGATTAATCTTAACAAGGCATTTATGTAGCTACTGCAGCAGTCATGATACAGAAGAGAGTTTTCATCCCCAGAATGCTTCCTCATACAGCTTTTCAGGAGTCCCCTCCTCTGACTTTCAGTCTCTGGTCATGACTTACCTGTGTTCCACCATTACAATATTACCTTTGTAAGAATGTCTTTTGGATAAACTTAGAAATAGAAGTATGTTCTCTGTAGTCACAGAAAATTTTTCTCCTATTTTCTTCTAGAGAGTTTATACTTTGGCCTCCTTCATCTAGATAAGTGGTCCATTTTGAGGAGCCTGGGTAATTCTCACCTTATAAATAATTTGTAAGATACTTTCTCTGCTTCTCTTTTCTGGAACATTAGGTTAGAGCTGGTGTTTTTTTCCCTTTACGTATTTGTTAAAATTGAACAGTGAAGTTATCTGGGCCTGAAGTTTTCTTTATTGGAAAATATAAAATTAAGTAAATTGGATTTCTTTACTAAGATAGATAATTGTTCTTGTTTCTTTTGCATCAGGTTCAGTGCTTTGTTCATCAAGTAATCTGTCAGTTTTGCATGGGTTATTGAATTTGTCAGTGTCTCCATGTCCTTTTCTTGTCCATAAGGACTGAGATGATGACCTGTTGATGCCTGGTGCTCTGATCATTGTAATTAAGCATTGCTCTATTTCATAGTGTCTTCCCACTCATTTTTTATGGCTTCATATCTTTCCTATTTATTTTTCTACTGTTTTGGATAAACTTGGATGTTTTTCTTATTTGTGTGTATTTCTGATTCTGACTTATGAACTATACCTCTTTATTTTATTTATTTGTTAGCAGTGTCCTTAGCGGAGGATTTCTTAACCTCAGCACGTGTGACACATAGGCTGGGTAACTTGTTGGTTCTAGTGTTATTCTGTGAACTGTAGCATGATTCAATCTTTGACCTTGTCCTACAAGATGCCTCTAGGAACCCTGCACCTTCTCAGTTATGACATCTAAAAATATGTCTCCATATGGTGTGAAGACTGAAGAGGAGATAGTAGTTACAAAGCGAACATTTGCATGAGAATTACTACTCTTAGTTTATCAGTGAAGATCTTTAACTCTGGGTTTGTGTGTGTGTGCGTGTGCCTGTGTGTGTGGTGCTGGAGATTGAGCCTGGAGCAATGGCAATGAGATACACCCCCATCCCTTTTTTATTTTTGATTTTGAAGCAAGAGCTCACTAAGTCTCTAAGTTGCCCAGGCTGGGCTTGAACTTGCAGTCCTCCTGCCTGAGCTTCCCAGAGTCCTGGGATTACAGACCTGCACCACTGGGCCTCACTCAAATCCTTAATTTATCATAGTGTATATGCGCATGTTATTTTACTGACTTTCTTACAGTTTAAGTATCTTAAAAAAGTTTACTTTTATTTCTTACCTCATTTCCTTTGTAGCTATTCACATGCGTTTTACTTTATGTTATAAATCTTACAACACATTGTTATTATTTTGGCTTCCAGATCTCTTATCTCTTAGTGATCTTTTTATTACTGATACTTTTCATTTTTAGGGACAGATCCAGATTTCTTCTGATGTTAGTTTTTTTTTTTTGCCTCATGTAACAATTTTTTTGGCATCAGTTTTTTGAATGCAAATTCTTTCAACTTTTTTTGAAGTCCTTTTTATTTTTATTTTGGAATGGTATTTTCACTTTGGATAGACCCTCGATTGACAGGTGCTTTCTTTGGGTATTTTATATACATAACCCAGTTGTCTTAAGACTTGAGAGTCTTTGACCCCTGTATTTATTGTCAATTTTTCTGCTTTCTGCTGATATTTTCTCTTTATCACTGATGTTGAAAAATGTAACATATATTAGTATGATCTCTCTGATTTTATTTTATTTTACTTTGTGTTTTGTTTTTTGTGTTTTGTTTTTCCTTCTTGAGTCTCTAGGCTTGCAGTTTTTATGAAATTAAGAAGTTTAGATGGGCATCATTGCCTTAAAAAATAGTTTTTGGTCATTCTCTCTTACTCAAGTTACATTTATGTTAAACAGCTTAATACTGTTTCACCATATTTCCTTATTGTCCATGATTGATTCTGTAGCATTTTGGGATAGTCTTTTATTCTTTATTTCCTTTTGAATGTTTCTATTTTTGTATGTTCAGGTTTGCTAATACTTTGATTCTACAGCATGTAAAGTGCTGTTAATCTCATTCAGTGTGATTTTTTTTATTTCAGATACTATCAATTTAGAAGCCTTATTTTTTATATAGATATAATGTAAGATATGTGTATGTAAAAGATGTATGTGTGTTTATAACTACTTACATATATATATATATATATATATATATATATATATATATATATATACATATTGTGTGTGTGTGTGTGCATGCACGCTTGCTGGGATGGATGTCTTTTGTCTTTTGTTACTTTTTTCAGTAAATGCAAGATATTGCAGAATGTAGTATTTTGAGTGCCCAATTTTGTATTTTTAAAAATATTGTTGGATTTTTGCCCTACTATATAATTAAATTATTTGAATAAATTGAATCCTTCAGAGGCTTAGTTTTGTGAGGTGCATCTGGGACAACCTTTAATCTGGTATCGGTGCAGCCTTACTACTAAAGTGATGCTTTTTTCTGAGGCTTGCCTGGGTTCTCACAGTAGCAGCATTCTGGCTACAGGCAACACCAAGTATTACTCTCCTGGGTGAGGTCTGAGATTTATGCAGTCTGCTGCTCTGTACTGACTGCTTTCAGCGCCTGAGAGTTTTCATTTACATGTACATGTGGGTCCTTAGCCCAAACCTGGAGGAGGCCTTCCTGCAGATCTTTCCTTGCTTTCTTACTGCGTGGGTTCTTCTCTTCTAGTATTCTGCCTTGCAAAGCTCGTTTCTTTGGCCTTCCTATGTCTGGTTTTTTTTTTTTTTTTTTTTTTTTTTCAGATAACTTTCCCTTTGCAACTCTGGCTTTGAAATTGTAGCAGCAAGCTGGGGCAATGGTGGGCTTCACCTGTTTAGTTTTCCTTTCCTGTGACCCTTTCTTCCTTTGTATGCTTTCAGAAACCCTTGATCCATCCATATTTTTGCTTTGTTTTGTAACTGGTTAAGTCAGAGAGTAAACATTTTCCCTGTTATTCCATAATCTGGAGGTGGAAGTTCTTCCGTTTATATTTTGTATTTCCTTTCTATGATTAGAGATAATGTTACATAATTTTTCTGCTGACATGTATGGGCTTTGAGGCCTTTGATGCTTAGTTTAAATCACTGTCTTCCTTGGTGTCTTGGTAAGGAACCTGTCTTGCCTATGTAGGAAATCATGTGACACTGGTGAACATACTGCTCCACTCTCTTCTTTGTAAGAGAAGAAGTAATGTGTGGGGCAGAAGTGACATAAATTTTGCCCAGTGTAAGTTTTGAATATGCAACGAGTTCCCTATTGATTTTTCCGCCATGATCTGTGGTTTTAGGAGTGTTTTTCAAGTGATAAATTCACCTCCTACTTCATTCTTGAGTCCTGAATTTGAAGACTAGAATTTTATTCTGAATGCAACATGCTGAGTAGGTGGGCTTGTTGCCTAGAAAATTGTTAGGGGAAAAAGAAAATGATACTATGATTATGGAGAAAAAGAGGCAAATTTCAGATGAAAAAGTTCCCTCTGGCTTATTATAAGGACATAGTTAGAAGTAGCTGTATCACATGAAAGAGAAAGAAGCTCAATACATAAATAGTAAAATTTATAGTAGTTTTCCAGATCACATATAAATAGGGTGCTCATGTATCATGCCTGGTGAAGATAGTCTTGGTTTATGCTTGTTATCCTGGAGTAATTACTCATAGCATCCCCTTTCACTCCTGAACATGATATTTGGATGATTTTCTATGTAATATATATTCACACAACATGCTTATGTATACTATATATGCATACATATACACATGTATAACCATATGTATGTATGTGTATATAAACAAATGGACATGTGATTTTGTGTATGATGTATATATTCATACTTGTAAGGGATGGGTTGAAGAATACAAGGCACATGTTAATTCCATTTTTGATGATATTCCTTGAGTGACGGACTTGCTGTGTGTTTTCTATTTCAGTTAAACAGTAGATAATGTGTACAACTAATAAACACGATTTACATTTCTTTGGCATTCTCCCTATAGATGATCTCAATGCCACCCACCAACACTGCGTTTTGGCTGGCTCACAACCTCGGTTTAGTTCCACCCACCGAGTAGCAGAGGTAAGTGTAAATAAAAATGTGACTCACATTTAACTGGATGTGACAGACATAGTTGAATGAGCAATTTATCATAGAGTTTTGGAAGAGTATTTGATAGGAAAATTGCTTCCATCTAACTTGACTCAGCCTCTGTTTACTTGCTTTTTAAACGTTGGGTTGTACTGAATGCAGTTTCAAAGTGTGTTCACAGCATGGGATGAGTGTTTTCTGCCTTTGGGAATTCTATTTCTTGGAGAAGGCGTATCCCATTGGCAGGTGTTGCTAGTTGGAGATTTTCATAGATGCTTGTATCTGTCAAAGCCAAGAGTAGGTGATTTAGCTGTGTCTGGAATCAGGTAGTTGAGAATTTATATCTCTTAACCTTTTTGGTGAGACTTCTGGGCATATGAGTGTAAATTTAGGAGAAAGTTAAAGTGCTGCCTAAGAATATTCGAATTTCTCAGGTGTGTTCATCACCCAGACTTTATTGCTACATTCTGTCAGTACTTGGCAATGGCTACTGATCAGCTGATTAAACTAGTTCAGAATGGAAAGTTACGCAATGAGCAAACCTATTGTGGTCACCTTCACGTTCCAGCAGGGTTCTAGAGAGAGGGCAGTGGTCGTGAAAAGGGTTACGACTTGGCCTGTTTAAGCTTGCCTATTGTGTACACTGTAATTTTTAAATGGGGATGGAGATGCCATTTGTATCCAATTTATATAGTTTTAGGAAAATTAAGTGATTTAAGGCATGGAAGTCTTTTAGAATAGTGACTGGTATGAATTTAAAGAATGTCGGCCCTTACTAATTACTACTACTGTGCTTTCATTTTAGTCTTATGAAAAATTAGCAGGAGATAGGAAAACTGAAGCTCTTTGTTTGGAGAGTTACTCCATTTCCACTTGAGTGTGGCAATATTAGAACATTTTAAGACAGTTAATGGAATGAACCAGAACTAAGCCAAGACTCTTAATAAGAGACTGGGGTGGGTTTCAGATGCCTGAGAAACATTGAATAGCTATCATTTAACTGGATCTCAGGGTGCCAAAGGAGTGTTAAGATGACTCTGCATGTACTTTTGGACATCAGATTCATTAACTGTAAATGAAGAGGGGAATATGTGCACTGAGTATGTTTGGAGAAAAAACATTACCCTATATCTATGATTTTTATATATTCTCTGTGCTTTAATGTACATGATATTTTACTAATAAGATATAATATGAGTTATGTTACATGAGTATCCAACTTTCTATATTTTATTTTAGCATTCAGCAAAATATGGCTTTTGGACCAGAGGTTTGCTTTTATAAATAAAGTTTTATTATAACCACACTCATTTGCTTATGTATTGGTTATGAAAGTTTTGGAGCTACAGTGTTGGAGCTGCATAGTTGTAGCACAGACGCTGTGGCTTACAGGCCTCAAGTATTTATTGCCTCATATTTTAAGAAAAAAAGATTCTACCTCTATTTTAGATCACTTTGGGTAAACAGGCTTTAAGACTCACCCTCAAGTTAAAAGTAATTTAAATATAAATCACTATCTAAGGGTGAATTTTTACTTTTACTAAAAGAGTACTACCAAAAGAAAAATGGTAGTGTTTAGTGCTGGTAAAGTTATGATTAGATTATTTTGTTCATGTACTTCTGTTGATTTTTCTAATTGGCTTAGGTTTTGGAAAGCTATATACAAGGAATACTGTGAATACCATGAAAATATTCATGTCTTTCATCTCATAACACTATTTTTAGGAATCAAACCCAGAAAATAACTTAAGAATTAATTTAATAATAATTTTATAATATTTTTCTATAGAAAAGAAGAGATTATTGAGTTTGATCAGTAGCAGTAAAAAGTTGAGCAGATCATTATACCTACCTTATGGAAAGCGATCAGTTAATTGAACTTCTGGGTATAATAGTAACTGACAACATTAAACCTGTTAGTTTTGAATATTTATGTATAAACAGGGCAAAACAACATATACATTGATTATATTATAACTTTGTTTGAACAAAAAATCACAATAAAAAATAAATTTAGGTGGCAGAATTGTGTTTTCACCATATTTAAAATTTCATCATATGCTGTTGTTTTCTATAGTAAAAAGGAGATTTTTTTCCAAACACTGAAGTTATACTACTGTTTTATGCATATACTTATTATATAATTTATTATTCTGTTTTGTATTTATAATAGTTATTGTACTCATGCATACTTAATTTTTGGGTAAGAATTTATTCAAATGGTTCACAATTAGAAAACTACCTAAATCCCCATTTCCTCCAGCCAATTAATGTGTTCTTTCCCAGAAGGAACCGATGTTACTAAGTTTTTATTGTCTTATAGTGATAATATTTGTAATACGCACACATACACAAATTATTACCTACCCTATACACTATTCTATACTTTCTATTTTGTTTAGAGACTTTGCTAATAACTACACATCAATGTATGCTGCTTTTCTGGGTGTATGCAATGGCTAAAATGTTGTTGTTGTGATCTTGTGTTCTGGGATAGTGAAGACTTAACCTGGTTCTTCATCCATGGGCCTCACATGTGCTAAGCTAGTACTCCACCTCTGTGCTAGAGCCTCAATAATTGTAAACCATGGCTGTTTAGATCTAAAGCACTAGCAAACCATGAAAAAAAGAGAAAAAAATGGATTTCATCAAAGTTAAAGCCTCTTGTGCTTCAAAGGATATCATAACTAAAAAGACAACCCACAAAAGGGAGAAGATACTTGTAAATCATGTATTTTGTATTTCATTTTTAAATATATAAGGAATTCTTAGAATTCAGTAATTGCAATGAGAATAATTCTGGTTAAAATGATAAAGGGTCTGAATAGGTGTGTCCCAGATGGCTAGTAAGCTTATGAAAACTCCATAACTCCGTGAGTCATTAGAGAAATGAGAGTGAAAGCCAGGAAACACCATGGTAGCCAGTCACTAGCTAGCCAGAGTCAGAGAGAAAATGACAAGTGTTGGTGTGGCCGCATGGAAAGAGGAGCCCTCGCGCACTGCTGGAAGGAATGAGCAGTGTGGTGTCACCTTGAGACAGTATTTCCATGCCTACATCTGTAAGAAATATAAAGACTTGTAGTTGAATGTTTGTAGTAGCTTGCCTTAGCCCCAAAGTAGACATAATTCAGGTACTCATCCCTTAATGAATGGGTGAAAATACATGGCACATCTATGTTGGGAATATAAAAGAATGAGGTACAGGTAGATGCTGCAGTGTAGAACTACGAAAACATGCGAAGTACAAAGAAGCCTATCACAGTAATGCTGTGTGTGGTTTCATTTATCTGTAATGTTCACAATAGACACATACAGATGAACACAGAAAGTAGATCAGTGGCTGCCAATGGCACCACAGGAGAGAGGGTGCCTGATAAGAACACAGATTTTCATTTTGGGGTAACAAAATTATCCTAAAACTTAGTGACAGTTATGAATATACTAAAACATGTGGAATCATATGCTTTAAATTGTTGGCTTTTATGATATGTGAGTTATATATCAGTAAAATTGTGGGAAAGTGAACAAGAATAAAAGCCTAACAAGAGGCCCCAAATCTGATCATAGGTTCTCTACATTGTAAAACTGTATATGAACAGAAAAAAAATTCCTTTCCCTCCTTCCTTTCTATAGGCAATAAGTTACACCATAGATCATTTACCTGATTTTCTATTGATGGGAAATGTAGGTTGTTTCCTATCTTTAACAATAGTAAGTGGTGTGCAGTTGACAACCTATTACAGAGGTCATTCCATGCTTGAAAAAATAAAGTTTTAAGAAGTGTAACTTTCCAGACAGAATGTCATTTTAAAAATATATTGTAGGAAGGGCCATGGGACAAAAGTGAGAGATGTGATAATTCACCTCTCTTCTTTGTTTTCTCTTTGCAGCCAACTGGAGCTGCCTGCCCTTAGTTATCGGCACCCTGGGGTCATCATATTAAAATACATATAGTCAAGTCTCTGCTTTTTTGACACAGAAACTTTGTTTTCCTGGCTTGTCGGTGTCACATTGTATAAAATGGTAATAACGGAGCAGAGAATTTCTCTGCCAGAGAATTAGCCCTCAAGGTTGTTTCTGAGGGCTTATTTAAATTATAAATGTGAAAATAAAAATATTTTAGGGATACATTTTCCTCACTGAAGGTTATATTAATATCTCTAGCTGTCTATTTACCATTCTAGGAAATCCTCTGTGATGGAAACAAACGGATGCATATCTCATCTGCATCCTCTTCTTTTTTGACATGAGATCACTCAAAGGAGTTTGTCCATATGACCTCTGTTTTGTTCCTGAGACTCAAAGCAGGATGAGCTAGTTATCTGTCCTCTCTGACGCTTGGTACTAAGTTGTGGCTTTGAATGTGCTTTGAGGGCATGAACCACATATCCTTCATTATTTGGAGAATCTATTCTTCTAGGAACTACAACTGCGTAATGCACATTTTTTGCAGTGAAGGGAAATACATTTTTTGCCTTGTGTTTATAAATTTCAAAAATTTCCTCTGACATTACTGTTGTATTTTGAGTGCATTTGAAACAGTACTACCATCTGGCTATCTTTCTTTCCCATTTTGAAGTTCATGGCACTGGTGTAAAATCAATGTCCTTGTCTTCTTGGTTAATTGTTTATTCTCAGATGCACACACATACAAATAAGGCCTTGGCCTCCAGTGCTTGCTATGTGGAGATAGGAGGCTCCATTAAAAGAACAGCAAGGCACCAGCAGGTCGAGTGGCACAGTGAGGTTGACCTGGGCACTCACAATTCAGTGAGCAGGCTGCTGTCGTGATTCTTGGGCACTGACTCCTGGAAAAGAGATGAACTCATGGGACAGGTGAATGTGAATCACCCCAGGAAAGAGGCATGGCAAGTTTGCATTTTGCTCATAATGTTGATTTCTGGTTCTTTCTTGGCAGTGCTCTACGGGAACCCTGGATTATATTTTACAGCGCTGCCAGTTGGCTCTGCAAAATGTGCGTGGCGATTTGGACAGTGGTGACATTTCTTTGAAATCCTTTGAGCCTGCAGTTTTGAAACAAGGAGAAGAAATTCACAATGAGGTGAGGACTTTTAAGAACTGTGAAGGAGGGACTGAAGGAATGGCTCAGCACATAAGGTGCTAAATCAAGCACTAAATACCTGAGTTCTATCCCCCAGCACCACATAAGCTGGGTGTGGTGGTGCACACCTGTAATCCCAGCACTCGGAAGCTGAGGCAGGAGATTGCAGTGAATCCAAGGCCAGCCTGGGCTCCATAGTGAGTACAGGACCAGCCTGTGCTACAGAGCGAGACCCTGTCTCAAAAAAAAAAAAAAAAAAAAAAAAAAAAAAAAAAAAAAAAAAAAAAAAAAAAAAAAAAAAAAAAAAAAAAAAAAAAAAAAAAAAAAAAAAAAAAAAAAAAAAAAAAGAGAAAACAGAAAAAAAAAAAAGAACTGCAAAAGGTCTGAGATTTACCCTACTTGAAAGCTAGCAAGTTAATCTCCTTCTGTTTCATTCTCATCTAAGACCAGAGACTCCTAAGTTAGAGGTGAACAACAGGCTGTTACAACAATGTGTAGCCAGAGCCCTAGTTTTTGGTACTGGTTCTGTGTCTTGGTCCATTTGATGAGTCAATGGAACATAGTAGCCTAGGGAGCTCCTGAACCATAGGAATTTATTTTCACAGTTCTAGAGGCAGGAAATTCAAGATCAAGGTATTGGCAGGTTGGGTGCCTGGGGAGGGTATATTTCCTAATTCACAGATGGTACCCTCTCACTCTGTCTTTATATAGAGGAAGGGGGAAAAAAAAGCTCCCTCCATCCCCTTTTGTAAGTTCATGGAGTTTTCCCATCTTCAGTATCACCTCCACAAGGTACCATCTCTTAATTCTATGACCTTGGGATTTAGGATTTCAACATAAGAATTTGAGGAGAGAAATCAAATATTCATGTTGTAATCATCGCCAAGCCTATGTTTCTAGAGGGTGATGCAAAGTGGGCCAGATAAGAATAATATGGGCACCCAGAAGGGTGCACTGTAGGAGAGGGACCTGGAGCTAAGGGATGCATCTTTTCTAATGAATAGTAAGCGCTCATGTCCTTTGCTCTAGATTAAGACACTGTTCTTACTTTCCAAATTCATAGCAAATCTGCCCTCCTTTCTGGAGGTAAAAAGTATGTTTACCAAGTCTCTGCTATGTAAACATCCTGGTAATGAGCCTCTGAAACACAGCCAGTGCCTTGCTCACAACAGAAGCATAAATACAAGACTCAGGAACAATAGTTTTCCACCAAGGACTAAGGATGGGCCCTAGGAGCAAGGGACATCTTTTTGTATTATTTTTGAAATTAGTTGCACTTTTGTAGACTGTAATATTAGGTCTAGATTGCATGAGTTAATGGTTTCCCCAAACTTTACTGTTCTTGTTAATTCTCAAATTTCATTTTATCTTTAGATTGCATGTATTGTTAACCAACATTTTTCTTTAAGCCAACTGATTTTTATGTAAATTAGCTTCTTTTAAAAAGGAAACTTTACGTTGCTATTTTAAAGAAAGGAATAGACAGTTCACTGATGAAGTTCAAATGGCCAATAGACTGGCTGACTGGATCAAAAAACAAAAACCCACAATATGTTGCTATTGAAATGGACATCCAGTATGACTAATTTTAAGAAAGTATGACCAGAAAAATATATCCTGTGAAAACAGAGCAATATTGTTACCTCTAGCAGCTCCCTGCCTAGTGAGGGCTCTAGCTTATGGTTTGCTTTCTTCTAAAGAAGATAATAGTAATGGTAACACAGCTTCATAGGAAGTAAAAAGAACGTTGAATTCTCTAGTTCAAAGGGATGGATTTTGTGGTTGGTAAATTACACCTCGAAAAAAGGGAAGTTTTCAAAAAATAAAAGACTAACAGGTAGTAAAGAATTATTCAAGAGTGTCACTAATCTGAGACTCACTCTCCCATATAATCAGAAGGATTGGTGGAAAATTGGGAGCATAAAAATGTTCTAACTTATCTTTTCAATAAATAATTACTGAGTGTTCTTCCAGGTGCATTAGGATCTGTTTGCAAAGACAAAAGGCATTCCAGTTCAGGGAGATGATGATGAATAGTAATTGCAATACATCGGTGAACTGTGTAGCATGTTACTAAGAGCTGCAGAAAACAAAACCAGCAAAACAAAGAAACAAACAGACAGACAAAACCCAAACAGAATGAAATAGTGGAGATTGAGAGGGCTAGAAGATGTCCTCTGAGCAGAGCTTGAAGGTGGGAGTCATGTGGGTATCTGGGGAAGGGCTTTTTGGGCAGAAAGATAGCTGTGCAGAGGCCGGGAGGTTGAGATTGCTTGTGTTCACAGAGTTAGTTCAGACGATTTGAATGGAAGGGGTAAGGCTGCTGACTCTGAGAGATGCAGTCTCAGTGATAGTATCAGGAGACCGAGGAGCAGCAGATTGTGTAGGTTCTTGGAGGCTTCCAAAAGGACAAGGCCTTTTCTTTTTACTATGAGGGAAATAGAGACTCATTGGAGGGTTTAAGCAGGGCAAAATAATATCTGCACCCACAATGACCTGTGGTATTAAAAAGTATTAAATATCTTGTGTGTGTTTCCATACTTTGTGAGACACTGTCATAATATCCAGAACCAAAGACAAAGAAGTTCTGCCCTCAGGGGAACTAGTAACCACCTCCAGTGCTAAGCTGAGCCCAGAGCAGACTCCTTCCCTCACTGTACCTAGTACCTATCCGACTTCTTCTATCATCAGTCCCTACTGGAGACATTGCTGGTAGTTACATTTGCAGGAAGCATAGACATTTATGGGCCTGATGACCTCATTGAATTATATCTGGAAACAAAATTAGGTCTTGGCATTTGTAGTGTAGAAATCAAATTTGCATATTTAATTAATTTTCTTCTCTTAAAACCTCAATTTTAGGAGTCAAGTTGGCACATTGGCTAGTATTTTTTAACACGCACATGGGCTTTTTTTTTTGCTATCTTTTTTGCTCTTCTGTGGCTGTGATGTTTTGTTGTATCAGTAGACTGGGAAAATCTGTAAACATCACACTGTTTATCTAACAGTAGAATATTGTCATGTGAATCTCTGTGCTTCAGAAGGTGGCTGGCTGCTTTTGACAGTGTCTGAGTTAGGGAGGCGGGTAGAGATGTATCACAAACCTTCGTGCCTTGAGACTAGACTGCTGTTGAATGGAGAGAGATCTTGAACTAAATTGCCCGTGTACCAGTCTTTGCCACCCGCTCCTCACTCTGTCTTTAATTCTTCAAGGTCATCTCCTTATTTAAGAACTATTTCCGTGTGTCGGCACAGCAGCTGATGTTCTTTGGCCACACTAGTTGGCCCAGTTTTGGTCACATGCATGCTCAGTCTGTACCAAGTTCTATTGTTAAACAAAAGCACAAATATTCAGAGTAAATACACCAGGTTTTTTTTTTTTTTTTTATTGGCTGTTCTTTTCCTTCAAGGCCCTGTGCTATTAAACTTTCAGGCTATCTGGGTTTAGAAGCAGCTTGTCTTCCTTGTTTAGAATAGTTTCTAACTTAGTAAATTAGAAACTTCAAGATAAACTGAAGTATGAATTGTGTGTTAATATGTTCTCTAATTTCAAAGCCTTAAATAAGTCATATTCACTTATGAACAAAATCTTTGTTTTGTTACTAAATTATCTGTTTTCTGTCTTAAAAATAGTGACGCGGAGTCACTTTCAAAGTCGATTCCTGCTGGAAGAATGTACTGTTTGATGGCGCTGTTTGGTTCTCATTTTCTTCTGAGCAGACCTGTGTCCTCCTCACAGCTGCTGGAAAGGGTCTCCACTGGATGTCCTTGTGTAGACTGTGGCCTTAGCATTTTCTCCTGGTCTAATTGGGCTAATTTCTTTCTTAGTGAAAGAGCTTAATTCTGATGTTACAGTGAGATTAACCCCAAGGGGACAGGTTCACATATATCCTCAAGGAACTCCACAGGTGATCTGGGACCAATCAAGAACCTGAACAAATGTGGCAGAAACGTAGGTGGTAGGTAATATTTGCTCACCTGGAGGTGCGGTGGAGGTGATTTTTAGTTGTATGGTGATACGGCTAGAGTCTTAGAAATATGATTTTAGGATCTTATGAGCTTGACTCTGGATTTCCTGAGTGAATGCCCAGGCTGAAATCCAGGCAGGCACGTGGATCTGGTTTCTTTCTCCCCTTTAGACTTTCTCTGTGTTCCCGGGAGGAAAGCTTTTCTTGGTTGCTTCCTTTTTTGACTGGTCCTTGGAGAAGGCAGGTGCAAGTAAGAGGGCTATAGAATGGATTTTATGCGTCATTGCTATGAAACCAAAACCTCCGTGACTCTGATTTCTTCTTTCTCTGAAGATGCACAAGGCCCTTGAGGATCCTGCAGGAGCTGTGGCCTGTCACTGTGCCTTCTGGTACCTGTGGGCTTTAATTCTTGTTGGGTTGTATCTGCTTAAAAATACTGAATGATAAAGAATTGTCATCATGTGCATGTTAGAAATAGAGCAATTCGGTTTATAAGCATAAAGAAGACTGAAAGAACTTTAAAAGAACTCCTCCGTGCCATCTCCTGTTGTTATCATCTTTTGGGACCCACCGCCCCCGGCAGTGTTCCTTGGCCTCCAGTCCACGTTTCTGTCCCTGACGGCTTGTCTCTCGCTTCTGCTCTGATAGGTGTGAGCCTCTCTGGGGGGACTTCACTCTGGAGGAGGAAAGAAGACCTCGCCCCTGTCCTGCTTGGCACTGTTACCAATCATTCAATTAAGTGGAGCTTTGATTCTTTTTTTTAAAGCTGTGAAATCATAAGGTTCCATTGTACTCCATGTCCTGACCCTCTGGTCTGTCCACAGTGTCCACCATGCGGCTCTGCTTTCTGTCCCTAGAGTTCAGGAGGAAACAGCTTTTTCTTTTTAAGTCAATCTCCGAATCAAACAGCTGGTAATATTTTTTGCTTCCTTAGTTTTAAGAACAGAGTCTAATACTTGTCCAGACAGTGGAAGGACTGGTTCAAGAGGGACATTTGATTAAAATACTGTACTCCTGTTAGTACTGTACTATACTCTACTCTTATTATTAGTGTTACTACTATACTACTCTACTACTATTACTACTGTTACTACTGCACTATACTATTATTGCTACTGTCACTACTGTGCTGCATTACTATTACTATGATTACTACTGTACTGTACTACTGAGCAGTGCCACAGTTACTACTGTACTATATTACTATTACTGTTGCTGTAATACTGTACTACTGTACCAGGTAAAAAAAATTTTACACACCATTGAAGTGAAAAAGTCAGGTTATAAAGTTGAATAAAATTCATGCCACTGGATTTGATATCCACAGAGATTGTGTTTTATGGGCCATACTTCAATTCGTGAATGAACTACGCTGAGAGTACATCCTCAGTGTGTACGTCTCTGGGTGACACTAGTGGGCATAAGTTGACATGGATGTTAAAACTTACCCTGCTCAGAAAATTTCATAGGAGTGTGAGATGCTTGTGGAGATATGTATTTTCTAGGGCTCGTGTTCTTGATTAGTTTGTATTCTTCCTGTCTAGCAAGTACTTGACATGTAGTAAGCCGTCACTATTAACCTGTTTAATCCTTACCACAAATCTGTGTGGTTAATATGTAATTAGCCCTGTTTTACAGAGAACATGGTGGTTGCAAAGGGGAGCTGGTTTTGAACTCATTCCAGAACTGTTATTCTTAATCATGACAGTCTCAGCCACAAAAGATAGTCACCTGAGGAGGAAGATGGAGGAAGTATCTCTTAGAATGGAAAAGGCTCTTCCTTAGTTCTTTTGTCCAATGGCAGAGTCCCCAGATATGTCTTTCTGAGTTTTGATTTACTGAAATCTGGACCCTAATATACCCAGTAGGTTGCATGACCTTATTCCATATGACAGTCCCTTTTAGTTCCTGGCATGACAGAGTTGCCCAGGTTCATGTGCTTTGCTCTCTTCAGTGGAAATAACTAGCCTGAAGACTGAAAAGCCTTTAGAACCTTTCAGATTCTTCTGACACAAAGCTTGCTGCTTTGCTGACAGGCCATTTTGGTAGTGTGAACAAATTTCATGCGAAATTCATTAAGAAATAGAGCTCAGTTTTTTTTTTCTTAAAATATATATGTTAAACCTGTATCATCTCCAGAGTTGAACCATGTTTATGTTCATTCTCTTTGCAGAGTAATTAAGTTTACTTGTGTTAACCACTGTCTTTTAATGCCACAGATAAGGTTGAGCAACTGTTGTCTTAATATTGTCTACATTCCTTTTTTGTTTTGTTTTTGTTTAAACAACTTTAACTGAAATCAGTTCTACATATTAAATAAACATTTAGTTAATGTAAACTAAAACATTTTACTATGACTTGGTGTTCTCGGGTTACATGTTTGAGCCTTTTCACCATTGTTAAATCTTCACAAGTTGCTTTTGTTATCATACATGTCTAATATGGATAAACAAACAAAAAAATCTTTGTGGTAATAGGTGACAATTATAATAGCTTGGCATGTCTGTACATTGAACATAATCATCTTAGCAAAGCCAGACAATCCAGCATGATGTTATGGTTTTTCTGTATTTCTTTGGAAAGCAAAAAAAAAAAAAAAAGAGTTTTTAAGATAAGTGACATTGTACTTTGATGATAAAATTTGATTTTTAAGTTGAAGATGAGTAATAGAAGACCTGCAAAATAGTGAATAGTTCTTAAGCTTCATAAGTGCTACTGTCTTAGTTACTTTTTTGTTGCTGTGACTCAAGACTTAACAACCACAAATTAGGGGAGCAAGAGTGTATTTTAGCTCACAGTTTCAGAAAGTCACAGTCCACTCACTGGTGGCCAGCAACAGTGGAAGTACATGGCAGAGGCAAAGTTGGAGGTAGCCCCTCACAACATTGCTAACAGGAAGCCAAGTCATAGCAAGTTGAGTCTGGTCACATAAGGAAGGTAGTAAGCAGGCCTGTCCCAGTGATCCACCACCTGAGCGTTCTGCCCCTTCCAGGTGTGGAAGGTGTGGTAAACCCCCTCACCTGACTGTAATCCAGTGCCTGTAATCCACCCCTCCAGACCAGGCCCCAATCTCCCAACAGCACATGGCTCCATAGACAAAACATCCAGATCCAAACCACAAAAGTTACTTAGCTTCTCATGTCTGTCCCCATTGCAAGCGACAGAGCAGTGAATCTGGAGTGGCATAAGTCTAGAGGGCTTTGGGGATATCTTGAGGGTCAGTTGGTATCACTAAGACTTGATTTCTATCTTTTTCATGTAACAGCCACCTCCTACTCTTTACATTTGATGGCACAATGGCTGCACAGTCTTTTTCCTGGAGCTAGCTTCTGATAGTATTGATACCTATTCTGATTGAATCTGTGAGTAAGTCCCCATCCCCAAGTCCAGTTCTGTGACTAGGGCTGATTGGCTTAGATCTGGGCTGGCATTTCTACCCCGGGTATTGAATTGAGTTCGCCCTAGACCACATGGATTGCAATTGAGGAAGGGAAGCTGATGGGTTACCAAGTGCATAGCTCAGTTTTGCTAGAATAGGAGGAACCTTAGTGGCAAATGATACAAGTTTATTGTAGTAAGTTTACAGGAAGGAGTATGAATTACTGGTGTCTTTGCTACTCTTTACCTGTTGGCATTAGCCTTTACTGAGTTGACAAGTGACAATTTCAATGGTTTTACAAAGCCATTGAATGTGTGCCTCCAAAATCAATTTTTATGTTGTTTGGTTTTGTGTGCTGAGATAATCAGAAGCTCTTCATGCCCCAGGGCAAGTTCTTTAAGTCTGAGAAACTTGCAATTAATACTCATAATGTGTGTTTCTGTCTTACTCATTATATCAGTCTTTAATAACACTGTTTGCATAGTACAGGCTGCCTATAATTAACCTGTCATTTTTGTCAATTGACTTAGTTTTGTATAGCTTCCTTACACCTGCCTAATACATGTGATGAAAACCCCACCCTGACCTGAGTGCGGTTGTCTTTCTAAGAAAACCTCAGCTTTTGCTTTGTAGAAATGCTCTGGAGATGCCAGGGTATATTGGGAATTGCTTAGACCAGGCTTTTCTCACTCTGTGGCTATTCAGTTGCCAGAGGAGAATTGAGTGAGGAAGTCATTGTCCTTGCTTGGTCATCACAAGGACATTATAACCATCACTTTCTCTTTCTGGTCCACAGGTTGAATTTGAGTGGCTGCGACAGTTTTGGTTTCAAGGAAGTCGATACACAAAGTGCACTGATTGGTGGTGTGAACCCATGACTCAGCTGGAGGGACTGTGGAAGAAGATGGAAAGTGTGGTAAGGATGTGAGGTCAAGGACCATATTTTATGAGGTCCCGTGTTATAGAAATCTTCAGTTGACTGATTTGCGTAGGCAAGTGCATATTTAATTATTGCAAGTTATAGAGTTATATTATTCTTGATAAGGAAATAAGGACTGGCTGGGATTTGTCAGTACAGCTGTAGTTTTGTTTAATAAGCATTTATTGAGTACAGTCTACATAGAAGGCAGTAAGCTGGGCATATTACAAGTGACGTATGTTTATGGGGGTTTAACAATAATATCTAAGATTCATTTACATTTCTTTATGCACTAGGCACTCTTCTGTGGGTTTCCCCTGTATCAGCTTTAAAAAGTCTCACAGCAGGGCTCAGAGATGTAGAAACTGTTATGAACCTTAGTTTATAGATATGAAAACTGAGGTACTGAGAAATTAAGTGCCTCATACCAAGTCACAGAGTAAGTGGCAGAGCCAGATTGAAACCTAGGCATTTTGGCTCCAGAGCCTGTGTTCAGAGCCACTGTGATTCAGTAGTTTAACAAGGGGAGAGATATGAATATCATCAGACACTATACTAGATAAAATGAAATCCTGTAATAGAGGACTCAAAAAAATCACAGTTCAGAGGAAGGAGTATTGAATTCAGACCACTGAAAATAGGACTGTTGTGAAATTGCTCATGTGGCTTTGGGAACCTTGGATAGGAGGAATGTTACGCTTTTGAAACTGTAAAAAAAAATGAGCAAAGAATGTAAAGGTTACAGTAGGAAATGAAACTGGAAGCAATTGGAAGCCACTTGATCAGGTCTTAATTTAGATCATAGCATTCCTATTTAATAATAGTAGTAATAGCAAACACTTTTATAATACTTGGTCAGTACCAGACACTGCTCCAAGTATTTTCTCTGTAGCTTATTAAACATTGATGACAAACTCCTAAAGTCAGCATTATCTTCTCTTACTTTTACACACAAGGAGACTGATGCTCAGGGGCTTACGTAGCTTTCCCAAGGTTGTCCATCCCATCAGCGGGGCGGCTGGGATTAGAACAACAGCAGGCGGACTCTAGGGTCCTTACCCTTCACTGCCTCACTGACCGGCCTCTAAGCAGTTGGGTTTGGAATGCAATGGAAAGTGATAAAAGCCTGCTAAACTCTGGAGAGAGTGACACTGGGCAAAATTTGAAATGTGCTGAGAACAATGACCTAATCTGAAGGAATGAGTAGCTACTGCTAACACCTATTTTATTTTTTAAACCACTTCATTGAGGTATGACTTGATATATAAAAAAACTGTACATGTTTAATGAGTGTAATTTGATGAGTTTAGAGATAAATATGCATACACCAGGAAGTCAACATCATAATCCAGGCTCTAAAACTATCCATCACCTTCAAAACTATACCTCTGTATCCATTTTTATTATTATTGTAACAATACAACATAGAGTCTACCCTAATCTTTATAATAATGAAATATCAAGTCACAACCATACAGACCCCAGTTTAAAAGTGTGTGTTGGAATCCAGAAGTCCTTGCTTTGCACACATCACTGCAGGTCTATAGACCATGCCCGCTCATGGATCTGTACCTGGGCAAGGAGTGGCATGGTCCTTCTTTAGTGTGTTAATAGCATCACAGAAATTGATTCTCCAAGACTGAATCTGTGCAGAACTGAGCTTTCTCGTTCTGGGGTGGAGAATGAAAAGTTTGCCTCCATCCTCAGCTCTACTCCTAAACTGAGCTTTGGTAGGGATGTTCCAGTCTATAGGATTTAATACAGCTTCAGTTTCAGGGCAACATTTTTACTCCCATGTGTAATTCTAATTTTTGCCATTTATATATGCATTTAGAATTTATTTCTTTGCTAACCCTTGAGTCTGAGATGGAAGCTTGACTGTGAAGTTGTTGTTATTACTAATTTTATTAACATATGTTTGTGATAATAGCTGTATTTATCTCAGGGAATTGCTGCATACACATGTCCACCCAAGTCCTTCTTTCCTCCTCTCCCCCCTGCCCTCCTACCCATCTGCTGCCATCTCCAATGTCCTTCCTGTCTATGCAGTCTTAACTTCAAAATTGTACTTTGAAAAAGTTGTGAATTCAGAATGGGAAAACAAAAACAACTTACTAATTCAAAAATTAAATGTTACTTTTGTTCAAGTTAGGGGCATAGTTCAGTGGATACAAGCCTTGCTTTGCATATACGAGGGCTTGAGTTTGATTCCCAGCACCACATAAAAATTAGCTGTGCATGATCACACACACCTGTAATCCCAGAACTCAGGAGCCTGAGGCAGGGGAATTGCTGTGAGTTTAAGGCAGGCTAGGCTACATAGTGAGTTTAAGACCAGCCTGGATTACAGAGCAAGAGCCTATCTCTAAATAAATAAATAAATAAATAAATAAATAAATAATCTTTGATGTTGTATTTGTTAACAGTCATATCATTATAAATTCATTGAAAAGACATACCTATTCATATCTATGTACTTTGGAACAGTGGCACATTGGTTAAAAAGGAATAGCTCCTATTTGTTTTGAAGCTCTCAGATAAAACATGCAAAAAGAAATAGCAATCCTCAGAATTATCCAGAGCCAGTTTCTTTGTATTTGGTATATAGTGCTGCAGGAAATCAATGGCTTGGTGTCTTCCTCAGCAGGCCTTAAGACAGTTACTGTGGGCAGAGTGAAGGTTTGGGCCAAGATAAAAGGGAGGGTCTTTTGAAGTTAAATTTAAGTGTTGCTTGAAGCCTTTTAAAATGACTTTTAATAACTCCTAATTTATTTTTGCTATTGGAAGAGACTGAGAAAATGCTCACTGGGAAGGTCTGGGCCTCTGTGGCTTTGTCAGTGTGGTGTCTCTTGGATTTGCATACTGGCGATGGAGTGGGCTCCTTTCCAGTCCATCTCCTACTTTTTTAGTTGGAGCAGTAGGGGGCAATGTTGAGCCGCTGGTTCCAGGCTCTAAGCCACTAACCTTTCAGGGAAATGCATACAAATGTACCATTAACTGTCAAGAATTATCCCTGTTGCTTCAAGTTAACTATAATCTCCAAGATTCCATAACACAGGAAATCAGTTGTGGGTTAACAAATTCAACAGCAATTTAACATAAAAAGTGCAATACTTGATGCACATTTGGATTCCGTAGAATTAGACGGTTCTAACCAGCATTTCTCAATGTAGTAAACTTTGCTTCCAGAGGATATATTATGCAAAATTATTATCATTTTAGACAAATGATACTTTGTTAACTTTATGCTTTTTTGAATCATAAAATCATGTGTGTTGTGAAAAGATTTTTTTTAACCAATGCATTTTGTCTGTTCTGCAATATAACATCGATCTCTTTCAGTGAAAAAATAAATAAAAAAAAAACCTCAGGCTATATGTGCATTACTTTTCCCCTTTTGCTTATGAGTAGAGCAACCTTTGACAGCCCTTGTACTGGGGATGAGACTTATGTTGTAATTTCTCTCTGCCTTTGTATTCTTTTTTTCACTTTGTGGTTGAGAAGTGTAGTCTCAGGAAGGAATTAGGAGAATGGAAAACGATCTTCGAAATAGCTTTTCTTCCATTAATGGTAATTGCTTCACATGTCATAACTAGTCACATATTTCAGAAAGTTTAGTCAGCTGTCTCTAAAAACTCCCCCAGTCTCTACTTCCCAGTCCTTGTCCCAGCAAGCATAGTTTTTTATCACACTATTTCTGCTTGCCATTTCTCTCCCGGAGGATAGTTTTACCCTGTGCATGCTCTTGTGATGTAAATGTTAAACCTTATATTTGAATGACATTCTGATAAAATATCACCATTTTCCCTGAATATTAGCTCATGAATTTATGAGCCATTAAGCCTAAAGCAACATAACCCTTTCTTACAACCCAGGAATGTAGCCTAGACTTTCCTGTCCTCTTTGCTCCCTGTTCAAAAAGTAGTCTATTTAAATATTATTTCATTTTGTTTTTGAACCAACCCACTACCTCCCATCCAGGATTATTGTATTATGAGGAGACTCTTCAGGATAAGAGAGAGTTACCATTTGAAAGAAACTGCATGAGCTTTGCTTTCTGGGTAAGGAGGGATATAAAAAGCTGAAGTCTCCTGTGAGGTGGGGAAGTCGTGCTGTAGCCAGAGATTCAATGGATAGGCCATTTGTCTCTCAGGGTCTGGTATCGCTCTTTGCAAAACTGACATTTATTTTACCTATAAAAATGTTTTAACTCTATCAAATTCACAGTGATGCTGAAAAGAATGCTTGGTGTTAAATCCTCTAAATTGATGACATTTATTCATTTCCTTTTGACCTTAAAAAAAGACAGAAAAAAGTCTATTTGGTACAACCCAATGGCAGTATTCTAGAATAGTTTCCAAGGCAAACATTTTCAGAAGCACTATGATTTCTATATTGGAGAGGAATTTCTTTCTTGCTACTTTTTGTTACCTTTTTTTATTGAAGAGAGAGTAGATCCTGATCATTTTTAGTGTTTTGAGCTGCACTTCCTGTCCTGACTGTTGCTGTGCTGGCATAGCAGAGCCTTTATATGGCAGTTGGCCTTAATAACCTTTATTGACTTGAGGGGATGGGAGCCAAGGCTGGATTAATTTAATGTATCCGTTTTGAAACAGTGTAAAATACAACATATAATTATGTTAGGTAAGCTATAGGCTACATTTAATTCTACCCATTTATGTTAAGATCTGGCACAGGAGAGCTCAGAGATGTGGAAAACGAGTAGGTGTTTTATTTAATAATGCAACCAGTTTCTTGTTGTTAAAAGTTTTAAGAGAGAAATGTACTTAAGAATGTAAAAGTAGTCCTTGACAAGTTATTTATAATAGTTTAATTTCGGGATGAGTCATGCCTGTTTCCTTGTCATTTTGGCCTGTGTGATTCACCAGAGAAAGCTCATTCCAGGAGCTGGCCTGTTGGCAGCGGGTTGGGAAGGCCTCCGCGTGCAGGTAGTTAGAGGAGGTGCCTGGGCCTGACTGAGCTGCGCTGCACCTTCAGAAGAGGCTAATGAGGCTGCCCACATACTGCTTTTTATTCCTTATGACTGATCAAGACTGCTTTCTCATAAACTGAAATACATACCGAGCATACCATTATTTGCTACTGTGTGATAGTGATGAAATTTAAATATTGATTTTTTATTTATGTTAATAGTGAATTCACCAACTTACAAATACATATACAGACATGTGCATGTGTATTGGATAGGTGTGTTTTCCTCTCTCCTTCACTGTTAATGTGTGTACTAAGTTACACATGTGCTGACATAAGCCTTTCTCCCATTTTTCAAGATTACCATTTCTGATTTCAGAGCAGAGTATATATCATAGTAACTTAGGATCTGGTGTGAGATGTTGGGTAGTTTTAAGTCCAGATATAAATTCCCCTGTTCCCTCTTTTGACTGTGACAATGCTGAGTGGCTCAAGATAAGCACAGTTTGGAGGTGGTTAAACAATTCCAAGCACCCACTAATTCAGATTCTGGAGAACTATATTTTGGGACCTTAATGTTTATTTTTAGAAATTTAGGGAAAAAGAAAAAAGCCACCTGTAATAGTTCAGAATCCTTGGCTCACATTATTGGTTCCCCCCATTCCAGTTTCGCTGACGGCTGCCTCTTTGCACTCCCCTCCATGCCCACCCACTCCAAATTCCTCACAGGGATGTTCTTCCATCAAAAGGAAAATATCTTGGGGGCAGGGAAGAAAATTCGACATATAATCTAGAAATGAATTTCTAGCAAGTTTTCGTTCCTTCTTTGATTGTCTTTGGAGTTTCTCTCACATTTTTCCACCCCCCCCACCTCACCCCTTTAGTTGCTGCAGATTTAGTAATGAATTTTAAAAAAATGTTGTAGATCTGTCTTTTTTTGGGAAAAAAATTACAATTCCAAGAGAATTCAGGCATAAGCCTCAAAACCAGAATGTGCATAGAGAGCACAAAGGACTGTGTTTATGATTCTCTTTGAAGTGTTTTTGCAACTGGATAAGGAAAATTTTAGAAACCGTCTGATAGTGTTCAGGGTAAATACTTAAACCCCTTTAGAGAATTTCACACACAGATACTGTGCAGCAGAAAAAAGGGATACTTATGTTTCTTAAAGCTGCTACAGCCTACAGCTTTGTACTTAAAGACAGAGGTGTTGAATAGAATTCTACTGAGGATACATCCAGTGACAATATCTCCAGGAACATCAGAGCAAACCAGTGGGTAGGACTTTCTGTTTTTAACCCTTACATGAGCTATGTGAGTTGAGCTTTATTGGCACCCAGAATGAGGATGCACCTGGTATATCCCAGGAATGTTAAGAGGACTGTTCAGCTGCCTCTGTTCTGCACACCACAGGAGCAAGACTGAAAAGGCCAAAGAGTGTGACACAGAGTGACAGGAATTAGAAATTCCAAGTGAAAGACTTGCCACCTCTCTTAACTCTTGTTTGTGTGGAGAAAAACACTGGAATAAACAAGAATAAATAACCAAGGTTTCAATTTTAGCTTTGCTCTTATGTGGGTTGGCTAAATTTACCAACCTTCATTAAATATGTGTGCACGCACACACACACACACACACACACACACACACACACACACATATCTCTGTGTAGCATGAGTAGATGAATTCTGTTATTTTAAATGATTTTAACTGCACCAGTGAGATTAATGCAAAGGGTATGAAGGTCCTTTTCCCTGGAGTACTAGCCTTGGCTGCTGGAATATATTTTGGTTTGCTTTTGACTAGCAAGCAGATGATCCTAGCATTCTTATATGAATTTGGGAGCTCTGATGCCACTCTGGAGTGTCAGGGACTTCTTTTTTGGGGAGAAAAATATAGCAATTAAAAAATGCATGCTCTTCATCCATTAGTTTTTTCAAGGGAGACTGGTAAGGTGATTAAATTCAGTTACAGTCTGTCATTTACCTTATTAATATTATTATCTTATTATTAATATACAAATACCTTTGCAATGTATTAGAAGAAGCTCAATCTAGAAAAAAGTATTTTTTTAAAAATTGGTAGATCTACAGTTTGGAGAGGGAAGAAAGACTTTCAAAGGATGCTGTGGTATTGATTTAGAATTTGCTCTCATTTGAGCCTCTTTTCTCCAGGTTTGATAATGAATAGTCCTAAATCTGCTACCTTCTGAAGAATACTATTATGATGATTGTATGAGATGTATAAAATATAAACTCTATATGCAAACCGGTACTGATCCTGATCTTGGAAGGAAGTATAGATAGTCTTCAATTTATGAACCATTACTGACAGTGATTCAAGTCTCTGTTAGTAACACCATTCCTTCTTTTTATTCATTTACCTGCCTCTAGAACTGGGATTCAGTCTAGGGGCTAAAGAGACTCACAACAATTTGGAGCACAGTGCTGCTCTTGTAATGTTTCAATCCACAGTGGGTTCAATACTTTGGAAGGCAGGGCTGGGAATCTTTCCATATTTTGCAAAAATGTCTCTATGGAGAAATGTGCTCTAACTGCCAAAAAAACTGACTTACTAGAGAGCTCTGGGAACACATTAAGTTGGCTTTGTGTACATTAAGGGTAACATAACCATCATCTTTCTCGCTTCCCATTGACATTTGTAAAATAATGACTCTGTATTTTTAACCAAAAGAAAACTGTGGTATGTTGCTTTTTTTTTTTTTTTTGTATTCCTGAAAGTATCTCTCTGATCACTTGTAGATGATATTTTCAGTTCCCTCTTTTCCTGGCAAGAAAATTGAATAGACTTTTACATTTTCTCTATGTGATCTCAGCTCATTTAGAACCACCTGTGACAGTCTCACTTGTAAGTTTTTTCTCAGAAAAATTGTAGACTGATTATTCTTCTATTTGTTTTTTGGTTAGTTGACAAAACTAGCCTTCCTGGAATCTGGGATATTAGGGCAATAGTCAAAACTAAGTTCCAAGGTTTTAGACATATCTGTCTTGGTTATAAACACTTGGGGTTGGTGGTAGATGGATAATATATAACCTATTACTTAAATATTGCTAATGTAAATGAAAAATTACAAAACACCCCAAATTGAATATAAGGTATTCTTTAACATATGTTGCGGGATTGAGTTTTGTATTTTATTTAGTGATCTATGATGTAAGCTTTTAATGTAGTTCATAGTAAAATTTTTAAAGGATGGAAGTATCAGGGTATGCCCACACCCACGATAAATTAATATTTTTTTGTTGCACAACTCTCATATCCTGGAGCACCTGAATATTAGATGGGAGAGATGAGCTTTATTTAGCCAACTGTAATAAGCACCTGAAATTTAGCCTATCTAATGCCGAATCCTTGATTCCTGTAGTCTCCTAATTTTCCCCTTATTTTCTCACAGTTCAGTAACTTGTTTTTAAAATAAAGTGACCTGACCAGTTAACTGCCTCCTATGCTACCACTATAGTTGGTGGAAATAACTTCCGGCATAGCCCTCTGGCGTCTGTCATCAGTGGTATCAGAGAGTTCCTTTAATATAGAAGTCAGTTCATTTCACTTCCCTGGTTCAAACCTACCATCCAGCTCAAAAACCCAGAGTTTCCATGAGCCCCCCCCAACCGTGACTTCCATCTACTCTCCTCCCCTTTTCTCCCCACCGCTGGCTGACTTATGCCGTTAGAACACATCTGACACTTCTCTCATGGGCTTTTCCTTTGCTTCTTTCTGTTTCTGAAATAATTATGCATCTGTTACTTACTTCCTTCATTCTCTCACTTTCTTCAGATCTCTCAGCTCTCATTGGAGAGAGTTCCTCTGACCAAGCCTACTGTGATGGTAGGAGTGCCTTGCCTCATGCTGGCTTGCTTCATCCTGCCCTCAGCGTCAGCCATTACACTGTGCACTTGTTTGGTGTTTACCTATACCTGATGCCCCTCCCATGAGGGTCAGAAGGGGCATTTTTTTTTAGTCTCTGTGATTTTCCAGCAGCTTGAACAGTGCTGGTTCACAGTAGGTACACAACACGTGGCTATTAAAGGGACGATCTGATAGGAGGTCACTCTTCCAGCCCTCTCTCTTTGTCCCACCCATGTTGGTTAACATAGCTTCTAACAAGTTCTTTTGCAGTTTACATTTCCCTAAAATATTACCTCTTCCTCCTTAACAGGAGTATTTTTGGGTTAGTTTTATTTTCAAACAAACAGCCCTCACACTACTCCAAAGCAACTTCAACTTTTGTTCTTTTAATAATAATATTGAGGGCACACAGTCATGTCCTGATTTATTTCTTTGACATTTTTAGCTGAGAAGATTGAGCAATCACTGACAAACAATTCATGTAAATATGGGAATTCTTCATTTTTTTTAAAGAGAGGAATAAGTAGGTTATTAGTTTCTCAGAGTAGCAGTGTTACTAAAACTTCGAGGCATGCTATTTTATTTTATTTATTGGAATCCTTCATAGTTAAGATTTCCCTAATTTAAAAAAAAACAGAGTAAATTGTCTTAAAATTAAATGATTTCTCCATCAACTTTGTTGTTATTAATTTTCAAAATAATACAGAGAAAGCAGCACGCACTGGACAGATTTTGGGCATAGTGCTAGAGAAATCCCTGAGGAGTAAACTGACTTCCGCTAGACAAGCTGGAAACTGATTAAAATATTTATCATCCTTTGGGTATGCAATAGCTTTTGATGATGGAAGGCACATTAATATTCATCCTTGCTGCTTGTCTACACTTCAGACAGATCCCAGGAAAGGATGTTCAAATGACCAGTTTTCTTTCCTCACCAGGAGTCCTTGAGCCCCAGTACAGCTTGGAACCAAGAAATGCCTTGTGATGTGATTGAGCTTTCCTCTGGGGGGTGGGGAAGGGGGAATACAAACTTGGAGAGACCTTTGGACTGGAAAGCTTTAAAGGATTACTGCGTTTTCACAGGAAGTCTTTTGCTGGAACAAAGGAAAAAGTTGGGTTGTAATTTTATACGCAGTAGAACTACTGTTGCTATCTGAGTACAGGAAGCAGGCTTGGCTCCTTAGGTGAAGTGGAGGGATCGAAGCCTTATAAGAGATTTTGATGTGAATGCCACTGGAGGCTGAAACCTACCCACCCCCAATGACTTTGTGGAGGCAGGAGAAAAATTTGTTTAAAGCTGATGTTGAGGACTTTCGACTGGTTGTTCAGTGTTCTGTCCCTCTTTCATCCTGAAACAGAATCTGAATGAGTATAGTGTCTCCATAGCCAGGAGAGAGTAGCACAAGATGGCCTGCCAGTTTTTTTAGAATTATGTTTCCTTTTATGGAAGAAAGAATCTGGCATTAGTTGTTTTGTTAATTAAGCAGTGTTGTTTTCTGTCTCTATTGGAATAGCCTTGATTATATTTTTAGGTGCAAATATGAGCTCTGAAGGAACTTGACCTTTTTATTGATTGGCCTGAAAAACCTAGATGTTGAATACAATATTTTTTAACAAGACCAATGTGTTAAGGTCTTTAGTTGCCATCTTCAAATCTGAGAATTCATGCTTCTCTCTTTTATGTTTATATAAAACATACAGTTATAAATATGTACATTTATATATAAGCATATTTATATATATTCTGTGCTCCTCAGATAGTCTCATGAAAGGTAGCTTAAAAATTGGACAATATTTCTGTTAGAGACCTATTTTACTATAGTGACATCGAAAGAGGAATACTTATTTCTCCCAGTCATTAAATCACACATCTGCTCCGTGTCATACAGATCATACAAATAAATTTAAAGTTATGTAAAAAGGCAGGACTGAAGTCTCCCAGGTTGATGAGGCACAAGGCAGTAAGAAAAGTCAAAAGAAAAAAGTGGTTCTGACATAGGCCTTTGGGAATATGAGAGATTTTGATAGATGGCAGTAGGTGGAGAATACACAAAGATGGCAGAAGCCGAGATGCAGTACTGTGGAGGCATAGGAGCTGCCCACAGACTTGGTGAGGCTGGTGGCGTTTGGTTCCTGTGAGTCTAGTAATAAGTGCTAAGACCAGGGGGATTATCCAAGACCTGTTTTTTTCTGAAGTTTTTTTTTTTTTTTTTTTTGCAAGATACAATGCTTTTTGCCCATGAATGTTTGCCTACCAACCACAGTCAAGGGACCCAAAGCGCTAAGTAGGTACAACTGAAAATAAGATGAAAACAATTTTTCTCATATTGCACTTGCAAAGTTTTTACTTGAGAGGCAAAACAAATCCCATTGTTTGCCCTGATTTGATGCCCTACTCACATCCTGAGCAGAGCAGAGGAGCAGCACTCTGCATTGAATGTAGATTGCAAATGAGCTTAGGTATTTTTAACTGCCAAGGTTCTTGTTTTTCCTCCTTTCATAAATTGAATACCAGATTAATAATTTCAGAGCATGGCCAGAAGCAGGTCTTCCCACAAACGAGCCACGTAAGATTTCTGTTCCTTGTTTAGGAAACATAGTGTATTTCATTTTATGTTCCACTATTGGAATTGTGGTTTAGAGGAAATGACACCTCCCCTCCCTCTTGTCAAGTGACAGTCTTGAGGACCAAGCACTTACGTAAAAGTATTTTGAAATAAGGTAAGTTGTCATTCATGCATGGCTTGATTTGGTTCAGGACAGTGGGTGTGGTAGTGTCATCCCCACTACTGCAGCAGAGCACTCCTTCCCACGTGTATCGTCCCGGGCTTTGGCCACCAGCTCCACACTAGGGAGTGTGCCGTCTGTGCTGTCCTGTACTTGCCATTGCATTTTGGCCCATCACTCACGCTAATTGAAAGGCCAAGTAAATAAATTTTGAGAATCTAAATGGTTGTGTTCATTCTGGTCTCCCCTACTTTTGTGCATAGATTTTTGCTAGATTCTCACTTTTTTCCTTCTGTGAGATCCTGTCATTTTACAGTGACTGATTTTACTTCTTCTAAGGCACGAGGTATTCATTCATCAGTGATTAGTAAGCCCCTGCTAGTTTGTTCTCTGGACATGGGCTTTTGACAGGTTTCCTTTATTTTGATTCGGTTTAGGAATCTAAGGTCTTGAGGTTAATTTAAAAGTCCCCATTCTCCTTGTAGAGCAGTAGATGGAGAAATAATGTTACAGGGCTACTGTGTCATTTTCCCAGGGAACCTAATGACAGTCATCCTACCGTGGCTCTTACCTACAGAACAAATGCCTTGTAGTTTTTTACAATAGCTTTTTAATTGGTATCTCTTTTAATCTTACGTTTACAGAGAAATAGTTAACAAAAATATAGTTAGACTTGGAATTGTTTAATTTTTTCCAAGGCTTGGGTGATTTGTTCAGTGTACTTTATTTTTGAGCATCACCCTGGTGATATGCAATGACAGATATGAACAAGATGAAGTCCAACTTCTGTGGAATCATGGAATGCCAGTGTTCAAAGGAACCCAAAAGGTGACCACTCTGTTCTCTTTCTCTTGGAAAATAAGGGCGCAAAAAGGTGTAGAGACTCATCTTGGGCACAGAGAGACAGCTAAAAGTGGATATAGAACTCTATTTCACAATTCCCAGTTTATCGTTTTCTATTCTTCAAGTCGTCAGTAGCTATATCTTTTCTGATGCCTTTAGAAAAAGAGAATAATTTTCATCTGGGTGCTAGTAGCAAACTATGACAGATTATATTGGCCAAGCCTTCTGTGGGCCTGGCGTATCAAAATTAGGCTGTTGGATGTTGAGGCAGACACTTGTTTTGCTCACTCAGCCAGCACCCATTCTTCCTTCTCTAACAGCATCCTGATGTTGCCTCGTGGAGCCCCCTTTTTTCCATTAGTTGCGGACTGGGGTGTGTCGCATCAGTGTGGCTACTCTGAGCATGGGGCCTGGGCTGAGTCTTTCAGATGAGCCCTCTTGAGTCTGCTCTTATGTGGGCACCTGGTGAAGAATTGAAAAGTCATATAAATGTTTACAGTAAAAATGACTTTTCCTCCACCAGCCACCTGTATTCCTATTCTCAGGAGTTGCACTATTCTCAGCTTATTTATACCTTTTAAACTTTTCTATAAATTCTGAGTAGCTTTTCACAGTATGATTTTGTTATTTAATCAGTATCCGTCTGTCTCAGTCTTCTGCTTTTACAAATAATGTTGTGATGGGTTCTCTAATATATGGTAACATTTTTACATTTTATATCTATGATAAGATCTAGGAGTAGAATTATTGAATCAAAAAGTATGGGTATTGTTAATGTTAGAAGACACAGTCATATTGTCCTCTATAGAGTTTGTGGCAAAGTTTATATATGTGTGTATGTGAAGATATATAATATGTACTATTAGTTAGAATTTATGTGACATTGTACTTGTTTCTCCACATCCTTACCATGCAGCATAATCCCAGACCATCTGACTTTTTGCAAATATGAGTGGTCACAAGTGGTGACTCATTTGCATTCTCTCTTTTTGATTTTGTAGATGAAGAAAATGAGGCTCAGAGTTGTTAATTGATTTGCCAGGCCAAAGGAGCAGTGAGTGACAAAGCTGAGGTCTAGGGAGGTAGAGGCAGCTGCTGTCTTAGTCAGTGTGGTGATCTCAGCCAGAGTGCCATCCGTTACTGTAACCAAGGCATCCACACAGATCCAGAGCTGCTAGCTGGCAATACTCACATGTCCTTTGACTGATAAGTGAGGAAGTATTGGTTTCCTTTACCATGAAGTTGTTGTCAGATCAGCTAAATCAGTCCAGTTGGTGAATGCAGTGAGCATGAAATGCATTGGTGCCATTATGTAATGGAAAATTGGGTACTCTAAAGGATGTAGGTGGCCTTTTACACTGCCGAGTCCTATGGTAATCCTGTGGCTTTCTGCTATGACTGTTTTCATCCTTAGAAAGTGAAGGGAGAGTTCCTTGGCCCTGGAAACATGGCACATTGTCTGATTTTTGGATTAAACTACATTCTGTTGGTTGTGGTCTGGTCTGTGTTACTTTTACTGCCTTACAATGTGATGAGCCTCTGTGGCCTTTCCTGTTTGTCCTCCTTCCTCCTTGATGCCGTTTACACACCATCTCATTGTCTGTTTTTGGCCTTTTGCTGCTTGGCTGCAGAAATGTGGGTGGAAGCTCTTACCTGCACACATGGTTCCCAGAAGTTATTTCCAGAAGATTGGGGGGTGGGGAGTGTTGTTGAAGTGATTGAAAAGTAGATAGAATTATATTTTCTAGTAAAGGCCAGGGTAAGTAGAGATCTTAGGAGGGGTGGAGAGCTTTCCTTTGATCTCTCAATAAACTGCCTTAGTAGGCTGTAATGGTTTTGGGGGCTGTACAAGGGGATTCCTCAACATCATCTCTTGCTGTATTGTAGAGTCAGGTTCTGTGGCTGGCTGTGTGACCCACAGAGCAACAAGTCATTTCAGCGTGAGCCCAGTTACCTTTGACTTGGT
Source organism: Ctenodactylus gundi (assembly GCA_004027205.1). Classification (NCBI taxonomy): domain Eukaryota; kingdom Metazoa; phylum Chordata; class Mammalia; order Rodentia; family Ctenodactylidae; genus Ctenodactylus; species Ctenodactylus gundi. The sequence goes on from PVKB01000078.1 coordinate 378,997, forward strand.
CAGCTGCACACACTGCTGGGCTAGCAGCTCCTGCTTTCCAACGCGCTGAGCTGCAGCATGAGCCCTGGCTTCAGCGTTGAGCTGTGATGACATTGGGACACCATACAGGTAGTTTTAAGTTTTCTTGTCTGTGAGGTGAGGACAATAATCATACCTCCCTTGTGTGAGTTGCCTGAGATAATAGCTGTCACATTTTGCACATTGTTTGCCATCATCTTAGCATAATTGTTTTAACCTGTACTGTTCATTTATTTCTTCTGCCATCCTGCTAAATTTAAGTCCTCTCCTGCTCACCTGAGTTGCTGCCATTGCCTTTGACTTTCATGTTTTGGTTATAGGTGCATATAATTCATGCTTCCTAGAAAAGTGTCTGTCCAGAAGACATCTCCGTCTTTTTATTCTGCTACCCGCTTTCTTTTTTCTGAAAGTGTTTATTTCCAACCGAAATTGTCTCACATCTCTGCGTATTAGCTGCAATTGGAGTGGAAGTACCTTGAGGATAGGGTCTTGTGCCTGATATAAAGTCACAGAACAGCAAATGTTTGAGATCCTAGAGGAAACAAATGCTTCTGCGTTGGAAGCTTTGTTTTATGTAGCTTTTTACAGTTGTTGTATTGTGTATGTGATACTTATTGAATGGCTTTTGGTCTCTTCTTGGTTTAATCTACTTGTCATGCTTCTGTATTTAAAAACATTCAACTGTAAAAATCTTTTCAACCTTCTCCAGAATGTAATTTCTCTGTGTTACACTGTCAACATTGAAATATACATTGGAGACACCTCTGCAGATTTTTGAAGCCATAAGGACCATCTCCAGGCATTTGGAATAGCTGTAGCTCTCCGTCTTGGCTTACTTGAACCACCTAGGAGAAAAGCTTACAGATACCATATGGGCGTCCTCTGTTGAGTGTTGGTGTGCATGTCCGATCCATGACTCCCAGCAGATTCTAATGTTGTATCAAGCTGCTTACAGGTGATCCTGTTAGGTGTTTAGAGTTGAGAACTACTGTTCAGCAGGATCTTGAAATCTCATCAAGTAGATTAGATTAAGCCAATTCATGAACCTATTGGCAAACAAATAGAAATGCTCTCTCACTTTCAGCTAACACATGTGATGTGTGCCTGGTGTCTTTCCGTAATTTCTGAGGGATTCAGGTAGGAAAAGCTGTACTTAGGGATGGAGCTTTGAAAGCTTGTAAGAGGGTGGGATACATGTGGAAGGTTAGGACCACAGAAGGTTTCACAGTCACTGGGGTCTTCTGAGATGGGGAGAGTTTTGGCAGGTGAAGATGAAGAAGTGAAGGGAGTAGGTATTTCCAGGAAGGAATAGCAGGTATGGTGGCAAAAGCGGCAAGCACCTGTTGTTGAGCAGACTCCTGTGGCTGTCGGCTCCCCTGCATAGCCTCTTCCTTGAGGGTCCTCACTCAGGAAATGAGTTCTTCCCCAGCCAGTTCTTCATACCAGGAGTAGTGGAATTGTTCTTAAAACTTCTCTCTCTCCACACTACTTTTCCAGTTGGAGAACCTCTACCCTTGGAATATGTCTTGGGTCTGTCCATTTCTTATATATATATATATATTTCAGTACTAGTGCTTGAACCCAGGGTCTTTGCACTGAGCTATATCCCCATTCCCTGTATCCTTTTTATTTAAGTGTTCTTTTCTCTTTTTTCTTCTCTATTTTCTTTTCTTTTGAAGCAGGTTCTTGCTAACTCATTGTTATCAGTGCTACTCATTGCTATCAGTGGATCTTCAGTGTCCCCCCAAAGCCGCATGTATTTGGAACTACATGTTATTGACTTGCAGGCCAGGAATTGAGGGAAGAGCACCCAACTTGGGGGTGTGGGGTGGCAACTGGCAACTTGAATTAATTGAAAGAAGAAACCATTGTTGCAGCTTCTTTTTCGAAAAGCCCTGGCTAGCCTTTGCCTGAGTCTTCCGACTCACTTGGCTTCTGTCTGCAATGGGGTGAGTAGCTCTCCAGCCTCTGTCTGTGCCATGTACTCCCACTGTTGTTGGTGGCTCCCCCATGAATAGACTGTGTGAGAGACCTTTTGCAATTTAATAAATCTTTCTTCCCTTACATTGTGTATGTTCGGTATTTTGTCACAGCAATGAATAAGTAACTAAAACACTCACGCTGGGCTCAGATATGTGGTTTTTCTGCCTCAACCTCTTGCCCATGTCTTTTCATCTGCTGCCAGCTTTTCCCAGGACACCACTATTTTCTCCTGTGTCTTGAAGTATCTCACCTTCCGTTTTCCTGTGTTCTTCACCCAGCAGATGGGTCAATGTGTCCAAATGCAGATCTGATTATGCCACTACTTATGTCAGCTCATCTGTGGGTTCCAGTTCCACTGAGGCTAGAGACCACAACATTTCATCTCCAGTCAGCCCCTCTCACCTTCCCTTCCCTCCAGCTCTTCATGCCCTAGATTCCTTCCATACTGGCCTTTCCTCAGTCAATCCAAAGTAGTGAACACCCTTTTTGGTGAAAGCATAGCATTCCTTTCCCCAGAATATCTTCTCTCAAGACAGGCATATCATTTTCAGATATTACTGGGTCATTTGTTCTTCCCTTGAGAAAGAGTTCCTTCCCTTGTCTGACTATGCTAGGTTGCCGTGTTCAAATTTTACTTCTGCCATGATGAAGCCATGCTTGGAGCCCAGGCTGAATATCTTTGGCGGATAGAACTTGGGAACACTTAACCTATTTCATGATGATCCAGTGCTTCTAGGGTCATCAAAATAGCTGCAATGACTTTGGTAGGTAATTTTTGAATCTCGTCAACTGCTTCTTAACAAGGAACTGAAAGTTGTTGTTCATATTCTACAACAGAATGAACCAAGTGCTGAGGACCAAGGCTGGGCCAAGGCTGAGGAAGGAGGATTGCGACTGAGACTAAGGACAGCTTGGGCAAATTAGCAAGATCCTGTCTCAAAACTTGGGGAAAAAAGAAGAGCTGGGATTGCAGCTCAGTAGTGCCTGGGTTCAGTTTCCGTTACTAGGAAACAGTGAAACCCCAAATATCCCCCAAACCACTCAAAATAATGGGACGTGAATGGCCAAAAATTTCTTCATAGATGTCTCCCAGTATTGGGAATCCATGGTAATTTGAGTACTGTTATCTGCAATAGGATAGCGCCCATCAGGTTTTCATTGCAAGGTATGACTAAAACGTACAGCCATTCAGTGCAAGACTTATACCACGGCCTTCAATTCTTAACCGAAGATGAATTGATGAGTGAATTAGTGAGAATTGTGCTTTTGGGATAAATTGCCCCTGGTAGCACATTAGTCAATCCCATAGTAGTTCCCCCCCCCCCCCTAATTTCACTGTCTTCTAAACATCATTCATTTTAGACACTAGGAAAGTCCAGGACTCCTGGGGGCTGTCACGTTTTTCCTCCTTGTCAGATATGGGAGGCCCAGGTGTCTTGGTCCGCAGCGTTTTTTTCTGTCAGGAAGGTCTGCAACCATCCTCCTCGGAAGTGTCCTATTCCTGTTGGCTTGTAAGTCATCTGACAAATCTGGGACTCTCCAGGCCCTATATGTCTCAGCATTTAGAATCTGGTCAGTGCTTTAGGAAGTATCATTTAGATGCCATGTTTTCCTATCCTTGTTGTGAGAATGATCAGACTCACCCTCCAGCTTGAAGGGACCAGGAGATTTTCTGGCCCAGGATGGGTTCCCTTGGCCCAAGTACAAGAATCTTCGTGCTGACTGAGTTGGAATCTTCTGGTGAGAAGTGATTTGTTGCCTTGATTAGAATGTAAACACTTGCCCATGTTGCTTTTTTTCTCTCGTGTGAGTTTTATTATAGCCTCTGTGTTTATAAACATGTCTCAAGCACAGGGAGAAATGTGGGAATCTTCAGTGCCCCAAGAGAGTGCCTATTTATTTTCTGTTTGGGATAAAGTGAAAATAACTTAATGTCCTCCAGCGAGAGTCCTGGTACCCCTCTGACTTTTACTGGCAGCTCGGGGATGGTGCCCAAGTTGCCATGCCTGATCACTCGCCCTTCTTCTAGTAGTCAGTGAAGTCTTTTGACAAAGTCTTATTCATATTCTGCTATCACCTGCTACAGGAGCATAGTCTAGGCAAGGTCTCAGTTTAATGCGACAAATCGTTACTGACTTTTTAAAAGATTTAATTTGTCAAACATTACAGAAAGCAAGGTTCTTGACTTTGAGCTTATATGCATTTTAAGGAAACAGACATACACATACAAATAAAGTCTGATGTCAGATGTTAAAATTTTTCTTTTCTCTGTCTTTTTTTTTTTTTTCTTTTGAGACAGAGTCTCATTCTGTAGCCCAGGACGGCCTTGGACTCAGGACAATTCGCTTGCCTGCCTCAGCCTCCCAAGTGTTGGGATTATAGGTGTGCACCACCACGGCTAGTTTTATGTGATGTTGGGGAATCGAGCTCAGGGTCTTGTGCTTACAAGTCAAGTGCTTTAACCGCTGTGCCATTCCTCCATGTTGTATATTAAATTCAAGGTAGAAACAAAAATGTTGTGAAAGTGCCTCAGAGAGTACAGGTCAGATTGAGAAAACTAGGGAAGACTTTGTAGACGACATTGTGCCTTTCAATTTGTATTGTGAAGAGTGAACTGAATTTTAATAGGTAGAGATTTAGTGAGCAACGAACAGCGATGGGATCGATTTCAGACAATTCACACAGTAGGCACAAGATGGTGGCTTCATAAAATAGTAGGACTTGTTTGCAGGAAAGGATATAGTACTGTGAAACTAGTGCCTCAGATACCTAGATGGGGTGGAGTATAAAAGGGCAAAGCAGGCACAGGGTGGTACAGGGGAATGGGCCAAGTGATGAGTCTTAAATGATGTGCTTAGAAATTTGGCCTGTGTCTTAGAGAAGGTAATGGGAGTTGGATTCAAAGAGTATAGTTAGGTGCATTCTGCAAAATGATAACCAGTAGCTTCATAACAGATAGATTGTAGAGAGAAAAGGCTAGGGCAGGAAGACGTATTGCAAAAATTTTGGTATGAAATAATGAGGGCATTAATGGGTAAAACATGGCATCTAAATGATACTTCCTAACGCACTGGTCAGATTCTAAATGGTAAGACAGATAGGGCCTGAATAGAACAAAAAGGAAGGATGAACTTAGAATTTTGTTTTGTTTTTAATCAAACAACATAGAACTTCATCATCAGTTGGGTGATAGGGATGGGGCAGAAGGAAGAGGGTTAGGCAGTTTTCCAAATTTGTGGTTGTGAGCTGAATGATGATTCCATTTGATGACCTAAGCAACATAAATGAGGAGGGAACTTGGGAGCAGGTGAAGTTGAGGAGCCAGTAGAACGTCTAGGACCTAATAATATTGATGTGGAACTTGGTAGAGAACTATGGAAGACTTTGTGGAAGACACTGTGCCTCTCATTTGTATTGTGAAGGTATGAAGGCACTTCACATATGACTATCATCTACACAGAGGTGGTTGCTGAGATTATGGGAGAAAGCAAGAAAGAAGGTGGCTTAAAGAGTGAGAAACACAAGACTAAGTTTGGGGACAAGCAGAGCAGATAGATCATAGAGAATAGAGGCTGGGACTGGAAGACTTGTGGCAAAAATTTTGGTGCCACGAGAGAGCCGTAATGGAACAACAAGGGGGATGAATTCATAGTTTTGTTTTGCTTTTAAACATCTGATAAATAGATCTTCATCAGTTGATGACAGTGTCTTAGTTACTTTTTCGTTGCTGTGACTCAATACTTGACACGCACAAATTTAGGAAAGGAAAGGTTTATTTTAGCTTACAGTTTCAGATGGTCACAGTACATTCAGGGGCAGCCCACAGCAATTCAAGTACATGGCAGAGAGAGAGAGATGGAGGCAGCTTCTCAGGACATCGCAAACAGGCAGGCAAGTGAGACTAATCGAGACTATTCCAAGTCCCAGTCTTAGTCTCTCCTGCATCCAGGTATTGAAGGTGTGGCCACTACACACCTTTAATCTTAAGTCACATGCCTTTAGTCTTAACTCACATGCCTTTAGTCTTAACTCACATGCCTTTAGTCTTAACTCACACGCCCCTAATCCCAACAACTGCAATCCACCCCTCCAGACCAGACCCCTATCCACCAACATTACATGGCTCCATAGACAATCCATAACATTAAAATACATGATACTTTTGGGGGACACTCCAGATCCTAATCACAACAGACAGTAATAAGGAAGAGGCACAAGAAGTGAAACAGCTTAAGAGATCTAAAGAAAACCAGGAGAGGGGTAGAACTGGACGGAGGAGAATCAGGTGGGGGAATATTGTTTCATCTTGCAGAGAAGTTAACCATGAACTGATTGTTGCATTCAGTGCAGAAAACATTTTTGGTAGAATGAAAGGGAAAGCCAGAAGGATGAGGCGGGGGACAGTGGATGAACCTATAGACCGTTTTTGTGATCTGATCAGAGGAGAAGCATCTCAGAGTTGGTATGGCCTCCAGTGATGTTTTTAGGTCAGTCTGGGTGATGTTTGTGTGTCTGAGAAGAAGCATATTTTAATCCAGGTGGGATGTCCCAGCTTGCCTCTTGTTGAGGTCCTCCAGAAATCAGCCTGTTAGACATTTACTTTCCTCATAGCTTACTGAATAAAGGCTGACCTAAAGCTTTAAACATTCTAATTTGCAAAACCATTGTTGTATTAAATCACAAATGGCAGGCAATTTAGCAATGCTTCTCCAAAATTGCACTGGGCTCTGACTGTGGCTTTGCAGTTTATGTTGAAAACTAACATTGAACTCTGTGGCATAAAAACAGATTGTTGATTTTGTGATTAATTTGGTCTTTAAGGCTAAGGAAACTGTTTATGCTCTATATCAGTTATAAAGTTGTGGTAGTATTTGTGGAGCAAAATAAAAAATCAATATTGTAACTACAGGATAGCTGTCTTAAAATCCAAGGTGCATTTTGTTGCAAATTTCATGGAAGAAACTGACCCCCCAAAGGGACAAACACATCTTCCTTTTTCCCCCAGAAGTGGGTATATAGGGCCAAAAAGCAGAAGTGACATTGTAGAATAGCTGGGGGTGCTAGGGAAAAGATCAAATTGTTGCAATATAGAGTAAAGCATCATTTATTGTTCTGTGTATCTTAAGGCCAGAAACTTTAAGGAAGGGGTGATCTCTCTAAGGGTTGTGCAGTCAGAAACCAAGATACCTGGGTCACACTTTTTCCTCTGTGATTACATGTTGGTGTTACATGCCATATCTCCTCCTGATGTCCTTCCTGGCTTTATGTGTTAGATTTCAGAGATGCATTTACGTTCTTGAGTTTAAAAAAAAAAGAAAGTCTTCTATTAGCATCATTAGGAGTAAGACACTCAGGGGTTTGTTTTCCTTTTCCTTTCCAATAGGTAGGAATATACTTTTGTCTTAAGTCTATGCACTTAGAAGCAGGTGTGAGAGATTCCTTTCTTGTTTTGCCTTTTGTTTTGACAAAGTAAAGGATCTTTGTCATGGCAAAAAAAAAAAAAAAAAAGGAAAAGAGAAAGATTCATCATGAGCAGATAGTGTTAGATGCATAGACTGTGGAGGATAGCAGCATTTATTAATGGAGGTGCCAAGAACCAGGACACAGCTTGTTCTTGGGTTCCTTTTAGTTGTCAGCAGTGCTAAGATGAGAACTAGGCAGATTCATTCTGTGATTCCAAGTGTCCTTCTCCTAAGAAGCAAAAGAGTTAAAATGTGATTCACAATCCAGCTTTCCTACCAGCTTCTGAGTCTAGTAAATATCCTTACAGATTAGGCCTCATCTTGTGCTCAGGATAGGAGAAGGAAGGGTGAGTGAAAACACCAGGAGCTCCTTCCAGTGGCTGGTGTCTCTTTGGCCCTTTCAGCTACTTCCAATCCTTGAGACTTGGAATTATTTGAATGCTTGGGTTTGTGGTAGGTTGCCTTGGGTGTCTGGGTGAGGTGGTGATTTGTTTCATTTTTTCCCATCTCTTTCATTTCATCTATAGCAGTGAATTGTGTGGTCTTTGATAATACAGAGATTAGTACAACCATTTTGAGTCATTTTTTGTGAGCTGACTCTTCGGAAAAGAAGCACTTCTCTCTTGTCAGAATGACAGTGATTACAGTTTGGATCATCTCCAGCAGCATTCATTGTTCTCTGAAAAATGAACCTGATTTGATGAATAAAAGTTAGGTGTATTTCATGAGTCAGAGGGCAGGAGTATGTTCTTGTCTCTGAGGCAGGTCTTAAAGTCAGACACATTGAATATCAGGGATAAAATCAACCTTAATCTCTTAAGGAAAAGCCCCTGAGCATGAAACTGTTCCCACTAGAAATGCTGTAAATCTTGCAAACCATGTAGGTTTTCTGTTTGGGGCAACATCAAAGCCCAGTGACTTTAGAGATTAAAGTGTGCTTGACAAGCAAAACTTTCCCTGTGCCCTGCTCTTTACAAGAGATTTGGCCTGTCTTTTGCCTGTGTTTCACCTCCTGATGACTTCCTTTCTTCCCAAGAAGTAGGAAGTATCACCTCCTCCAACCTAGCTAGGCTTCCGTGGTTTGCTTCTTTAAAGCTGATTGGAGGCCCAGACAGCAGTCCCTTGCCATTGTCTTGCCCCAGTGGAGGACAAGGCCTTCTATGGCCCCTTCCCAGGACTCTTATTTGTGGAAGAGTTTCAGAGCCTTTTGCTGACTCTTAAGAAGATCAAACGACAGGAAGACAGTGGTTTCACTCAGCTTGGACAAAGGCCTTAGTCTTTTACCTTAGAATTTCTGTTTCTTTTAAAACTGTCCTCTGTGATTTTTCACAAAAAATATTTCTGTTTTTTATTTTTCCTTTCCTTTTTTTCCCCTGAGGGAGATGAGGCTGTTTCTGTATTTGGAATGTCTCAGTACTTTCTCATTTGTAGATTAGAAATAAATGACCATCTTAATTCAAATAAAGCAAACACTTTTCTCATAAGTCATTGTTTGACACAGTTAAAATATTTCTTCAGTAGCATCTATGTTGAAAAGTGAGGCTTGATAAAATTTCTTTTCAGGGAAAAAAAGAATATTTTAAGTGGAATTGTGGTCTCTAAAGTCAAACACTTCTGCCTCCTGCCAATTCTCTCTAAGGGCTGGCATTTGGCTGCTTCTCAGGGTGGTCAGATAGCAAGTGGGGGACAGATTGGGAAGGCAAATGGCTTTAAGGGTAAAGCCCACAGCGTAAAATCTCATTACTGGAAAAGAGCTTTGTGTCTCAGGATAGGTATTCCCGAGAGGAAGGATGGCGATGGGGAATGGTTAAGGGACTCACTAAAATATCTTAAATTGTCTTCGTTAAACATGTAGCATCCTTAGAGGTCAGACAGAGCTGAAACTTGAACAGCTGTACAACAAGCATCTGAGATTGTTTTTAATTGTGTCCCCTTTCTCTAACAGCAGTAATTCTTGTTTATATTGTCAAGAACCTTTCCACTGAGCACAAGCACACCATACTTGAAGGTCAAATGCTTAACCCTTCTGCATGGTTACAATGAAAATGGAGCCTTTTGTTTTCATTAATGTATACCCCAGCCGTGTACGCCGGGAGAATGGGGGCCCAACGGTTCACCAAGCTGAAGTAACTTATTGTAAAAGAGCCACAAAGAGAGCATATTTTTGTTTCCATACAACAGTTGTTTAGCCTTTGCCTTGTGCACCCAACCACAAAACAGTATGCTCATTTATCAATAGGCAGAATTTTTGGGTGCCATTTTGTTCCTTTGACCTGTGTTACTTTTAACTGACCCGACCAAATTGCTTAAAAATTTTCCCTTTCTGCTGTCAGTGTTTAAAGCTGCTTAATGTCTCTGAAGTGACCCCCCCCTTTCTCTTTACCACTTTACATTCTTGTTTACCACAGCACCTGTTACTGTAGTGAACCATGAAATCAGAAATGTTATGCAGCCCTTATTGACCGATAATACTTTATTAAATATAAATAGAGTGTCCTACCATGTTGGGGGTGGCACATAAAGGTAGTTGGGCAGGCGCACAGCTGTCCGTAGAGACGCATGTATTGATTTGTGGCGCCCATCAGCAAAGTAGGTTGGTTTATTTGTTTGTCAAGCAAGAAATTTTTCTTTTTCTGTTTCTTAGGAGTTAACCAACACTCAAGAGGCCAGTTCAGCACACATTAAATATGAGCCTCAAACATGAAGGCTTCTTTGTGACTGAAACAAAAACACCGCAGCAGGTGGTAGACTCGAACACAGGAGGGAGGAGGAGGTTCAGTTGTCGCCCATTTTTCTAATCCTTTCAGAGTAGCCATTGTCTAAACCCCAAAGTTGAAGTGTTTCTGCTCAGTCTCACGGAGACAATTGCAGCGTGAAAGGGCTTTGCCCATCGTGGGCTTTCTCCTGTGGTTGAATCCGTGGGTGTGAAATGTATACCCACGAAGCAAGGCATGAGAACCAATTACATCTCTAAGACGAGCCAGTAATATCTGCTTATCAAAGCATAAAACTGTTCTTGGGGTGGCAAGTTAGTCAAGTTGGAATTTGTGTCAACAGCCATAGTCATTTGTAGATTTAGGACTGTATTCATTAAGACAGAAACGTGGCCTGTGTTGTCCTTGGGGCTCTCTGGGTAACCACATTAGCGTTTTGAAGTTAAGGTTAAATGACACAACCCGTGTCTGTTTGTGTCGAGAGGCTTCAGCGGGGGTATAGCTTTTTAAAGGGATGAGTAACTGAAGTTGGAATAATTGTTTTTTCTAAAGGTGAAAGGAATGTAGCTCTGACTCTAGACTTCAGACCAGCCTAAAAGGGAGCCATTAAAAGATGAGCTCAAGGACAAAGGCAGGCTACCAGACAAGCTCTTGTGGCTGCTCTTGGTGAAGGTACCAAATTCTCCATTCATGCGCCACATCCTTTTGTGCCGAGCCATCCACGATTGTTTCCGTTATTCCAAATCACGGTTGGAATGATTGAAGGAAATAAATGCAGTGTCATGATAGGGTTTTTTTTTTTTTTTTTTTGTAAATAAAGTTGTGAGAAGTATGGACTTAAAAATCTTGTTCCTGAAAACTTAAGACACACATTCTCTTGAGTTGACAGATGCTCCTTAAATCATGTTTTTACACTGATTCCTTCTGTGAACTTTGAGTATTCCTTCCCAACCAGAAAGAAGTTACGTTTCTGCTGCTCAAGCGACACATCAAGTTCTATGACGGCTGCTGGCAGAAGTCCTACACCTATAAATAGAATATTATCTGCCAAACGTGAGGGCTTTGTAACCTTTTAGGTTATGTTAGTGTTCAGAGGTTTAGTGTTTCCATCTGACACTCATGTTTCTTTCATAAGTAATATTTTAAAATGTTAGAAAGGGTGAAAGTATTCTAAATGATTTTTTTATCATTTTCTGCCTCTGTTTACGACATTGCCAGTAGGAATATAGACTGGTATTATAAGTGGAAAGATCAGTTTGGTAGATCTGAGGCTCACATGTCATTGGCTATTGTCTTTCTCTATTAAAAAATGACATTGTTCACTATGACCTCAGACCCTCTGTCCATGTATGTGTCCACACAAGACTCCAAACAATCAGAGAAGAGATACTGCTTCTAGCAGTACAGACAGTCTTGGAACCCTGGTTCCCAAAGCCATCGTCAAGAGCCTGCTAGACCTGAGCCTGGTTTTGCTAGCTGTTTCTTCTGTGCCTCCCTCTGGCAATAAGATCCAGGTTGAGTTATTTGAGCCTTGGTTCTTTGTAAAATGAGTTTGCTGATGCTACCAATCTACATGCTCAATTTGCTGGAGGAAGAATTAAATGAGATGCTGTGTCCCTAGCCTCACAGAGAGGCTTTGTATTTGATTAGTTGCTTTATACTTTAGTGGGTGAGAGAGCAAACCCTGCTCCTGGACTGCCAGGATTGCAATCTTGGCTTTAATCCCGGCTGTGGATCTAATGCAAGTTACATAATACCTTAGTACCTTGATTTTCTTATCTATAGATTGGAATAATAATAAAACATACCTTACTAAATTTTATGAGGATTTAAATTAGGACTGCATGAAAAGAGATTAGGACATGCTTGGCACTTGGTAAATGTCAAATAACTAATAGCTGTTATTAACACCTTCCTGTTAATATGTTTTACTCAGCTATTGCTATGTCTTTTATTTTAATTGCTACTATTAATGCTTTAATAATATTCATGTAAGTTGCTGATTAAAAGGTCCTGAATTTCCACTTGAGAACTGTATCATGAAATTCTACGAATGTTTATTTGTGTGCTTGGATACGTTCCCAGACCTGTCCATCCTTCTTCTCTGGGTACCTCTGTGCCAAAAAGTGGGCGATGCTGACATAGAAGGGTTGGTAGCAGAAGCGTTTAGACAAGCACTACATCTGCCTTAGATGTTGTCTGAGGACAGTGCAATAACCATGCCCATGGAACTGTTACCAGATTATCTTTGCTTACCAGATTCTTATTTTGTTTAGAGTTTGAAGAGTCACATTGTCAATTGCATGCTGCACCATTTTAGTGGAACACTGTTTGGTTTTAGGAATCTTAAGAAAAATAAAAGTAGCTAAGAATGGTTACATTTCTGTGGCGATACTTATTAGTAATAGCTTTGTTCTTACAGATGCATGTTTTAGTTTTCAGTGTCTCAAAATGAGGAGGACGGTATTATAGTAACTAAGCAGATTAGTGTGACGTGATTTCATCAAAGTTATGAAAGTAAGTTATGACAGGATATTTTAGTAGAGCAGAGTAACTATTTTATAAATCGAAACCAATCTAAGATTTAATTAAATTGAACCTTTATTCTGCATAACCCTTAGATCACCTTTCACCCTGTGTTTGTAGTTTTATTTCTCTACTTTGATTATAAGCCCACGGTGGCTAAGTATTGTGACCTTCTATATGTCTACAAAGTACAGTTTATCATTGATTGATTATATGGGAATTGGCCTTTAATACATTTTCTGGCATTCGTTTGTTATAAGATATGCTAGGCCTGGACTTAGAACATTTAATTTCTAGCCTTATTTTAACCCTTTTTCTGATTTTGATATTCAGTGTGATATTAGTTTAGCTAAGCCACAATTTCCTCATTTGTAGAAATATGATTAGTAGTACTAGCTTTACCTAACTTGCAAAGGTTTTTTTTTTTTTTTTAAATGAGACTGAATGAGAATAATGGTACAAAAGCGCTTTGCAAAGTGTCAGTCAGCTTATACATGTGTTAGCTCGGTTGCAGAGTTAGATTGGAATCTGTTGCTTACTAATGGTATAAAATTTGACCGGCTATGTCACCTTTATGAGTCTTTTTTTTTTTCACCTGCAAGATGAAAATAATAATGCCTTTATCTCCCAGGCTGATTATTCGGTTTCAGTGACATAATGTGTGGGAGCAGCACCTGGCATATGGAAAGTCCTCAGGGGTGTTATCTGCTCTCCCATCATACTCGCTACTTAAAGTGTTCAGGATCTGCCTCTCGAGTGTAGAGGCGCTGTTAACACTGAACAGGAGGAGAGAGAGAAATAAAGAAAAGCTCAGAAAGTGTAAAAAGTGACCACTGATTTTAGGAGCTCTAATGTGGCTCCAAACACCAATATTCCACTTTTACCTTAAGTCTCAGTAGTGAAATTCTAGGGGGAAAACGTGGCTAGTGAATGTTAGTAGTTGTCATGTGTCTGGCACCACTTTAAGGATCCTATATGCAAAGCGCAAGTCCTGCCAACCCTCTGAAGTAGGTGCTTTACATACCCTCATTTATAGGCAAAGAAACCAAGGTCTAGGAAGGATAATTAACTCACCCGTGGCCAGCCTGTCCTCTGGACCCTTCTTTTCTTCCACCACGTGACAAAGTACCTTCAGACAAGGGGAACCTCCTGACTTCACCAGCTGGAATTTTTCTTGCAGCCAAGAGCTGAGAAACGCGCTCATCAGCTTTGCTTGCATTTCAGTTCCGTGCTTCTAGATTCCACCTCAGACGAGGGGACAGTTAAGGTGCAGAGTAGTGTGTGCGCATGTGTGATTTTCCAATCTGTGTTTTCTAGGAACACATTTCTGTCTAGTTCCAGACCCTGTCTGCTGAATGTCCCTTTCAACTGCACATGTTAGGACTGAACTTTTCCTTTGGGGTTTTTGGGAAAGCAGTGCCTCACTTTCCTTATCTTTAACATAGAGATGCCTCTCTTATGCCAATCACTGGATTAGAAGAGATAGTGTTTATGAAATGATTGTTGCCCTGCCAGGTTATAAGCATTAAATAGCTGTAGTGCTGGTTCTTATTGCCATTACGGGGCACCCGTTCTCCAGGCCCAGGGCAGTAGTGAGTTCTCGGCCCAGGACAAATAGTAAGGCGCCTGCTGGGCCTTCTGGCTTGGCTCCCTGGAGCCATTAACATTTCCACTAGGGCTTTGGTTTGGATGTTACCGAGAGAAGGGCTGAGTAGAAGGGGGGCAGATACACAAAGGAGTGAATTTTAACAAAGGGCCTTTTCTGCTTCAGTTCTTGTGTAGAAAACATATGTTCAGTGGTGCAGGCAGCAGTGGGTTAAAGACACACTGTAGGGCTGCAGACAAAAGGCCTGTGCTCTTCCTGCATTCACAATGTTTCCAAACATATTCACTTGTCTCACTTGTTAGGGACTGAGCTGTCAGCTGGATCCTCTTGCGAGTGTGATTTCTTTTTCCCGTTTCCTTTCAAAGGCCTCCCCCCCTCTTTTCTCCCCCAATGTTTTACACTTCATATAATCCACTGTGCACGACAGACCACTTCAGTCTTTGTGCTACTCATGTCTGGGGGACGGAGGGGGTCGATGTGGTGGAGATCCTGGGTAACTTTTCACTTGCCCAAGGATTGGAAGGTGCTAAGCCACTTTTCGGCCAAATATCCTCAGTGGCTCAGTTATTTAGTGCTTGGTGTAGTTAGCCATTGCTTCACTTTCAATTAACAGTTAGTGTGATGAACAGATTAACGCAGTGAGATTCTTAGAGGTGGCAGCTGGAAATTAGGACATACGTGCCTTTTGGTAGGGCTGGGAAAGTTCTTGTATTTATAGAGCGAATAGTTTTGATGAAAAGGCAAAGATGAGGTGAGATACAGCTAAAGTAACTGGCGAGAAGCGGGACATCATTCAGGTACTCACTTTGTGGAAAACATAGGCATGCCCACACTCAGTGCTGCATCCGTACACGTTGCTCCTTCCCATGACTGTTGAGTAAACCCTTTTATTTTCTTTAGTGAAGGTTTTGCAGCTCTGGTGGGTTTATTTTTGTGGATGATGTTTTGGAAATATACTGTTTTATATATATTTAATATTTATATATAATATAATATAATATAATATAATATAAATATTGCTGTTTATTGTGTGTGTATATATAATATAAAAGTACTAGGTGTGATCATTTTCTGTATAATCTGTTAGAGCCGCAGATGCAGTAGCAGCAAGATAGAGGTCTCAGGATCAGCACACTGTGGCTCCTGCTACTGATAGTGTCTCTCTGGCCTCCCTAATGGGTGGGTGAGAATCTGCAAAATGGTGATGACATCACCACCCTCCTTTATAGAGCATACCAAAATTAAACATAATGGAAAAAGTGTTATAGACATTAGTCAAGGAGAACATTTTTCTTGTCTTTGTAGAGACAGCTTGGGTTGTCCCTTTGTTGACATGACTGAGTTAATAATTTCAGTGCTGTTTTCCCCTTTTTTCTTCCAAGATTCTTGCTCCTGCATCTCGTGTGTTGTACTACTTTTCAGTTGTGTTGTACATTCTGGAAAGCACTAGCATAATCTGAGGAAGGAGAGGCAGCAGGGAGGCAGAGAATTTCCCATTGGTGTGCAGCTCTAAGTGGTTTGTTAGCTCATTTCAGCAGTAGAGGCAATCACAATCCTGCTAATGAATAGGCAGTCAAGTGGAATTTCCCATATAAGGTGTCTTCTGGTGTGAGAATAATTGCAACACCTAGAAATCCACACTCAAAAGATACTGTATAAATATTTTCTAATGGAAAGTGCCAACCAAGTCATCCCCACCAACATGCGTCAGAATCGACAAAAGAAACTACAGTTTTTAATGCTGTCGCTTCAAAATCCTTGAAAGGAAAAGGAGAGCATTGTGAGAATGTATACGGTCCTTCTCAGGCTACAAAGATTTTGGAAGTGGATAAAGCTAAGGTAAAGCTAATACTCTGCAAGTTGGCATGGAACTGTACCAAAGGTTGCATCTTCCTCCCTGGTGTGCAGTGATGTGTCACTCCGCCAACAGTACAATGACTGGAAAAAAATTGGTATTCTTTCCCACATTGAGTGGTTTCATTTCACAAAGTGCTGAGAAAAGGATATGGATAATAAGAGTGTTTGTGAGGCCTTTCCCCCAGTGAGAAAGTTTTGTTTTCTCTTGTTTTTAAAGGAAGCTAACGCTTCAGAAGCTGGAATGGTTCCTGGGCTGTCTGAGTAAGAATAATTATGTAGTGTCTTTCACCTCTCCATGAATCAACTTTATTATATAGACTGCATGTAATAGTGACGAAGAGTAGCCTCCACTGAAACAAACAAATCTATTAGGCTACTTGGAAGACAGGGGGGAGAAAAGAACAATGATTTTGTAAACTCCACAAAGGTCAAAAAAAGGCTCTCAGTAAGTATGCAGAGACTAGAAATCAAATCCTATTTCCTATCATAAGAAGCCCGTTGTTTCAGCCACAGTGGTTAATGTACTGTATGTGAAAGATTTAAGACTAGCTGGAAAGCTTTGCTTCTGTTTTATTAGGCTGCTATTGAAAAGCCAACAGCATAACTTCAACTAGGTGCTCTGAGATTTCTTAATGGGCTGTCAGGGGCAAGACACCAGGGCTGTGCTATACTAGCTCTTTCCTGTACATTAAAACAACAGGGGCCAAGTGATCACATACAGAAGTATGAATTACTTGATGCTTTCTCTGTTCCATATGGCCAGCCATGTCTTTGGCAATTAATCATGTACAAAATCAGTCGAGTGCTCTCCGAAGCATTGAAGTCAACATTTAGTTGTACCTGTGCCAGTGAGGGCAGTGGGGTTGCAAGCGTAAAATAGCAGGATGAGGGGCTGCTGGCGCCAAGGCCCACGCAGCTGGCTTCTATAAACAACACTTTTTCTCCCTCTTTGCCTTTTTTTGTTTCTTTTTGTTTCTTCTTTTTTAAATAAAATTTTTCTTTTTTTTTCCTTTTCTTTTTTTTTTTTTTTCTTTTACAAACACATGGGATGTTTCTCACCATCATCTGAAACATCAAAGTTGACAAACTGGAGGTCCGAGGGCCCTGTGGCTTTCCCACACCTTTCTGGTTCAAGGTATGTGGACAGGCCATCTTTCCCCTGTAACCCAAATCTCCCATTGATCATGCACATGACTGTCCCCAGCCTTCAGCCAATGTCAGGCAGGCAGCTGTGCCTCTAGGACTTTAGGGAACTGGATAGTGTGTAGTGAACTCTCTGCTAATTAGGAGTACTCTGTTAGGGAACAAGTCATCAACGTCAGGGTTGTAATAACATTTAAAAAATCAGTATCCATATCTTTTTTGTAATATTTTCTCCTAATTGTAATATATATTAATAACGATTTCAAACATTGATCAAGCATTTTGTATATGCTGAGTATTGTGTTTTATTTGGTTTTATGTGGTCTCACTGTGTTGCTAAGTTGCCCAGGCTTCGCTTGAATTTGCAGTCTTCCTGCCTCCACCTCCCAGAATGCTGGGATTATAGGCCTGCGCCACTTTCTCTCCCTCTAAGTTTTGTATTTAGCACTTTATGTGGCCTCTTTTACCTAATCATTATAACAGTTTTATGAATTAATTGCTATAACTTATAGCCCTTTACAATGAAGAAACTGATCAAAGGAATGTTTCCTTGCCTGTCAGACATTTTTGGTTACTCTCAGTTAACTCCCTTAACTCTAGTGCATGATGGGAAATGCTAAGGTATGCCACATGGGTGCACTTTGGAGGACCCATTTGTTCAACTTTGCTGACACATTAATTTTAAAAACTGGGTCTTTGATATGAACTGAACCAAGTGTGCCTTCAGGTGGGAATAAAAGGATGCTTTGTAAGCTACTTCTTGGAGACTTCTCCCTTCTAGCCCCCCTTTCAAGGCAGTCAGCTTATCTTTTGCCTTCCAGTGGGGAGTAGACCCTGAAGGGTGGGGGAGGGGAGAGGGATGAAGACAGCAGCCTCAAGTAGCCAGTAAAGGAGGCACCCAGTGGTGACTTGGTGTTATCTCTTAGCCCAGGTCATCCAGGATGTGTTTTCTCAAATTCAGGAAACAGGGGAAAGAAAGTTTTAACATTGTATAAACATTGGCACCCCCAAAAATCTCCTACTTCTGGAGAGGGAGATAAGGTAGGCAAAAGAGCTAGGAGGAATGTTTATTTGTTCTGCTGAGCTGTGGATCCAAGCATGCTGGAAATCTTTGGTGGTGCCCAGTCCAGTTTAGAAAATGTGAAGGCATCACTCAGCATTGAGCTACAGAAGACTCACAAAAGAGCCATCTTAAACTGACAATCAGTAAATGAAGGAAGACCTGAGATCGACCTTTCTTTGATGGGACTAAGGCTATCTCAGTAGGTTCCGTGCCTTTCTTCTTAAGGGGGTTGGAAAAGGAAAGAAAGAAAGGGGGAAAGAGTTCCTGGACTTTTGAAGAGGGGAGCCCTGGTTGGGTTTTTTGACAGCCTGTGGCAGTGTTGATGTGAGGAAATAGCTTTCCCAGCTGATAACATCTTAAACGGAGTTTCTTCACAAGTTGAACCTTAGCCCTCATTATCAGTCAGAGCATATCTTTGTAATTTGTGTGTGCAGAGGGGAAATACAAGTTTAACACGAGACAGCTATGTATATAAAAAGTGTTAGAAGTGCCCTTTTCCCCATAATGACGGTATTACTTCTGTGGTGGTGGTGAGGATAAGCAGTGGGGTGGTGGGAAAGGCACGCAGTTCTGGGATCCTGGTGTTGATAGGCCTTTTGAAATTAGAAGAATACAGCAGAAGGTTTTTTTTTTTTTCTCAAATAAGCTAACTAGATGAGTTACTAGCTGTATTTGTAGAATGCCAACCTGTTATGCATTTTCTTAGATAAAGTTCTCTGATTTGTAACAGATAGATTTAATTTAGAGTATTAGACTTATCAGAAGGTGTTACTGCATAGCAGACTCAAAAGAGTTTCAGACTTACATAGAATTAGTAGTACAGAATAAATATGCACTCCTTTTAAATCTGAGTGATCCATCTGTGCAGTTGTATCTGCAGCAAATTCTGCATTATTGTGTGTGTGCCCAGGTGTGCTTTCATTATGATAGTATAGAAGTAGGATATACTGAAAGTATATAACAAAAAACAAAAAGTTAGATAAATTGCTCCGTTTTAATTGAATGAACTCAGAAGTAGAAGACTTTTTTTTTCCCAAAGAAAACTCTGACATCTAAGCCTAAAATTCAAAGGTACTTAGAGTGTTCTGTTTTTCTTTTGTCTGTCTCCCTGTCTGATTTTTTGCACTGGTTTTGTGCATCCTGTTTTGAGCCAGGAGAAAAAAACACTTGGAGATTCTCAGGAGCCCTGAGTATGTTGTGCACTGCCTGCTCCAAAGTAGGTTTCTCTACTGGAATGGAGAAAGTGAGATTTCTTTTTTTGGTTTCTCCCAAGGATATACATAGATTAATTGTAATAATAGAGTAGGAAACTGTAAGTTTTTTAGAAACAGCCTCCCTTTTGAGTAGTTACATAGTGAGGGCAGATATTTATTTTTCCTCAGTTTACTGCTTCAGAATTTTTAGAATATTGCTCTTAGAATTGTCTTTGGGGGTAGCTCAAAGCAAACAAAACATACATTATTTTTGATTTTGAATAATACTGCCTCACTTGATCATTTGCATTATTCACCAGATATGCTGCAGCTTGTCTCTTGGTTTCATTTCTTAAAAGGCATCTGTCAGGAGTCTGTTTTCATGGTGTGTTGCCACAGTGGGGCCTTGAAAATGGATATGGACCTCTTTCATTCTAAGAGCACTCACAGTGTGGAAGGAGACACATATAGATGAGTAAGTAAGTGCAGTGGGTAGGTGTGTCTTAGGAGATGCTCAGAGGCAGAATGTAAGAAGGAGGTATCGACTCAGTTTGGGCCAAGGAAATGGTTCTCAGCAGACTCTACAAAGGAGATGTTATTTGAGATGTTTCTTAAAGAATGAACAATCACTAGCAAGTTACAAAGCAAGGGTACAAGTTAATATATATAGGACAGAACAACCATGTGTCTTCAGAGAATTCGTATTACTTTTATATGAACTAGATGATGGCAGGGGATACAGTTTGAGAAATAGTTTGAGATTGTATTCATTTTGCTTTTGTCCAGGCTATGAAATTTGAGCTTTTTTTTTTTGATAGATCTCCAATGTTAGTAATGGAAGCATATATAAACAGAGTCTTAGGTGGGGTTTGGAGGGCAAAGGACTTTATTTCTTTGGTGACCATGGCATGCTTCTTGGAAGCACTCAGGGTTTGTGAAGACAGCTTAAAACCATAGTTGTAAATATTGTTTAATTATGGGAAACATGGCTGTACTTGTCTTTTTAAAAAAGGTCATTCTTAGAGGAGAGACATTTATGTGAGTGATGTGATTGACGTGAAGAATCCGGTTTGGAGCTGTTAAGTTAAAATGAGAGATGTGCCTGAATTAAGCCAGTGGCAGGAGGGAAGGGGCATGTTGGAGTAACACTGAAGAGAAAGGAATGGCAGGATCTGTCGTGTTTAGGTGTAGGAAGAGTGTGGGAGACAGGGAGAGGAAGCTGGGATGGTTACCAGGGCTCTAGTTTGCATCACTGCATTGATAAAGCCATCTCCGCCTTTAGGGAGATCAGGAAAAATCTTGAGTTAATGAAGAGGAAGGAGACAGTGAGCAAAGATGCTCGGTTCAAATGTGGGCAAGTTAAGGCTGAGATGTCATGTGAGGTGACAGGCTGATGGAGAGATAGCCAGTCACTGGCTAGACGGGGCCAAAGCTCAGCAGAAAGGGCTATGTGGGAGTAGATGTAGAAATGTCCTTCGTCTGCAGAGGATCCCTGAAGCCACTGGAGGGGCAGATCACCACACAGAGGACAAACAGGAGAGATGAGAGAACAAAGATCTGAACGGTGGGATAGCCACAGGCGAGGATCCCAGGATGAAGACTCTACCAGGAAGACAAAGAATGGCCACCTTACTGGTGGGCGGTGGCCTGGGACAGAGAGGATCCCCTAGTGGAAAGAGGGCTCATAAAATTAGGACAGATTCCAAATGTAAAAAAGCTACCCTCAAAGATTAGGTTTTTCTACCACGAGGGGCGTGCAAAGGAAAATGCCTCTGGTTCCATCTGGTACAGATGGAAGATTTATGATTATGATTCTTTAATGGTTGCCTGATGTCTTTTTTGAAAGTTTTCATTTAAAGTAATAAACACTTTCAGGAATTTTTTTTTTAAGCTAGCACATCTTACACAAAGTGATTAGTTGAGTTCAAAATGCAAGTAAAACATAATAGTGGCATGTGCACCAGGCAGCTAATCCTCACAAGAACCTGGGAAGGTATTCAAGTCCGTTTGCAGTTCCAGAAAGGACTAGTAACTAGGGGGTGACAGTCACGAGCTGAACACTGAGTACTCTTGAGAAGAAGCTTCGTCCTTGAAATCAGCATATCTACAAATTTCTTTTGAAAAAGAATTACTAATGAAATAAAATTTAGCCTCCAGAGCATGTTTCCGAAATGTGTGGCTTACCCTGTATTTTGAGAGGAAAGGAAGGAAAATGTGTTTTGATAATAGGAGACTGTTCATAACTTGGTACTTTTTGAGGACAGTTCTCTTTTACTACTGATGGGAAAATAGCCTATTAACATTTCCCTGGATAAAGTCAGTCCAACACTATTGAGGACTTGACACTATTATCAGGAGGAAAATGTCACTGTTAATTACCTTGTAAAAAGAGTGTTCTTTGACTCTGAAATTTCCTTCTGCGCAATGACTTCTCTTGGCCCTAAATTTTATGGAACACTATACTTAGGGGTTCAGTTGCTGAAAATTGAGTTTTCCTTTTCTTTTTCCAATTTTAAAACAGAATGGCTTTGTAATAGAAATTGTTTTTATCATCTATATATTTCTATGTATTCTTTATTTATTAGATGTTTTATGAACTTGTTTTCTGCATGTTTTTTCTTAAAAATATGAGTGAAGTGAAATTTCATAAATTTACATATAACAAAACTGATTTTGGAGAAACCATAGTTTAATTAGTTTTGACATATGTATAAAACTCACGTAACCACCACCACAATTGGGATGTAGAATAGTTTTGTTATCACCCAAAATTTTCTTGTGTCTTTTGTACCAGACCATCTCGTCCTCTATGGTATTGCCAGAATATCAATAAATGGAAATACAATATGCTTATTAACCTTTTGATGCTGCCTTATTTCATTCATCCTTTAAAATTCATACAAGTGCTTCCATTTATCAGTTGATCATCAGTGTTTCTTGTTAAGTAATATTCTGTTGTATGGATATACCACAGTTTTGTTCATCTATTTCTCCTGTATATGAGTTTGTTATTCATGTAGTGTAGTGATTTGTAAAGAGTCTTTCTTTTTTTGCAGTATTTATTTTTTTAAAGTTCTTCTTTATTCACTGGTCTGACAAGTATTTATTAAAATATTTTAAGTGGACATTAGGTGTATAGTGGTGGCCTGAACAGACAGTGTCCTTCCCTTCCCCTCTGTAGGGTCTGTTCCAAGTCTATGGAAAACAAGACCCCTGAGTAAAATTGAAATGATTATGAAAGGCAAGGAAGAAGTAAATGTCTTTTAAAAAATATATTTTAATGCATTGAAGGAATAAATAATTTTGATTTCATCAAGTTATTGAAGTTACCTAAGTGTGCATTTGGTCTTATATTTTATGCGTTTTTGCATTCTGATAAAATATTGTTTACTCACAGACACAGTGATGTGCTACATGACTTTTTGAGGCTCCTTTCAACTTTAAACAGGAATTTGGGTTACTGACAAGGAACAGTGCTGTCGTTGGAACACTTGTTGATGCCTACATCTGTCTGAAAGTAGATATTTTTAGATTAGAAATCACAGATTGGCCACTGCCTGTGTTCTCTTCACCCCTTTGGTGTTTCTTGGTTGGCCTACGTATAGTTTTTATTTATTTTTTTTTGTAGAAAAACGTTAAATGAATTTCCAACATTTATAAAATCAGGAGTTTTTATATTAAAATAAAACACCCAAAGTGTAGGCTTTTGTTTATTTTGAAAATTCATGAATCTGGTGCTGCTGAGGCGTCTTTCCTGAGCTGCATGTTTGGCTGGGGCTGAACAGTGGCTGCCACGGGGCAGAGCATATGCTACCTTTGGATAACTTCTGGTTAACTTGTTGATGTTACCCACTGGCCTTAGTAGGCCCTTGAACTTGCAGCTCCTGAGTGCTGGACTTCTTGTACTGGAATTGCCTAGAAAAGTTGATGTTCCTTTCTGTGCTGGAGGGATAATGGTGTTGCTACCATGCAAGCTGCTAGCATGTGCAATTGGTTTCATCTCCGCAGGGAGTAGACATCAAATTGGACCTAACAGGCAGAGATCAGAGTCCTTTTCTTGGTAGTACTAGTCAGGTTATCTCGTATTCTTCACAGTGGAGATACCATTTCTTGCCTTCTAATTATTCAGTTAAGAGTCTTTTATTCTAAGCAACAAAAATGATGTGGGTAAAAAAAGATTTTGCATAGTTCAGCCTATCAAAGGAAAGAGAATGATCTGGATTCAGAAAGTTTAGGCAAGCCTGGATGCTCCAAGGACCAAGGGTGGTAGGAACTAAGATTATTGATAACTTGCCTCCCTGTTTTTTTCCCTTTTCTTTATCAAGAGTGTAAAGTCCTGGCAAAGAGAATAAAGGTGATATTTTTCACATTCTGTATAGGAGGGGGCAGGACACCGTGGTTGACAGTCCCTGTAAGAGAGAAGAGACTTTCCCAAGTGAGAATATGGATGCTGGCTCCAGACAAAGAGGGTTGGCCATGATGTAGGCTATAGAAACTCGGATATTCACTACATCTCTTTTCATGGAAATCACACAGGCATTAAATATACACTGGAAAATGCTACTGAGGAGTAAAGACATGATGTTTCAAGTTACATAAGAACCAATTGTGAGTGTGTTTTTTTATAAGTATGCAAAGATACTCATCACTTAGATAAGGAATATATTAACAAGTCTACACAAAGTGACAATTTTCTCCTTGCCTTTAACCATTTTTTTTGGTTATCCCATCTCTTATAAAACTACTCTAACTTTAAATGAAAAATTAAAAATCACTTTTGTAAAATCTAAAGATATTCAGTGAGATATAATGCTCTTTCAGATTTTTATTTCTCCTTTCTTTCCTTGCAAGATCTAGATTGTAACAAGCAAGGGAAATGAATGAATCCTCTCCCACGAAAAAAATCGCTGGTGTGGGTAGAAATTTAAAGTAATGATTTAAATAAGAGAGACAGTACAGAAAGCCCCAGCTGGATAGCAGGCAACAGAATGAAAGTCGGAGACGGCTCTTAAAAAAAAAAAAAAAAGGCAAAACAAACAACTCACAGTGAAGTGTATGTGAAAATCATTTCTAATAATAGTTCATGGTAGGCAATTCCCGGGGAAAAAATTGTTGGTGTACTGAGAAAATTAGAGCGAGAATGCACAGTGTCTTGACGTGTTACTTAAGGCAATGGAGCTTTAGAGTTTACCTTATGTGCCATGTACATTGATTAAATACAAAGTATATGCTGGCCATTTTTGACCATCATTTACTGTATTGATTTGTTGGCAGGGGAACTGTAATAAAAAAGCCATTGATTTACTGTCCTTATTTGCTTATGGGCTTTTTTTATTATTAATTTTTCACTTTTTCTTTCTCTTTTTTGGCTCATTTCTTCCAGACAAATGCTGTGCTTCATGAAGTTAAAAGAGAGGGGCTCCCTGCGGAACAAAGGAATGAGATGCTGACTGCCATCCTGGCCTCGCTTACTACGCGCCAGAACCTGAGGAGGGAATGGCATGCCAGGTCAGTCCTGTGATGAAGCAGGGTGTGTTGTCCCTGACAAACAGGAGTGCTGTTTGGCTAAGCCCTTCCCCAGCACTCTTCCTGTGCCTCTCACTTGCGGGGCCACGAAAAATCAGCAAGTTTTGAAATATGCTCAGCTGAAATTGCTTTCCTACCCATGGTAACTTATTAGTTGTCGGGATCGGTGACGTCGTCTGTGTGATTTATCCCCAAGTGTAGCAGTTAGCATACGTGCCTGCATCTTGAGCATGATGCAATGTAAGTATCCGGTGCTGAAGAGCTTCCTTTAAATCAGTATTCTAGGAGACCAGTATTGCTGCTTAGTTCAGGCAGATGGATGTCTGGGAAATCCACATGGTGTTGTTCTGTCCCTCGACTCAGGGAAGACTGTTTAAGTACCTTGTGTATCATCCTTGTTTTTCAGACTGCCTAGATCAGAATGACTGCTGCTCCAACATAATTTCTTTCTATAGGGAGTTAGCTGTGGTTAGAAAGTTGGTGAAAATTTTCTGTAAACGATCAATTTTTATTGAAACGGTGTGTACGTACTAAATATCACATTATCCTGTTCCTTTTTCAAGAACAATTGATACGTGAAAGGTTGGGAAACTATTAAGAGGTCCTCCAAATGTTGGAGTATGTTGGAGTTGTCCTTTACATCTGTTTGTAGAAATTATTGAATTATCATTTGTCTCCAAGCAAGAGAGAGAGAGAAATCAGGAAAACGATACTGTATTTCATCTCAGACTCTTATTTTATGGATAAAAATCCTATGTGCCTGGGAGTCAAGAACCTTTATTGACAGCTGTAATATTATCCAGGTGACTTTATACAACAGAATTTATAATAATTGATAGCTATGCTAGTAATAATTATCATAAAAATAGATTTGTTTGGACATGTCTAAAGAGATGAGCATTTTCCAAGAAAGAAAACAGCAGAAACTATTGATTTGAGTGGATATCTGAAAGCTGCTGCTGTAAAGATATATATTATTTCTAAGTTCAGATTTGACTTTAAGAATAATTAAGAAATTTACAATAATATTTTCTTGCTTTATTGTAGTGTGGTCATAGTAAGTGATACACATTTTTAATCCTGATGAAAACTGAATGATTTCCAACTTATCCTCCAATAGTTAATTTTCAATTTCTTTGTGTTACAATTTAAATATTTTATTCATTAAAGTTTGAATGGTTTATTAAATAATGGAATATCAGTGTAGAGACATTGAAGATGTTTCTTTCTTCCTTTGTGATGTTTTCTATCTTCCCATGGTGATTTTTATTAAATAGGAAAGAGAGGAAGAAAGGGTTCCCTTGTATTTTCTCTCCCACCCCAAAGACAGCAGGGCCCAGAGGGGGAGCAAATGTGGAGAATGGCTGCCTTTTGTTGAGTGCATTGGGTTTGTTAACAATAATTTTCTAATACACCAAATCATCAGACACCATGGCCAAATTGGCCCGTTTGAAAGGAGTCTGGTTTCAGCATTTCTGTTCCTCACTGCTAACAGTTTAATCAGGAGCTGGAGCCAGTGTTGAAGTTGATGTAGTCTAGCATCTGAAACAAAAGTTCTCAAGTCCTTTGTGGCAGGGGAGGAGGGAAGAGTGTGCTTAGTCGCTGACACTCTGCAGACTCCTCTAAAACCAAATACCTGAAGGAAAATTTCAAGAGGGCTATGTCTTGAGAGCTCAGAGGCAAAGTGTCCTCAGAGTATTAAATAACCATAATCCTTCCCCCATTTGATGTTTCCCATCCTGGTGCTCTATCTAAAAGACTCATCCATATGATCCGTATAAACAGACGGTCACCATATACCTCTCTTTTCCTCATCAAAGCGTCATCTGGCTGTCTGGAATCAGGCGTTGCCTTGAGTAGCCATCCAGTGTGTGGTGGTGAAAGTTATAAAACATTCACAGCAGCTCTCACTGAGCTGTCTGTATTGTAGAGATTGGCCTATTGTGTGTACTTTGGAATTACACAAGGAAAAATGTGCTTTGACAGAAAATAATTAGCATTCACCAAAGGCCAAGCAATAGGTTATAGCATTTTACTTTCATCAAAGCTATCAGGGGATCAGTTAGATTAGATAATAGGAATTTTTTCCTCTGAAAGTTACATACAGATGACTCTAATTATCTAATATTGCACGTTAGAGAGTGCATTATGAACTGAACAACTTCAAGAAATTTAGGTCAGCTGAGACTCCGCAGCTGGTGGTGACTTTAGCATAAGTCTATTGTAATAAACTCTCTCTTTAACAGGTTCATTCAAGACGATGGTATCAGGGAGACTATTTTTAGTGAAGCTTATAATTTGGTCCTCAAACATTTCTCTCTCAGGTCAGGAGCTGAGCCATTGTTTCAGACTAACTGCAGTCTCTTAAACCGAAGCATATGTTCCCTGTAATTTAGCATCTTGAGGAAAGTGTCAATTCTGCATAACTCGGGGTAACCGAGTTTGTCACAGTGTCACACAACCCTGCGATTCTAGAGGCACATCTGAGTGCTGTGGGTTTCCTTCCCCATACTGAGTAATCCCATAAACAGCCCTCTCCAAATAGGCTTATTAGGGCTGTCTATTCACTTCCCCAGAGTTGAATGATCCAAAGTACATCAGGAGCTGCTGTGTGAATGCAGGGTAAGTGTTAACAGAAGTGGTACAGAATTTCTGAAGATTTGGCTTTGTTTATACAGTCCACTCTGTCTGATGGACAGCTTGTTATAGCTTTTAAAGAACTGGGCAAGCCCTCTGATCTGACCCCTTCTTGACCTCTGCAGCCCAAAGGTCAGCCTTCAGCTAATAAACTCAGAGGTTCTTAGGGTCTACTGTAGGAGAAGGCAGAAAAAGAGCAGCTGCAAGGACGGGGTATCCCAGGCTCGGCTGCTTTAGGGTCACTCTGTGATAATGAAAATGATTACCAAATTATATGGAAGTTTAACCGCAATAGTGAGCGAGAGGAGGGTGGAGCCCAGCGTATTAGGTTTGATAAATGAACTGTGAAGAGGTCCATCTGGCTCTCAACATCTCTTCTCCCCCTCTTTCCCTTCCAAGGGGAAACATTTTAAAATAACAGCAGTACATATAGGCTCAATGACCCATGCAAGGAGCTGGAATGGATTAAGATTTAATGGTGACAGTGGAAGAAATTATCATTTGAAAAGTACACCAAAGAAAAGGTACAGTTCAGTGTCCATGCCCAGGTTGTTTTTCTAAATAAAATATAAAAATTAATGCCTTTGTTTATTTTGTATGCATTTCTAATGTTCTGACTAGAGTGCTAAAAAGTTTTGAGGGCATTGATTTTCACGGCATGATTTTTCATGGGTCAGCTTCAGGGAGGGGATAGATCTCCTTTGCCTGAACATGTCAGAACGAGAATCAGACTTTTTTTTTTTTCTGCCGGTTTGCTCAGTTTCAAAAATGTATGTTAATCAAGTGTTCAAAAAGATGCTTGACCAAAAAAACCCCAAACAAACAAAATAAATTGGTGTCTATTTTCCAGCCTCTGACAGTTGTGCATTTTTTGATACTGTATCTATGTCTGACTCATAAACATTGTTTTATTTCTATGGAGAAAGCACAAGAAGAAAGCATATAATGTTAATTGAGAGATTATGTTTGTTCCTTCCTTTATTCTTCTTTCAAAGAAACATCATAGCAATGGTAATTAGTGACTACAATAGTTAGGTCACTGAAAGCTGTGGGTCTGCCCACTATCAATGGATAAGCATAATCTACTTAAAGCTGTCCCCTAGGTTCCCATGAATGTGGAGTGTCCTGGTTTCAGACCAGCGATGGTAGAGATCATGAAGTTCTGAGCTTTCTGTAGAGACAGTGGGTGCATTCCATGATTGTACTTTCTGGAACAAAAATGGTCTTATCCAGTAAGCATCTTTTTGTCTGTTTTGTATCCTTACTGTGTACAAAATACTGCAGGAGATGTGCATATTACAGATTGTGCTGAGCAGCCAGTTTAAGGTTTTATCTGGGGATAAAAATCCTGAAAGTTCCTAGAAAGAAGCTGAAAGGCCGTGGAAAGAGGTGGAGCCATTGCTACCACAACCAAGCCAGGAGTTGCTCTAATGTGTTCAAGAAAGCATTTAATTGTGGGTGTCTTAGTAGACTAGAATTGTTGTGGTGTTGAAAACTCCTTAGACTGAGATTCATTGTCTACATAACACAAGCTTTACTCAGACTGTAATTATTTAAAAATAGAAATGCAAAGCTTCTAAGCATTAACCAAAGCTAGCATATTTTTCATCTTAGGTTTTGACTTGAGTATGTACATATTTAGAATGAATACTGCTAGATAAAGGATAGTACAGAGAGACAAGGAACACTGAGAATAACTCTTTTTTTAGTTTTAAAGTAGTGCCTTTAAAATTTTGCTGGGTGAGGTGCAAATAACACAGAAGTGAGACCGCTAGGAGTTTGAAAAACTTGAGTAATATATCATAACATACAGCTCATCATTTTAAAGTATACAATAAACTTGTCCTGGTAATGATGCAGGCCCAATTGTTTCAAGCACTATGGGAGGCTAAGGCTGGAGGATCACAAGTTCTAGCCCATCCTGAGCAACTTAGTGATTTTGCGAGCGCCTGTCTCAAAATCACAAATAAGATTAGTCTGGGAGTATAGTTCAGTTTGAAGGCCCTGGGCTTGATCCTTAGTATTACAGACACACAAACACTCACATGCTGTGCAATAACTATTTTTTAAGCATCTGTACAAGATTATACAGCCATTGCCCATACCGAATTACAAAATTAAGCCTTGCATAGCCACTGTCACTTTTCACTTCTCCCAAAACCCCGGCAACTACTCATCTATCTTCTATCTCAATAGATCTGCCTATTTTGAACATTTTTAGTTAATAGAATAATGTAATATGTGGTCTTTTGCGTCTGGCTTGTTTCATATAACATGATTTCAGGATTCATCCGTGACATAGCATGTAAGTACCTAGTTCCTTTTTATTGCTGAATAATATTTCAATCTATGAACATGACACATTTTATCCAGGCATCATTTGATAAAGCCTTTGGGCTGTTTCCGCTTCTTGACTGTTATAAATAATACTCCTATAAATATTCATATATAGTTTTTGAATTATATACTTTCAGTTCTCTTGGGTATTGTCCTAGTTACTATAAAGAAACACCCAAGGATGGATACTTTTTTATGAAGAGAGGTTAGTGTAGCTCACAGAAATGGAAGTTCAGGGCCATGGTGCTGGCATCAGCTTAGTTCTGTCGGCCTGATGGTGGATGACATCAAAAAGGTGGGAGCACATATGAGGGGTGAGATTGCATGTAAGGACAGGAAGCAGAAGCGGAATGAGATGTTAGGTTCAATTTCATTAACAGGTCTTAGAGAGAACTAACTCTGGATTCTGTAACATCTCCCTTAATCCCTCCCTAGGACACACTTTAAGTTACCTAGCATCCTTCTGTTGGGCTCCATCTCTTTTTTAAATGGTTCCACTACCTCTCCACATGACCAAAATGGAACCAAGCTTCTATCTAACACATGGACCCATGGAAGAACAGACCACATTTAAGCCACAGCAGGTGTTTACCTACTAATGGAATTTCTCAGAGATATGGTGACTATGTTTGATTTTTTTTTTTTTTGAAGAACTGCCACTGTTTCCTTCATCTGCTGTACCATTTTACATTCCCACAACAGTGTACAAAGGTTCTATTTTTTCCATATTTTTGCCAACACCTGTTTTTATTGTTGTTGTTGTTATTCCTATCTTCGATAGTCCTAGTGGTATCTTGTCTTGGTTTTGATTTGCATTTCTTTTATGACTAATGATGTTGAGCATCTTTTCATGTGCTCATTGTAAATCTTTAGTTTCTTAATAGGAGATTTTAAAATAATCACGTTAAAGACTCACCCCTTTCGTTAGTGGTAAAGAGCACAGGAACCTTTTAGGATGTCTGGCTTATGGTGGGGGTGGGATTCTATGCAGAGCTCTTGTTAACTTGCAGCTGATCCATTTCCCCGGTGCCATGGGACATCTGGCCCTTGATGTATTTGTATGTGGCCCAGCCTGTTGGTTTCTGGAGATTCTCTACTTATTTCTTTTACAGATCTCATGCATTTCTTTCATCACAATGTCTGACCACGGCCCTCCCACTGGATTGCAGCCTGATTAAATGGAAACTGTTCATTTATAGCCCTTGACTTTTAGGCTTCCGAAGGTCAGAGTGTGTTCCGTAGTAGGTAGACAACTCCATCTAAATCCAAAGAGCCTTAAAATTGGAATGGTTTAAACATACTTATGCCAGTTTCTTAGAAAAGCTTTTGGAATTCTAAGAGTAACTCTGATGAGAACTTGCTATCGTCCTCAGATTGGGCTTCGCAGTTCCAAAAATGCCTAGAAAGCTTTTTTTCCCCCATTTACAGATGAAACAGCTATCTTATTGACTGGTTCTACTCTCCACAAACCTAGTCATCACGGCTTACCTCCAGAAAGAGCCACCCTGGATGTCTGTACTTAGCCTCTAAAATCTGGTCATGGGTCTGTGACACTCAGGTTTTCTCCTCAGGTGGTTGGTCTCTCGTTTTGCTTCTGACTGTCCTGTATTACACTCAGAACTGACAAACCAGTAGTCCAGCTTAGCAATTAACTATAATTTGTTGAATGCTGATTAGATACAAGTAACTGCGCTAGACACTTTGGAGAGTTTCATCATGAGCAGAGCATTCTCAACTCTGAACACAATTATAGTTCCACATAGGCGTGGGCACATGAGCAAAAGCATAATGGCTTGTTGCACCCTTCATTCTCCTGTGTGTGAGGCACTGTGGGAAGCGGAAAGTCACAGAGCAGTTGTCTGCTTTAAGGGAACTTCAACACTTACATTTTTATCTCTTCTGTTGGAATGCAAGCTTCACGAGGGCAGGACAGTTGTCTGTTCACCATGTCTAAAATCTGCACTGAAGATCTTTGTGACATTATGCTGTCTCCTGCATTAAAATAATGCCATACACAATTAAGGGACTTTGCCTCCTTGTTTATGACATATCCCCGGCCTCTAGAATAGAGTGCCTGGCACTCAGGTTTATTGAATAAGTAAATGAATGAAAGAACTTTCCTGTTAACCCATTCTTGTGTTTATGAGTATGTTGTGTTTCCTCTTAATTAAGAAAAATTTTTTTTTTTTTTTTTTGTTGTTCTCAAAACTTGCCAGGAGTAGAAACCTTGAAATTGAAAATAAGAATAGATTCTGAAATAGGAAAAAAGTATTGGTTATTCGTCAAACCTTGACAGGAGTAGAAAACTTTGAAGAAAGCAGAGATCTTCAATATGTTCTTCAGTGTTTAAGCCCTAAGACAGGCCTTAGGCTCTTGTTGCAGCGTGAGGGGGTGGGGTAAGACTTTGTGCACAGCTAACTCAGAGGTGCTTAAGCAAGAGAGCACCAAGGGACTGGACTGGGGTCAGGGCAAAAAGACATAGTGTTGTCCTTATGCAGGTTATTCCTGATTCTTTGGCCTTCCTGGAAGGGAAACAAAGCTTGGTAAGGAGAGGAACTGGCAGAGTCAGGTCAGGTCACAAGGCCTCTGACTGAGAGGGTAGGTTTTAGTACTGTAGGAGCAAAGCTGAGGCACATGTGGCTTCAGGTTTGCATTTCACCTGTTCCAGGCAGATGGTTCTCCCTGGACACCTGCTGAGGTCCTGATGTGGCTTTAATGATATCAACGTAGTGATAAGCATTAGCCTTGGTGACTGGGCATTTGGGCCAGAACTTGTTTTCTGCTCTGGGGAGTTGTGGTCACAAGACATGGAACCTATAGCCTAGAGGACAGGCTGTGGGGTGATGAGGCAGTTATCTACTGAGACAACCTGTGACCACATCACCTGACCATGTCAGCTGCTGTCATTCATACTGGAGAGAGTGGCTGCTTTTCCTGATAGAGTTAGTTGGGCCTTAGAAGTTGTGGCATAGGTAGTTAACTGTTTCAATGAGCTGAATTTATTTGCAGTGTTAGGCATGAGGAATAAGTGAAGGTGATTTGAGGGAGAAGCAGAGAGGCATTGGCATACTAATTGCTATCCATGCCTTTCTTTTTTAATGAATCTGTCTCTCTCCTTTGAGAAGTACAGTTTCTGCTTTCTGCTGCCCTTAGCAGAAGAATGTCCTTTTGTGTCTGTACCAGATTACTCCATAAAACCCAATAACTCCATAAAACTTCCTCATAAATGTGTAGGAATTGAAACATTGTGTATAAATTTGGAGCTAGGATTAACTGAGTCTAGAGATAGTATTACCTCCTTTTCAAGATACAGCAAGTCATCTCGAGGAGGCAAGTGTTGTTAATATTATTACCATTGTTACTGTCATTATTTGAGCAGTTTTATGGGGGACAAAAGCCAATTGGCTTCTGTGCATCTCATTTATAAAATCAACACGTGGGCTTCAGCATGAGTTCCGGCAGCTTTCTCACTGTGATTGCATGCTGGCTGCTTGTTATAGACAGTGATTCTTAAATATTTTGTGATAACATTCATTGATTCATTCATTTATTTATTCAACAAATACTCTTTAAAGTGCCTAAGCACTATTAAATTTCCAAGTGTGAAGTTTTTAAGCATTGTTTCAGGTTCTGAGAATATAGCAGTGAACAAAACCAGTGTAAATTTTTCTCTCATGGAAATTGAATTCTAGTAGAATGTCAGACAACAACTGTCTTCCTCAGTGGAACCTGAAAATTTCTCTTACAAAATGCTCTGTTACAAAATAGTTGCCATGTCCTGTGTATTGAACGATATTCAGCAGAACCAAAATAAAGTCATTCCTTTGGCTAATATAATTTTTCCTTTCTGATCTTCATCATAAAGTAATCTCTTGTGACAAATTGCACAGTGCCAGTTATAGCGGGCCATACTTGCAAGATCTTGAGAAGATACTGGTGTTCTTAGGGATAGTCTCTGAGGCAATGCACAATGTTAATTTCCCTTTTATTATTTTCACTTTAGCTCCCATTTCCTTAAGGTCTGTGTCACTTTAAAGATCTTTAAGAAAGGCTTAAGTTCATGTTGTGTTATGTTGACTCATCTTTTCTAAGAGAGAACCCGGGAGACCACACCTGTCCTAGGTGCTGAGAAGGTCACCTGTGGTAATGGACTGAAGCCTTCGTCAGTGTTGGTGATTGTTGCCATGAGTGGTCTGTCAGTCACGGGTTGGTTCAGCAAATATTTATTAGTGCCTGCCTGGTACTAGGTACTATCCTCGGCCCTGAGGCTGTAGAGATGGGATAAGTAATGCCTAGTTGGGAAAATGCACAAGACAGTATAGAATAGTAAATACTATGAAAGAGGTTCAGTCACGATTCCTTAGAAACTCATGTCCCGTGTAAGTGTTCTTTTGTGGTTCATTTTATTAGCAGCTACTGTAAGGACTACTGTTCCATTGAATTGTGCTACCCGTAAGTGAGTAGTAGCTATATGGCTCCAAGTGTGAGTGAGAACAGGAGAAATTTTTGGAAGATTATGAGTCCGAGGGTAAACTCTGTGCTGCCTTCTCTCTAGAGGGGCATAGATTCCAGTGTTGAGTGGGGAAAATGTTTTCTTTTCAGAATAACTTTTCTTACTATGGTATAATGGTTAATTACATAGACTCTGAGTCAGACTGTCTGGGTTTCAATCTTGGATCCACTTCTATACTCCAGGCAAATTACAATTACAGATTGTAAGGAGACAAGTTGCTTCACCTCTCTGAGCCTAAATTTTCTTGTTTGTAATTTGCTTGGGGTATAATAAAAAAAATCCATATCATAGACTAAGTGATTCCATGTAAAACACCTAGAACAAGTACATGTAACAATGGGTGTTCAATAAAAATCACCTATCATCATCATTTTTTTTGTTCAAAAAAAAAAATAAATCCAGCCCTTCTATCTGATTTGGCCACTCCTTTGAGACAGTGCCCCCATGTAAAATCCTAGCCTGATGGTAGGGATCTAATATTACTGAATTGGTGTCAGGAGGAACTTTAGACAGCTCTTCCTGTGTTGAGCAGTCACACAGAATTGATAGGGCTGACAGCATGGACTCTGGCTTGAATCCTATCACCAGCCAGCTGTAAGAATCTGGGCATGTCACAGGCACCTGGGACCTTAGCAGCTTCATCTAAAAGAACAGTGACTTGGTTCATGTGAGCCTGAGGGCAGAAGGCATCTTCTAGTCGTAAGAAGGTATGTATGGCTCCTTAGGTTAGATTCCAGAGAGCAGCTAAGGCAGGCATTAGTCTGGGTGACTTTTGTACCCCCACTTCCCTTGAAATCTGCCAAGATACTAATTTTAACAATAATAGCAGCTAACAATTCTCAGAACTCCTAAGTGCCAGACATTAAAAAAAAAAAATGCTTTCAATAACGAGAAAGCAGAGACATAGAGATATAAGCAGCTTGGTCAAGGCAACAGCTAGAACTAGTGGAGGTGGAAATTCAGACAGGAAGGGCCAGCTCAGCCACTGAAAGGGCAGTGGCACAGCTCTGTTACCTACTAATAAGGTTCAGTAAGTACTTTAACTTCAGACTCACAGTGTAGGGGTTAGAGACCTTCCAGAGTTCTCCCCCATGTACAGATTAGATGATGTAGCTCTAAATAGTTCCTCTGGTATCCAAACATTTTTCACACTTTTTTAGTTGCAAGTGTTTTGTGTTTATGAGGAAATAGTTTTCATTTAAGGTTTAAAAATCTCCCAGCCAATGGCTTCTCAGCCTTTTGGCTATGATCAAGTGTAGAAATCTCCCAACTATAAATCTTTTGAAGCAAAGTTATTATCTTTTATAGTTATATATATATATATATACATTTTTGCATTGGTAGCAATCATTTTAGAAGGTGGGAGAATGAGGGCGAAGAAAGGAACATCAAAGTTTAGCTTCCAAGAAACTGTAAAGTCTCTAAGTCCAGTAATAATTTTAGGGCTGTGTTAGTCAAGACTGATTCGAGTAGGTGCCCTCGAGGTGAAAGGGGAGCAATTTCTCTACTCCGTCATGGGCTAATCACTAGCTGTACACTATGTTTATATCTAAGAAACAATTTAGCGCACATGAAGAATAGTAATTTTATTCTATCTCAGGGGTGTCCCCAGTGTATTTTACAAATTTCCTCTGTAATGTATATTCCAGGTTATAGATACAAGTTTAACTCTGGCTTTCAGTTGAGGTACTAATGAGGGGGAGGGGAGGAACAGTTCTGGTGGCCTGTAGGGGACACTGTTGCATCATTTTTCAGAATTTTCCACTGTTTTGTCCCAGGACGAAAACAAAACAAATCAGAAAACAAGAATAAGGTCAGTCACTTTAAAAATTGTTCCTTTTCATTATGTGAGTGGTTCCACCAGTGTGTTTAGAATATTCACTGTTTATTGGGTGTTCGTCAGGCCATTTAGATTCCAGGCATGAGAGAAATGGTTTAGTGTTTCTGAGATGAGAGTGATTGGCAAGACCATTGTAATTAGCTCGCTTTCCATATTCTTCTCTGGACAATATGCTCAGGAGGTTACTTTTTAATTTAATAAACCTCTGGGTTTACTTCTCATCTTAATTAGTTACTAAGATATGCTCACGTTCAGCTGAAATGCTTTAATTCTATGGTATTCTGAGTTCCTAGTCTCAGAAAGGCATTTTGGAAGTTGCTATTCTCCTTTTTTATCCTATTCCTCTTTTTCAAAAAGAAAGATACCTATTCTTTCCTCCCCCTGCGGAAGTCATATCTACAAGGAAAGTTTAACAGGGCTGAGCTCCAGGAAGTAAATGTTTGCCCAATGCCTTCCTCTTTGCAGTTCACTGACGGCCTCATTATGCATCCAGTGCCCATGGTCTTGCCACCAGAGCCTCCACCTCCCTGCTCAGCTCTGGCCTCTTCTCTACCAGAATGTAGGCCCTGCCAGGTGATTGTAACTGACCCTCAGAAAGCGGAGTTTTGCTAAGGCGGTGTGCACAGTAATAATATCGTTAGCCTGCTTCGTT
This sequence comes from Ctenodactylus gundi, assembly GCA_004027205.1. Taxonomy (NCBI): domain Eukaryota; kingdom Metazoa; phylum Chordata; class Mammalia; order Rodentia; family Ctenodactylidae; genus Ctenodactylus; species Ctenodactylus gundi. Next base: position 416,067 of record PVKB01000078.1, read on the forward strand.
TCCAGTTTCACCATCAATTATGCTGTGTGTTTCATCCAGTTGGTGCTACCCTCCCAGTGTTAATTATAACCTACAAGACTGTTACAGTTAATTTTATGGCAAGCATATTGTCTCTTCAAGGCTCCAGAGCAGCTCATAAATTATCTTGAAGGTAAAATGTAACTTGGGGAACTAGTTATGAAAATTCCATCCATCTCGCTTAGGAGCTGCAGCTGCTACTGTCAGCTGCCTCGCTGCTGCATTGTGAAGGAATTATGGTGGGTCAAGTTTAAGAGGGTAGGCCCAGGCTGTCACTGAGGAGAAAGGCTGTCCTGGCCCTGTCAGACGAGTACTCTCTGCCACTCCCTGGTGGTTTCACCTTGCAGGCGGAAGAGGCAGGCAGCACAGGTGGATGGTCCCCAAGCTGTCTGTGTTCATTACTTTAAAGAAACTTGTTGTAGGTAGGCAGATCCAGAGACCTTTCCTCTTCTCTGTTGTCATGATGTTAGGCATCATCTGCAAAGTGTGTGAGAGAGAACTCTATAACTAACTGTGGGCTTGGTTCGAGAGGCCAGGCGATTAGAGAGATGGAATCTCTTGGTGGAAGCACGTCCCAGCAGCTCCTAGCTGGCCTCCCACTCAGTGTTTTCTATCTTGCAAAAGCCCTTAGCTTGACTGAGCATTTTATTTGTGGTTGTTATTTTTCTCCTAATCTGATAAAGTGAGATTTCACTGTGAACGAGTGCATTCGAAAATCGCCTACTAAATAAATTAGCAGGTTATCTTATTGGGATAACAAACACACTCCTTTTCTCTTTCCTCACACGAAGTATAAGCTTTACATTTCAGCCCTCGGGGCTTTAGCATTATTATTTTTAATGACTGAACACAAGTCTTTCATTTAGCTTGTTTGTATAGTTACTGTAAATGATCTTTCTGCTGTTGGTTCTTCATTTGAAATTCTGCATGTTATGCCAGCTTTAAAAGCTTTGAGGGGGCCTCTGAGAATTGGGAGCTGTATTAAGCGCAGCATCTTCCAGCAGTATTGGAAACAGGCTGTGGCAGAAAAGTCGGAGAGGGTATATTAAGAAAGTACGCCTGTGTATATAAATCTAAGTGTGAGTTTGAGTGGAGCATACACAAATAGTTCTGGCTTGAATGGCAGGTTGAGAGCTGTATGTATTGTAAAGGAAAAGAGCGATTCTATGAGCTGGGGATTTTCTCTGTTTCTGAGCATTTTGACCGCATTTATATACATCTTCTCGTGTTTGTACAAGAATACCTAAGACCACAACATCTAGGCCATGAGAGAGAATGAGACGAATTCTGAGGAGTTAGCAGGGCATGTAGAATGAGTGAGTCAATGCCGAAAGAGGCACTGTGCTTTCCATTTCCAAAGGACGTGTCCTTGTGAGATCTTGTGATGGGCACATAGAATTGAGGATTTGTGTTTCCCATTGGGTGCTGGTGGTTCATACTCAGATGCCTGTTGCATACTCAGATGTCTACAGGGCCAGATAAGCAGGGTGAGTGACCCGGCAGAAGGGGGACTGAGGCTGAGACGAGGAGGCCACAAGCTGTGCGAAGAGGGCAGGTGCTACTAAGCCTGCAGCGAGGCAGGTCTGTGTTCTAGGGCTTCTATATGTGCAATGGAAGTAGAAGACTCAGACTCTTCTGTGAATGCTTATAAAGCTTCCCAACTATTTACATGTTAGCAACTAATTCAGATATTTGTAACTGTTATTCAGGCTAGTCGAAACCTGTCTGGAGGCTGGTTGGTGTGGATAAGATTCTGTTATAGGATAGTGGAAATCCTGACTCCTCTGAATTAAAAGCCCCACCAGCCTTCTCACACTTCGAGAGAATGAGGCAGTGACCCTGACGGGACCGGAGCACAGTCTGGTCACTGCCTGTGGGACCTCGGGACATTGTCCTCCTCTATGTAGCTTCTCCGTAGAGGAGACATTAATGTGTTTTTCTCCATGTATTTTTTTGGTTTTTGGCCATGAACTCAGTTCATCTTTTTTAGAGAAAGTGTGTATGTGAATTTTCCAATGTAAATGAGGTGGATATCACGCTCGCTCTTATCATAGAAAGGGTGTCTGCAAAAATGTTGACAGCTTTGAATCAAATAAAGGGTTTGATTTTCAGAAAGAGAGGGCCAGGTCTTCACTGCCGGTGAATCACCATTGCTCTAGTTACACCCTTGAGCTCCTGCCTTACCCCATTTCTGCAGGGGAACCCAGCTGCTCACGCAGGGCCCAAGTGAAGCTCACACAAAGACATCATGTGGTCACAGTAATCTTTCAGTCTCACTGTTCCAGACGGATGACCACATGAAGGTGTGGTTTGGGAAATTGTTAAATATATGTGCGTTTGAGCTTCTGGAGCAAAGGAAAATAGAAAAATGATTCTTTTCTTTAATAAAGAATAACAGGATAAGTCTAAACCTTGGCTGCCTCTAAAGGCAGCTGTTACGCATGCATGGTTAAATTTCATTGTAAATATTTCATAAGGATTATTAGAATGGAACCAGGTTGACATCACAGCTCTAACTGTACCAACGGAACCATTTCATTAAAATAGGTCAACATTAAAAAATAAAAACCATGAATTTCTATGGCAAATCTAGCATAAGGTCAGAATACCCTCTGGAAGAAATATCTTTATCAGTGTTTATGATCTCTGCATTTATGGATTTGCAGAGATTTGTGCAAAAACACTTCCAAAGAGACTTTACTTTGGTTGAGTAAGGCTAGCTTGTGCAATAGTCTGTATATCCAAGTATGTCCTATCCTGATGCCCTGACAGTTTTTTTGGATAAATAATGTCTTTTCCAAAATATGTGTGTTTGAAAAAGGAAGAGGAAAACCAAGTGGCAAACTGTGTCTCGAGGCTGCCTTACAAGAATCCTAGAAGCAGAACGAGAGGCTAACAGCTACATTGATTTATTAACACAGGAGATTACGGCAAAGAGTAAAATGTTTGCTGTAACTATTCCTCCTCACTTTTTGAAATAAAAGCCCATTTAAGTATGCTCCTCCCTCTCAATGTCACACGAATCATGTATGAGGCTTTAGTGGGGTGTGGCAGGGAAATAAAGGAAAAGATATTCACGCTGCATAAGAAACTTCATCCATGCTCACAGATGGTCCTGTTCAGGTGCTATTTTAATTATGAGTTAAAAACAGCCCCACACAGTAGGAAGTCATCTTAATAAATGGAGTGGAGCTTTTGTCTTCAAGCATCAAAAAGCCTTATTACTGAGAAATTTAAATATTGGATGTTATAGGGGAGAGTCTCCAAATGCCCAAGCTGTGTGGAGGAAGCAAAATGACGGACTTTTCCAAAACTCAGATGTGCACACTGGTGATGTTTGACAAGCAGATGGTTTTGAACCACTTTGGACTTTCTTTTGTGTTGATGATTTTAGGGCTGGCTTTTCCTGCGATAAATGTTCATCCCAGGTGTGGTCATGGAACCCAAGAGAAAACAAACAGAATAAATTATAAATTAATTTTGAAGATTTTAAATCCCAAATGGAAGTATTTCTCTACTGTTCTTAAGCTCCTAGGGCTACTTTGTCCTTCAAGTGATAGTATTCAGAAAAACTAATAATAATTCAAATGATGCTATACTTTACAGTTTGCATTAATAACACACAAATAGAGGAGTCTTATTAAATATTAGTCATATAGTATAATAACGTTTTACTATCTTTCCCTTAGTGGGGAATTAAGAGGACCTCATGTTCGGACCTCTATGTCCTGACATAGTTAATCATGCATAGATAATGATTTTCAGCTATTGCTGTTTTGAGTGATACAGCTTTGTCGTTGCAGGATTATTAAGTGTTTGCAGACTCAGGTGCAGAGCACCTAGGTACTTTCCTACAGAAGCAAACAGCTGTGTTTTCCTTCCGATGTTATACATCATATAGAGTGTCTCATTTATTATAGCTAGGCTAATGATGGAAGTGCAAACCTTTATGTCCTGTTTTATATTGTGATAATATATTTGCTGTAGAGATGTTAGCTTGTTTTTCATAAGTGATTAATCTTTTCTTATGCCAAATACATCACATAAAAATGGGCTAGCACAGGGGTCAAAATACATTTGGAGCATGAGACTGCTGAGTATGGGCTCAGGTTTTTTTTTTTTTTTTCTTTCACCGGGTCTTCACCTTGTCTTTAAGCTGCCCACCAACCCAATACCATATATGGCTAGCAACTTCTGCTTATAAGAGGGAAGCATTTTCCATCGTTAGTACTGAGGCGGAGTCAGACATGAAGATGTGCTAAACACAGTAACCTCCGTGATGGTCATTCTTGTTCAGTCCCTTGATGAGGCTATATGTAAACCATGTGATTGTTTGTGGTGGTATGTGTCTGTGGGATCTAAACCACCTCCCAATTCATGCATAAGTAGCCCTTCTAAAAATATGAGTCCAGTGGCCAGGCCTAGTCAGGAGCCTCCTGAAGTATAGTTCACACACTGCTGGTGGCATAAAAGATGATTTCGCAATGCACTAATGAGCACCTTTTACTGATATTTTTGGTGATTTATTTTCCTTTTCCTGTGGTGACATATTTTAAATTTACTCAGCAGTTTTGAAATATACAATATATTATTAACTGTGGTTAGCCTGCTGTGCAGTCGATCTCAAAACTTATTTCTCCTGTCCTCCTGAATAGATTCTACTTTACATTAGAAGAGCAGAATCAGCACATTGGACCCATGGTTCTCAGATAAGGATAAGACTAAAATCAATCTTTAAGTGTTTTTTTTAAAGTTGATTTAAACTTAAATCTGTGCTAAAAATAGAATAATATAGGTGGTTTATGGATAAGACTAGAAATCATGATAGAGGGTTTATCGTCCTAGTTAAGAGCCGCTGGCCTTACAAACTGGAAGGCTCCAGAAACATGTGATGCTACTGATTATGAAGGGGATGATCAGTGTGATAGTGGTGTCTGCCTAGTGTTTGCTGTTCGAAGAATTTCATTCATAGTTCCTTCTTTTCTCCTCACACCAACCTAGTAAAGTACTGTTTTTGTCTTCATTTTGCAGTTAAGATAACCAAAACCCAGAAAAAGCAGGAAATTTCCCTAGAATAGCACACGTAAATAACCAGTGTACGCTTTGTGTCTTTGTGCCCTATAGTCAAGTTCTGGTGTCTTTTTTTTTTTTTTTTTTTTTTTGAGACAAAGTCTCAATCTGTAGCCCAGGCTGGTCCTGAACTCACTGCTGTAGCACAGGCTGGCCTTGGACTCAGGACAGTCTGCCTGCCTGAGCTTCCTGAGTGCTGGGATTACAGGTATGCACTGCCATACCCATCTTTATGTGGTGCTTGGGAATCAAACTCAGGGCCTTGTGCTTGAAAGCGTTTTTACTACTGTACCATTTCTCTAGCACCTCTGGTGTCTTTTTAATTACTTTTCTGTATCTTAATAGATTAAGAGATACTATCCCATGTCTGTCTTCTAAAAAGGAAATGTAGAGAGACATGAGAACATGTGATACTGTACATACTAATGCTATAACCATCTTGCTTTGCAAGGGCTCCACCCCAAGCTGCTGCCTGGACCCTGCCATAACTCTCACCTGAGCCCCTGGCCACTGTAGTTAGTACCCTAGATGTATTCTGGAACAGATGCCTTAGTATTTGAGAGAGAGAAGGAGAGAGAGGGCGATAGAGAGAATGATGTTACTCTTTGATTCATTACCATTGCACCTCCTGGATTTGTATTATGAGGGGATTGCACATTTTTTCCTTGTAAGGGTCTCTGTTGCAAAAAAAAAAAAAAAAAAAATCTGGCATCTTCCTATGTTTCTCTACTTGGAAAAATATCCTAATTCTTTTCCGTAGTCTTTTCAAATACATGCAAACAATGTCCAATTTGATTGGAAAGCTAAAGGTGAAATTATCCAACATGGTTATATTCCTCAAACGAAAAGATGAGGTTAATTAATGAGAATTAATTTTGATTGTTAAGAAATGTCCTGAAATTAATGGAAGAACACAACTAGTGAGTGGACTGTGGGTATTCCACAGTGCAGGTGGAAATGTGGGTCCCCTCCCCAGAATCAGACCTAGTGCACACTTAGAAATTCTTCTGTGATTTTTGACTTGCCTTGCTGTGAAGTCCCAGGAAAACACTCAAATGGGAAAGCATTCTCATACCATGTTTCTTATCTGATATTTTCCTAAGCCAAAGTATGTCATTTCCTTAAGTAGTTTTTATGACTAGTTGCATCACACAAGAAAACCCGACTTGGGTGAGGTATTAAGGTATGCAAAAATGGGTAATTGGGGCACTTTATTAAAAAAAGTTCAGTGAATGCGATGAATGTTTTCAGTCTACCCTGCACCTTACCCGCGACCCCAGGAGCTCAGAGTCGTTATGAACAATTACTTGAGAATTGTGAGATTCTCTAAGAAGAAAATTACACAACAAAATAGGTCAAACACGTTTATACTTTTGTCCTTTCCACTTGAATACAGAGGCTAAAAATTATGTCTTGCGCCATTGTAATCTACAACCATTTAATTTGCTAACAAGATTTAACTGGTCAGGATCTACAGCCTCCTTCTCCGCTATAATCAAAACAAGCAGCATTTGGCTTGGGAGAGTAAATGTTGTGTATCTTTTATTGTCCAGCCCCACCATTTTCTTCCTGGCAGGCTGAGATGAAACAGAAAGCTGATATTTGGAGCCACTGGAATTGCAGGCCTTGTAATTTAGAAATATCCACTTTATCCTGTGTAATTTCTTCCCTGAGATTCCTCAGTCTAAATCTGATACAGGTAGGAGCCAAGACAAACAGTAACCATTTATAGTCACCCAGACCAGTTTGAATTTCACTCTAATGTAAAGCAAAGAGAGTTTTTGGCTACATTTCAGGTGTGTAACAGGGGTAGAAAATGCATTTAAAATTTAGCAGCAAATGTTACCATGTGTTTCCATAACAACTGCAAACTTTTATGTTAGAGAAGCAATAATATAAACACATAGGAATCTTGGAACAGTAAACTATTAATTTACCAAATATAAAAAATTCAGCATGAAGGAGCTTTTATAGCACAGAAGCCATGAGGGGCCCAGTATCCTGTGAATTTCTCCATTATGTGGCAGAAAATACTGCCGGTTAGTTTAAATGAGCAAATCTTTTAAAATTACAGGTCCAATGTCAGTTCTCTACAGAGCGTTTTTCTGAAACAATGTGTGATGGTGCCGGCTGTGGCTGCTTTGCTTTTGCCAGATTGAACTAGTAAAATAGCCTTTAGCAGCTTTCTCCAATGTATGTCTCTAAATCAATTGCATTTTCTTTTCTTTACCCATAGCTTCAAGCTTAATGAAGGCTGGGATTCTACAGAAAGTGCAGTGCCCAGTAGCTGGTTCATAGGTTGTTGATGTGTATGAACAAAGTTCACAGATTTCTCAACCGTTTGCATTTCAAAACATAAAAGAGACAACAGGAAAACAGGAAAAATGAATCTATCATGACCACTTCTTAAGTATGAGAAGTTCGTAAACAGAACTGTTGAAATCACCCCCAAGGGAAATTCAGTGACTTTGATTTTTCTATGGGTCAAAGAAATAATCTTTCAAGGGATGTGTTGGAAATATGGTAGCCTATGCATAAGTTTTTCATTTTAAAGAAGGCTTGGGTTTTTTTTTTTTTTTTTAAATAAGCCTATCTCAGAGTGCACAGAGGGGTTCGTGAATCTTTCCCTAGAACACAATCAACTGTTTTCTTGACATTTACCATAAGATGGCCTATCTTGACAGGTTCTGAAACGTGGATTCCTGATACAACTATCACTGAACATACTGATGAATGAACTTTAAAAGTTAATGAGAAAGGGAGGTCGAAGGAAGTGGCTGTCCTCAGAATCTGGTGCCAGATTCCCGAGAGGCAGTACACTGAGGAAAGGCATTGGTACAGATACAAGTTAGAGAGAGAGGTGGGCGCCTTGAAATTTCAGCGTGTTTAGCTGGGGCAAGGCTGTTATCAACTCCCTTTGGCCTTTGCGATTGAGCCGTGGGCCTCTGCGAGTGGCAGCAGGCAACCTGGTTAAGGCAGGCAGTGTCAGGAGGCCGGAAGAGAAGATGAGGGCCAAGGTTTTGGGAGCCTGATGGAGAGGAGAAAACTTGGCAGGGCAGGAGTGAGAGTTAAGAGGCGTGACTTGAGATGAGTCTGGTGCACAAAGACATGCGTTGGGAACAGCTGCCTCCCCCCGTGTCCTTGATGGGCCTCTTTGTAGAGCAGAAGCCTAGTTTTACCTACACCTTCTGAATTTGGACCCGTAAGAATGATTCTCACGTTGCTGTTGATACTTGTCTAGTGCCCATGCATTTTATACGTTAAAGTGCCTCCTCAAGCATTAGTGCCATTGCAGTGTAGCACTGATCCCACTGCTCCTTAGATTGTGCCTGACTGTCCAGTATCATGAAGATGGTGGTTAAGAGAACAAAGTGTCATTTATTTATTGCACGAGTAATTATTTGTTTATTGCACGAGTATTTATGGCGGAAATACAATGGTGAGCAAAACCATAGCCTGTTTTTTGGACTAGTGAACCTTGTGGTCTAGGGGCAGAAGACAGGCTAAAATTAAAAACCAAGTAAGCAAACCAGGAAGAAAAGGAAACAGGCTGGCAATTGGGGAGGGACATGGAGTTTTTTGGGGAAGTTTCAGCTGAGTTGAAAGGGGGAGGAAAGAGCCAGCCAGTGTGACTGAAGCACAGGGATAAGGGAGGGGAGATGGCTTTAGAGAGACAAGTGGTGGGTAAGGACTTCGTAATAGTGATTGCTCACTAGGATTAAAATTAATCCAGATTCCATTTACCAAAGATTTGGTAAATGTGACCAGTGCTGTGTTTAGGTGCTGTGGAAAGCACAGTCCTTCTAATCAAGATTGTGGTTTACTTGTTGGAAAATAAGGATAAGTAATTGTGAGATAAATGACAAATGGTATGAACCCTAACTAAATCATGAGCTCCTTGAATTAAGGAGTCATTTAGAACTGAGAAAGTTTTTATAGAAACAGTATATCAAAATGGGAATCCAAAAGCTAATGTGCACCTCCTGTGTGTTACAACTTGTATTTATGTTTATTTCTTACGCTAATCACACAAAAGTGCTATTATCCCCATTTTGTAGATAGGAAACTTCAGAGAAAAGTAACAGGATTATTGACCAGATTTCAACTCAAACCTATTAAATATCTTGGAGGGAAGCAAACCTCAATCATTGACCCCTGTATACTTTGGAATTTGAATATCCTATGTCTCTTCTCCTTCCTTCTTCCCCTCTCTTTCTACCTCCCACCTCCTTTTGCCCCTCCTCACTGATATATTAAGATACAAAAAGGATCTGTTTGTTATTTTTAAAGAAATGAGAAAAAGGACTCAGGGGCAATGGTGGTTTATTATGAAACAAACCAACTTTGGGAGGAAATCCTCTCAAGTTGAGCAGGTGGCGGCAGTTAGTGGGTGGCAGAGGAATCAGTTCTAGGCCCTGGACAAGGAGAGAATTAATTGAAGAACTAGTAAGTGCTGGGTAAGTAAGTTCTGAGGTTGAGAAGGGTCCCAGCGGTGGAAAGATCCTGAAGAAGTTGCCGTGTACCACATGTCCTGGCCAGTGTATTTCCTGGAGAAATGGTATAAAAGAAGACTAATACAGCCATTATAAACACTAACATTTTTCCTTTAGAACTAAAACAAAATTTTAAATTTAAATTTTGCTTACATTTTAAACTTTGTTTCTGTAATATTTAGATGTTTGCTTTAGAGATCTTTTCTTTAGATTGTCTTTTTGAGGTGTGGTTGCTGGTTGTACATGGGTCAACTTTAGGGTGACCTTTTCCAGCTGAGGGCACATCTCAAGAAGAGTTTTTGTATCCCGTCTTCAGCTGGGCTGGCATTTCTGACAGACGTGTAAACAGATGTATGCATTGTTGCTAATGACAGGTGATTATAAGAGGCATGGGGGCAAGGTAATTAAACTATGATTTGACAAGGAACATTTGGCAGTGTAATATTTTTGCATTAGAAATATTTTTGCAGCATGCTTTTATCCTCTTGGTTTGGTGAATATCGTTCCATTTTTATTCTTCAGAGTGTGGTGCTTTGAGATCTGAAACTTTCCTAACTGAATTCCTTCTTGCTTCATTGTAGAGCTTCAGAACATGATTACGATTGAACTTTAGGGGGATGTAGTCAGTATCTACGACTTACCCAAGATACCGAAGATCAGCTCTGGTGTCCTAGTGAGATCATGTCTGTGACCCTGTTGCTGTTGGTGTATTTGGTATGTTATATGTCCATGTTGATCATTGTGGTAATGTCTTTGGAGAGGAACTAGAATTATTCTCATGCTCTTGTAATTTTTCTACTACCTATTGCTTGTACAAACCTGATGTTGCTTTTGTGGATCTAAACATGAAATATTCTCCAACCTCTGTAATATTTTCCCTATTGCTAATACTTACTTGATATTGCTCTTGTGGATCAAAAGATAGCCGGTTCAGCTCTCTTTATCTTCCAATATCCCACTATTCGGAGTAGGGAAAAAAAGCCTCAAACTTCAAGAAAACTGGTGTGACAAGCCACAAAAGTAGAAGTAGTCATCAAGGATGTAGATTATTGTTGTTTACCCAATAGTAATTAATTTTTTAAAAAAATATATTCTTTTTACTACAGGATAATTAGCTATGCCTGTTTAGATACTGACAGTCTGTCTTTTGCTGACTTAACTGTTAATTGCAGCTAACTATGATTATTTTATCTTTGGGGAAATCCCATCTTCTATTGGATAAACAACAGATCGTTATGGAAATTGATTGATTTTTAGTGAAACTAGACATTGAACCCAGGGGCCTTTATACTGCACTACATGCCTGTTCCTCTTTTATTTGAGACATGACTCACTAAATTGCTTAGTCTGGGCTCAGACTTGGGATCCTCATGTTTCAGCCTCCAAGAGTGCTGGGATTACAGGCATGCACCACCACACCTGCTTATATTTATAGTTTTGACCGTTGACTAGCTTTGCAAGTTTTATTTATAGTGAGTGTCATAGTGCGGTTTCATCTTATAGACCAACAGTCAGCATTTCCTAAGTATTATGGCCCTGGAACTTGTCTAAAGTGGGAACTTTTCCCAGGCAGGTTGGTTCATTTCTTGGCTGCAAAAGCAGCTTTTTAATAGTCTTGGTATAGAGGCCAGTGAAGCAGAGCACTCGAAGATGCTGGCCGCTGGCTAGAAAGCTGTTTCTTTTCCTTTGCCAGTTTTGATTTTCTCTGTGAGGTGGTATAGAAGGAAATGGACTCATGAATACCTGTTGGCTTCTTCGTGCCCAATACCCAGGAACCGTTGCTCTTCCGGGGGCAGCCCCTCCCAGGCAGGAAGCTCCAGGCCAACTTTTACTTCTGCTTCGGGCTGCAGTCAGTTTCTAAACAGAGGCTTTTAAAGCTTTGTCAGATGGGTTAAAAGGTGTCCCACCCCGGTGTATAAAAGAGAGCTGGAGATTAAACTCACTAAGCCTGCCATGTTCCTGTAAAATATCAAGTCAAAATGATTTTTAAATCCAAAGTTACTAGGCTTAGGGGAGTGTGACCTTGAGCAAAAGAAGCCTTAGCGCTGGAGATGAGAGATCTGTGCAGAAGACAAGGGTCCCACAGTCTGGGAGCCTCACAAAGTTGCTGCCGCAGCCTGAGGGGATTGCCTCTTCTCAATGTCTTTGCACCAACAGAGCACTAACCTCAAGTAAATACCCAGCTTTCCCGCTAGGCCCCTGATTCCAGAGAGTTCCAGGCGGCAACCAGTATCCACAGTGACTCTTACAGCAAATCTGGGGCCAAGCCCTAGGAACTTTGGGAAATGAGGAAAATATCCTCTCGTCTCTCCCTCGGGAGGCTTAAAAATTACTTCTCATAATTAAAAGAAGTGAGAGAGAGAGAGAGAGAGAGAGAGAGAGAGAGAGAGAGAGAGCGAGAGCTCAATGGTTAGAGTGCTTGTGCTTGCCTAGCATGTACAAGTCCCCAAATTCAATTAAGCACCACAGAAAAACTAGCTGGGCATGGTGGTACATGCCTATAATCCCAGCAGTTTGAAGGCTGAGGCAGGAGGATTGCTGTGAAGTCCAGACTAACCTGAGCTATAGAGAGAAACCCTGTCATAAACAAACACCCGCATTCAACCCCTACTCAGGCATTCAAGTGCTTTGTATTTATCACAAACTCACTTTAATCCCAAAGAATAATAGTACCAACTATTCCTTACTAACTGCTTCCCTGAGCCAACTTAAGTGCTTTATGACAGGACAATAGACATTTTTATTAGCCCAATTTTATAATCCATAGAGCAGCTAGCTCCTGAGCCAATTCCTGGGGAAGCAGGGCACTGAGGAAAACCGTCCTAAATGGTACAGACCTGTGGAAAGGGCCAGGGCATGGAGGGGTAAGAGTGCTAGGACGTGACTGACATGGAGACTTGCGTGTAAGCTGCGTGGACGTTAGAGGATGGTACAGCTAGCAGTCAGGCAGGCAACTTTGAGGAGGAGCAGTGTGTGGTCATCTGGGCTCACTGAGCTTCTAGGCTCCCTGGTACCTGTCAAGAGCACAGTGGCTCTGCTTGCTTTGGAAGTCAGCTTTGGAGACCTCCATACATAATGGTGATTTTTTTTTTTAATATTGAGAATTCAACACAGAAACTTGGCACAGAGCTACATCCCCAGTCCACGCTTTAGACTTGATTTTGAAATAGGGTCTTGTTAAGCCCCTAAGTGGCAATCCTCCTGCCTCAGATTCCCGGAGTGCTGTGGTTATGGCCTGTGTCACTAGGCCCAGGGTGGTTCATTCTTGATTGAATATGTTACCAGACCGTCTCTTCTTCATCTTGTATGGTTCGACAGTCTCAGGATGTTATCCTTAAAAGAGTTGGATTCCTAAGGGTAGTGACTCTCTAATAGTGAGTCAAGCCATGCCACGGGAGTAGAGTTTTGTACATAGCCACGTCAGAAACAAATGGGAACATCTACACGTGCACGCCCGTGAGTGTGTCTGTGTGTGAATCCAAATAGCGCACGCAGAGGAAGCCCGCCATGGCACTGGCACGTTGGTATCACTGGAGCTGCCAACTTGTTTTATTTCTGATGTTGCCTGGCAGCCCCTGAAGGAGGGAAAGTATGAATTTTTATCTCCCATTTACTAGACTTTCATTATATCGTGCTTACAGACACAGTGTCAGCACATAAAATGTTAAACATCACTGGTCTGAAAGAGGCTCCCATTGTCTTACCTCTGGTGCTGGGGGAATCTTGGGAGCTTTGCTGTAGTGGTTCTGTCAGTGTAATATGACATGAAGCATTTCTCAGTAATGACAGACATTGAATATGAGTGACAGGAACTCTGACCGCAAGGAGTAGGCTCAATTACCAGAGATGGGAGGCTACCTGAGATAAAACCAAAGGGCCCAATTGTGTTTGCTCTTGACCCTTGACTCCCAGCTCCAGAGCAGCAAAGACAAATGGCTGCCTAACCAGCCCCTAACCTTCTTTTCTTAGTGATAAACTTGTTTGGATTTTCCCGTCTGAAAAAAAAAATCTCTGGGTGGTGTGTTTCTAAAGGTAATGTGATCAGAAAGCAGTAGGGCTGGTGCTGGGTCTTTTTTTGGCGGGGGAGGGGGGCAGGGGGGCGGGGAGGGGGTGTCTTTTGCAAACACAAGACTGAAAACTGTTGTTCTATCTTGGGATGGATCTCGGGCAGTGTCCAGAAATCAATACAAGATAAATGATTGCTCTCTTAACCCTGCCTTTCTCCTGCTGCTGTGATGACATTGCTCCAGTTCACCTGTAGCCAACCTGACGCCAGGATAAATGAGAGATCCTGCCAGCCTGGAGCTGTCCCTCTCCCCCTCCTCCAGGCCACTCTGTGAGCACCCAGCGCAGCTTCCCGCTTGTGTATAGCCCACTGCTCCTAGCGCCCAGATAGAGTTATAGTGAGCAGCCCAATTAAACTGTCGCAGTCCGCCCTCACTTGACTAGCTCTGCAGAGCCATTTAGCCAACAGACATTCCTGACTATTACAGCCAGTAGCAGCATGTCTCCAGTGCTGGAGATAAAATGAATGAAATTTGTTATTCGGAGCTGACACTTGATCCCAGCTGTTGAACTAATGCTGCTACACCTGAAGTTTTTCTTTATGGTAATTGCTGCCTGTGTTATTAGTTCATATACTAAATTGGAGAAAATTACAACAGGTATTAAATTCTTTGGACTAATTCATGGGAGTGCTATTGTGCATTATTCCAACTTCTGTTCAAAGGCCAGGAAGATGGATTTTGCTAGCCAGAAGCACTGGCTTGGGTTTCATTATTATCCGAGACATTCCAGTTTTAGGTCTGGTCAAGCACTTATCAGCTTTACCTGAAATCTTTCTGAGACTCCGTTTTTGCTTCTAATTTAGTCAGCATCAGTTGGGACCTGCCTTAAGGAATTCAGTTCTGTTGACCAATGTTGAAAATGGCTAGTCTAGTCTGAATGTAATATGACCATGGTCATATTATATTTGGTCTGTGCCACATACTTAGTGGTATTGGTGATTTTTCATACTGTGTATGCTTATGTGGATGAGCACTGTGGAAGAAAGTTTTTCCACAGGACACCTTTGGAATCGTTGGCTCTTACTGGGAGTGCCTGAACACCATGGGTTGTGCCACTTCCATGTGAACTCATTAGAACAGGTGTACTGAAGATAAAATGCTTCCCAGACTCCCAGAGCATCTGGATCACTAGCCTTCACTGCCCATGGAGGTATACTCTACTCCAATTCCTGTTAACCTCTCTCACCAGGTCTCTCTCCAGAGCTAGAGGAGCTCATTGTGGACTTCCCATAGGAGCGCTTAAAACACATTCAGAGTTTATTTAGTAGCTTGTAGTTCGAGCTAATGATGAAAGCTCAGACAGGACCCAGAATGAACATTTGGGTCTGGTTAATGGGCTCATGTTTTGTTTGCTTTCATGACTTGGGGAGGCAACTATAATGTTACCTTAATTTCTAACTGAAAACCACATTGTATGTAACCTGTCAGTTGTAGGGGCATATTCATATCTATAGAGTCCCAAGGTGCTGTGACATCCCCTCTGGGCAGTAATAAGCAGACTCAAGCCTATATTTTCATTAAGGCAGATGAGAGAAGCTTGAACTTGAGAGTAATGGCAATTAGCCATACGGTTCTGTGATTGTATTTGCTTTCTCATTCTATCCCCATGCCCAAGGCCAGTCTACACACTAGCTCATGGGGTCTCATGGGTCTTCTAAAATGAATACTGTGGGGAAGTCCATGCAACACTATCAGAAAGTTCTTCTGAGGTACTTTCTTTCCTGCTCTAGAAATCTGTACTTTGAATGCTCATGGCTCTTAATAGATTATAGTGGAAGTTTTGTAAATCGAAGTTCATGTCGTTTGTAGGCTCTCATACATACCAAATGTATGGTGGTCTGTATTATTTCTGATATTTTAAACTTTCTTTAACTAAGCTGTTTCAAAAACTTAAATCTGGTGAAATTGAATTACTATAATTCATAGCATGAGAATGGATATTTTCTTTCCCCACTGAGAAAATGAAAGAATTATTAATCTTTCATTTTTATGTCAGATGTGTGGAATACATACAGTACATATAGAATGTTTTAAAAGCCTCATAAATTTATTTTCTCACTCTCAAATCCAACAGGAAAATCTGACCTTTACATTAACACAATCTTTATTGTGTTAAGACAATCTTTATTGTGTTTTCTGAAATTACCAAATGTGTAAGAGTTTGGGTATTTTAAAACAGTATATTCACAGGCAAACACCCACTTGCTCTCAGAGGACCTTTAGATGAGCATTCATTCATGCCTTGGGTATTTTAAAGTCCAGATATATCATAATAAAACAAGTAAAAGTTGCCATGTGATAACTGCCCAAATTTAATCTTCCACATACCCCTCTGTAGTGTAGTATGCTCTTTAACTCTTCCCTGGCTTTATTGTTCTATATGTATTTGGGTTAGGGTCTAGGTTGTTGGACTTAGGTTGTTTTTGTTAGCATAGTGAGGACTTACAAGCTTTTATAGCAGCTTGTTTGAAAGCTGCCTATTTTAATAACATAGTTAAAATCAGATCAGAATTTGGAAATTCCTGAGACAAGAGCAGCAGAGATGACTGAATTCCGTACTCTCAAAAGGCAAAAGTAAGGGAAAACAGATTCTTCTCCCTGGTTCTAGAAATTCAAACACCTGCTACAGGCAGATTACTAAAGTGAAAAGATTCTCGAAAAGGCACAGATTTGTATGAGATGAAGGAAGTGCGTGAGGAAGAAGGATTCTGAAAGGTTTGTTCTGCATATTCTGAATGATTTCCTTTTTTCTATATTCACATTTGGAAAGCAGCAGATGTTCACATTAGGTGTCTTACATTCATTGTAACGTGGTGCCTCACTCACATTTGCAGTGAAGAAACGGGGCCTCCAAAGGCTAAATGTTGATTCTCATTGATCATTGATTAGGAAAATTTGGAAGGTGGGAATTGAACCTGAGTTGTTGCTTTGAAAGCCACATCACCATTTCAGGAAGGTGAAAACTTTGTGCCTCTTGAAATTCCTTGCTTTTATCTTGGGAAGCAGTAGAATATTCAGCAAAGCAGTGTAAGTACATGGCTAGAATTCCTCACCACTGTTCCTGATAATAATACCAAGTCAGTGCTGGGTTTTGGTCACTACTGTGAATGTGAAACCCTGCCAGGATATAAATCAATATGTATTCTTATATTTTAAATTTTGGGCCTATTTGCATAAGTGTGGCATTTTCAGAATTCATTGAGCAGATCTGCTCCTTGCCATGTGGCTCATAGTTGGTCTTTGTCTAGATCAGGGCCTGGCAAACTTTTTCTTTGAAAGGCCGAGAAATAAATATTTTGGGTTTTGTGGGCTGTTCTGTCACAACTGTTCTACTGAATGGTAGTGCAAAAGGAGCCACAGATAATATATAAATAACTGTGTGATTGTGTTCTATTAAATCTCTACTTACTAAAACAGGTGGCAGGATCTGGCCCGTGGGCTGTGGTTTATCAATCCCTGGCCTCATCCCTAAGGAAAGGCGATGTATGTTTAAGGGAACCGAAACATGACATGTGTTTTATTTCCCCTTCATTCACCTTGTTTATGTAGCTTCTGGAGAGAGAGATACTGTCTCAGCATAACTTGCAACCCTGTTCATTGGCTTGCCTTTTTTTTCTCTCTCTGAAATCTCCTGGTTAAGCAGACATTGAGTATGCCCATACTCTTTCCATTAAATATCTTGGTTGCTTTCCCAGACTTCAAATTGCAAGGAATTTATCCCCAAAGAATGTTTGATACCAATTCTCAAGATACAATTTGAATATCATCTGCCTGTATAACAGAAAGAGGATTCCAAATCTTAACATTATTTAAGTTTCTTAAAAAATAATGACTCATTGAATTGGCTATTACTCAGCACTGTTAAGGTATAGTAAATGGTTTGTTTTCTTGTCTAACAGCTTTCTGTCAGCTCAAAGGATAAAACAGTATGGAAAATTTCATTTTAAGGCTACATACCAGGCATTAAATTTTGATTTTCTAGCTAAACTGAGATAAACTTGGATTGTATTATAATGAAGCCTTTTTTATACTAAGAACTTTCTAATAGGAAAGACCAAAAAGTAAATAACTAATCAAAAAATTACAAGTCATAGAATCATTTGTCCTCATACTTGTAATAGTTTCCTCATTGTTCCATTCCTGTAGAACAACCCTGCTCTATAGAACATCCCATCATGTTGTCACCATATAATGAGGATTGGTGGCATCAACTTTTTTACAGGGGGAATTACTAGCGGCATTAGAGTTGAGTGGTGGTGGCACCAGCAGTAGCTGCAGAGTAATATTTAACTGGATGGAGTGTTTCAGTAGTTTTCTTTTCTCTTCAAAACACCTATAAAAGCCATCTTTAGAATCCTCACCTTTCCTACCTAAGGTCATCTGTGTTGGCAGGGGAGTGGAGGAAGAAGAGTGCCACAGAAATTGCATTCTCAGACCTCAGCCTCCTTGCTGCCTGGCTACGTGAAACCTGCTGATCTCTAGTCTTCTGTAAATTAAACATCTGTGTTCCTTTGATTCATCAAGTATTGTACCTGTGCAGTATTTCATTGCCTTCACTCTGTCTCACCTCTGTGTTTTATGAGGTAAGAACACAGAACAATGGGGAAAGTATATTTTGCAGTCAAAATCCCTGTTATTGTAGATGAGCTATTTACATTTCTTGAGTTTGAGCTTCTTATGTAAAGTCAGAAGAATTATATCAATCATATATTTTATGGTACTTTTGAAAGTTAATGAGGATGACTTTTTAGTACTTTGCAAGTTACTCTGTACAAGTTAATTTTACTGTTTGTGTCTGGCCTTCCTTGTCCAGAAGAATATTCTACCATCATCAAATAACACAATCTATATTGTTATGGACCTTGAAACATTCTGCATAGAACTGCCCTTGTAAAAAGGTTAATTATGATAGAACGCCAAAGGGTACTGTTGAATAAATTGCAACCTTGAAAATACAGTTTCAAGTGCTAAAATCAACGGGTAAAATTTCAAGCAGTTACTGTTGAGACTTCTGATTTGGGCTTATTTTTGAAAGTAGTGCTTTCTCAATCTTCATTTTAATATTTGGGGCAGTTCTCTCTGTCTTTTAGCACTCTCTCCAAATCATTTGTTGATCTGATTTCAGTTGATCTGGAGAACAGTTGCTTTTCCAAATCTCCCTAAAGCAAATTTTGTATTTGCCATTATGGTATATTTAGAGTTGGATGGAGCCAAGAATAGCCTGTTAAGTTTGATGATCACCTTTGCTGTCATTTACACGTGATTCAATCACAAAAAGAAAGGAACTTAATTTTATGTAGATTATATGGGATATGAGTATAAGGCTCTAGCACCTTCTGCCATGTCAAATGAGCTAAACCCTGCCCAAAGAGCCAGCCAGGAAAACATATGATACCATTTGCAGTGGTAGAATGTTGCATGCTGTTCTTCTGTAATTATAATGGCCGGATCCATGTGGGATGGGTGAGTCTTACTTAACAATCATTAATCTACTGAGTCTTCATATCAGCATCCCATCTTGAGGAACAGCAGTACTTGGCTGGATGAGTAGGGCTTTGATTTCATTGTAATAAGGACAGCTTTGTTAAAATTCTGCTGCTCGGTGGTGCCTAAGGATTCTGGGAGGAGAAGGTTTTTCTTTTTTCTTTCTCTCTCTTTCTTTCTGTTTTACATGGTGGGGATGGATTGTTTCTCACTCTCTCATCCCTTAGGTTACTGTTTGCGCTCTCCCTTGATCTCCTGCTTGTCCCTTTATTTCCCCTTGTTGTGAAAGTTTCTTTCTATGTGACCAGGAATCTGTTTAGCAGACCATATTGTGAGTGAAGGGCCAGCGTTTGTTGCCTGATTTTGGCAACGCTGGGCAGTCAGCTGGGATGTAATTAAGACTCTGAGAACAGGCTGTCTTCTCCACGGGAAGGGCATGTTAGATGGTGCTGGGATTTGGGGCTGTCAGTTTGGCCAAGGCTAGAGACAGAGAGCTAGGGACAGAGATATTTCCTTTCATTTATAATCCCTTTATGTACAGTGTATGCACTTGGCGAAGTTTACATATAACCTAGTAGCTAGAGTTTACAAGCCAACGCAAGGAAATTAGCATATGTTACATGTATATTTTAGTAATATTTTAAAGCAAGTGCATATTTCCAAAGTGAATTATGCATGGATGACAGCAATAGGGTTGTGTTGCAATGGGTGTCAAATCCCACAACTTTTTGTCGAGACTGTGGATTTTACACTAAAAAGGCAGAAAGACTAAACGAAGTAAAACAGTTTTAATTTTTAACAGTTTGGTTCAGCCCAAGGAGCCAGGCTGTGACAGATATAACTGACATTTGAATAATTGGATTAATTTAGAGAAGGGCAAATCCGGTTTTGACGGTTGTACTTGTGTGTGTGTCTTTTTTTTTTTTTTTTTTTGTCTGCAGGAATGGAGTTGTGTGGGTTAAATCTGCACTTGGTGTGGTGTCAGGCAAGGCTTGAGGAACTACAATTTGTGAAATTTTGTATATTAGTTTTATATATATATATGTACGTGTATGTGTTCACATCGTATTACATATTCATCATATGTTATATAAAGGAAGCTCGCCATGTATATGCTATTCAGCTCTGCCAGTGACAAATGGGTATACACCTTACACAGATAAGCACAGTGCTGTGCACTTGGGAACTTAGTAAGTCCAGTCTGCGAATAATGTACACAACTTCTTAGACCGTAGAGAAAATATTCAGGCAAGGAAGTTCCCTGTACATTGGCAAGCCCTTTCCTCTCAGATCAATGTGCTGTAAAACATCACAATGTAGCGGAAGGCACACCTAATTTGGTATCTAGGGTATCCATGGCTGCATTGCACATGGTTAATTTCTCATCCCTAAATTCCTTCAGATCTCTATGGCTTTTTTTTTTTAGCTCTTTGTTTAAAGATAATCTCTGGAACATAAATCCAAGTACAACGCTGTAATACCACCCTCTTCCAGAAATTCTCTTAATAAAACGAATCATCTAAAATCAGCAGGCCAGAACCAGAAGCTGTGGCAGCTAGCCTTGAATTGTGGCTCTGGGCTGGCTCTCAGAGTCTTTTCCCCAGCAGGACATTAATAGACATTAACACTTGGGCAAGAAGTGTTGATGTGTGGTTTATAATGTTAGCACCCAGTTAGGCAGGTATAACACATGCGCTAGGAATCTTGTACCAACACATGTGTGCGTTGAGTCAGATTAATGAGAACCATAAAAGGAGAGACATTCCACCCGGGCTGGGCACCGCATCTTACCCCCTCTTACCAAGCAAGCCCGACGCTCCCCTGGGAGGGCAGTGCTGGCGGGATGTTTCAGTATTAGCGTGAGGAGGATGTTAGGAGGTTTTATTCTTCTGTGTGTTATATGATCTAGAAGCCCAGAGTGTCAGTATTTCATATTAAAGCTCCTTCTCACCTAATGCTACTCAGGCTGAGAGAAAAGGTACTTTTATGACACTCACTGCTAGACCTGGAGGCAGCAGTTACTGCTTTCCTCTTAAGCTTACCTGGCTCTTATTCAAGTGTTTCTGAATAGTTCTGAGACACTTTGTGTTTTACTTTGTAAATGGGGCAATGGAGCATTCTTGTCTCCTGACTGGCCCTCCTCAGAGGATTCTCAAAGCCTTTCAAAATTGTGTGTTTTTCTGGGGCAGCCTTGAAAGTCCCAGGGGTGAAGTTGCCATCTGTCCTTTATATTAAAAGAATCTTCTGTGTTGTATACCTGATGTGCTTGTCCCAGAGATAGATGTTGTTAATTAAAGAATAGCATTTGTCCTTTATGTGAAATAAATCTTCTCTCTTGACTGAAGAACAGGTTTTTCAGCTTTAGGAACCAGGTAAGGAATTCTACCAAATGTCCTGGTGTTTTAGTAGAAGTCCTAGATCTGTGATCTGTCATTCTGCTTTCTGTAGATAGACATATAGACTATGAAAATGTTTACCCCAACTCTTTTTTTTTTTTTTTGGCTTGTTTTGTATGAATTTATTTACTAAGATTATGGCCTGTCACAGGAACTTAGATAAATAAAATTTAACTTACACTGGTAATGTAATTCATGAGTTCTTAGTGAAGATTCAGAAGCAGGAAGGTTGTAAACATCTCCCCATACCGTATCTTTATCCAGTAGCTGTGACAACGCTCAAGTCCTCCAGTGCCCCCTCTCTGCTTTGCACATTCTCTGTTCCTATACTTTCCATCTCTGGGAAAATAAAAATGCAAACACCTGTTCTTAACAGAAGGAGCCAGGGTTCTGCTGGACCCCAGCTGGAGTACGTGCAGGGAGAGAAGAAGCGTCTTCCAAAACGTGCTCAGTCACTCTGTCCGAAAGCAGACAGTGAGGTGGCCGTGCAGTGTGGGAAGGCTCAGGATAGCGAGGCTGTGAACTGCCTCCAAAGTGTGTTTACTTCTGTTGTTCGGTTATGCCCAGAAAAGGGGGGTGGCCAAGGCCTTGACAGGGACTAACCTCACGGGAAGAATAGGAAGACAGCACCAGCAGAGACTATTGTCCGCAGAACTGTCCTGGATAGAGAACATGTGGATTGAGAAACAACCGTCCATTTACTGATAGGAAAGACCCCATAAATACCCGGGGCATGGTGAGAATAGCGGACTCTTGGTAACTAACTAAAGCTCAGCTTTAACGTACAACAATTCACCTGTTAAAGGGGCGTGCAAAATAGCTACCGCTTGTCACCATCCATCTTTTTCTTCATTGCATAGCCGGGGCATAGGACAGGCGACTGAAGAGTGCAGCAGGCTGGGGTTAAAAGACTCCAGGAGCGGTGGCAGCTGTGCCAAATAGCTGAGCACCAAAAGCTATCTCCGAGGGACAGCCACTTCCTGACTCCAAAGGCTTGTTACCTTGTGGGGCTGTTTTGAAAACAGTGGGACAGATAAAACTCATCTGTAGTGAGATGTCTGTTATGGGCTCCTGGTTTGCACATGCTGATATGTGTAATGCAGTAAAATTTTCTAAGTGAGGATATCTATACAATATACTGACAGTGTAGAAGTCAGAAGGGAGGGGTGGGGGGAGAAACTGAATCAGTCCCAAGCAACGGTTATTATTTTTGCATATTTCCCTTTGATCTTTGTTTACTATGTATGCATTTCGTATGCATATTTTAAAAAGACTTGTGATCTTAGGTGTCTGCAATTTTTCCCTTACCATAATAGACAGCTTTCTTACAGAATTTCTGATGGTTACAGGATATTCCATCAAGTGAATATATCACAATATGCAAAATAATTGATTTCCCTATTGTTAGACATTTAAGTCGCTTTTGATTTGACATTTTTGTAATGTTACAATTACATATTTGCTAATCCTCGCCCCGCCCCTCCATTTGAGATTAGTTCCTTAGAATCTGAAAGGGTTACTAAGTCAGAAGGTATTTCCAGTGGCATAAGCCTGTAAGCCTATCACTGTGGGAGACTGTGGCCGGGGGATTGCAAGTGTGAGCTGGGGATGGGCAAATTAACAACTTAGTGAGACCCTTCCTCAAAAAAAAAAATAAAAAATAAAAAATGGACGGAGATGTAGCTTAGTGTGAAGACCCTGGTTCAATCCCCAGTACCACACACAAAAAATATACAAATGTTTTTATGGCTTTCAGTATATATTACTAAATTTCTTTCCAAAAGTGTTGTGCCACTTGACACCGCAGTCTGCCAAGTATGAGTGTACAAATGTTCAATATAGTCTTGCAAGTGTTACTGTAGTTTAGAGACCTCCCTTCGTGGAAAGGTAAAAATAGGACTACCTTGATGTTTGAGTTTATAATTTTGTAAGGGGTTCCTGTGAATCTGTTGGCTAATTGTATTGATTCTCATAACATCTTTGTTTTCTAAGGCAACATTTTGTTGAGTTTTTCTTCACTTTTTACACGTGCGGTTTTCAAAGTTCCCGTGCTAACAATTGATAAATAATTTGGGGAGGCCCTCCTGACTAAGGCTTTCCTCCAGTGGGCTCCCCTATCTCACATGGCTGCAGCTGCTGTTTTTAACTGTGCATTAACTTGGAGTTGGGCCAACGCCCAAGCAGGATCCCCTTCCTGAAGAGTGGCTGTGGCGTGTCTGGTGAACCACAGCTCAGGGCTGTATCTGCCAGTATCTTTTGGCAGAGGCGTCGGATAAAGTCTCCTCTTCACTGTTGTATGAGATGCTGTCACAGATTTGGACGATGATTGTCTAATGCCATTTTTTTTTTTTGTAACAGCTAATCTACTCATCTTAGATGGGTTTGTCTGTTTCTTTCTCCCTTCCCTCCTTCATTACTCTGCTTGGTGCATAATCTAACTACAAAGGAAGCGTAATCCTGAGTTTCTTGTAGCATGGTCTGATGGACAGGGCACTAAGCCAGTAATTTAGAGGCAGAGGAGTCTATAATTGGCTTTGTCCTTTGTTTACTAACAGCTTAAGAACAACAAATACCCCACTCTGAAAGGCTTTTTAACATTTTTCATGTGTTTTTAAATGTTTATAATAGTACTATGAGGTAACCAATATAATTGTCCCCATTTAGATGAGGAAACTAAGGCTTAGAGAGATGAAATATTTATTCCGTATCATACTTCATCTCATTAAACTAGAGTGTGTTATTTCTGTAGCTCTCAGTTTCTCATCTGAAAAATGGAATGACTTCTTTTTAAACGCAATGTGGTAGCATGGAACTAGCATGGTGTTGTGTATATATTAAGTCCCGTTAAGTGTTGAAACTCAGGACATATAACAAGCTATGGTTATTAACTAGTTTACCTCTCTGACCCTCAGCTTCCTCATTCATAAAAGGTAATGGCTGAACCAGATTCATTTCATTGGTTGCTCTTTTCAGCTGTAACATTTCCTCATTGGTTGCAGATTCAGATTTTGGTGAGGAAAGGTATGTGTGGTTCCCAGAGGCTGTATGTGCTGCCCACAAAGTCCCTCTTCATTTCAAGTATATCTGCTGCTCTCAGCCAGTTTTGGGGGGGAGAAATGTAGACCTCTGTGGAGGCGGAGTTGTCCTCTTCGGTGTGCACACAGAGGGAAACACAGTGAAGCAGTTGACGCCAGCGTCTGCTGGCCGCTTCAGTGCCGCTTCGGCCCTGCTTGCTTTGGCTCTGAGGATATTGTGACGCTTTAACTGAAATACAGGCAATGGAATATACCTTGTTTCTGTTTTTTCTCATACTTCACTCTGAGTTGGGAAATTAATTAGCCGAGGTGGTTAATGGAGAAAGGAAGACACTAAGTTATCCACAGAAATGCTTAACATCATACATTATAATTTTAAAAATTGGGGTTTAGGTTCCCAGATGGCACTTAGCCTCCTAAAAAAGGATCATTGGGCATAGACAAGAAGCAGGTGGCCTGGCAGAAAGACTAGGAGTTATTTTTGCCACTGGGTTCCAGCCATTTCATAGTTTAACAGTGGCAAGACTGCTCAGCAGGGGGCTGACCCCACATGCTCTCCTTGTGGTGGCAGTGGGGTGCTCCCACCTCTACTGCTGGGAATAATCTTGATCAAATCTAGGTCACAGTTATACACTCAGAAAGTCTGTGTCTAAACTTATTTCCTTGTACTACTTAATTGCTTCTAAATCTGATTCATTTACAGTGAAATACTAGCCTGAATTGGCCGCCTGTCCTATGTGCCTCTTTAAAGCAGTTTGTTAAAAGCCCGTGCAATGATGGTGTCCTGACATCTTCTTTTAGGTCAACCTCAGGTCAGCAGGCTGTCTGCTCACGTCCTTTTGCCTTTCCTTTGCAGGGTCTGACTTCTAAGGATGGCATGGTGGACCCTAAGTTTAGAAGCCTAGATTCTACTTCTGACTCTGCCTCTCCCTACAATTCATTTTTACTTTTATAAGATGAAAGGATTTAGGCTAGGTCATGGATTTCAAATGGAAATGTTGATGGGAATGTTGGTGGGACAGCCACTATTAGGGACATGAAGATATTTTGGGGGCTAAAGGTGAAATGCATTTCTTCATTGGGTGATAGCTTCATCAGCCTATATATTTTCAAAACTTTTTAAATTCATATTAAAGTATATATCCCTAGAACAAAGTAAATATAAAATGAGTGATACATGCTTGATGATAATCTGCCTATTTAAAGGGGGCAAGGATGAACTCTAGCCACTGGCTTCTATATACAGTGTAGACATAGCATTGCTCCATTATCAAGAAAAACCAGAAATTCTGATATTGATAGAAAATGTCAGGATATATAGTGTCACGGGCCTTCCCATTTGGTCAGTATCAGGTTATCTCAGAAATAAATGCGTCATAATTTGGCAGTAACAATCATTTTAGCTCCAACATTGGATGATTCTGTTTTACTGGAGTCCTTAGACAAAAATAAAAATTAAACTTACCTACACGAGCTTTTTCCACCTGTGAAATGTTGATGCTTGGCTAATCTTACGGGAGTCTGGTAAGGAACACATGAGACGCTTGGTACTAAAACCCTTTGAAACGTGAGTAAGATATATATATATATATGCTGGCCACTGTTACTTTTATGATTATAAAGAATTGTTGAATTTTTAGAATTATAATTATTCAGAAGTAAGGCAGTACGCTTTATGAAAGATGGCTAACAAAGCATCAGGAATTCACCATGAGCAAACTACTTGCGTGAAGATATCACACAGACTTTTCATTGTCTTTAGAGGGGAGCAGTTCTGTTGTGTGTGGAGAAAAAAGAAAGAGAGAAGATGTTTGTGTAGCTGCTCATGTAAATTGTAAAAACCGGGAGCTGAGGCTCAGGGTCCAGCGGTAACATGTAAGGAAATGAAGTTGCTGGTGGTAAGGATTTCTTGTTCTGTGCACTCACTGCCTGGGAAGCGGAATGCTCCAGACTTGTCACTGACATTGTGTGAACAAGCAGCCTGTATTGGAAGGTGGTAAATGTATTATCTTAAATGTCATTCTGCCCTGTTTTAGAGTTGCAAGGAGAGTTTTGATATTGAGTTGTTGGTTAGGATATTCTATACCAATCCTTTATGATGAAATAATCTCCTCAAGTTACATCCAGAAATGTCAAAGTTGCTTATTTCCTCAGTCACCCATAGCAATGTTTCCATTACAAGATATGCAGAGAAGATTGTGTAATAACGTCAAATTATTTATAGAAGCATTTCCTACGAATTGCTACTCTCCTTGAGTTCTGTATTTATTTTTTGTTTGTGTATTTAATACGGAGATTTGTTTTTGTGTTTATGTATTTTTTTCTATCTCTAAATTGACTTCAGCTGAAGATGTTACATTTATGTATGGACACATTGGAAACTTGATAATACTGGCATTGAAAAACAAAGTACAATCAACCTAGCATTTTTTTAAAATACAAAGACTTGCTTAATTTGTTTTAAATATTGTAATTTTTTGGTTTTATATAACAGGCATATCTTAATGTTTTATAAGGGTTATAATCACAACATATTTAAAACTTATGTATTTAGTACAAAGTAGCATAAAAATGTGACAAAAGAAGTTTTATCTTATGAAGATTCATGCATTATTGTTTCTTTAATATTTCTTTAAAATTTCACCTTTAATAAAATTATCTCTAGTACACAGAATTTTGTTATTTGTATAAAAATTTGATCCTATAAATTTTTTGATTGACTTGATTTGTTTTATTTTGAGACAAGAACTTGCTGTGTAGCTGAATTTGACTTCAGAGTCTTTTGACTAACCATGAACATCTGATTGTCCTGCCTCAGCCTCCCCAGTGCTAGGATTGTAGGTTTGCAGGACATACATCTGGTCCTGCGAATTTGTGTGGCAATAAATGCAAGTAGATTTTAAAAGCTCGAGTTTTACTTTCAAAATTATTCTAAATATTGGCTTTTTTGCACCAAAATAAAATAATTCTATGCACAGATACTGAAGATATCCAATTAGTCTGTGGATAGTGATTCCAAGCCTGTCTCCGCTGTTCTTACTATATAGTCTTTGAAAAAGAATGTGATTGTATTTTAAAAATTCAAAGCTATAAGTGACACTAGATTGGTCCATATGAAATTGCTACCATATAAATCAAAACAGTCAGCAGTGTTTATGGCCTGCCCTAAAGCTAGTATTTATATTGCATTTACTATCTGGCCAATATGTGCTCGATATATATGAATTGATACCAACTACACCACCCTCTGAGTTACACTAATAATCCCCTCTAAGGAAGAGTCTGTGGTACAGACTGAGTAACTGACAGAACTAGTCACTCTTTTTCCAGAATCTTTGTTACTGCTCTGAGCTCTGTCTCCAGAATAGCCAGGTCCTTGCTTTTCCACTCAAAAGTATTTTTCTCTTCTGACAAAAGTGATTTGGTCAGCTTCCTCTGTGTCTAGATCTTCCTCTTAGGCACTTGTATACATTTGTATGTTTACCAATAGAAAATATAGTCTTTTTCTGTTTATTCCTTCCTTTTCCTGTATAACATCTTAACTTTCATGTCGTCCTTTCTCTTTGCTTTTCCTCTTTCTTTTTTAAAATGGCATGATCCGTGTAGTTCTACAACGTTGAGTTTTACTCTAAACGAACTTACAAAGCTACTCATGCTAATATACAGAAGTCTAACTCATTTCCTTTTGACTGTAACATGATATTCTATAGTGTGTATGGTAGATGTATCATATTTCATGTAACTATCTTGTTATTAAAGATGCTCAGTTGTTTTTCTTTCCCTCCATCTTTGCAATTAGAAAACATATTGCAGTGAAAAAACTCATTGTGCTTCTTGGTCTGTATATAGAGTCTTCCTGCAGCATAGGTCCCAAGAAGTGGTATTGATAGGCCAAAGTCTGTGCACATTTAAATTTTGTCAACTGTCTGATAACACTTTATTTATTTTTATTCTTAACAACTCTGTATGAAGAATTGATTGCAATCTGTCAGTCTTGTTGTTGCCATTTTGTTAGGTGAAAATACTATTTCATGCTTTTTATTTGCATGTTTGTAATTATTGCTGAGCCCTTTCTTCCCACTTATATCTTCTCAGACTGCCTGTTAATATCCTTTACTTGTTAGGTTGTTTATTTTTCTGTTACTGATTTATAGTTTTTTATTTGCTCTGGATATCAGTCCTTACACATTTGACATGTTACAAATAGGCTCCATCATTTCTTTTTTTAATTTATGTCTTTTAGTTTACGTTTATGTCTTTTCAGTTTATTCTTGTCAAGTATGTTATTCTTTTCTTTAAAGTTTTTGCACATTATACTGTTTTACAACCACCTTTTTGACTCCATGTGTTTTAAGTAAGTTGACTTTTATTGTGTACTGATGTTTTTATAATTTTGTTTTTAATATTTATTTTTTCAGTTCACCTGAACTTCACCTTTTGACTGGTTGTACGATAAAAATGAACTTTCTTCTTTTCAAACAGCCAGTTGACACACCACTTAGGGAAATAAGTAGTCTTGGCTCCACTGATGGGAGAAGACATTTGTGTCATATACTGGATTCCCAAAACCCTTTGTACCGGTTTGCACATTGCCAATTCTGTTTCATATATGTTTTTTACCTGACTACCAGAACTTCATATTTTAAGGCATAGAGCTTCCTGCTTTTCCATCTTTCTTTCTTTTCATCTTTCTTTCTTAATTCTTTCTTTCCCTTTGCCCCTCTCTCTCCCTTCCATCCTACCTATCTTTTTAAATGCCTTTTACTTCAAGATGAACAATGTAATCAGGTAGTCAAAATTTTTATTTTAAAATGTCTGGATTTTTATTATAAATTCATTGAATTTATAGATTTATATATTGTAAAATTAAAAATATTTTCACCTCATCCATTTATATGCTATATTTCTTCATTTACTTGTGTCTTTTTCTGTGTTCTAAAGTGGCTTGAAAAATATTTTTACCTCCTCATGAGTTTTCTTTTCCAAAATATTTCAGAGTGTTGGTTTATATTTTAATGGAAATATAGGAATGTCACGTAGCCATTGAATTTTTACATTTACCTAGTTTTGTGGCAGGGTCTTTTTTTTTGAGACAGGGTCTCGCTCTGTGGTCCAGGCTGGTCCTGAATTCACTTAAGAGCCCAGGCTGGCCTTGGACTCACGGCAATCCTCCTGTCTAAGCCTCCCGAGTGCTGGGATTACAGGCGTGCGACACCATGCCCAGCTTATGTGGTGCTGGGGAATCGAACTTGGGTACTTAGTGCTTGGCTTACCACTTGCTCAAGCACTTTAACCGCTGAGCCATTCCTCCAGCCCCTACATTTACCTAGTTATGTTAGTTTTTCACTGAGATTTCTAGGTAAGGAGTTAATATAAATAACAGAGATGTCACTTTTTTCCTATCTTATAATACACTTTTTGAAGTTTTTTCTTCCTGTCTTAGCTAAGATTTCTAGAATAAAGTAGAATATTAGGAGGGACAGTAGGTATCCTTTTACTTTTCCTGTTGCTAATTGGAATAGTTCTAATGTTTTGCAGTAAAGGGTGAAACTTGTTGAAATTTCTGGTAAATAGCTTTTATTAAGAAAGTCCTATTCACTTTCATATGTGTGGTATTTAGTCAGACACTGTTTAGGAGGAGGGAGTGACCTACTAAGATGGTCTCACGGCTTTGTCCTTTAATCTTCAAATGTAACATACTGTATTATTAGATTCTTGCTGAAGAACCATCCTTGCACTCCTAGGGTAAAACTTACTTGATCCTGGTGGAATCTGTGCAGGGACTCGATGTTACAGTCTTTACAGGTGAGATTCTATCATGGAGGTATTTTCTGGTACTTTCTGACCCTTGTTAACAGTTCTCCATTAAACTCAATCTGTCCCATTTTTCCTGACCTTTTTGATGTTTGTCCAAAACCTGATAGATTTTTGGCTACTAAAGCATAACGCTTTTCCTTGCAAGTTCCCACAAATCTTTGGAGCTTATTACTATTTATAGTAGCTATCTAGAGGAAAGGCATGAGCTTGCTCTTCAGTCTTTTTGCCCCCCCTTCTGACTCTGCAGTGGGAAAAGAGAGTAAATTTTTACTGAAGCATAAGGCTGCACCTTTGTGAAACCTGTGATCCCTTCCTTTCAGACGGAAAGTAAACATTTTCTTTGTTCTTGGTGCTTTGAAGCTATAGTCTGAGTCTTATTTTTTGTCAAATATGCTTTTAGAAATAGAATTTACTATTTTATAGTGAGAAACACAGGATTTGGAAAAGAAAATATTGTATAGTTTTATGCAGGGATGTTAGCCATCAAAAGTATGTTGGCCATGCAGGTTTCCTTCAGGGCTGGTATGAATGATTCCCAGTGAGGCATATCAGACCGCCGCCACCAACTGACTGGGGCTTGCGAGTTAGGTGAAACCTATTTGTTCTGTCATGGAAACAGTAGCGAGTAGGAGCCAGGAGGCTGAGACGTTCAGTCTCTATCTTGTTATACCAGATCCAGTGGATCTTAGTTTTCTTAGTTTTCACAATTATATAAGAAAGGAATTAAATTGGGTGATCTCTAATGGGCCTTCTCTTTTAAATGGTTTCTCATTCATGTCACATGTGATTCTTCAGCGTTACTTTTGGTAGCCCTGGCTCCCCACTGAACTGTATATTTGTAATTTTATTATCACCATTTTTTTGGTTTCTTGTTCACATACACTTTTTGAGATTCTAAATCTGCTGTTTATTAATTTTTCTTTTGTTGCTTGGTACTTTCCCCTGCTTGTAAAATTAATACTAACTCTAAAAAAATTAAAAATTGTAGACTAGCAAAAAGAAGAAAGTAAAAATTACCCATAATTCTACCTACACTGTTAACATTGGTATTTGATTAGAAGTGTTTCTGTATTTAAATTTTTGTACTCTTTTTCGCAGAATATTATTTTATCATTTCCTAATTTTCTAATTTTTCTCAAAATATATGTTATTTTTGCTTTGTCTCTTTCATTTTTTACTTTTAAATATTATGATAGTTATCTCTTAATAAGAATCTTTGATGCTTTTTAGTAGATTCCTAGATTTTAATAGATATAGAATGATTAGATCAAAGACAGTGTATATTTTAAGTTCCTAACAAATTTTGAATACGTTGTAAATGTATTTAGAATGAATGTTTGAGTGAAGCAATGTTAATTTGGCCTCTCAAAATATATACCATTTTATAATTTTGTTTATAGTTTTGAAAATATCTGTTTCTGTTTGGTAGCATGGAATGTTACCATTAAAAAAAGTCTTTTCCAAAATTCAGGATAAACTATGACATCTCTCTTTTATATTCATTACTCTAGTTGAACATTTTTCAAATTTATGGCTTTGTCCTTATGTTTGTAAATTTCTTGTCTTCTTCCCCCCCCCCCCCCCAATATATACACATTAATCATAAATAGCTCATTAGAAAGTTCTTACCATGTAACTTAGAATCATACATAACCTTTTCTGGGCAAAGACTCCATTGTAGAGGAAAGAGAACTAGAAGTTCCCTATACATCTCATGATCTTACCTTCCCTCACTCTGCTTTCCTAAGTAACAGTCAATACTTAAGAAGTACTGGTGTACTTCAGTCAATTCTTATTAATAGTTTAGAAATCCTTTCGGTTTTGCACCCTTCCTGGGAGTCTGTCACCTGTTCTCTTCCTGGGAGCTAGTTTGCTGCCCCTGGAAGGCGTGAGCTAAAAGCAGTTCACAGCCAGGTCCTCCTGAAGTCTGGTCTGTGATCTTCTGCCCTGGCTTCTCCCTTTGTCATGCGACTGCTCCTGGCTCTTTATTTTCCTGAGAGGACCAGGCTTGCTGATCTCAGCTCCCCATGTGTGTCAAAATAAGAAAACGGATCTCATCCCTGAGTCAAGAAGCGGGTCGTCATAAGATCTGGTGACTTTGCTTTCTTTCATTATGTGTCCTAATTACTTTGGCGGTACCCTTTCTAACTTGATGTGGTGGAGTCATTTTCCCAAACAGTGCTGAAATTAGTAACTCAAGGTAAGACTCTTTGACATACTTTTTCTACTTGGAGATCAGAACACCTGGAAATAGATCTGCTTTCTATATTTTTCATGTTCAGTCTTCATAAACAGGTAGCACCCTTTTTCTGCTTGCCCAAAAGTGCTGAAAAGGCAAGGCGAGCCCTTAGTCCCCAACTTGTACAACTTGCATGAGCGCCTCTCCTCTCTGGCAAGGTAAGATGCAAAAAGCCATCTGTAAACCTTTCACGTACAGATCCCACGTAGCATTAAGCAGTCACTTGCAACCATCTGCATCTTTGCTCTGGTCTTTAAGTTTGTTCTTATCAATAAATCTAAATAGAAAGTCCCTAAGCAGAGAAGCTTCCACATTTTAATAAATTACAACTTTTTTATTGCAACATTGTTATACACACATACCTCCACCTGCCTTGAAGCAACTGTAACTAATATATCAGTTAGATGCAAAAACCACCTCCTGATGTAGGTTGGAATTCCAGTTTCAAAATTCCCACAGATTCACATTGTGCTCAGGTATAAACTAAATGTGGTCAGTTTACCTCACAGAGGTAGCCCTGGTTCCTCCACACTGTCTGTGGCCTCACAAGCCATTCTTAATGTTCTGATGGCATATGAAAGGGCCAGTATTCCCTGGTATTCCCCCCAGATCATCACACCAAAACACAAAGCCATTACCCCTAGATAATATACGCAGACAAAAGGGAACCTGTAGTCTTTCTGCATTTTTAGGGCCATTCTGAACCTAATTTCAATATTGTGATCTTGGGCTTCAGAGAAAAATTTAGCAGTCACTCGCCTGCCTGCTCTCTTATTAGAAAGCATTATGGAGGAGGCATCAGGGTTCATCTCAGTCCTGCTATGGGTGGGAGTCGAGGATCACACCTGTATGAGAGGGCAAGTACAAGGCTGTCTCTCCCTCTCTCTCTCTGCCCAAATTTGTGAATTTGATCTAATATGAAACACTATGTGAAAATTTTCTTAGGGTAAATTAAGTATCTAGTAATTCTTATTAATGTTCTTGTGTCCATAGTATAACCAATGAAGTGGGGAAGAAAACCTTGATTATATTCATGCTCTGTAACGCTGCTGCTAACAGAGGTGTTTCCGGAAAATAGCAACAGTTTGTCTTAAAGGTTCCCATAGGCTTCACCTTCTCCCACACCAGGTTCAGTAGCGACCATTCTAGTACCTGTTTGCAAGAACTTGCTCATCCTCTCTGGTTCAAATTCATCTCGTCAAGTGACAGAAAGCTCAGGAATACTGCTCTCCTAGAAGCTATGCCCAAGAAACTTAGTTTCCTAACTGGGCTCTGCAGCTCTTCAAACTTCGTCACCTTTCACCTGAATCTCTTCTATGTTTTGCAAATGAGGAGTTGATGCGAAAATATGCAGCTGGAAGCTGGCAAAGTTTTAAGTAGGTAAAGCTTGTGGTGTTAAGATCATAGCCCCAAATTACTTAAGGGCTTCGGCTAACATGGAAATAAGACTCTTTACTGCTGAGAGATTGGATATTCAGATAGATTTTTTTATGAAGGAAATAAATATTTCAGCATGCAAACACTACTCATGCGGATAGTGATGCTTCAAAACAAGGTCATAGGTCAGGGTTTTTCTGTTTGTTTTGGGGGATGGCTCCAAGTTTAAAGGTATTGCATTACTACCTACCCCAAGCCTCACATGGTAAAGTAATTACTGCTAGCTAGGGCAAAATATGTACATTCATTTTTATTTCCAAAGATCCTGAAAGTTCTTTCTGTATTTTTTTCATGGTCCTCATTATTTAAAAAAAAAAAAAAGTGTCACGAGGAATGATGATTTTTCTCCATCATAAGCACAAAAGAGCCAACCAGAAAAATGTATGCCTTAGTGGTCCCACTTTTTTTAGCAAACTTAATTTTAGAGTAATAAGTAAGAACAAATAAGACTAGAATCTTTTTTTAAAAGAGAATATGCAATTCATTTCATAGTTTGCCTTTACAACATGCAGCAACCCCTGGGTTACTGGATAATGTTTAGAGGAGATGCTGACCTGATGTTTAGCCAGCCTGAGTGCATTGGGGTGTAGGATGTATGCAGGCAAGCTGAAGGACGTGTGGCATGCATTGTTCTGAAAGTCATACACTGACTTTCTCAGTAGAGTGGAATTTTGGTGACTGATGGAATTGCTACACAGAACTTAAGAATTTCTGAAACACTTTTCTGTCTGCCTTCAAGTAGGTAAGAAGATTATTTGCTGGGAAAATTAATTAATGAATACACACACACCAACATCACCACCACCATGGGGACGGCCATCACCGCCCCAGCCAGCAGCGATCTCAAGGAAATATGGACCCACTATTGTAGAATGCTCAGATATTTTTTCCTCATGGGAAACCAGGAATTCAGAATTTTAAATGAAATGTAGAAACACTTTTGCAACTTATTTGGGGACAGGATTTGGTCTTTAAACTCAATTTTCAAAAATTGACAGAAGACGGTACCTTCCCCTTCTGCAAGGGAGATGGTTTACAGCCTGAAGCTTTCTGAGCAATCCCTGTTCTGTGGCTTATAGCCGTATTGTGACAAATGCAGTCACCCTAAAATTGGGGCACCTTGTCTCATATCATTTTTTAAATCATATAGACCTTTTGTCAAAACTGGCTTTTAAGGAAATATTGTTCCAGAAAGTTTATAGGGAAAAGTCACTCTCATCTTACTTTTCGCACTGACACTTCACCTACCACAAAATGATTACTTTCCCTTTCTCCCGCCCCTCTCCCATCAGGTGGCCTTTGGAATGTGAGTTTTCTTTTAAAGCGCAAGCCGAGGCAGGACAGTTACTCTCCTTTTCTGTCCCTGCACTCTGAAGCCTGAGCAGAAAGAAGAGAGTTCTGCAGTAGAGAAGCATCACTTTAAAGTGTAATTTTGACAAATGACTGATTTCATGCCGATCAGATAGACAAGAGAAGACCTTGCTAAGTCAGTGATGTTGTAATGTGATTATTTTGTTTTAATTTTTCCCATTTTATTGATATGCATAAGTGCAAAATTTAAGGTTTACATTGATTTTAAGCATTTTGTGCACATACATATCTTGTCATGGTACCAAGACCTTCCCCCACTCTCCTTTGACCCACCCCCTACTCACCTCCTCGAAGCCCCTCTCCCTCACTCCCCCTGTTCCCTTTATTTTTCACTTTAAGTTCCGTGAGATAATTGTGATCTGGGGTTCTCATATTAGAGAGACCATTTGATATTTCGTCTTCTGCTTCTGACTCACTTCACTAAGCATGATGGTCTCAAGTTTCCTCCATTTTCCTACAAAAGCCTCCAAGCTGTCAGACTTTATAGATGCATAGTATTCCATTGTGTATAAAACCACAGTTTGTGTATTTATTGGTGTGTTGATGGGTATTTTGGTGTCTTCCACATTTTAGCTATTGTTAGTTGTGCTTCTGTGAACATGGGTATACATGTATCTCTGTTATGTGTTGTTTTTAACTCCTTTGGGAATATTCCCAGGAGAGGTATCGCTGGATCAAAGGGGATATTTATTTCCAATCTTTTGAGAAAGCTCCATACTCCTTTCCGTAGTGGTTGTACCAATTTACATTCCCACCAGCAGTGCAGGAGGGTTCCTTTCTCCCCACAGCCTCGCCAGCACTGATTTCTATTTGAGTTGTTGATATAGGCCAATTTCTCTGGAATTAGATGGTGTCTTAGTGATGTTTTGGTTTGTAGTTCTCTTCTTGTGGCTAGGGATGTTGAACATCTTTTCATGTGTTTACTGGCCATTTGAACTTCTTCATGAGTGAACTGCCTCTTCATTTCCTTTGCCATTTTTCAGTAGGATCCTTGATTTTGGGGGACTTACTTTTCTTCAGTTCCCTGTATATTCTGGTGATGGGCCTCCTATCTGAGGTGTTGGTGGTAAATATTTTTTCCCTGTCTGTTGCAATTTCTATCAAAATACCAATATGGTTATTTTAATATTGATTGTTTTGCTTTCTTTTGGCTTGTTGATCTGTCATCTTTTTTTCCTGGCATTTACAGTAAGTTTCTGGGGCAGAGAGTTTAATGAGGGAAATGTTAGTTTTGCAAAGCAGAGAGTGCAGTGTTGAGTAGAGAAATGACATTGTGTCCTCAGCTGCCATTGATGTCCTTCCAGATAGGTGAAGTTGAGTTTAAAACCTGCCATTAATGCCTGGCCTCTGGCAAGAGTGGCCCAAGGTTGCCTTTTTGTTCCAGCCTTTTTGTGTGTGGAGGGGTTAAAAGGAAGAGGGAGAAGGGTGGCAATTAGTCAATGACATTTATGACCCATTTATA
The DNA here is from genome assembly GCA_004027205.1 of Ctenodactylus gundi. NCBI lineage: Eukaryota > Metazoa > Chordata > Mammalia > Rodentia > Ctenodactylidae > Ctenodactylus > Ctenodactylus gundi. The sequence continues at coordinate 452,956 of PVKB01000078.1, forward strand.
AAATACAAATGAAATAATTGGTTGCAAAATCGTGACAGGCCTTTACTTGTCTTTTACAAACTTGTTCTCAACATATTGTGAAACTTTACGAACACTCCTTGCAGAAAGTGAATAGTACCCAGTCTGAAGAGACCAAGCCAAACTTGCAACCTGGAAATACCTGCGGGACGGAAGAGTCTGCAAGTGTGTTTCCTGTTTTCTCCACAACCAAACCTCATTGCTAATGTGGATCCAGATGCAGAGAATTTTGCAGATTTCTCAAGCACAAAAATATTCCAGTTCAGAGGGTAGGACAACCAGGTCTGGAAAAGAAACAATCTTAATTCCTAAACTCCTCATTATCAAAGTCCTTTGCTAAGACTTGAGTGCCATGTTTCTGTAGAAGAGGGGAAAATAGGAGGCGGCGTGCACATCGGCCAGCCCTTCTGTTTTCCTTCTGAGAGAAGTCCTCTGTGCGGTAGCACTGGGAAGGCAAGTGCCAGGGTTGACACTGCATGTGGGCAGAGGTGATTTTGTGTTTTTTCAAACCCTCTTTTAGGTCCTCTTCTAACCCTTGGCCATTTCATCATTTTCTACCTTTAGAGAGAGGATATTTATTAAGTAAAACAAAAATAGAGCAAAATGGGAAAGTAGAAACTAATTATACTTTTTAAAGTCAGGTATATTGCAGTGTAATCTGACACTAGTTTTAAGAAGAATCAGGCCAGGTCTTTGATAAAGAAGCTCTTGGCTTGAAGAGTATAACCCTCGGTTTTAGCAGAGATGATTCCTTTATTTATTTATCCTTACTAAACTCTTAAACATTTTAGGCACATGATCAAAAGTGGCCCTCGGGATTTGCAACCCTTATTTTCTACACTCTTGAGCACAATTCAGAAAAACTGGCTGGTCTGGTTTGGAGAAGAAAGCTCCTGTGGGAGGAACTCCATTGTGCATTCCTGTCGGAATCTTCTGCATTTAGCGATATATTATTCTGATGTTGAAATGAGTTCATTCACTCTTAACACTCCACTAGTTGAATTTTCTCGCTCTGTTTGAAGCAAAACCACTATTACTGAATACCCAAAATTCACTGTAGTTAAAAATGTGATTCAAACAGAAAAGGAACTGGTAGCAATGGATGTGACCCAGGAAGCAAACCTAGGTTAAGCAGGCTCACATGTGTCCAGAACATGCTGTTTAGGAGTTTAGCCGTCCGGCCTGCAACACCATGTTCCCCTGTTGCATTGTGTGCTCCATTGTTCCCTGTGCACCAAAGCTGCGTGAGCATCGTCCCTGGTGCTCTGGATCCCTCTGCCCAGCCTTTGTGTTAGTCATGGAAATGCCATCAGAGACTTACGTTGTTGTCTTGTGCTAAAAATACAGAAAGGATGTTCTGATCTCAGAGTTGGGAGCTGATTTGTGATTTCAAGCTAGACAGGTCTGTTTAAAACTTTAATCAGGTTAATTGTACTGTCCTGGAATTTTAATTTCCAATTTAGAGTTTTGCTATATAATCTCCGATAGAGTGTGTCTAATCTTTATGAAACCCAGAGTCTTGCTATAAACTCTGGATTTTCTTCCATGGGTCTAGGCCGGGCCCAGCTATGTCTTTAGGCTGAGCTGTATGGACATTGACTTACTGGGTAGATGAAGACTGCACTGTTATGTCACTCTGTCTTTTTGGAAGACCAGCTCCAATTCTGTCTGCTGTACCTTTGATCCTTTTCATGTAATTCTGAGTACACTTGTTATTATAGTAACTGTTGTTTGTATGTTATTTTAGCTTTTTACTTAAGTAGCTATTTAGCAATTTAAATGAAAATGTAATTAGGTTACATCTGTTTTACATGCATGTAATACCACGCAGATGTAAACTTATATTGAAGCCATATTTTCTTTTTGGCAAGAAAAGGCAAAAACATAATTACATCAATCATTGGAGTTTGCCTTGCTCTTTAAATAAAAAAAAAAAATAAGTACGAACCAAGCACTGTGCCATTATTTATGTGGTGGTAAGAGTGCATCACATCTATGTTTTGAAAATTGAAAATATAAACGGGTAACAAACTAGTGCCTTATAGTGTATCAGGCATAATAGAGCACCCTTGTCCTGTGGATGTGCAGGGGGTGTCCCTGTTTCTGCATCGGAAGCATCAGCAAAAACTAACGCACTGCATATTGTGGAGAAGTCAAAGTACAGTCACAGTTCTAGCCTAGCTGTTATTTAAACTGACTTTAATGAAACCACTTTGGGATTCTTTCTTATTTAAAAACAAAACTAAAAACACATACAAAGAGTAACAGTATTTGCCCTACTTGCCTCCTAGGCTTGTTGTGAGGATCAAGGAAGATGAGTGTGTGAGTACTTTGAAAATGTGAAATGAAATTGTTAGAGGCTGGTATTTGTCCAGCAGTCTGAACTGAGGCTGGTATTCATGCATCAGTCTTGAATCAGTCAGTGCCAATAGTAAGTTCCCCCTCCACTCTCATGTTTCTGTGTGTACAGTGGGGACTGAACTCAGAAAATTGGTTCTCCTATTCAGGGAGCCCTTGCCTTCCCTACAGTCCTTTAATAGGATTTATAAAACATCATTTCAGACAAAGTCATTTATCTTACTTGCTAACGAGACATGAAATTTGGACTGTCTGGAACCAGGTAACATTTTAAGAGTTGCCCATTTGCTTCATACATGTTCAGCTTTTCGGTGCAGTCATTTTATGGTGGTTTTTATAGCATTAATAAAAATATTTTCATATAATTCTTCCCTGTAAATATGGTTAAACTTTTAGCTTTCTACTACTTGGTGACCTGTTAAATAAGTTAATGTACTTTCAAATTGCTTGTTCGTGCCAGGACAACCCGAAGCCAGAGGAGCCAGCTTTATGGCATACTGTTCCGTTACCGCAGGGCCTCTTGCTGAACGATGAGAACATTTCAGCAGCGTTTGCAACATGCAGTTTTTAAGGGTTTCCTACTCTCTGGTTCTGAAAAGGGGAGCATGGACTATAGTACTTTTTTCTCCTTTGTAGCAGTTTAAAGTTTGTATTTTAAATGGCAAGAAAAGGAAACAGCCTACCCATGTGATAGTGTACTTGCTGTGTACTGAGCACTTCTTGTGGGCAAATGCTATCCTAAGTGCTTCGTTACTATCTCATTTAATCCTTTATGGAAAAGTTATGCGGTAAGTACTGTTGTTACTCCTTATTTTATAGGTGAAGAAATTAAACCTCAAAGAGATTAAGAATCTTTCCCAAGGCAATACGACAGTAAGTAATAGGGGTAATATGTTAGCCGTTAGCCTTGGCCATCTGGCACCAAGGACTACAATTTTTCCCATTATCTTTTGCCATGTCTGGTATAATACTAGGATTATTGTTCTTTCTTTGTTTCTGGTGATTTGACATCTGCATAAAATGTCTGTGACATACATGGAAGAAATCTTCAGATGTTCTCTCTTCTTTCTCTTTCTAATTCAGAAAAATAGTTTTCAGAAGACCTGGGTAACCTGTAAATAAAAAGGCATGGAGTTTATGGTACTACTGTGGTTTGGGTCAGGAATGTCCCCCAAAAGTCTTATGTATTTGGATGCTATAGATTAATCTGTGGAACCCTGCGCTATTAGGACATGGGGGCCTAGTCTGGAGGTATGGATTATGGGCATATGGTGGATTATTGGTGAGTGGTGGAAGACAGGCATGTAGTAGATTATAGATTACAGGTGTGTGGTAGATTAGGGACTTAAATGTGGAAGGAGCATAATACTGACCCTGGATCTAGAAGGGGTGGATCACAGGGACAGGTCCTGGTAGGATGTATACTACTTCTTCTCTTCTTTCTGAGGACTTGGCTTCCACTTTGCAATGCCATGAGGAGCAGCCTCCATCTCTGCCATGTGCTTCCACTGTTGCCAGCTGCCCATGATTGGACTGTGACCTTCTGAACCTGTGAGCTAAAATTTGTCATTTTGGGTATTTTGTCACAGTAACAAAAAAGTAACTAAGACAGGTACTTATAATGCAATTGTAGGCGGGAGGGAGTATCAGTAGATAGAATGTCAACAGGATGAGAAACATGCTACTAAAGATTTGGTGATGTTCACTGAGGACATAGAAGAGAGAGAAATCTAAGTCAGAGCAGCTTTATTTGATCCAACAAAGCATGCAAGAATGTGTAATACTGTACTAGGCAAAGAAGGCAGGTGGAATTTCGGGTTTCAGGAATAGAATGAGTGGAAACTGGGAGTTAAGAAAATGCAAGCTGGCTTATTGTAGTAGTTAAGGCAAAAGAAGGTAAGAGCCCCAATGTGGGTGGGGCGGAGAGAACCCAGAGCAGGAAGTAGAAAGATATTACAAAGATGAGGTGATAAGATGAGGCATTCATTTAGCAGTGAAAGAGTGAGGGAAGATTTGAGAGGGTGGTAGTGGGTTCCATCACTTAGTCTATCTAGTAGTGTTAATCTTAAAAAGCAGCTCAGATTCAGGAAACTTAGATGGACAGAATCAAGTAGAAGGTAAGAACATGATCTCTTTTTCAGACAGTTCCAAATCAGAATCTGTGCCCTGCCACTTTCTTGGTACAGTGACCTTCAGCAAGCTATGTTTTAAAATCCCAGTTTCCTCGTCTGTAATAAGGGCTCATTTTACTACTTCCTTCATAGAATTTTTGGAGAGAAGTTAATACCTATAAATTCCTTAGCACAGGGCTGCGTAGCCCTTTGGGTAGTAGGCTTTGATCTTTGTTGGTGAGGATACTACAGTTTGAGTAGGCAGAGTAATTTTCCAGTGTTCTTTCTACAGTAGCAAGAGCTTGTTCCAGACTCAAACTCTAACTTTTGGAAGGAATCTCCGATCCGGTTCAATTTTCGGCAACTCACCACCCTCTCCTTAGTTGTTGTTAGGCTGAGCCTGTGGTGTGATCATTGTAATCTAATCTGCCTTCTGTGGAGGATGGATGCAGTAGGGGTGAGCACTGTCTTTTCTCTGGCCTTCCATGGCCACTTATGGAGCACATATTACGTATCTGTCATGCTGTTGCTTGCTCTGAGTACATTTCTAATGACTGAACATAAGTTTTCATTTTTTTTCTTTATTTTCTATAAAAATAGGCATTCATTTTTTTCATGTTTCTTTTGGTCATACAGAGGGAGCAGTACCCCTTCATGTGTGCCCTGTGGAGTTTACATGGGAATTTAAAGCATTTTTTTCTTGATGCCATTACATGAATGCCACCCAGAACGTGCCTTCTTCTGTAAGCTAGATCTCAGTGTGGGTTCTTATTTCCCTCCCTTTCAGTGTGTCCAAGTTCAAATGACAAGTGGATAATACAGTAAGCCCAAATTATGATGCTTGGGAAAACACCACCAAGGACTAGTGATTAGCATCCGCTGTTAGTTGTCAAGCTGAGTAGCAGAGGTTGCAATGTGTCAGCCTGGTGAGGGAAGAGAGTATCCACCATGATGATGGAGACATGGGACACAGTATCAGATCATGTTTCACCAGGAGAACAAGATTGATTTATTGTGTTACATGAGGGTGAAGTGGACCCGGCACCACTGCACCACTGCACCACATGCTTTCTTATTCCCTTGTCTGCTAAGTATGCAAGTACAAACAGCTTTAACACAATTTTTTACCTAGAAAGGACCCTGGGGCTGCATCCAAGTACATTTAACATATGAAAATTGAGCTGCTTTGAACTTGTATGTTTTTGATAACTGCTTGGTATGCTTCCTGGAGGATCACCTGTAGGCTTTTCTTTCCAAATCCTAATCCCTTTGATTGAGTGCCAGGACAGATAGCTCTCATTGAATAGCTCCAGTCTCATAATTCTTCCTTCATTCAGAGTTGAAAGGGAGCAGCTCCAGATTCAATGGGCAAATCCTCAGATTTAGCTAAAGCAATTCAAACACTTTAAAACTGAAATTGTTTTGTTCTAAAATAAGGTTCAGATGGGCTACTGAATGTTTACATAAGCGAGTTGCTGCCAGGAACTGCGGGATGGGGAAGAAAACCCACACTTCTCTCCACCTCCACCCACCCGCTTACTTCCCTCCCTACTGTCTCTGAGACCAGGAAGGATGAAAAGGACAACTTGGGGAGTTAGGAGTTGCAGCAACTTGGCACAGTTGTTTTAAACATGGTCATAAGAACATACTTGACTCTTCTTGTTCCCTGTCCTTCATGAGGCCTGCCTGCACATTCCTGTCCTCAATTCCCAACCCCCTTCCAGGGGAAAGAAAGCAACCATGTTCTTTTTATCTTTACAAATGTGCCTGGTGGGGATGAACCTAAACCAGTTCAAGATGCTTTGATTTAAAACTGTGGAGAGGAGCGGAGGTGCTACAGAATTAGAAATCAAGTGGCATGTGGCCCCTTTACCATTCTACTCCTAAGTGAACTGGCTCGCTCTCTCTCTCTCTCTCTCTCTCTCTCTCTCTCTCTGTCTCTTTGGTTTTGGGATTTTTTTTTTTTCCTGGCACCTACCTGGACTTCTGCCAAGATCTCTGTTTCAGGTCTTTTCAGAGATCGTGTTTACTAAAAGATGGTCCCTTTCTGCAGAACATCCTGTGTCTGTCCCACTTGGCCGGATAATGCATCTGTTGGGAAAAGCCATCTGCTCTCTCTTTGTGCCTTGTGCCCTATTTTAGAAGGAGGCCTGAAAAGCCATTTCTATGTTCCGTGTGGGATTCAGTCTTACACAGTTTATCAGAGTTGATGCTCGCTCCTGAGTGAATGACTCCTACTCCTCTTGGCCACCAGGTGAAGAGAACTGTAACCCATTTTTAGAGCATTGAAAATCTGTCTGCCCCACTTAGTTTGAACTGGAAGCAAGACTAAGAGGTCTGTATTTTAGTTGCTTTTTCTTTGCTGGGACACAATACCCAACAAAACCATAATTTGATGGAAGAAAAATTTATTTTAGCTCACAGTTTCAGGAGGTCTCACTCCATTCATGGGCAGACTGCAGTGGTGGGAGGGCTTTGAAGAGGCCTAGATGAAGAGAAGTTGTTCGCAGCATGGTGAGACTCAAAGCGAAAGCCGAGGTAGTGAGGAAGGGCGGAGCTAGCATATACCCTCCCAGGTCAGGCCCCAGCAATCCCCCCTTTCACACCAGGCTTTACCTCTTAACAGCAGAGGAAATCAGTAGGCTAACTCTGTATTGAATCACCTTCCAAACATGATGCTTTGGGGGGACATTCCAGATCCAAACCATAACAGTCTATCTCCCTCATGCCCTGCCACTAGGTTCCCATGTATAAAATGGGGCTAGTTTATTAGTAATTTGTACCAAATCTCTGAAAGGAACATTGTATATTAATAAAGTGAATGATACTATGTGATCATGAATAAGGTTCAAAACTTTTGGAATCTACCCCATGGGGGGACGTAGCATGATTTTGGGGGTTTGTACAAATCTTATTAGATCACATTTTACAGACCCCTGTAGAACAAAAAGTTCTATCTCTATCCATCCTGACCAACCAGGGCCTCCTGTACTTGTGAATGTTGGCCCTTTGTTGATAGAAGTTTATTAATAGCCTTGTTCATTAGATCTTTCCTCTGTTTTTCCTTTTCTTTTTCTATCCTTGGAAGGTTTTATGACATAATGATCAGTTATAATTTTAAAATACCTTCAACAATGCTTAAAAACAGCACTTGATTTTAATGGATGCTGTGTAGCCAAAAGGATTGTGTCTGTATTACTGTCGATTCTTACAACAATACTTTGGAATGAAAGTAGAAAGTTTATGACACATTTTATTATTTTCCTAAATGTGAAAGAGGATTCTAATTTAAAAATAAGTGGCTATACTTTTTAATTCTTATTTAGCCTCTGTAGCTGTTTTAATAAACCTTTTATGGCTGACTGGCTGATGTTTTAAAACAAGTTCTTCAGGGACTCTATGCCCATTAGTCCCTGGCAATAAAATCTGAACTTTACTAAAATAAAACATGATGCCATGGAGCAATTAAGAGGAGAATTTTCAGAGATGACTGTGAATATGAAATATAGTGATTTATGTTATTAATGGATTTGGGGAAAAACAACCCACCTTTTTTAAGATCAACTATATGTATTCGGGGGGTTTATATTTTTAATTTATTTCTTTGTTTCTCTCAACTGTAGGGGGTTCCATACCAGGCTTATAAGGTACATCAACCCTCCTTTTGTAGCCTGCTATTTCTGAATATGAGCCTTTATTTTTTCATTTTATATGGAAAATGGAATGATGTCACTTAGGAAAGCATTTGTCCCCAAAGTGGTTTTGGGAGCCAGGATCTGGTGAAGTGTTATTTAAAAGCGATAACACAGTCAAGCTGTGCTGTGTGCTTTAAATAATTGTAGGATTTACAGGCTGTATCCCTAACCTGTTCAGTTTTATGGTAGGACAAAATACAGGGATTCATTTTATCATGGTTTCTTTAAAAACTTAGAAATACAGTTGACAGCTATTTCTAGAACATTATAGTAAGGTCTTTGTATTTATTAAGCTTAGTTTATAATAATTTAGGAGTGCTGCAATGTAGTAGTTATTTAATTTGCAAATGGGATTGACCTTCGTAAACTCTGAAGTAAGAAGGTACTTTCAGTGCTTTAAAACTTTCATTGACTCTCGGTTGCCAACTACAGGATAAAGTCAGATTTGGCAAAGTCTCCTGTGCCTTTCAGCCTCCTTTCCTGTTTTCTCTACCCACTTCCCTCTCTCTGCCTCCCTCGCTGTGTAGTGGATCGGCTCCAGAACATTAGCTGTACCCTAAACGTCCCTTGTGCTGTGGACACTTCTAGGTCCCCTTTTCCCAGCTCATGTTTTTTTTTTTTTTTTTTTTTTTTTTCCCCCCAGGGCTCCCTTGGCTCCTCATCCTGTCCTCCCAGATTACACTCTTCCTTGGCCTCCAACTTAAATGTTTCTTTCCCTTGTAGGCTTGCACTCATGTCCAGGGCTTCTTCACATCTAAGATCTGGATAACAGCCCAGCAGCTCTGTGTAGCAGCCTGGTTGGGCTCTTTGTGCTGTAGTCTTGCAGATTGGTCCTCCTTTCTGGCCTGTGGCATGGACCACACATCTCCGCTGGTGTGCTTGTCTGTTCTACTTTGGTATTTGTCTGTTTGTCTCGTTCACCAGTGAGTATTTTGTGTTCAGAAGTTGTCATAAGTACTTTGTCCTTCAAGCTGCCACAGGAAGATGGACAGTGAATATCAAATGGGTGTGGGAATGAATAGTGTCCTGCTCTAAAAGTGCCAGAAGTGGATAGAAGGCTTTTCGCTGTGTTGTAAGTCATCAGTCAGCCTACATGATACTGCTGGGGAAGCTCATGTGGAGCTAATAGTGAACATTACACTCAGAGACTATTGTGAGCTGACCAGAAACCTGGATCTAGAAACATGATCTTCAGTTCACAGCCAGCTACCTGGCCACTGTACCAGCATTATTCTGGCCAGCACACGTTGTTACCTACCCAGCAGCCAACCCCACGTCCTCACCCTGTCTTCTTTGCTTGTGCTAACAGATCTGATTTTTGTTCAGCTGAAGGACAGACAGCTTTATCTCAGGGGCAATGAGCCCTTCTGCCAGTCTAAGTGAACAAGCATGGTTGAATTAAGCCCAGTCATGGTGTTTCTGTTTCTTTTTTTAGGATTCTTACTTTCCCAGCCCCCCTAGTGAGTAGGGAGGACATGTGACAACCTCTGACCTGGGAGACATAAGGCAAAGGCTTCTAGGAAGTTCTTGGGAAGGATTTATTTCCTGGTTTAAAAAAAAAAAAAAAAAGCCTTGTGTTGCTAATAAGAGCCTTGTTCTCTGCCCTTTCAGAGGTTCCTGTTTTCATACTTGGAGAGAGAACTTGATGGTGGAGGTTGAGCAGTCTGTTTCAACCAGGAGATGACGAGTTGGAAACACCACTCATGTTGGTAGAATAGAACAGAAAGAGGCTGGTACCATGGTGGCCAACCTTGAAACCTCCCACCTTCAGACTTCTTCTTAAATAAATAATGAATGTTCTGATAATTGAAGCTCATAATAGTTGGTTTCTGCTACTTGAAACAAAATACACCATGAGACATTTGCTTTTAGAGGGAAAAGTAATAATGCAGGCAACATTGTAAGAGGGAAAGTGGTGACTGGATAAAATAGATGGAAGTCATTACAACGTAATATTTAAGAAATCTGATGGCTCTCTTGTGCTCTTTTAAGTGTAGGGAAGACTCACTACATTACCCTGAGACATAGGTCAGTCAAAGCACATGAAATTTTCATCTCTGATGTTCTGGGCCTGTGTGATTCTGAGGTACACAACTGAAAGATGGTTTCTCTCCCTAAGGAACTTGGAATCTGATGAGGAAAACGAGAGTAAGCAGACACTTCTGTGGAGTATGAGGGTTGTCATCTTTTGATAAGGTATATCCAGGGTACTGTCAAAATTCAACTGAGGAAACCATTTGAGGAATAGAAAATCAGGAACAGTTCTCTAGATGACGAGGAGGGATAAAAAAGGCAGAACACTCAGATCCTGAGGCCAGAAGGCTAAAAGAAATGTAACTCTTAGAAGTGGTAAATATTAATGTTTTTCTATATTTGATTTGGATCCTTCCTGTTAAGATTTGGCAAAGATGGTAGAAGCTATAAATATGCTTACATTATTCTCTATACTTTGTTATTTAAAGAATATTTTATGATGATTTTGAGGAAATAAGTGAGAGTCAAGGAATGAGAGACTGTGGTTCTAGATCATTGCTTTCTAAAACATTTCCTCAGAGCCCTGACTCCATGAGAAATTAAATGATTTAAGTAGAATAAAGATGGAAGTTGTGTCCATGACTAAATGAAAGCAACAGGTTAAATAAAATTGCATAGTGTTCATTTGTGAAAGAATTCCCAGAGCCTTAATCCCCTGATGCTGGCTCTTACTGTCCAAGAAGAGGGTACTACACTACCTGAAGCATTTCCAAAAATTCTCTCTCTCTCTCTCTCTCTCTCTCTCTCTCTCTGTCTCCCCTCCGTGTGTGTGTGTGTGTGTGTGTGTGTGTGTGTTTCTCTGTCTCTCTTTCTCTGTCTCTGTCTCTTCTCTCTCTGTCTCTCTCTCTGTCTCTGTCTCTCTGTCTCTCTGTCTCTCTCTCTCTCTCTCTCTCTCTCTCTCTCTCTCTGTGTGTGTGTGTGTGTGTGTGTGTGTGTGTGTGTGTGTGTGTGTGTCCTTCTTCTTTTCCTCTTCCTTCCCTTTGGATGAAACCCTCTGCATCACTGAGGTGCAGGTAGCAGGGTTGGAGTAGAGTACTTCAAAAATGTGATTATGAAGGAAAATGTAGTCACAGTGAGGCAACGGAACGTGGATGTGAGCAAAGGGAGAAATTTTAAAAGATGAAAGAGTCAAGAGCATGTTTATATAAGAGCGAAAAGCCGCAGACAAGCAAAGCAAAAACCAGTTGCTGACACAGGAGCAGGAGAAGATGATTGATAAGGTAAGAAAAAGTATTTGAGGTCACACCAGGGGTGGAATATGAAAGGACTTCTGCTGGTGTCCCTGTTCAAGATGTCAAGAGTTTTATAATACTGTGTTTCTGTGTTCTAAGGGATGACAGGACTCTAAGGCAGAAATTTAATCAGAATCAGCTTAGTAAACTTGACTATCTATTAGTATTCTCCCCACTAGGAAAGATACAGATTGTACCTTTAATTAACTTAGGTAAAAAGAGTTTATTAGTTAGTGTATTTGAAAGTGCATGGTTAACAACCGGCTTCAGGAATAGCTTGATCTAGATGTTGACCATGTCATCAGGCTCTATCTCTCTGTTCTTAGGTTCTTCTTAGTTGGTTCCCTTCTTAGATACTTCGTGGTTGCAGAAGCTATAGCCTCTTCTTTCCCAATTGCAAAATGATTTTATCTCCCAGTTTCACATCTGCTATCACAGCTTTGTAAAAAAAGAAGAAATGCCTCTGTTTTTCTGAAGTTCTGGTTCCATACCCCCATGGCTCCCTAGTCTGACTAAATGTGTCCATCCTTGCGCCAGTTCATATAACCACACATTGATTGATTTAAATCCATTTCCATTCACACCTGCTCCTTTCCCCTGAGTTGTGGAAATTCCAAAGGAAAACCAAAAGTCTTCTATCTGTAGTGGTGTATGAAAGTAACCATCAAAAGGAAACTTTACAACAGAATTCTTAGGTTTTACCCAAGATGATTTGAAGTTGGAATGTGTAGGGTTTTGGAGTTTTGGATGATTTAAATCTTTCCATTTGGAGCCCCCAAATAAGTCAAGGGTGTTGACAGCTATCATGGGGAATGCTGATGCTCACTGAAGAAGTCATGCAATGAACTTCTTTGGAAATGAACAAAAAGCCGCCTAGAGAGCACAGCTTCTACCCAAGATCAAGACCTGTCAGCCACAGGCAGAAGTCATTAGCAGGATTTATACATGCCCATATGCAACATCAAGTCAAAGGGAGATACACAGTGGGGAGATTTCTCTCTTCCGGAAACGCAGTGGACTTTCTGGGTAAAGTTTCAGAGACCCTAATACATAAATCCCCTTAACAAACACTGGGATTTGCGTTTGTAACTCATCCCTCTCAGCTTAGGTACTGCGGAGATGGGCTGCCATGGGGCCAACGTCACCAAAACCAAAGGAGAAATGGGGAGAATTTATGGTGCAAATATAGAAAATACATAAAAGGGTGAGTTTTTTTTTAATAACTTGACACTGTGGACATTTTTGCCTGGTAGCTCCTGAGCTGTGAGTAACCCAAGAAAGCAGCTGGTTGCTGACTGGCAGACATCATCCTTTGTTTTCCATACACAACTTTGCTGGCCTTCCTTTCACCTCTAGTAGAGACTGTGCCACTAATTACCCTAAATCTCCCAAATTCTGTGGCAAGTTAGAATGGAATGGCTGGATTCTCTCCACATTGTGTTACAAAGAATCTTATTAATTTTCACATCACAGGGAATTTTTAAAAATCAACATACCCCTTTTTTTTTCTCTTCCCTTCTATCTGTACCTCCAGCTTTGAGAAATGTGGATAGGGTTTATGTCCACCAGACAGTATGCTGTGGTCGCTCTTTACCGACTTGCTGCAGTAGATACAAAGACAGGACAAATGGGAGTCCTGAAGGAAAGGACCCAGCACACAGCGCACTGAGTAAGAGATCGGAAGGATCTTGTGTGATGATAACTGGCCGTTAGTGCTGGGGTGGTGCATTTGGCCACTATTCAACAAACTCTGCGGTTTTTCTTTCCCCCCTCCTGTTTGATTGGAAACTTATTTTGACTGAGGATTTACTTGTCACCTCATGTTGACATTTCAAGTTATTGCATTAAGAAAACGTAAGGGAAAGCAAACAAGCAAGTATATTCCAACAGGTCACCAGGCATAGAAGTCACACTCAGATTTCAAAGAAAAGGTAGGGAATTGGAGTGGAGAACAGAGAACAGATATATTTATGAGGGGAAAAATCCTCCTGGCGTTTTGGGCCTAAGTCAGATTCCGATTGTGGATATTTATCTCAGCTACTGGTAATTCCTGACACTACTGAGGGGGAGAGATTCTGGTCCACTTGGAGCTACCATGTAATTCTATGGAACCACGCTCACATTTGTATTTCTCTGATTAGAAGTGACTGCAACAACAAAGAGAATAACTCTGCTTTAGGAACTGTTGCCACAGTGTCTCTAGGGGACAAGTTTGCTTTGGTCTGTAAATTCCCCAAAGGCAAGCTGAGACTATGTAAATTAAAGAAGTAGAGCCAGTGACGACCAACCCTGTGGTTTTACTTCATTTCCAAAACACATGTCCATCAGCATGTCTTGGACAACACGATATGATTAAAGCACAGCAATAATCACCCCTATATTGCACTTTATTGTTATAATGTGATGAATCATAGAGGTGGAACCACTAGGTATACTTTTACATTTGGGTTCTTTCTTTGATTCATCAGGATTCTAAGAAACACAAAGTAGAAACCAAGAAGTCTGCACTCTGAGCTCTGTGACTTTGGGTAAATCACTTATTTCTTTGGCTTCCTTTTCCTTAGCAATAAAATGAGAGGTTTAAGCTGCATATGATCTACAGAACCTTCCACTTCTGAGTTTGGTCATTCCAAAGCCTTTTCTAGTTTCTTGAATGCACTTTTACCAAAATCTCAGCAAAGATGTATTCTATTTTATTTTCTCATCCTCATTCTTCACTTGTTAGTTTTGTAGAAAAGGATTTCTACTTCTTTTGCCACCATGTTTCCGTTTAGAATTCAGATCTTCAAAGCTCTTAGTAACAGTTTTTACACTTACTTTTTAAAGCAGGGATCAGTTTTGAACTATTTCAAGGGCTCATTGTCATCAAAAAGACATATATTAATAAGTGTAACGGGGCAGGGGGGAGCAGTATTGGAATCCTATACATTGCTAAAGAAGACGTAAAATCATACAATTTGAAAAACAGCATAGATCACTATATGACATATCAAGCCTACTCCTAATTACCCAAGAGAAATGGAAATCTGTGTCCACATAAAACTTGTACATAAATGTTCAGAGCAGCATTATTTATATTAGCTCAAAAATGGAACCAATCCTAATATCCATTTAGTGATAAATGGCTAATCAAAATGTTGTATATGCCAGATACGGTGGAACTGGCCTATAATCCCAGCACTCTGGGAAGCTGAGGCAGAAGATTGTTAGGTCAAGCCCAGCCTGGGCAACTTAGTAACTTAGCAAGATCCTACTTCAAAAATTAATAAATGAAAAAGGCCAGGGATATAGCTTAGTGCAAAGGCTTGAGATTTAACTTCTAATCTGTTGAAGAAAAAAATGTGTTATATGCATACCAGTTGGCAATTAAAATAATGAAGTACTGGAACATGCTATGCCATAGATGAAATTTGGAAATATTACTGAAAGTAGAAGGAGATAGTCACAGAATCCCTCTTATTTTGACTTCATGTATAAGAAATGGTCAAAACAGGCAAAGCCACAGAGACAGAAAGCAGCTGTCCAGATCTGGAATGAGCAGGAAAGAATATGCCTTAAACAACTGAAGTGCACTGTTGCAATGGGTGAATCATATGGCAAGTGAATCATTCAGTTAAGTCTGTTAACAAGCATAATTTGATTTAAAAACCCACTTGTGCCATAGCACACCGTTACCCTGCATAGATACCCTGTCACACCTAGAAGTACAAGCAGTCTCCTTACCAGGATGTGCCCTGTTGGCCACCCTGTGCTCACCCTTCATTTGTCTGCCACCCGGGGCTCTTCTCCCATTCTCCCAGCACATGAAGTATGTCTTCTAACCCAGGCCTTTGCCCTTGCACTCAGGGCGCTCAGCTGGATCTCACTCACTTGCTCACTTACTTGTTCACCGATTTCTCCTGTCTCTTCACTTTGATGGAAGCTCTACGGGAGGAAGGGCCATGTCAGTCTTCTCCACTATCCTATCTCCAGTGTTGGCTCAGGCCCCACCCATGTAGCCCGTGTGCACTTACTACTTGTGTGCTGGGTGAATAAATGAGCCTTCCAGCTGCCCTGCTTCTGGCCCAGGTGTCTGCCTTCTAGCCCAGCGTTGTTATATCAGACCTTGCACCAGCAACTGTGGAAAGCCTTCTATCTGGAAGCCTTCATTTCCTTTCTAATATATCCTGAGATACAGGAGAAGCTGAGATGGATGGCCCTTAATGGCCAGAGGCGACCCAAAGGCATGGAAAGAATGAGTAGACTGGAATGGCGATCTGATTGGGAGTTTGCAAAATATTTTTGTAATTCAGTGTACTCACTTCCATCTATTCAGTTTCAGAAGTACTTCCTCCTCTTACAAGTTTGTACTTGAAGATTGTTTCTGTTGACATTGTCTTTTGCTCTAACATCACGTTGAAGCTCCTTGAATGCAGGAAATGTGTTTTTCCTTTGCATCTTCAACACGTGTGAAGTGCCTTGTATCGGATAGGCACACCAGACACTTGGGGCTGTTACTCAAGTCTCTCACCCTCCTAGAGCCAAAGAAATCTCATCCTGGTGGCCTGATACTTGCATACTTGTTTTACTATACATAGTGATTTGTTCTTTCTATTTCTTTATTTTTTTCTTTCTTCCTGTTCTTTCTTTTCTTTCTTTCTCTTTAATTCTTTCTTTCCACATTTTCTTATTAGCACATATAAGTTATACAGGCTGGTGGGTTTTGTTTTGAGAGATTTGCACATGCGCATAACATATACTTTCATCATTTCACTTCCCAGTCGTTCCTTTTGCCCCACTTCCCCCTGCCTTCGTATGTTGGGGGCAGGGAGGTTAATGCCTATGGTGTATTTTGATCATATTTGTGCCCCTATCGCCCACCCTTCCAGCTCCTTCCCTCCCCCTTATTCCCGTCCTCTTGTCCAGGAATGGTCTCTTTTCTACCTTTGTATCATCTCTTTCAGATTCCACGTCTTAGGGAGCACATGCAGTATTTGTGTTTCTGTGTCTGGTTATTTCAACATAATGTTCTCCAGATCTGTCTATTTTCTGGCAAATGACAAAATTTCATTCTCCTTTATGGCTGAATAATGTCTCATTGTGTATATATAGTACATGTTCTTTATCTATTCATCTGTTGGTGGACACCAAGTCTGGTTCCATGCTTGACTGTCATGAATTGTGTCATGATAAGCATGGGTATGTAGGTATCCCTACAGTATGCTAATTTTAATTCCTTCAGGTTCGTACCAAGGATGATTCTACTTTCTGTTGATGTCAAAGGTGCTAGGAAAAGTTTTGAGGTTATCTTCCTAGTATTTGGCCCACTGGAGAATGGAAGCATCTGTGCTACCGTATTTGTAGGCTCCCCACTGGAAGTAGGCAGGCCGCCTTTGGCTGGTCCTTCCTTGAGTGGCTTCAGTATGG
The DNA here is from genome assembly GCA_004027205.1 of Ctenodactylus gundi. Taxonomy (NCBI): domain Eukaryota; kingdom Metazoa; phylum Chordata; class Mammalia; order Rodentia; family Ctenodactylidae; genus Ctenodactylus; species Ctenodactylus gundi. The sequence continues at coordinate 469,810 of PVKB01000078.1, forward strand.
AAAGCCAGTTTTCCTACTGTTCCATATACAACCTTGTCTGAGTCTTGGGGAAAAGGAGAAATGCTGTGAAATAAATAATCCTCCTTTCCTAGAAATATTGACTCCTACTCGTCAGTGGTGAGCTCTTCTGGAATTCTCAGAAGACCTAAGAAATAATGGTGGCCTTTCCTGCGGTTGTCAGACCTGGGCGGCAGGGGAGACTGGTGCTGGGGACTGGCTGCCATCAGGTGTTGCTGAGTTTCTGCTGAACCGGGGGCAGACATTTGTAAGAAAGAAGGCTTCCTCTAAGAGTTGTTGGTGTGACCCACCTTGGGTCTTGAGATCCTAGGTACAGACTAATGGGAAGAAGAGAGGGTGTAGGTTGTATCTGATACTGTTTTAAAAAGTTTTATATTACTTATCCAGTGCCACCCACTTATGCTTAATTAACCTTAAGCACACAGTGGAAAATTGATTATTCTGTAGTTACATTTTCCTAGTCTTTATTTCCATCCTATAGAATTTTCTTTTGAGTTTTCTAGAGAGATAATATCCTAGGAAATTAAGATAGAAATAGTTCAGGTTTTAAAAAACAAGGTAGCTTTGTTGTAAAAAAAAAAAAATCTTAAGTCATTTCACATTTTATATTCCTTCTTTAAAAAGACCAAACTTCTCTTTAGTGGGTGCCATGTCTAACGCTGTTCCTCCCGAAGAATAAATATAATTTGTGTGGGAACATTAAGTAGTAGTACTTCGAAACAGAGAACGTTAGCCCCTGTCCTTTTTAAATTCTTGAACGGGTAAAATTGAAATCATATCATATGACTCATATACTGCTTTATATTTGTATCACAATTCGTTCTTTCAGTGACTTCTTGAAAGTTTTTGTTAAAACACAAAGGCTCTTATATCAACATGATATTGTTTTTAGTTCTGGGCATCTGGTAATTGTTTTTACATTAAAACATTTTTAAATGATAATTAAGCAGTAGGCTTATGAAATGTTTGATGATCTTTACTTAGAATATTAAATTTGTAGAGAAGAGACCCTGTTAAAAATTTAGCACATAAAGCACCAGGATATCCCAAGTTGGGTTATTCTGTGGACTTGTGCTGTTGTCCAAATCAAATCAAATTTAAGTTGATATTTGCTCATCCTTAATCAAAACTAAGTTACTTTATGGTACTAGAGTCTAATTACCAAATATGATTCATGTTAGGCACCATATACAATTTAATAAGTTTATACCTTCAGAAAGAAGATGAATTCAATATGGAATGCCTCACACATACAGATGAGAATTTCTTAGAGACTAGATCAGTCTCTGGTGGTTTTGATACCAGGCATAAACTCTCATGTGATAAAACAGCAGGAGATCCATAGGCAGGACCAGGTCCTGTGACTTCACACCAAGGTAGGCTTTTAAAGTGAGGAAAACTTTGTTTCCAATCTCATTTTTCTAGAGACATTTGTGGGGATTGGGCATATGACACACACAGTGTAAATGTTATATTATATTCTGTTCACAGTAATAGCTATTTAGCATTGCCGTGTCCCAAACACTGTGATAATACAACATATGTGGTACATGGTACCTGTATTATCTCCTGTAACCCTCATGAGCATGCTTTGAGGAAGATACTATTAGCTATTTTACAGATTACTTGAGAGTAGGAGCTAAATAGTGTACCATGCTTACCCAGCCAGTTCTTACTCATTCATGAATGATTCATGAAGTGTTTATTAAACAACTGTACACTGGCATTAAAGATACAAAATGGATCAAGCATAATCCTTGCCCTCGAAGGAGCTGCAATCTAGGATTAATTACTATATTGAAACAAAATTTAGTGATACTATTTTAAAGGTAAATGCACCCAGACTGGAAGTTTGCTGACAGCTGTCTCAGGACTATTTGCCCATGATGAACATAATATATAAGTGACAGTGTATTGATGGGAAGATATGGCCCACAAATGCATTTTTAAATGTGTAGAGGACTCTTGAGAAATCCTAATTTGTTATTAAGTTCCAAAGGACACCATTGCTCAGAAATTTCTTCCTGAGCAATGTATAAATATCAAATAATTTTTTGATAGGTAGTTCCAAAAAGGGTTAAAGTTAGCTTCTCTGGGACACATAATGGGAAAGTTGCTGAACATGATTTCAAAGGGATTTTTTAAGGACCGAATTCCAATTACAGAGAAGTAATTTCCCTTTCTAGCTTACTAAGCTCTATTTCATACTAATGCAGTTTCAAGATCCATATTCCTTCTCCCCTTATTTCAACAGATATTTTGAATATGAAAATCTTATGTCAAAACTTAGCTGAAGCCTTCATCAAGCTTTTGAAAGGCTAAGTAAGAATTCTGTTTCTAGGAATAAAAAGATTTGGATCAGAAAGATTCTTTGCTGACTGGAGTTCCTTTTTTTGGATGGTAGTTCAAGCAGTCTTTAATCATATTTTTGTTGATTATTTATTAGTTTCCCCAGGAAATCAAAGGCTCGGTAACGTAAAATGTGTTTTCCTTAAGATATTTTATGAATAAGAATCCACAGTAAAGGAATAATGGAAAATGTATTTTCTTTGCTGATATGAACTAATTGGGAATTAAAACACCTTTCTCTAGTCAGTGTCCCACATAGAAATGCTAAATGACCCCACTGGCCCTCTTGTACCAACCACAATTTTTGCCTAGACAAACTCCTATGCCACTAGTAGATAGAGTGCTTTGTCAGTAAATCAGAGCTGTAGAGAAGTAGAACTAATTTAAGTGAAAGGATAGGCTCCCAGCCAGCTGTTTGGGTAAACCCACACTGTACCAAATGGAGGATTGATGAAACTCAATATGTGTGTACTCCAGTCATCACCTAGAGGATATGTAATGCAAGCTAGTGGTGTTTGTCCTTGGGAGATGTGTGAAGGCAGACTTCCATCGTTGACTGTGTGGGCCTGCCAGCTTAGAGCAGCTTGGGTCAATATTGGGCTTGCTGTTAGGGAGCCAGGCTTTGGCTGGGTTCCTGGTGTGCGTTAGGGGTATTATAAAATGTATTTACTTATCGAGATCCTTCTGATCAAATAAAATAAAAAGGTATTTGGGGGAAAATATGCTAAGGAAAATAAAAAGGAAACCTGATGCATTTTATGCTTTTGAAGCCAGTGTGGTTGGGCAGGGATGATGCAAGATGTGCATATATGAAGAATTTGGAAGCATTTCAGATCGTCTCTCCCATGGCCATGTAGCAGAGACAGCAGGACGTGGCGGTGAAGAGCACCCACTGCCAGCAGATGGGCAGAGGGCACAACCCACTCTGTCACTTGCTACGTACAAGAATTTTGGAGCAGGTTATTTTCCCCTTGTCTGTTTGGTTCTTCCGTAAGCTGGGTTTTTGTAAATTATTAGATACAGAAGTATGTAGGATTATTATTATTATTATTATTATTATTATTATTATTATTATTGTCCTTAGCTATTTTTATTATAGATTAGGAGCCACCCACTCAAGTGCCTACCAGCCTACCATGTTCAGGAGCACCAACACAGTGGCAATTGATCTGTGGCTCTAGTGGCTGAGGTAATAGAATGGTAGGGACAGTGACAGGCTGCTCTTCAGCTCTAGCCACTGTCTTGCATGGACTGTGGCCTTATGGAAATGGTGGCCCTGTAGTGTTGCCAGATCTTCTGGTATTTCCCAAGTAACTTGAAATCTCAGTTTCATCAAAAATCTAATGCACAACTCCTATGGAACTTAAAATGAAAAACACAGTGAAACAGGGGGGTCGGGTAGGGGAGCAGGGAGGGATGGGAGTGTAGGGCGAGGGACAAAAGGAGAGTGGGAAAGCCCCTGTCACCTCGACAAAATACATATGTGCATAAAAGGCTCAACTCCAATGTAAACATTAAATTTTGCACGTATACATATCAATAAAATGGGGGAAAAAAGGAAAAAAATCTCCTAATTTCTAAATGTTCTTGGTTCATTTTAAAATACTCTGTGATTCTACAAGAGTGTGTGTCACCAGCCAGTGACTTATTTGGTTTAATAATAAAGCCCATGTACATAATGAAACTTGGCTTGTAGAAATCCATCTGATTAATTTATCACCACACTGTAAAACAATGACTCATTTTCATTCTGTAACTACTTATTGAGTTCCTTTCATGTGTCAGTCCCTGTGCTGTTGCTGAGGAGAGTAGAGAAGACAGTAGGAGCCACCGGCTTATGTCCCAGGGTGTTTGAAGTTAAAGTGGTGCCTTGCACCTAGTAAACACTCAGTAAATGCAGACCTCCAGCTCCTCCCAGTTGTCATTGATAAGTCTGGTCTTGATGCAGTATTTGGGAGCTACTTTAGGGCGTTGAGTGTTAATGATGACACGTTTATAAACTAGTGAACCTATTGATATTATCTCAGAAATACTCTGTTAAACCTCTGATTTTTCTCTGCTGAATCACTCTAACTTCTTTATTTAATATCTACCCAGTACTTGTGGGCTATGCATATATTTTGCAGTTATTGGCATGTTGCTGTTCTTGTATGCCTGAACATTATGTTTGCCATCTTTGGAGATTCACAGAACGTTTTGGCAGAGTCCATTAAAAGATGTAAGGAAAAATTGGAGTTCAGAGAACTGCAGTTGATTAAAAGTGTCTAAATAAATGTTCTACTAATTTATTTGACCAACCACACCCTCTACCTCTTTCTCCCACTCACTGCACCGTGATATGCCAAATTACTAAGATTACTTGGCCCTTTGTAGAAATTCTGGTGTGCCAAGTTATCATTTCTGCTAGGAACAATAATTTCTTCCCCAATCAAGGATGGCGGAGTTCAGCTTATTGACGCTTGTCAATTAGATTGTAAGCTCTCTGAGGGTAGGCCAGCATCCTTACATCTTGCACATCACACAGCACTAAATCCTTACATGATGGGTAAAGTAAATGCCATTGATTGCTGCCATACTCCTTGGCCACTTTAGTAACCATGGCAGCACACTGAGTAGGAATAGCCACAGTTAAAAATATTGCAGGAGATGTTAACAATAGATTAAATTTTTAAATTTTTCAATTTATAAGACTGTCCTCTTGAAATGTATAAAATTATTACCCCAAAAGCTGTGTGTGTCTGTGTGTGTGTGTGTGTGTGTGTGTTTGTGTATGTATCTGTGTATGTATTCTTACGCTGACAGGAAAAAGCAAGAAAGAAATGGAGCATGCTCATAAACAAGACAAGAAAAGGGAATGTGAATTTTCTAAGAAGAACACATGAGCAAGAAAATCTGCAGGTTGGGGTTTTCTTGAGCATCAGTGCCCTCCATTGGTTCCAAGGTAGTATACTGCAAATGTCTAGTAATAAGACTATATTCTATATTCCAGATTGAGTCTGCCCAAACTTCCCACCAACTCCTGTGCTAGTGGGATTTGCCAGTACATTCTTCCTTCACTGCTGCTGGCTCCTAATCTTCCTTCCTATCGTATATCTTCCCCTTGTCTTACTCCACCCAGCTACAGTCCTCTGTGTTTCATGGCAAGACTCAATTTGACCTTTCTTTGGAGAGTTAGTTTTAGAGTTGAAGATTCAACAGTAAAATGATGTTTTACTCGCTCATAACCTTGCAAGTCAGTCAATAAGAACTTGTGTCTATTTTACTGTCAATGTGAGCTTTATACAGATCCACAAAAGATAAAGAACATGCCACGGTGTGACCATCCTAGTAAATCTCACTAACTCTAATATCCCTTTTTAGTTATGGCACAGTGCTAATTCTTTGGCGCTAATACAGTGCCTTTTCCCCAGCCCTTTGCAGTTGTAAATCTTCAGTGAAATACACATGGGGAATCAACTGTGGCATGCTCTAACTCAGTTGTGAGAGTTAGGGAAGCCCATCCAGCCCTTAAAATCAGTCCTATTGACACCAGGGGTCTTGCAACTGTTCTCTACCTCCTGATTTTTATGAAGGCGAGTGGTCCAGGACAATGAGAGTCACAGAATTTTAACTAACTTAATTCTAGGTGTGTTTGGTATGGAAACAAAGATAATCCTGTTCAGTAGTGAATTTGTGCCCCTGGGTGAATGGCCAGGTGTTCTTTCAATTGAACTGTGAGACTAATTTCTTCCTGGCCTCTGGAAACCAGCTGAAACAGTGGGCCAGCTGGTATATCTTCAATCTTGCATACCAACATCTTTCTCTGATTCACAGATTTCCTTTATCCCCAGTACTTCCTCTGGTATGTGCATCCCCAACAGTAAATGATATCTCTTATTGGATTTAGGCATTTTTCAATTGTGAGTCTTCTGATGGGGAGGAGAGAGGAAGGAGGGTGGATGGTTACATTAGAATATTTCCAGAGGGAACCTCACTTTAATCTCATCCGCTCTGACTCCTGAGCATATGATGACCTCCACACTCACAAGGGGATGACTTTGAAGTAATTGAGGATGGCATTATGAACATTATTCTTTTTAATATTTGAATGATATGCAATTAATCCGAGAAAAAAACAAAATTAATTTACATCCAGTTATAATATCCATGACTCAAAGCATAAAACAAGAAATAAAGAGTCTTATCTAGGGGAGGAATTTCTTTTGGAAAATTTCTGCTGACTTGTAGTTGCAAAGCATAGGTCTTTCATACTTACTGGCTTTTTTTAGTGAGTTGTGACTCGGAGAGACCCAGTCAGAAATATACTTGGCGAGTGAGAGTAAACACATGAGAAAGCAGTAGCCTATACCTGACAGTGGGTGGTTCTCAGAATACCAGATCATATCCATAATATATTTTTCCAAATAGCTGTGTTGTTTATGATTCTCCACGCACTAAGAAATTAGTGACAAAGGACCTATGGTGACTTGAAGCTTGTCCATTCTCAGCAGTGCATGCCTGATGACACTTGTAATCGGTATCTTCTCTCACTTATGAGTGTTTTGCAGGAAATGCACCTGCCTCGGCTAGTGACAAATGTACTGTGGTTTTCAGGGACCTCCAGCACATCAGCTGAAGCTCTCCATCTGTTTTAGAGAGAAGACTTATAGGGCCCTTGAGTTCCACCTGTACCCTGAGTGGGAAACTTGCCTTAGTCTCATGTACGTGAGAACTTTGACTGAAGCAAGGGCTCACTCTCCCCGCTATCCTGCCTGAAAGATGTCCTGTACAATGAATGTATTCAGGCCTTTATGGTGGAGAAAGACGTCCTGGATGTTTTTTCTACATATTCCCCTGAATGGACATTACCAGATATTTACATATTACAGAAATAATTACGGCAACTAGGCAGTCTGGTGCATAGCACCCAACACTCTGGAAGTCTGAGGCAGGAGGGTCCTAAGTTCAAGTCCTGCATGCAACAACCTAACAAAATAAAAAGCAAAAAGGCTGAAGATAAAGCTCAATGTAAAAGCACTGAATTCAGTTCCCAGTACTACCCGCCCAAATGTGTGTGTGTGTGTGTGTGTGTGTGTGTGTGTGTGTGTATTATATCCTGGTAATAGATGGGGTATGCTTTTTGGTGTGAAGTACTGAGTATCACTCCTACGATGGTGTAGCATCCCCCTAGCTTGGGTTATTTGTTTATAGCAACTCTTTGTACTTGGGAACAGTTGAAGGAGTTCCCTCAGAATCAGTTTTCAAGTGAACAGATCCATCTTCAGAGGTGAATTCCTTGTGTTTAAAAAACATCATCTTAAAGCTCTGCCCATCACACAGATGTCCATGGCAGAAAACTTAGACTGGCTTTGAAAAAACAGATTTAAAAATTCAAAAACTTTGGAAAAAAATCAAAATAACAGGAATAATGAATACTAATATTTATGAAATGTTTTACTGTAGGCCAGATACTGTGCTTGTTTTAGGATTCATACAGATTTCAGCCTCCCAGCATTCTGTGAGACATGCGCTCTGTTATCCCCACTTGTTAGATGAGAAGGTTGAGATTTCAGAAAGTGACTTGCAGGGTCAGACAGCCTCCAGGGGCTCGGGGAGCGAGAATTGAATCCACAGGCTTTTCCTCAAGCTGGTGCTTTGTGCTGTTTTTCTACCCTGCCTTCTTTCTACATGTCATTTCTGCCTATAGCAGAAGTCACAAGTCAAGAGCCAGCAAGTCATAGCTTACTTTGGGTAACAGTAGTAGCTCCAAGCATTTACCATATATCCTTTGTTCCTTTTTATAATTCCTTCATTTAATTCTTAAAATAATTCCATGAAATGAGTGGTTCCTATTTTACATATGAGGAAACCGAGACTTGGATGTAGTAATAAGTCCCAAATATTAGCAGACCTAATACTCAAATCTAGCCAATCTTGTGTCAACATTTTAAAATCTGGATGTTTTGCACAAAAACAAAGGCTTCTGACTACTCAAAGAAAACAAAAGGATTATCAGTGTCCCCTTCGACCTAGCAACAGTCATTTGGCCACCAAGGGCAGCTGCCCATTTTAGAGGGTATCTCTGACTTGGTTGTTACTACCCCTCACGCAGGCTGCTTTATTATATTGCTTGCCTGGACTTTGGAGTAGTGTTTGGACAGTCATGATGTGGGGTCTCCCCCTACCTGACGCTGCCTCTATGCCAGGTTACATTCTTGTGTATTTTGTTATAACACAATAGTGCTGTCTGAAAGCATTCCCCACAAGTCACTGCAGACTCCTACACTCTGTCTTCAATCCATCTCCTACCTCCAAAGAAAGGTGACTCTACAGAGCCAGTCTGAGTGCCCAGCCAGATGGGAACTTATGAGATTTATGGCCTTTTATCTCATGTCCTGGCTGGTGACACTCTGGTGGTGCTGTGTTGGTAATAACCGAGGTATTGAGTCTTCAGACTTTGGCACTTAGCTTTTGTAGACTGTCATGTGACATGAAGAGACTCCTGCCGGACACGAGAGGATGGAATGTAATTCTAACATCCAGAAATGAAGAAAAGGATATTGGCAGGTAAATGCCTTCTTGAACTAGAGATTTATATACTTTTTAAAAAAGGCTTTCCTACAAATTCTGTCTTGATTATTTGTTCCATGTTTGGGCAAACCAGTACATTATTGGTAAGATAATGAGTGGCATGCACCCAAGGGTAATCTTTTCAGGGATTTTGATGGTGCAGTAAATCATGAGTGTAAAGCCTGAGTGGTTTATGCCATTAAAACCTCAAGATAGAATTAGACTTGTAATCACTGCTTGCCCATGTTTTGTCATTTATGATAATTATAGTAGTAATAATCCATGTATTGTTGGGAAGTAGCAGTCAGAAGCATCCATCAATTTTTTATCGACACCAAATCAAGTTGATACTTCATCTTTGCTGCAAAAATGTAGATTGCACCAATTAGTCTAAAGAAATTGGGCAGTCATTAACAATGAAGCAGGCAGTTAATCTAAAGAATGTTTCTGGTCCCTCTGATGCCAACAATCCCTCTTAATTATGTGGGATATTGTGAGCTTCTTTAAGACTCTGTCAAAATGCCTTTGTTGACTTAGAAGAATCACCTATGTCCCTACATTTATTAGCAAAAATTTCCTAATATCTCACAACCTCCGCCCGGTATCCTTTTGCTCTTCCAGGCAAATGTATTCATTCTGAAGCGGAACCTTTGAATCAAGGCATCAGACATTTTCTTATTTTACTTAGAAATAGATATTTTCCCAATGGGTTTCTTTCAGTGGTATTGTGTTAGCTCACAACCTTGTATGTGTTAGCTATTTTTGCTCACCTTGCCCAAATCATGGAATAATTCTCTCCTTTAAAAAAAAGGAAGAAGAAGAAAAGAAAGGAAAGGAAAAGAAAGAAAGAAAAAGTCAGAGTTTAAAAGAGAAATTCAAATAGTATGAAGAAATCTTGGTGCTAATGAGCTTTCTACATCAGCCTCAAGTTGTTTCCCCAGGCTAGCCCAACCTCCCTCTCTAGACATTTTCAATCAGCCTTGTCCACAAATTATACTAAGCAGCTGAATAATGTGTGTATGGCAGGTTGGGGGAGAATTTCATATATATGGTTTTTTTTTTCTATTTAGGAAATTTGGAAAAGAAAGAACAGAAAATAGAATATCTCACTCCACAGTTTCCCACCTTGGTTCCATTCCTATAAATATTTTGGTAGGTTTTTTTTCAAGCTCTTAAAAGACATACATGTTGAATTTTGTGTTTGTTGTTGTTACAGAGTTCTCATTTTGACTTAAAATAATTTTCCTGTCTTTAACAATTTTAATCATCATTTCAATAGATGAGAAATACACTATCCATTGAGTACTAACATAGTATATAATTCACAATGTTTTAGATTCTTTCCCTGAAATAGATTGCCCAAAGGGAAATGTTTGATCAAAATTTACAAGCTTCTTTATATTGACAAACTTTTTATTGTATTATGCCAATTAAAAACTCTGCCAGTAATGCATGCAGGTATCAGTTTTAATTCAGTTATGTTGGCTTGCTCATGATTAAGCTAAAAATATGTTGCTCCTTATAATAGATAAATGGGTATCAAATTTGCTTAAACAGGGAAAATTATTGGCTTACTTTATAGGAAGTTCAGATGGAGGATAGCTGGCACAAAAAGATCATAGGCCCATTAATGTCACTAAACAACTGGGTTCTTCTCTTCTGAGGCAGCCATCACCCCTTCACCTTCATGCTACCTTCTTCCATGTTTCTAGTGGTTGACGTAGTACCGGGCAGCACATCTAAATGGAGAAGCAACAGATATGGAAGGAGATCAACTTCTCTACCAACTCCTTCTCCAGAGTTTGGAAATCATTCCTAAGATCTTCCAGTTGACCTTTCCTCTGTTAGTATTGCCACAATCTAGTCTAATGTCAACTTTTACACCAAAGACTGTCAAGGGAAGGAGAAGCGCCATTGTCGGCTTATTAGCCAAGAACTATTTCTGAGACAATGGAGTCAACATCCTTAGAGGGTTGCATACCTAAATAAAGTGCCTACATAAATAACAGTGTTCTGTTAAGCAAGGAGAAAAGAGGGAATGACTGTTAGGGAGGTAACAGTTGGTAACAGTACTTTCCTCAGGGCACCATGATTTTCTTTTTCAGTCCCTGGCACACTCTTAGAACCATTTAAAATTCTTTAGTAACAGTTTATGCATTTAATGGATTGTACAAGAGCAGTTGGCAGATCTTCCAAGCACTGGGCTGTGTCCTGCATGGAAGGTCCTAGTGGCTGGTAGCCATGTTGCCTTTATCTCTTCCTAAAACCTGTCTCTGTGCTGGGCCCCTATGATAGAAACCAGAACCTCTGTATCTGTATACCACTGGTGTTCAGGTCTCCTGTGGGAAAGAGATTGGAGAAAACTGGTTTTCTTCTTACAGGATTTTGTTCTGGGTGGAGATCTGATGTCTTGTACCGTGGCATCACCAGGGCTTGCGCTGAGCTGTTGCTCACAACCTGATGAAACAAGCCTTGCTTTGCAGCCTGGACTAGGCAGGCTCTGGGCATGTCACACCACTGCAGAGCCCTGGCTTTGAACATCTCGCCGCTCATTAGCATCTTCAGTGAAAAACCAGAAGAGAAGGGCAAGGGAGGCTAAGGAATTCAGATCAAAGGCTTCTTATCCTATCTACTTGGAGAAATGACTGAAATTACAGCCTCCTAGATATTAGAAAAGTGTCTAGTATTTTTCTATATTTATTTTCCCACTAATTATGCAAAGTATTGGGATTATTACATTTTAAAGGGAAATAAATAACAAAAATCAATGACAGAAGAAAATGTTTTTTCCTGGATTGAAGAAACCGGCATACATACTATATTTTTTGCTTCAGGAATTCAATATTGTTTTACATTTTATATACATGGTTTAATTATGGGTGTCGATGTTATCTCTTCATTATTTCCTGAATACATTAATATTATTTGGGCCTAGAACCATCATGGACTCTAGCACCAAAGCTTCCTGTTTCTTCACCCTGATAGAGGAGAGCCCTGGGTATATCCATTTCCTACCAAACCATGAAAAGTTACTGTTTCTCTTGTTTTCCTGGGTGGAGACAGAAGAAAAAAAGAAGAAGAAGAAGAAAAGAACCACCTACTGTACTCATACACTTTCTGTTTTACAGTTTCATGAGGATATTTACAACATAATTACATGTTCTGATTATGAGATTACATACGTTTCTACCACTTACATAATCAAGTGCAATTAGACTGACTACTTGAATAGATGATGGTAAAAGTTACTTGAAGCAAAAATTATACCACAAAATGCTATTTTGGAAAAACTTTTGGAATATGTGCTCCATAGACCCTCAGAAGCAGCAGTGGAGATGGTTATAAGAACCTTCAAGTGGGCAGTGGGCTTTCCCTAAGTTATGACACCAAGAATCCCATATTTCATTTCGGAAGATTCCTCTTTTTAAAGCTTTTTCAAATATAGCAGTTGTCATTGATGTTTACCATTGTGACTGGCACAGAAGCCAGTTAAGTGCTGGTTTTCTCTCTCTCCCTTTCCCTCCGATCATTTCTCAACTGCCTCCCCTGTCTCTTTCTGTCCTCCTTTGCTTTTTTTACCCTTTTCTTTTGTGGACTGGAAAGAAGGATTTAAAAGAGCAGGTAATGGGAAGAAGCAGAGTAGATTTGTGGAACTTACTTTCCACCAAGGTAATCCATGAATCAAAAGGTTTGAAAGAAGCTGGCTTAGAAGAAGTGATGTAGTCCTTAAAATTATCTGCCATAGGCTGGGCATATAGTCAAGGTCTATTAGGTTTTGTGGCTTTTAGGAGAATTTTTAGGGTTCTATTATTATATAGGAGGAAAAGAGAGAAGAAAGTAATCCAGAATACATTGCATGCAAAAATTAGGAACATTTTAAAATAAAATGATGAAATTATAGAGAGTTCCCTGAAACAACATGATAGTTTATCACAATTGTCTTTCATCCATGAAAACAAAGTGTACTGAAGAGCAGTTTTTCTCCTAGCCAGTTTTTCGTTGTTTTTTTCACGAAGAAATTATAAAGCAAAATGTTTTAAAATGAACTTTTTAAAAGTAGTTTATTTGTAGGTTCCTATTACACATCCATAGGATTTCCTCAGAACCTTTCCGTTACTTCATCTATTGAATGGTCTTTATTTAGAGAAAGAGAAAAGCCACATTCCCAATCACCTGCCTGAAGTTTGTAGTTCAGGGTGGTTTCTGATCTAGGCAGACATGTTCTTCCAGGGACAGTGTCTCTTAGGTGCGCTGCTTGTACTCCATCTGGAGCAAATTAGAGAGCCAAGGGACATAGTCGCCACTGGTTCTGATTGGTTACGGTAATACAAGAAAAAAAAAAAAAGAAAAAAGAAAGGAAGACAAGAAAAAAACCATTTGCCCCATTCTGAAGAAAGATGGATAAAATGCTCTTTGAACACACGAGTCTTTTTTTTTTTTAATGTCAGTACAGAAGGGTTGCATTTATATTTGGCTTCCCAGACCTGTCTCTTGACCTTCTAATTACTTTATTTGAAACAGCACTGAGGGTATAATAAACCTGGAGGTTGCCTCTCCTTTGCTTTATCATAAATTAAAGCTGCTGGTTTGTTGAGGTGAAAGTGGAGGCAGAATGTTCATTACTGCTCAAGTGACGGCTTGTCAATAGCAGTGCTTTTTAGTTTGTTCTAGTCAGCACTTGCTGTGCGTTTTGTTGGACCACTGGGAAATAAATACAACAAGATTATACATTTGGAATACCGCAAGAGTTCAGGGGAAAAAACACAAATGATAAATTATACACTTGGTAGAAAGTGACATGCTATCTTGTGCTATTAACAACCAAAGATAATTGCAACGAATTGTAATTGCAGTTTGCAACTTACAGTACAGTGTGTCCAACATCAATCTTAATAGTGAACAAAGCAATTTATATTAAAACTTAATTCACTTGGTAACTTTCTGCTGTATACACAGGAGCTAACAGATGTAGCTTTTCAAAAAGTTCAAAGGCATTTGAGACATGGAGAGAAATGCTAATGCAGTAAGCCTTGGAGAAATATTGCTTTACTACTTGTAATGAAAACAAATGTATGTCATTATCTCCTAGTTTGTGTTTATTTAATAAAATATGCAGTTTGCACATTGGTGCGTTCAGTGTTGTGAATGGGTACGGAATGATGTTCTACTTGGAATCAAAGGCCAAACAGGCCTAGCAATTATGCATCTTCTGTTAGTCATGTGCTTTCTAAATATATACTGTTTTAGTAGCATGCACCTTAACGCTTCAATGGCTTTTGTATGAGGCGTAACAGCAAACTGGGGTAACTTTATTCATGACTTTCCTTAGATTGGATGTCTTTGAAGCAAGAAGGGGGGATCTCCTGGAATTACTTAAAAGAACAAGCATATTTGTTTTGTGAGCTTGACTGATGGCCAGTAGAGCAGTTGAGTGAAATCTCTAAACTGATTAGGGCTTTCGTTCAAATAATCTTCTACCTTTTTCATTAATTTATTCCTTAATGCTCTTTTGCTGCTCTTCTACCAAGGATAATAATCTCACACTCTCTGACCTCCGTGAGTGGATGACCTGGAGCCCATAACTAATCTTATTTACTCTCCTGACCAGCCGAACTTCATTTACCTTGGGTGGATAAAGAGCTGTGCGTTGCTAAGCTTCCCCCTCCTCCCCAGTACTCTGGCTAATCTGTAGTGAAGGGCGAACGACAGCCTTTCTCAGTTGAAATCCAGAAGCATCCTGGGGCAATGCAAACTTCTGTTTTATTGAAAGTATTTTTTCCACTTCATTTTTCTCCCTTTTTTGAAGTTTTGAAAATAATAGAAAAAAAAATTGGAAGAGGGGTGACGCTTATCCGTATCTCCAATACAGCTACTTTTACCTGAAACTTTATTCCCAACCATTAGCCATATGAATCCATAGCTTAATTTAGGTATAATAGTTGAATACATACAATTTTGTATTCTACTTTTTTAATACCAGATTGCTTTGCACGGTGCTTTATATGTAATTATTTTGCATTTTAATGACTAAATGATCATCTGTTAAGTGTTTATGCTATACTTTATTAAATTCACTGTTATTGAAAAGTTAGATAATTCTGCTTAGTTTTGCTATTATGAAGAATACTGCAATCAAAAATATTGTATTTTCTTCATTTAGATTGTTTCTATTGAATATATTATTTTAAGTTAAGTTACTGAAAGTTAAAATCATTCGTGTGGCTTTTGCCATATATCACCAGTGTACATTCCTGGAATGTTTATAAAATTTCATATGACCACTGGCATTGAAGGAGTAAAAAAAAATTTTATAGTCAATTTACAAGCTGGATGACATTGGCCAAATTATTTAATTTCTCTGTCTCAGTTTTTTCATTGGAATAAAGGGAATCATAGTAGTGCTCACTTCCTCACCTAGGACATTTTGAGTATTAAATTCATTTACATATTTAAATTTGAGGCGCTAATGTCTCCCACATAGAAAATACTTCATCAAAGTAACTATCATATTATTATCACTGAAATTTAATCTTGTCCTAATTTAATATCATCTTCATTTAAGTTGCAGTTTTTAGCTGAACAGTAGCCTAAGGAAGCTAAGTAGTCAATCTACTCCATAATCAGCCTCTTCCATAGGCAGTGAAAAACTTAAATTACTTAGGCAACGAGCCATGAGAAAGAACGCCACAGAAATTAGGTGTTGTGTCTGTAAGGTGGGGGCATTTGGATGACTCATTTCTGAATTTATAATAATAAAATAGCTTTGCTACTAGGACCACCTAAATGTCTTAAAACTGAATCAAAGTCTGGAGAGGCCTAATCTGGATCTGATTCCTGCTTTTCCGTTCCACCAAGACCACACACTATTGGAAAATTGGGGAAGTAGAGGTGGAACGGCTCAAAATAACAAAGAGATGCTGGAATTTAAAAGACTGTAGAAACATTGTAGTCGTACATCTCAGCAGTGGTGATGGGGGAGAAGCTAAATGACTGTAGGTGCCTCAAAATATTTGAACCATCCAGTAGTCATTGCCTATGAATAAAAGATCTAGGGTAAAGCTCAAAGCTACTGTAATAAAATTGTATATGCCTATATAACTGGAGGCAATATAAACTATCTCATTAGCTCTGGAGATAAATGTTGCCTTGACACGGAGGACACAAATAACCAGATATTTTATCTACAGAAATATATGTCTGTCCTCAAATATCAGAGACCTGAAGAATAATGACTTGAACCCCACACGTAGGGGTTTATTTTTCTTCAGATGAAAGAAGTCCATAAAGAGTAGGGTTATTCTCATGGCTCTAAAATGTCACTGATGCTCATGGCTCCTTTGGCCTTTCTCCACTGTCAGAGTTTGGACATGGTTTATAGTTTTGGCTTTGCTTCATGGCTACAGGAGAACTACTGAAGCCCCTAGTATCTCTGCTGTGTTATAGGTATGAAGGAAAGCCAATGGGAAAGTGTGCCTGGCAGCTGAGTGCATCCGTGTCTGCTCTTGAAAAAACTTTGCTGAGAAACCCTGCCCAACGTTCTCTACCAGATAATCCATTTAGCTCAAACTTAGTCCATCAAACCAGTTGATAAGGGAAAACTGAGATTGTTTTGAATGGGATACATCACTTCTCCCAGCAGAATTGGAATGCCGTAAAGGAGTGGGACAGAAAGAATGACAGGTAGGTAACCTGCATTGCTGGTATGGCCCCTCATCTGAAGAAGAGCCATCTGGCCTGTGAACTCCCCATAGTCCCTGATGTGGGCCGGTGCTCAGAGAGTGGGAATGAAGTGCTTTGTAGGGCAAAGGAAAAAAAAAGTTGAAGAAGTGAATCGAATGAGGAAAACTTGTGTCGTTAGATAAAGTTCCACCATTTTCTTCTTGCCCAAAACATTTGCAGCAAACTCGGAGGAGTAGGGATTGAAGGAAAATGTGCTGCACCCGTGCCATTTTTCTTTAGGCTTTTTGCAATGCAACAGGACAATCAATACAAATCTTTGCAGTAATCATATATTGATTTTCCTAGAATATAACTCCATTTAAAGCACTTTTATCCCCAAGAGTAGAAACATTGGAGGCTATCAAAAGAGGAAGTAGGTTTCTTTGACCCCAGGTGCAGTGCACAATTGATTAACAGAGGATAGTTATGAGAGAGCGTGTGCACGAGAAGAGAGAAGTCACCGAAAGGTTAATACCAGCTAAAGAGAAACATGATTATAGGACATTAGCTTTTTGTAAAATCATGAGGTCAGGATAAGATAATGATATCGTCTAAAAATACATAAGATTTTGAATCCTTGATGTCTTCAGTCTATACTGCCCCCTTCCCTAGGCCCCAACGACTACCAGAGCCAAATTTAGGAGATTGACAAAGTGGTACCTGGACATGGACTGACAGGTAGAAGTTCAGGGCTTATGAACTGGCTTGATCAGAAAACAAGTGATGTTGATTTCATGTTTTTCTAAGTCATGGCTGGGCGCTAAATCAAAACTTAAGTAATCATTTTGAATGTCTCTTTGTTTTGAACAGCACTTAAAAGAAAAAGAAAAAGGAGCTAGGGTTGTAACTTAGTGGGTGAACACATGTATAGCGTATGAGAGGTCCTGGATTCCACCCCTAGCACCTAAAGAAAAGGAAAAACATTAGAAACCCTGGTTCTTATGCCTTTTCTTAACAAAACAAAAGAACTACTGTCATCTTCCCTCATCATCACTTTACTCTCTAAAGATTTGTTTATTTTTTTTAAATTCTACCTTCTGAAAGTCCCGTGAGTTCTCTGCCCAAATGTCTTCATCCCAGAGACAAAGAGCATCATTGGATGGCAGCATTGGTAAAAGCAGGCAAGTTCTGCTTTGCCTCTGGCCTGCAACTGGGATGTCACCAAAGCTGAGGATGGCACTGCCTGCAGCTGTCTCAAGTTCGTGTCTCCTGTCCCCTCCTTGCCAACAAGGTGGGGGGTGCCCTGGTGTTCTGTTGTTGATGGTGCCTTGTGCTCTATATATTTTCCTTCCTGAGTTCCTCTTGGTTTTATATCAAGGCCGATTTCTCATAAACAAGCTCTTTATTAGATTCAAAGGTGCACGGAGCCTCATTATCCTTCTCAGTTGTGATACGCTGGATACTGTTTATTTCACTAGCAACTTTGGGAGTTTGTATTTTGAGTTTTTGTTTTCTTATGTTTTTTTTTTCTTTTTCTCTTTTGGCTTCAGGCAAGGCAACTAGTACACATTGTCAGATAAAGCATCTTATCTGTCAGCAGCACCCTTGTGAATTAATCATAATTCAATAGGCTTACTAATCAAGATTTGAGATGAATGTTTTGATAGAGCAATCAGATTTGTCTAATCTATCATTAGTTGACAGTCGCTGCGGGCAGAGTGCAGACTTGGCAATAGTAGACCTGTTTCTGATTCCTTTGGCTGGGCCCACCGGTAGGGTAGCCTCATGGACGGGAGCAGTGGACCCAGCGTTGCAACTCATTACGTTCTGTTTCTTCCTCTCGCCAACCTCCTTTCTCCCCCCCCCCTCAGTGTTCAGAGTAGGTCGGTGGAGATTGGCGCAGCTGAAACTGCCCATGTGATGGTGAGATCTGGGGACAAGGTGTTCTCTTTGTCATTTTCACCTGATAACACAAGTGTGCCCAGCCAAGTGGCAGATCTCAAGGGGATTGTGATGGTTTTTGAAATAGTGGCCAGGGAAAGAAGATAAACCTCAGGTATTGTTATTGTTAAATCTTACTGATTGCAGCTCTTAGCTGCAATTGAAATTTGTACCTGATTTTCCCAAGTTGGATATTCTTGGAGGTTGCATGTTTATTCATTTTGATTGGATAAATAAACAGTTTTGAAATATATTGGTATATTATATGCAGTGTTTAAAGCTCTGTATAAAATCACCAAATAATAATAATAAATTGTGTGATATAAGTTATATGGTAGAGATTAATACCATACGTAAAATTATAGGCTTTTTTCCTACCAAGTTTCCTTCTCCTCCCTGCACTGCCAATAATATAAAGATATTCCTCATTTCAGAAAGCTTGGAAAATTCTAGAAAAATCTAAAGAAACCATTTTTAATTTTCCATAATCTCATAGACACAGTTATAAATATCAACATGCTATTTTTTTAGAGCAATTAAATAACACCACGAATACCTTAATGAGTAATTACTTAACAATGTTGCCAATAAATGCAGTCTTATCTGGCATGTTGTTCTGGAATGTGTGGAATGC
Source organism: Ctenodactylus gundi (assembly GCA_004027205.1). Taxonomy (NCBI): domain Eukaryota; kingdom Metazoa; phylum Chordata; class Mammalia; order Rodentia; family Ctenodactylidae; genus Ctenodactylus; species Ctenodactylus gundi. Next base: position 488,960 of record PVKB01000078.1, read on the forward strand.
CAGAAACAATCCAAAAGAAGGCCAAGAAGATCCTACTTTGTCTCTTTTCTGCATGAAAAATATATGGGAAAACTCATTTAGCCTGTTAGAGTATCCCACATATTGGAAGTGGCAACTTTTCAATTTCACCGACCTGTCACAGGCCTAGCTAAATGGGTGCTAGGCACACGTTGAGAGATTTGTGACTTGGATGATTCAGACAGGGAATGGTAGAGGGTTACCTAATTAGACTCCAGGGGTAATTATGCAAGGCGCTCCAGGCAGCAGTGTACTGTGTGCTAATTAACTTTGGTGCTGAATGTGCAGTGGCACCTGAACAAAGAGTAGTTCACGGAGGAGGAAGGCTTCCTCACTTTGCTTAGCTTTAGTTTTGCTCTTAATAAAGTTACCTATCATGTTCCCCTTTTTTGTAGTTGCTGTATGAGTCAAAAGCACAAGTTGTTTTGCAAAAAAAAGTATCTTTTGCCTCTGTAACTTACTTCCTACTTTTTTCATAATCTTAACAGTCTTTGAAATGATGTCTTATAAAATCAAATTTGTGTACACACACACACACACACACACACACACACACACACACACACATATTTGTCTTTGACCCCAGGTGCAGTGCACAATGGGGATAGGAGCCTCTAAAAGATACATATATGTTGCATTTATACATAGCGTTATATACTATATATACGTGTGTGTGTGTGTGTGTGTGTGTGTGTGAAACCTGTTATTGTCTGCAAAATCCAAGTGGTTTCTAACAACCCTGATTTTTTTTTTACCTTTCCATTAGACTCCACAGGTGTTTTTTCTGTGATGATGAGGAGAAGGGTATTTACTGAACCATAGAATCAGCTAATATCCCATCAATAATTGTATCCCATAGACCTCCTTAGCTGACCCCATTTCCATCTTGGGTGGCAACAATGGAAAAGGCAACAGAGAGAGGAGTGTTTTATCCTTCGGTTACATTGGCTCATGGCTTCATTTTGCTGGCCTCTGCTATTGTTTGCGGCCCATGTTTTAAACCAATGCAGTAAACTTTGGAAAGCCATTAAATCAGCTCTACAAACTCGCATGAGGAAATATTTTATCACTGTGTGATTTACTTCTCCTGCCCTCTCCCAGCTCTCAGATGAGAAAGTCTCATTTTGAGATTCCCTTTCCCCCTAATCCTGTCTTCTTGGCTTCCCTCAGGTTTTATTTTTCTGTTAATGAAGAGACAAATTGGACCACCTTGCCTGTGTAGTGAGATGATTGGTAGTTCTACAGTTCTCTCTAAAATAGTATGAACTAAATGTAGATTAAGAATTACCAGAAACATTCAGAACAGATTGGATTCAGCAAATTTTTTTCATCATCGCCATGACTTCTTGCCAGTTATGAGAAAGAAATGGTTGTACTGCCTAGTACTAGAATTGTCTTGATTACTGTCTTCTAGAATAAAGAAATAATAAAGCAGTATCTGGAAGACCTCATGACTGTGTGGTCAGTGTGTCTGAGAAATGCAGGCCTACTAAGGGTATGAGACCTTGGCAGTGTGAGGGCTCCCTCCCACAGCTTCCAGTTGGATAGCCATTGTTTCTTTATTCCTCTGACATCGTGTGTCACACATCAGGCATTCAAAGTCAAAACCAAAGTAACTAATTTTGACTCAGCACTTGTTATTTATAAGATTATGTTTAGTACATAAAGAATTCAAAGCACCCCATGAGTTTGAGGCCAGCCTGGGCTACATAGCATGAGTTTAGGACCAGCTTGAACTATAGGATGAGACTCTGTCTCAAAAAAAAAAAAAAAAAAAGGAAGGAAGGTAAGAGGGAAGGAAGGAAGGAAGAATGGTAGGAAGGAAGGAAAGAAGAAAAAAATCAAGGTAGTCTGACTTATAAACCCTGTCCCCAGAGAGTTTTTTGTCTGTTTAGGAAGATATGTTGTAAAAGCATTTAAATAAAACTGTGCTTAAGAATTTAAAGAACAATTCTAGATAAGATATGTCATGTAACTATATGTCTTTTACAGATTTCTTTTAGAAGGAAAGAAATGTTGACACAGAGACCATTATGATTCCTATAATATTAAGACATTATGAATATTACCCTGTAAAAATGCCTTTTAATTTAGAAATCTCATTGCAGAAGAAATCGGTATCAAACTTAATTATTTTAGATTATCACTGAAATGGAGTATAATATTTTAAATTTTTCTTGTAGTCAGTGGACCTGTGAGAAAATGCCAGAGGACTTCATACACCGAGGAGAGTCATCTTGCTACCAAGTTCCTAGTTTAGTGGATTTATTTCAAGGTACATGGGTAAAAATCTCAGGGAAAAGGTGGATTCTGAATTAGTTGAGATGTATACAGTTGAATGGCATTTAGACAGTATATAGTATGAGGTTGGGAATAAGAAAGAAGAAATCAGGTTCTGTGCATCCAGTGACCTAGGTAAAGCTCAGAGAATATGGACCGATGGGTAGGAGGCTGTGCAAGAGGATTAAGTGCTTGGACCCTCAAGCATTTCCAAGCCCAAGGGTGACATAATGCTGATGGGTTGTGGGAAGATTAGTCTGGTGTTCAGGGTGTAAAGTGCATCTGGGTTCTTCTTGCTTGAGGCGAAGGGGCACTTGTGGAGGAGAGCAGAATCCCTGAGATGAGGGGGTAGGAGGATTCGAGAGCTGGAACGGTGATGACAGAGGGGTATGAAGTTCAAAAGAATTCTGAGGTGAGAGAACTTCATAATCAGTTGGCTACGGGGATAAAGAAAGAAGAGCCAAGGGTGATTTTTCTGATTTCACACTTGGAAATAGTGGACATTTGGAGACGAAGGTGTGCACTCCCATATGAATTTGAATACTGGAAGAAGTTTGGAGAATAGTTATGTATCAGTATTTTAGCTGTTGGGAAGAAACTGTGAAAATCGTGCAATAATATCTTTAAGTTGAGTTCAGCAGCCTCAGATATATTGATATCCTAAATATATATCCATTGATTAAAAGGAAAATTCCACTAAATTTTGAGACGGGTTGCACTGACTTGCTAACTTGCTCTGACTAGAACCAAACTTGCCATCCTCTTGTCCCAGCATCGTAAAGTCTTGGGATTATAGGCCAATATCACCAGGCCTGGTTACTCAGTATATTTGTAATTTACAATATTGTCACCAGGGCTTGAGGGAGTAGCTCAGTGAATAAAGCACTTGCCTACCATGTGCAAGACCCTGGTTTGATTCACCAACACCACATAAAGTTTAGGCAGGCATGGTGGTACACACCTGTAATCTCAGTATGAAGGAGGATTGCTGTGAGTTCAAGGCCAGTCTGAGCTACATAGTGACTTCAGGACCAGCCTAGACTACAGAGCAAGAAAACACAATATTGTCTACGTGAAATGTATTTATGGAGATGTATGTAACCCTATTGCAAACCACATATTTTTTATATGCCAGTAATTGGCTTGACGATCTCCTTGGAGGCGACTTGCTTCACTTGGGACTTGCACAGTCAATGGCCAGATTTCTTTTTCTTTCTTCTTTAGCATAAGTGTTTTTTATATCATCTTGGTTTTCTGGAATACAGATTGCTGAGGACCTGTCAGTTCTGAACTTTCTTTTACCTGCTTAAAGAGATACTGTTGTCTTTTTAAGAACCAGAAGTTCTTTTCCAGTGCTGTGACTAGTCTTACGTAATACTTGACAGCTTACATCTAACCAAAAAATGAGGTTGAGACCCTGAGGCTGGCTTTCTTCAGGGTGGGTTGGTAACACTCGAGAAGTGAGGAAAACTGGAGCAGAAAGCCCCTGTACCTTTTGCCCACACCCAGAAGTCTTAATTTTGAGCAAAAGGTTGACTTCAGTGTGTGGAGTTATCCAGTGTGGAAACGTTTTACCAAAGTCCCACTCATCCCATTCCAGGGACCAGAACAAGGTCCAAGTGAGTTAGGAACAAATGAGTCCTTTGAGCCTCAGACTGTGTGACTTTTCATCGGCAACTCACCTTTCCAGTTCTTTCTACTGCAACTTCCCAGGTATCTAATATAGGATACCTTTGATATTCCATTGCCTTCTCTGTATTTGAGCTACCAGAAGTGTCACTTCTGAACAAGGGAAGAAGTGCTGCAGGACCCTCGACTGCTTACTGAGGGAAAGGCAGTGCTGACCACATTTACAAACACTGAGTTGGTGAGTGGTGGCCCATGCCTGTAATCCACCACTCAGGGCCATTAATGCAGAAGAATCACAAGTTCAAGCTTCACCTGAGCAATTTAGAGAGACCCCATATCAAAATTTTAAAAAATTGAAAACTCTTTAAAAAGATCTGGGGGTATAGGTCAGTGCAAAGGCCTTGGGTTTAATCCTCAGCACTAGGAGATAAACACTGCAAAATAGAAAAATAAAAATTCAAGGTGGTTATGGCTCATATTACTGAATAGCATATATAATATTTTGCATTCATCTTTTTAAATAGACTGTAAGCATTGACTTTCCTCTCTCTCTCTGGGAGCACAGATTGTTGGGTAACCAGGATAAAGCAGCTCACAATAGCAGTTTTCTAATAAAAAGCCTAGCTACTTTTCCATCTTAAATCCAAAGTGTAAGAGCTTTAGGACTCTAAAATAAAAAAAAGAATATACTTGCTAGACAAGACAGCGGAAGAGAGATGGAATATTTCCAAAAAAAAATGTAATTTGCTGGGCCACTGCACTATAACCTGTTAGTATGACATCATTGGAATGTTGAAGTTTTCATTCCTATTTTGGTTACAGTCATTATCCCGAAAGGTTCCTAAGTTGTGCATACAGCATTAAGCCTTTGAACCTGTTCAGATGCAAGTAGGAAATCCGCTGAGCTTCTGAGACCGGTAAGATGCTGTGAGCATGAGGCCAGGCAGCGGGGCTTATTCTTCTAGGATTTTAGGGACTGGAAAAGTTCATTAGGTTACAATACAGCCTTTAAAGTTTGAGGGCTGCATTTTCTAGTCAGACGCCTGTATTTCAAGTTGCACACAGATTTGAATGGATTTGTGATGGGAAGCTGGTGTTTCTCCTTACATCAGCCCGTGTTGGCAATGCGTGCTTTCACTGAGTCACCAGTTAAACCTCATTGAAGAAACAGTTATCTCAGTATCATCAGGGATTAACCATTTTGATATCTTTCTCTTTTCTTTTTTCTTTTCTTTTTTTTTTGCATGTGTTATTTTTACTATTATGTTCAGAAAGTGCAGAATTGGTCCCAGGTTTATCCTTTTGTTTTGAAAGAACTTGTATATTTCCTTAAATGACTGATGCTCAACAAGGAAGTGGATTGAAGAGGATCTGATTTGTTGTTTTTGCTGTAAAACAGATACTGTCTTTAGTAAATCTACTTTTATTTTAAAATAATTTTAATCCAATCACCCAAGGGAAGTATCACATAATCTTAATAAAAATTAAAGAATTGAGAAAACGGGTTCCCAAGACCTCTGGCCCTTTAGTTTGCTCTCGGCAACAAGAGGGCATTGTAGCTCAATGCAGAGTTTTTGTTTCATGTCTTATAACTATGTCTAAATGTGACATCACAAAACCCTGTTTGCCAGACACTGACTAGAACAACTCCTCCCCTTGGGAGAAAGGGGTCTTTAAGGTATTTTTAAGGAGAGGAGAAAGGTTAAAAGGTCTAATCCATAACTGTAAATCCCAATGCTTTGGGGAGCTCATTGACACTGTAGGTTTTAAGCGCTCCTTTGGAGCCATAATGGTTTGTCGTGCTGAGACCCACTAGAGAACACTTAACTATAGATCACTGTCCCAGTGTGGTGCAAGGCCCTTTTGGAGTCTGGTTAAGCAGCCTCCTGCCACTTATTGGGAAACCTTGGGAGAGATTTGATGGAGACAAACTTAAGAACACCTTTTAGATTGTGCTTTTAAATTAAATGACTAAAGTCATCAGATGTTTTCTTATTCACCCCTTTAAGCAATTCTCAGTTGTACCTAGATTTCAGACTATTGGATATATGTTGAGTATATTCCTTTCTCTTTCGAATTAGTGTTTTTGGGGGCAGAAATTGTTGTCTGTCCTAGAGATGGTATTATGAGCAAGCCCAGTTGTCACATTGAAGGCCTGCAAAGCTTTAATTTAGAAACGTAATGGAGATCACATCATTTCATATGGAAACAATTCCTCCTGCCTCCTTCCCTCGAGGACTGAAGGAAATGTCTCTGGTGTATGGTTAAATACCTGATAGATTAGACCTTCAGATATGTTGCTGGATTAAGGCAAAGCATGAAAAAAAGCTCATGTTTTTAGCTGTCTATCCTATTTTAAGGTTCCTATTGCCCTTCAGTATTTGGAATTTACCAGATTAGTCCTAATCTAATATTTAGTTCTTTAATGTTTGAAACCTTCTGGCTGGCCTCCGTTCCAGGCTTCCACATTGCCTATCTCTGTTAACATCTCTGCATGCATAAGAAACCATTCATTAGGCTGGATTGAAGAGAAATCACCAGAGCACTGGGCTTCATTTCTTGGGGTAGGAAATTCAAGATCCCACCACAGAGAAGAGCATGGGGCAAGGATCCGTCTGGGTCATAGAGATAGATCAGAGCATCAAACTAAAACACCAGCATTTCTTATCAAAACTTACTCAGAAGTGAATTAATTTCCAAAAATACTGAGGTTTCTTGTCATGATTTCTCATATGGTAAAACACAGTTAAACTATAGAATCAGAAATAATTAACAAAGAGTAACTTTGTGCTAAGTAAAAGTCCACAGGTTAAGTCAGAGCATTTCTATGATATTTGGCATTTCCCAGTCTGGTTGGGTACTCACTTCTGGAATAGCAGCTGTGGCCAGGGAGTCAGACCACACTGAGTACACAGAGTTGCTAGGAACCTGCTACGGAAAGCGTATACACACGGGGGAGATCAGCTTCTCAAATGGGGGACAAGGAACATAGCCCAGGTGTTTCTACTGGGCCACTTCGTTAAAATGTAAGTTACAGTAACCAGAGTTCTTTGTATACTTCTGAAGAAGGTTGCTTTAAGGAATGAACATAGAATTTTAGAGCAGGAAAGGATTTTAAAGTTTGCCCCAACCCTACCCTCACACTGAAGAAAGTAAGGAAAAGGTAATGATGCATTTTCCAGGGAAACTAACGCTAGTTACTGCCTCATGCTTTTAGTTAAAAGCATTGAACATATCCTGTATTTAATTTCTTCCATCTCACAGCATGTACTTTATGTATTATTTTTTTCTTACTACCCCAAAGTTTTTGAATTATAGTGGATTTATACTTAAAGTACTTCATTTAATCAATGGTTTAAGTTTTGTACATACTTTAGAAAAACATAGGAAATGTTTGTGAAGATATAGAAACATGGAAAAATTCTTGTGAGAAATGATTAAATGAAAAAGCAAATGAGTGCTCATATAGTTTTTGTTCGAAAATATGTGAAAATTTTGTATGAATGTGGGTCTCAACTAGGCTTTTAGAATGGTGACATTGTCTATAACTTTAAACTTTCTTTGACACTGTCATTAAATTATTTTTATAATTTTAGAAAGCATATTTAGTATAAATGTGTCCTGTTTTGCTTCTCATCTTAGAGGTACCTGGGTCTGTAGACCTGCTGTTCTTGCTTATGGAGCTGAACTGGAAATGGAAATCCTCATAGTCATGCCCTGAATCAGGGCCTGATGGGAGGCTTAGCCCCCAAAATGGGGACCCACCATGGCAGTCAGAGTATAAGATAATTCTCTAGCACAAAGGAATCAGAATCTAGATGTTTGGACAAACCTCATATCATGTAGCTTGCGCCCTGTGGACTTTGAAACTATTCATAGAGGCATAGAGAAATACAGATTTTGGGGGAAGAGAATTAGACTAAAGTCCAAAGAATGGCCCCAGTAAGTCCTTCCTGTAGCTGCTGCTTCATGATTGTGCTCAACTTGGCAAGTGTCCTAGTCGGCCATCTAGAAGCCCTCAGAAGGGAGAAGTTTGGGAGAAACATCACTGTCTTAGATATGACATGATTTCTCATCTTCTCCCAGAGCAGCCTACATATAAAGCAGGACAGGGCCAGCAAGCACAACCAGTGGGGCATTGCGAGGGTGGCAGGGGTACCCGCTTCTGAGGTGGGAGACCTCTTGATAACATGGTTTCCTTTCTTCTCCTTGAAAAGGACAAATGAGATTTTCAGGGACACTGAGGAATGGAGGGATGAAGTCAGAGCAGAGCTGACACTACATGTGTCATACCTGTCAGGTGACGTTAAGTCATTAGCTCGCAGAGTCCAGGAAGCTACTTGTGCCAGATTGTGCTACTGCATAGTCAGAGCATGGTGTCATGGTGGCTGATTGAAGATGGTGCCCCACAGATATTGATGAGGAGAAGAGAATTATCAGGAGCAACCTCGGGTGCATCTGCTTCTCCAAGAGTAGAAATCTCTTTCAGAGTACGCTCAAAGGGATAAAGGGGTAGGTAATGAGGAGGACAGAAGAGAAGATGGCTTGCTTTTTGAAAATGAAATTTTGTAGAAATCAGAGGAGAGACAGGAGGATTGGGCTGAGATTTGTGCCTCTACAAGATTAATCTTGTGTTTTAGCCCTGCAGCCCCAATGTATCCCATTCCTTCGTTGACCAACTTGTTCACCAATTTGTATTTTTCATTCAGCAAACATCTGCTGAAGGATACTGGGCTCTAAGCATATGGTGACCAACTGGAAAGACATGGCCCTGCCTCCACGTACTTAAAAGTGAGGCCTGCCTCCCATGATACTCAGTCCAGTTCCATAGCTTGGACACTTGGCATGTGTTAGGTAGCAAAAGGAGCTGCAAAGATAAATCAAAAAGCACAAGATTCAGGATAAATTTATCCTGATCATAGCACCTCCAGGTTTTGATTACCTCTCTAGTCACTTACTAGATCTGTCACTTCCTGCTAGAATTTGTTATTTATATTAGGTTCAAATGTATTTGTTCTAATCTACGCTTTCTTTCTTTCTTTCTTTCTTTCTTTCTTTCTTTCTTTCTTTCTTTCTTTCTTTCTTTCTTTTGGAGCCTTGTCAGTTAGTCCAAAGTACACAGAATTGGCACTAGTAACTTCTGGATTCTTCCCTGGGTCAGCATGGCACTTAACTGCTTCCCTGTAAAGCTGGGCTCAGCAGAGATTTCGTTGAAGCCCTGCTAACCATGACTCAAATCCAAGTTCAAACCTAATACTAGTTAAATGAATTGCTTAAGTATTAACAGAAACACACATACACAAATTTAAAATAATCCTGTTAGGGAGACCGAGTGCAATACTTTCATTTCATTTTAATACTCTTTTCTTTCCAATAATAATGGTTTTAAGTCAGCGTTTCTTTAACTCTGTTTAATTCTATTAGGATCACTCCAAAAAAGAAGCTCATGGGTAGCTTTGAAAACTAAATGGGGTAAGTAAAAATGATTTATATGACAAAATCTCACTTACCCTAACCCAACTAACTAATTGTAGATGTATTGCTTTTAAGCACATTAAAAGAAGTCTACCCTAAAGTTGGATTTCCAGTTTCTCTTAGCGCATTCCAGTAGTAGTGGCCCATGTTAAATAAGTATTCAAGTAGGATCATTTCAGATAGTGAGCTAGAAAAGGGGGTAGGTAACACTAGATTGAAAGGTCAAAGGTGGCTTCTCTGAGAGGTGACCTTTGAGCCACCATCTGAAAGACAAAAAGCCACAACCACATGAAGACCTAAGGTCCGTGCTCCACACAGTGGAACAGTGAAGTACAGAGTCCCTAAGATTTGAATGAGCTTAATGTTTTAGAGGAAAAGCACCGACAGATGTTGCAGGGGAGTGAGGAGAAGTGAAGACAGAGAGAAAGGCAGGGCTATGGGATATCGAGAATACTTTAGAAGGGAGACCACTGACCTTTCTGAGTCATCAACAAAGGAAATATGTGCCTAAGGTGTGTTTTGCTTAGGGCTGAAGGAAGTACTGGGGTTTCTTCCCTTTTTTCTGTACATTGTGTTACACAGCTGTTTTTGCAGCCATTAGTAAAATGAAATATCATTTACCAAAGTGCTTTGGAAACTTCAGTGCACTGTTCTCTGTAAATTTAAGAATGTTCTTATAAGTGTTTAAAGTACTTGAGTGTACTGTTACGTGAAGTAGAGGCATCATGCTGGACTTTAAGCAAACTGTCCCTAGTGGGCCCATCTGACTGTTTGGAAGAACACATTGCCCGTGGGACTTCATTGCCGTTTTCCTTATTTTGTGCAGAGCTGGGATGTGGGGGTAGTTCTCACCTTTTAGGCCCACAGCCCCCAAGGACAGCACCCCTTCTGGATGCCCTGCTGTCATATGCGTCCACAGGGCCAAAGGAGACGCTTTCCTGCGGCTGTGATTCCCAGGATGTCTCCACTTCCGGGGCCTTACTAACTAAATGGAAATTATGAAAATATCCAGGGCAGGAAGCTAATAAATAAGAAGTGACAGGCATTGCATATTAGGGAATTATGGTGCACGCGGCCGGTTCTGCAAGACACACAGGAAAGGTGAGGGCGTCTGATAACCCCCTGAAGTGCGCTGCCTGATGTGCTGATTGGAAGAGCAAACAAGAACATTGATGTCCTGGGGATGGCTGTTCCAGAACCTTCCTCGTGGATTTATGGAATGTTTCTAAGAGCTTTTTCATAACCTTTGGTTTCTAAATGTAGTCCCTGGCTCTGATATCTGGAAAACATAAAGGAATGTATTCCAAGTTTGTTCATGGTACCAGAATGAAAAAGCCCAGATTTGTGTGTCTTACTGGTGTGGGCACAGAATGGTTCACACTGCCTGCAGGCTGGGGATGGCTCCCTTTATGGAAGGCCCTGGTGGGGAAGAGTCACTCATGTGCTCTGTGGAGGCAAAAGTCATTTCAATATCCTTTTCCTAAATTATTCTACCACCACTGCTGGTGCTACAAGTGTGGCACAGATTAATTGAGCAAAAGTGACTTGTGTACAGTTGGCACTTCTGTTCTTATTAGGATCAGAAAGAGCAATTGGATGAAGATCATTTCTGGAAATAGAAAAAAGCATATGTTACTTATTGTTTGGGGTGAATGTTTTTGTGAGAAAAGGGGATGCCGTGTCATTAATAACTCTGGCATGCTGTACCAATTCTGGCCGGCCTGATAGATTAAACATGAGCCCCCGCTCATTATGCCGCAGCCGCGGAGCGTTGGCTCTCCCTCCAGCTGATATGTATTCCAGGCACAGTCGAGCCTCTGGGTTGACATCTTCTTCTAAAATTGTTTGGCTGTAATAAATATAAAACTTTCACCACTGATGTAAAGCATTGCTGGTTGGCATCATTTCCTACCCCCTTTTAATTATTCCTGACACTGTGGAGAAACATCTAATATAAATCTGTAATGTGCACTGATGACAAACTACACGGCTGAAGGACCATGTAATTTCTCCACAATTAATTAAAGTGCATGGAGATTTTTTTTTTTCCTCTTTCTTTCTTTCTTTCGTCCCCCGCACCCCCTCAGCAGCCAGATGCCACTGACTGGCTCAAATAACACTGCTGTCAACTGTAAAAAATTAAGATCCAAACCGTAAGAAAGGTACTTAGATAAAGAAACCAGATGCCAGGTTATTTGTGATACCACCGCGTACATCTTGATGTGAGCCACCATTGTTCAACATCTGTAGTTCCACAGCCTTAATTATGCACTTAACTCGGTGAGTCTGTCAGCAGTTTATTTGCACGAGTATCGTCACTTTAGTAAATCTTTTTATTAAAAATCGAATGATGCCAATCAACACAGGAAAGAGAGACAGAGACGCTAGAAGCTGTTGTGTAGAAAGAGAGGCTGCCTGCTTGTGCCCATAGCACTTGCTGGTGTTTACGGGTTCGAGCATGTGGTCATTCGGAGAGGAAAAAGTGCTCTGCTCCCATTTCGGGCTGTTCTGCCACCTGGAATTGTTCAAAAGCAAATTAATTTTCATTTTCAATTAGGAATACAATTAAGTCCAAAGTGATGGGGGGTGATTGTAATGTTTACGTATAGCTGGTGAGGTTGGAGAGCTGGAGGAAATACCAGATGAAATGAATTACGTGTCTTTGTATCTGAGTATTTAGTTCATGAAAGTGTTAAGGTGGCAGCTTGGGCTGCTACTGCAGTTTACCTTCCCTGGAGCCCCTCCTCCTTCCCCTCACTCTGAATTTAGGAAAAGGGAGGAGAGGGCAGATCTGGAGGTTGAAACTCCTAGATGTCCATTCCTGGTGCTCAGCTCTGTTGTTCAGAGGGCTTTTCCCCCAGGATTTGGCCGTAGACCTGGATGTGAGTGTTTTAGTGAAGAACCTACATTAGGAAACAGGAATTTGGCCTTGCATTCTCTGGCGCTCAGTGTCAAAGCATTACCTGGCAAATGGATTCCTCTTCTAAGTCTGGCCATCATCAGAGATACTGAGTGATTGTGTGAAAACAATCTGCCTGTTGAATGCCTACTGTCACAGGATCCCGGCTCTTTTCACTTGACTTTTTCCTACATTCAACTGCTGCCTTTTGTTGGAATAACTGAGTGGGGCGCATGAGGCAGACAGGATGCCTCCTGGCTGCCTGGCTGCCTGGGAACAGTTGGCCCAGTGTGTTCATCACCAAGGGTGGTAATTTGGGGAGCTTTGACCCTGATTTAAGGAAAGTCAATTATGACTCCTAGGAATCCAGATATGAGACTCAGATGTTCAGTACTTGGCTCTCTGGCCTGAGAGCAGAAGTTTCCTCTCCATATCTACCGGGTTTTCTCCCACTGCAGCCACATTTGGCTTGCCATAAGCATGCCATCAAGCTGATAAGAAATTTCCAACTATCCATCTCAGAGATCAGCTTCTTTGAAAAGGTGAGAGTGGGTGACAAAATAGTTTTCATGAATAACATGAAGATAGTTTCAGATGATAGCATGCATCTTCCTAAAACCCTCTGGAGGATGGGTTAAGACAAGACGACTCTGGGTCATAATAATTGCTGCTCTGGGGGACTGTTCAAAGTAGCGTGGTGACAAGTCCCTACTACTCCAGTCCATATTTTACCTCATACTACCCCCACCGTCCTAGTCCCAAAGCAAGGGTTTACATTTCCTCCCTGCATGGTATTTGTGCTTTAAAAGAAGATTTTATTACTTCTGCTACAGTGGAATTTCTCTTTTTACTAGACAGTTGGCATGACCGCAGCCTGAAACCGCAATGGAGTTGTTAACACGCTGGGATCAGTTTTTCCCCCTTTAAAGCTTTTCTTTTCTTTTCTTTATTTTGTTAAGGGGGGAAAAAATCTCCAACAAATCAACAGAACTATTAACTTTCTGATTTATTTGCTACAGAGAGCAAAAAAAGTCAATGTAAAGTGACAGAGAAGCCAGAACAGACGGTATGAAAACATTCTATGTGAAAGTTTCCAACCAAAATCACACCACAAGCAGTTGGTTATCTGGAGATAGACATCTTCAATTTCCTGATTGCATAATAGAAATGGGATTTCTTTTCCCTCTAAAAAAAAAAAAAGCATTATCCATAATGTTGACATAGGTTTTCTGTGCTTTGGGTTCCAAAAATACTCCTCTCCCAACTATCTTCTCAATTGCTAACAGTGTCCACTATTGCTTCCCTTCCAAGGGAGAGGGTCAGAGGTGCTAACAGGATGGAGGTCAGAAGAGGGTGTCTTCAAGAGCCTGGCAGATAAACTGTGTCCCATTGGCCACCCTAAGGGTGTTTAGTAGGTAGTCAGACCTTCTACCATAAAGTAAAATAAAATAGCATCCAGGAAAATTAATCCAAGTATTGACTGGCAACTTAATAGCTGCACTGCCAATAGATGTTACGGCTTGGCATGTATGTCAAGGTTAGAATTTCCAAGAGATTTGAGGTCACAGTTCAGGGCAATCCCAAATGGTTATCCTGCCTGGGCACATGCAAAGTTTTGTAAGTGCCCTGCTTTCCCCACAGACTAATATTGCTGATACATGGTCTTACTTCTTAATCCAATTGGTGATAACATGTCTGCGTCTGTCTGTCTGTCTTTCTTTCTTTCTTTCTTTCTTTCTTTCTTTTCTTTTCTTTTCTTTTCTTTCTTCCTGTTTTCCTTTCTTTTTTTGACACTGAGTCTTGCAGTATCATCCATGCTACCCTTGAACTTGCTCTGCATCCCAGGCTGGCTTAAATTTGTAATCATCCTGCCTCAGCATCCTGAATGTTGGGATAATATGCATGTGTGCACCTTTATGCATGGCACCCCTGGGTGTCTTATGACCCTCTTCTGAGATAGAAAATTTTTGGCTCGGGCCTCTAGCTGACATCACTTTTACATTTAAAAATGCCCAAGATCTCAAAAACAGACCTGATTTTAAAATTACCCTATATATCGATACTTCATCTCATTTAATATAGTGTTTTAAAATTATATTTAAAAGGCAGCTTCTTTTGACTCATGTGCCCTTGGCTGAGAAACAAAGGAAGTCTCTTTTAAGAGGTGTTTTACATTTTATGACTACCGAGAGAGAACAGAGTTCTTTAATAGGTATATATGTAAGAGTTCTACATTATAGATTTTGAGAAATTAGAAGTTCTGGAACAATGTTTTTTGATAACATTTCTGAAACATTCTGAAGGGTTAAGGAGCAAATTGGAAATCTCAGAGGCCTAGATGCAAAAATGGAGCGCTCCCTAAACTTGTGGGCAACAGGAGCTTTTCTGAGGTCATATGATTCTCACCAGTAATGGTATCCTTCCCTGCCTGTGGCTGAGGGCTGTGCAAGATGGATCACTCTTATCTTATACTTCGTGGTTATGGGCATGTAATATGTTCTTCATTGAGCCAGGCAATTGACAGAGACGCCAGTGCATTTAAGACTTGAGTCTACTGGAAATGAGACTTGCATTCTTGCCAGAAATTGATGCTTTTCTGTGTCCACCACTATCACACATCTTGATTTTTTTTTAATCCCAACTCTTAAAACAATAATATCAAACAACTCCAGGGGAAAAATGTTAAATATTTCCATATGAAGAGCTGATTAAATTTGTATGGTTTTCTTTTCAGTAAAAGTTGGTATGTGATGAAACACAGTACAGCTGCCTGTCTGGTTTGGGCTGGTACTGCTTGGCCTATGATAATTCTGCTTGGCTCAAGGGCCATCCATCCCTGGTGCTCTACCACACAGTGGGCCGGGTTCTCAAGTGCCACTCCAGGCACTAACCACAGAGTTAGTGGTCACTGGCCTAGATCTTTTCTGATGAATCTTATCATTCTTCTGTGTTATTCAATTAATATTTATTTAGTTATTAATTAATTGCTTTACTTTTCAGTACTGCGGAATAAACCTTTACACTGAGTTACATCCTTAGCCCTTTTTTTTATTTTTTATTTTGAGACGTGGTCTCACTCAGTTACCCAGGCTGAACTTGAACTTAACAATCCTTCTGCCTCAGCCTCCTAGAGTGCTAGAATTACAGGCATATATCACACCCCGAGGCATCATTTTATAAAATGCCCTTTCAAGGTCCGATTGAGTCCACTTGGAGCATTATGGCTGATAGTGAGTGTGTTATGTTCTACCAGGATTCCTTTCATTGAAAAATGGGGGACCTTGAAGAAAGTGATTTCATCGAGGGGAAAATGATGTTTTGGCTCATCGGTGCACACAGGTCAAGAGTATCTGGCTTTAGGACAGTGTGATATGAGCTCCAGTAAGGTGGCCCTGACCTGTGATATTTTGCTTTATACTCTCCTTCTACTTCGTTTGTGTTCATTCTACTTTCTTGGCCACCAGGAGGTGGCTGCCACCACTGTTCCTCCATGCTCACACCTCATAGGGAGGGTCTGCTAGGCCTTGTCCTAGCCATACCAGCAGAGGCGCTCTTCTGCCTCAGTTCCAGGGTCAGTGGGAGGATGTTAAGGAAAGGTGCCTGCTGGAAGTCTAAGGACAGTTTTCTTGGAGAGACTGTAACAAGGTAAAAGAGCAAGCTAGATGCATATAGGTGACAAAGCCAAGAATGTTCCTTACCTATGCCAAAGGTCATTCCAGCAAAACAGCAAGATGGGAGTGAATCTCCGGTCAGGAAACTTGAGTTTTTGGGGAAAACCACGTTTGTTGTCTCTGTTTATATTTTCCTTAAATCATGGATAATAGGAGGAGAGGACTTCCCAATCAGTGCTGTGCTGTGGGCCTGACCTTTGATCTCCCCAGTTCTCAGAATAAATGGGTTATTTTGGTGCTGCCTTCTGTGGCCGAAGAAGCAACAGTATACTTTGGCTTAGCAGATTTTACAAAGATGAAAGCAGCCTACCGCTTCGGTACTTAAATACTACGTCAAAGCCAGGCATGGTGGCTCATTCCTGTAATTCAAGCACTTGGAAGGCTGAGGCAGGAGGGTTGCAGTGAGTTTGAGGCCAGCATGGGCTATGTAATGAGTTAAGGACCATCCTAGACTGCAAAGACAGACTCTGTTTCAAAAAAAACAAAAAAAGTAAGAAAGAACCTTATCCATCTTTCCTCTTTGCAGAAAGTGACTTTCCAAAAAGTCAGGGACTTCTCCAGGCTCAGGCTGGGTTCAGCCCTTTCTCATCCTGTGTCCCTGGGATGCTAGTACCTATCCTCAGCCTTTATTTTGGTTGTTATTATCACCACACGTCCTCCATTTCTCCCTCCCAAAAAAAAGTCCCACCTCTTTTCGTGCTTATCAATGACCAATTTTTTCTCTTCTCTCCCAGTTTCAAAGATACCTGCTGCCTGGTCTTGGTTTAAAGTTAGCTTGATTTGTGGACCTTTCTTCCCACAGGTAAAGGTCCCCCCAACTTACGGGTTTCAATCATGTGGCAGAAAAAGACAGATTTTACTCTGCACATCTGTTAGACTCCAGGGAAGTCGCCTGCGCCACCTAGCTATTATAGTCCTCTATTTGTCACAGGGAGTGTTTACCACAGGCTCGCACATCCCCTTCTACCGTGCCGCTGCACCTAGAAGAACCAGTCTACAAACAAAACATTTACCCTCCAAAGATTTCTTTCTAATTAAAATTTTACATATACCAAATAAACAAGGGCCCTTTTGAAATGTAAATTTGTCGTTTTCATAGGCAACTTAAATTAGCTCCACCTACCTGGAGACTGTTTTGTCCTTCAGCACAAAGTGACATGTTCCTTGCTTCTGTTTAGTCCTGTGCAGCTCAGATTCCCCATACACTTAGATCCTGGGGTGGATTTTTTCTTCCCTTGAACACTTTCTGCAGTTTAGTTATTTGTTGTAATTATCAAGTTCATTTTTCTCTAATAGATGTGATTAAGTATATTTAGCACTGTGTAATGAGTTTTCTGCCTGGTTGCATCTTAGCTAATAAGGAATTCCTTAGCGGCATCTCTGACAGCTGCTGTGAATCCCAGGGCCGTGCTGCCGCCAGAGACCCCTTTCCACGAACTGCTAGCATTAGAGAAATTAACTCCATTACACTAACCATAAAATTGAGGCTGAAATTTGATTACTAATAGATCCTCAATTCAACTAGAAACTGTAGCGGTGGGGAGGTTCCAGTGGGAAACAAGGTGAATGCGTGTGAAATGCAGGTACCCACGTCTCCTCAAGTCGTGTATTGAGGTATTTCTCATCATACCTCCAGTTTATTTCCTGAGCAGGAAGGAGAGATCAGTGCCAAGCTGATGAGCTGGTCGCGGTGGGCGTGAGGCTGGATGTCTTTGTTACTGCCCTGCTGCTAGCATGTTATTAGTGCCCCCGACTTCACTGGGTGTGTTTTTGGGCATTGGAAATATGTGCCATTGTCACAGGCAGTCCAGAATTGTGAGACTAAAGTACTGAGGACAATTAGTAATTGGTGACTGGCTGCTATGATGTATAGTTGCTTAGCAACGGTCCCCGAATTAAGTCTCTGGAAGAGGCATACAGGAAGAGACAAGACAGGAAGATGAAATAGGTACCATTTCAATGTGTAGGTGACTCTAATGAAAAAAGAGTAAACGGTATTTGTAATCATAGAAACGGCTGAGTGGAAAATTGGGGCTAAAGGAAGGAAAAGGCAGAACGTAATTCCTCTCTTGCTAAATAAAATAACAGTAAGTGGCAATTGAACAACCCCATTGATATAAGAGCTCATTCTCTTCCTCTGACATTTTGCTGTGATTCCAATGCAACCAGCACCCAGAGAGAGTTATTTATCCAAAACACAGCACGCAAATTTATGGGAGGAAGGATGGAGAATCAAATTGAGCTGTCTTGAAATCTTGAAAATAAGATTAATTTAGTTTCAGTTAGTTTGTGCCAGTGAATTAGGATTCCCTAGGCAACAAGGCCCAGTTTTTGTCCAGCTGCGCTCATACCCAGGCAGAATGGGTGCTCTAGTATCCCGATGATCATCTTACTCCATTTGAGGTCGGGAAGTATCTTGAAGAACAGCGGATTCATTGCAGGAGACAGAATCCGCTGAGGTTAGAGGCTCTCGACAGACCACGATATCACCCTGAACTACATGATTTAGTGAGCTAGGGTAGCCTTTAGAAGGCCGGGTAAACAAAAGGAAGTGGAAAAGCAGTAAAAGACCTTGATCCAGTTACTCTGCCTTGTTAAGGGGCAGCCTTATCTGTGGCAAAGAGCTATGTCTGGAGGTCTGCAAAGGGCCAGGGGCTCATTACTGCTAGTGAGGCCTGTTTTGCAATTAGTGTTGAAACACTGAGATAAAGAAAGGATATATAGGAATTAAGAACAGATAACGTAAACACTAACAAAGAGTCTTAATCCCTTTGGCTGAGTGTTTTGCATGTTTACCTCTGATCAGAATTCTTAATAATATTGAGTGTGTTGCAGCTCAATAAAGATTCCCTAGGAAGGAACAAGTCGATTCTTGGATTAAAAAGCAAATCAAGATAAAAACAGAAACAGAAAATTTATACTCATGTATTTTTATTACTTTGAAAAAATCAAATGAATTAAATAACATGGAAGGTTTTGTTTGGTTTACTTTGTTTTGCATCACTTATGGGCATAATTCTCTCTCCCATTATCTAGTGATTAGAAAGGTATCTTTAGGGCTCAGAAAGCAGATTTTCTATCTGTACTGATGACTGTTCTATCTGAAGGATGAGAGTGCTTTTGTGTAAAGTTGTTACTGTGCAGTGGGGGAAGTCTCTGCCTTCCTGGGATGCAGTTCCCACTAGGGAGAGGAAGCAGATAACCATTTCTGATTCTTGCTTAGGACCTACAAAAGGCTCAACCTTACAACAGAGCACTGTATTTTTAGGAAAATGTATAGTTCTTCCTTGGGAAAAAGCCAAGAAAACGGCTAGTACATAATAATAGGGTACATAATAGTACAATCTGTCTACAGGCCATGTTTTAAGCCAAGGGAGGTCTGTACTTGGATGGTCTCACCTCTGCCTCCTCTACTTGCACTCAGGAAAGAAACACTCATACTCTGGTTGTTTCACACCCAGCTTCCCTAGTGGACTGTGGACTCTGCTAGGGCTTCTCACTGACTATGTCCCTAGCACAAAGAGCAGAGGACATTGTGTATGTAGAGGACACCCAATAAATGTTGGTAGCATTGACTTGTTAGAATCTTGCAGTGCTAGCTAGGCAGCCCCTAAGTAAGCTCCCAGTGGTCCCCATCTTCTGAAAAAGAGAAGAAGGAGGAACAGCCAGGTCATACAGGCAGTGTGGACACACACAGTCTCCTTTGGTATGGACCACTGACTAGAGAAATTCTGAGCAGAACTATCCAGCCCCCATATTTGTGACCAACAGAAACCATGAGCTAATGCTACTTTTCGCTGTAAGTCACTAATTTTAGGAGAATTAATAGTTTTAGACAGCATTCAGTAATGGATACACTGGTGAATTACTATACACATGCACTTGTTCACTCATTCATTCAGAAGGCATTTGCTAAATGCCAGCTCAGTTAGGGGCTACACTGGATACCGAGGAAGCCAGGAGACATAAAGCAAGGTCCTGCCTTCAGGATACTTTTAGTCTAATAGAGAAAGATAAGCGTGTGAACAGAGCACTGGGGAGCCACATGGGGGTCCCATGCACATAGTGAAGGAGCCAGAACGGGAGGAACATCAGCTGACAACGTGCTGTCATATAACCACTCTTCCCTGCCTCCACACAGGCCATTGCAGATAGCTCTTCTGAGATTGCTGTGCCTTCATTTGGCTTTTGAAAGTTCCAGTAAGCCATATGTAGCACCTATCCACATTTTATTGGTTCATTGTGGATCCCATGGCCACAGTGGCCCTTACCTGTGAGCCTCTCATGCTGAATGTGACTCATTTTGAGTGAATCTTGCCCATCTGTCAGTTTTCCTCTCCCCGGTTTCCTTGCCATGAACAACTTATTTCCTAGGGGGTCTTTGAATGGAAACAAATGGTTTGGTTATTCTTAAAAGGACAAAAAAGGGGTTATCATAGCGCTTTATATACTTACTGTATAAAAGCAAGTTTTACTGTGACTTAAGGCTGAATATATTTGTAGCAGGTGGGTGTGACTTCTACTCTGAGCTCAGTGGACCACTAACAAGCCTACTTCTAAGGAATGGAGTGAAGATAAAGGTAGGAGCCATTAGCCCTAATACACAGATGATCAATAATAAGTCACAGTGATGAGATCATATCCTCATATAGCTTGTTATAGCTGATTCTGTTTATTTATTTATTTACTCATTCGTTTATTTATTTTTGGTGGTGCTGGGGATTAAACACAGGGCTCTCACACTGAGCTGCATTCATAGCTCTTTTTATTTTGAGGCAGTATACGTATAAAATTGCCCAAACTGGGTTCAGATTTGTGATCCTACTATCTCAGCCTCCCAGAATGCACCACCACACCCAGCCGTGGCTGATTCTTTGGTGGGCCTGTTTGCAAGGACCTCATTTGCTGATCTTCACAGAGCAGGCCCTGTCTGTGGCCCGTGTTGTGTGGCTGCCTCAGAGCTTGCAGGTGGGAGGGCTGCTGACAGAAGTTGTAGAGGGGAGATTCATTGTGCAGTAAAGCAGCAGCTCTGCTGGGCCTGGGCCCTTCTTCCCGGCGGTAGGGCTTGGGAGGAAGAACAGGATGCAGCACCAGGCAGCCCCAGTAACTCTGTCAAGAGGCTTAGAGGAGGCTCCAAGGGGGAAGAAAGCCAGCACATTCTTCTCCCCTTGCTGCAGGCCACAGTGGGAAAGCAATAAAATGCTGATACCAACCTCCTGTGGGTAGATCTGACTTAAGTGGGAAAAGGGAGACAATTGAGGAGCTACTCTAAGATAATCATTTAGCTCTTCCCTTCCCCCTCTGCATGAACAGGAGAACGATGGAACAATTGGGTGTGTGGAGGGTCTTTACTGGCTTTCTCCTTCTCCCCTCTGGAAAAAAAATTCTTTCTTTGTTGCCGGAGCTCTGTCTATTTCTGTTCTGGTGGTGGTTGTTTTAAATAGAAAAACATGTGAGATGAGGCTGCATAAAAGATGGACTTGTTTTATATATGGGATATTGCCTGTCCTTCAGATCTATGTGTCTCGCTTATGGAATGAACCAAAGTAGGAGAGATAAACTAATATTTTGTATAAGCTCAGCCAGACAATACGGATGATAAAGATGTTTCATCTTCTTATGCATGCAGAAAATATGAAAAATCGTAGTTTACACATATTTGCTCAATTCAAGTGTAAAATTGGGCCCCTCGATTGCCCTGGGCCACAGTGGCTGTGTTAAGGAAGCTCGATTTACCTTGCAGCTGAGTGAAAAATGATCAGAATATTAGACTCATCTAGCCCACATTAAGGAGCCATTGCATTTCCCGACAATTTTATGCTATCTCAATATGAAAACAGAGCAATTTCAACTCATATCAGGTTATGATCGGCAATTACAGTTGCATAATTCACCTAGTCGTCTCTTTGCAGGGCCTTTATTTTCCCTCTTGGTGACATTCCTGAGAAAGTGCCTGATAAAAATGTCATATATCATCCCAGCTTTAGAACTCGTGAGGGGGTAATCTGCCATGCCTTGCTGAGCCCATATTCATCACTGGATTTTTGACTTGGAGGGGTCACGGCACTCATAATTTCCTGTTTGATATTGTCCTCACCAGCTCTGACAGGGGCTGTAAAAACCCGGTTGTAGGCAGTGGTTAAGCGCCAATCCAGTGGGGCTCATCACCGGCAATAACAGTGCATTACTGTGGCTCGTGCAGTAGTTGGCCGTTTCGAAGATAATTAGATTTGATGTCAACATTTCTTTATCACCTGCATCCTTTTGTGCATCTGTGTGTCAAGTTGTTATTTCCGGATTTATTAGCACCCTCAGAGCTCCTCTCTATCTGTCAGCCTGTGTGCTGTTTGTGTTGGCAGTTGTAAAGTTAATTACTAGTACTAATGAGCATCGGGCTCTTGGTGGACATGGCGTTTTGGACATTTAAAACTATAATTAGTTTTTTTTCCTTGTGTTGTGCTTCAGTAGAAAAAAAAGTGGAAAATAAAATAGCTTCCTTCCATTCCATTTTGACATTCTGCGTGCAGTCAACTTATCTTTTATTCAAAGGCTCCAAAAACTCAGTTCTGTTTCTTTTTAGAAGACTTCCTTTCTATTGTAACTCCATGAATAATTTTGTTTTGTTCCTTGCTTCTCTTCCAACTTGTTAATGTGGCCATTTCATGTGCCTTGAGAATTAAGAATAGTGATGGTGGGATGATCAAAAATTGTGCTGGGTAAATGTTGGCTTCTGCCCAAGTGGTAAATGACCGATTTTCCACTTTTAACTCTGCTTTTCAAATCTCACTGTGGGTTCTATTGAAAGATTCAGCAAATGAAGATGACTAGGTAAAATGAAAAGCATAGTAAGTAGTCCTCTGGGTAGCAGGGCCCGCCATAGCATGATAGCAGCTGCCTGTGCAGTGGTACCTTAATGCCAGACACCACGGTATGCTGTTTCTGCTGATGGCCCCGTTTGATTTGTGCAGTGAAGCTCACAGGCCGATACTATTATTTCCATTTTACAGATGAAGAAGTTGAGGTTTAAAATGAGTAAGGAACTTACCCAAGGTCTAACAGCTAGGAAGTTGTGCTGAGATTTGACTCCAGTCAGTGTAGCTCAGAGCCTATGTGTTCTGTAGACACAAAGTGTGCTTTCAAGGAAAATTAGCAGACTCCTGGGGCATATATTCTAGAACAACAAAAAGCAATCACTTAGTAAATCAGATTGGCTCATTTGTATTTCACTCCCAGTCGTAGAGGGATGCTAGTTTCAGTGTAATGGCAATTATCTATGGCATGTACTTTATGGAGGTATTCTGTTTGGTCTGTTGCGGCCGCAAAGCACCACTCCCTTGCTGCTTTTCATATTTACTTTCTATTCATCATTATCTGCCATTTTGCTAAATAACTATCCTTCGCAGACATAAATCATCTATAAAAATACTCTGGCTCAGAGAAAATTTCGCCCTGGCACTGCAATGATGAGATAACCATTTTCATCTCTTGTTGAAGCATTGAGATTTATTGGCTTTCGATGGGCAGCAGCCCAGGCATCATTCTCTGCTAAACAGACTCCCACTTGCATTTATTCTTATTGCATTTAGCGATTCAGAATGGAGCTCTCAGAATCCCTCGAGGGTCCATTCCCGCCCGGGTGGGGTGTTATTACTTTATATTAGATAAGGGAAGGACACACAAAGAAACATGCGGTGATTCGGATGATTTTTTATTTCCGTTTAGCAGTGATGACAGAATGTCATAGTGAAATGACTTCAAAAGTCATTTTTCCCCACTGCCCTGGTTCTGCAGCCTTGTCCCTGGAGGGCTCTTCCATTGTACAGTGTTATTAATTCTGCTAACTTTCAGACTTCATTGCTGACAACAGGCCTCTTGGCTTTCGCAGCCTATTACATTAAATTTCCCATCAAACCATGTCAGCCTCTGAGGTCACAGATTTCGAGAGAAGCTTTAGATATTTTGCCATCTGACTTCACGGGCAGGTGTTTTCTAAATTGCTTTTAGGTTTGTTTTTCCAGTGTCAGAAATCGGCTTGAACCTATTTAAAAAAAACTCCGACAGCGAGTGCTCATCAGGATAAGAACAAAGCAGAGTTTGCGGTGCGCCCGATCTGGCGTGTGTGCTTGTGTGTGTGCGTGGCTGCACGTGTTCACTTGTATTCCATTTGACCTTTTAAAGGGGAAGCTAAGCCTTCCAACTCAGCTTCACCCCCAGCCCCACCTGGTAAGTAGGGTGCGGTGTTCACTGTTTTTCCTGCATTTTGCGAAGCCCCCAAACAGTGTGACTGACCCAGGGAACAGCACTGACCTTGATGTTGGAGGGAATCTGTCAAGCTGTTGAGTGGCGTTAGAAGGCCGCGTGGGCAGGCCAGTGAAGTGGTCCGGGCCAGCCCAGGATCTGCTTGTCTTGACATGGAATCCTCCAGCAAGTTCCTGGTGGCAGTAAAACTTCAGTGTTTTTTCCTTGATGTGTTAATTTTAGCATGCTGTCGTGGGATTAAAATAAAGGAAATGCGGAAACTTTCTTCGAAGTTACATGGCCACAGGCACCACGTTGCTGTCAAAATTACATTTCGAAGGAATCCTGCGGAGAAAAATAGGACTAGGGTTCCATTTAAAAACAGAAAAGAAATGAGATGTTATTTTTGAAGCAGCCAACTCACAAAAATGGTTACAAATCATTTGGCAGAGCAAACCCAAACTACTCTTGAAATTTTTGTTATTAGTTCAGTTTAATATTTCTGCTCCCAAAATGACAACATGCAGATCTCCGTTTGCCATCTCAATCCAGATTTATAGGCTTAGCCACGAACAGCCCCTTGGTCCCTTGACTGCTTATCGTGTGTGCCTCAGAGGGTGGGAAAGTGACAGGTATGGGAGGTGAGGAGCGGGAGGACCCACACTCTGCTTCCGTGGTGATATTTATCTAAACGCGTCAGTGCCTCGCCCAAGAGCAGGGGACAAGAGCCTCCTGCCTTGCAGGGAGCCCTGAAGTTAACTCCTGGCCTGCCCCCTTTTTTCTTTATAATTTTTAGAGATCATGGAATCTGCTCTTGCTCAAATCCATCATTAGCTAGCCCTACCTGCAGGAGGAGATGCTGAACCAGGCAGGGACTGGAGAAGGATGAGGGAGGCGAGGTACTGTCACTGTGTTTCCCCCTGCTAGCAGCCATAAGGAGAGAGAATCATTTGTGGCACTCTGGGGACAGTTTTGTCACCCTGACAGTAATGCTGTTATGCACTGGCTTGACACACAGGATGAATCCATAAAGACAGATAAGTAACTGTGAAAGTGGCTGGGGATCAGGCTGAGTGCCACCACTCACCTGCAGTGACAAATAGATAGTCATGAAGGATTGGAAATCCTGCCCAACACGGAGATCTGTCAGCAAGGAGATGGACTGCAACCCGGGTGCCACCAGCAGCAGGAGTGAACGTGCGAGTGCACGCACGCCCTGTGGGGTGTGCGGAGAGGTTAACTTCGGAGCCTGTTTGAGCGGGGGTAGGCTTCCCTGGCTGCTGTTCACGGGGTGTGTGTGTGCGTGTGTGTCTGTTGGTTTTGGTGCTAGTGCAGGTCAGGGGAGCCGATTTTTTTCCTTCCAAACTAGGGCTGTGGATGCTGAGTCCATGTATTGGTAGGTTCTGGCACATTTGGTTAAGAAAACTGTGTAGTTTCTACTTTCCCTGGGATTCTCCTCATACCAATAGGGGTCCCCATCTGCAAATCAAATGAATCTGAGTTGTGATTAGCAAAATATTTCCACTAAACTGCTAATATCGCTGGTACCAGGCAAAGGGCAGCTGGAAGCAGGAACCTTGTATTTGTCTTTTTTGCTTTTTTTGTTGGGGCATCTGCTTTGCTCTAGCAGAAGAAGTTATGAAGGAATCATTAAGAAAAAACAGTCTCGATGCTAGACCTGTTGTTTCTCTCTCAAGCCTTCAGTCTGAACAGTACTGTTTCACAGTTTCGGAATTGGTTGTTACAGGGCCGAATGTACCACCTTTTAAAGAATTATTCTTGAGATTAGGAATGCCTAGCTATATCCTGTCCTCTTGGAAAACCATACATAGATTTGAAGTGAAAAGTAAGTACATATGATAGGAAACTTTGGATAGAAGCCCAGAGGTTCTGTGTAGCCATTCAAAGTGCGCTCTCTCTCTCTCTCTCTCTCTCTCTCTCTCTCTCTCTCTCTCTCTCTCTCTCTCCCTTTGCATAGAAAGAATATTTTCACCCCAGAGATAAGCGTACTGTATTAAAGATCATGAGGCTCCAGACAGAATGGCCCTAAGTCTTCTGCGCAGTCGAGCAGAGGTAGGAAAGGAAGCAAGGCAAGACTTCAGCATCTGTTTCTCTGACAACAGGATCTCTAGCCTTAATAAGATGGGTGGGCACAAAATGCTGAGACTCCTCTATTAAGTTTTTGTTCTGTACTTGAGGTACCATTTAAAGAAAGTGTGGCAGTCAGCTTCCTTTTCCTTCTGTGGGTCTACTTGCCCTTTTTCTTGGCTGTTGCTTTTGCTGCATTTCTCTGTGGGTAGAAGTGTGCTTGTTCTATGTCAATTGTACAATATCCAGCTAAGTTTACTTTCAGGAGCTAAACATGGGACACTTGTATTTCTTAAACTCCAGTTCCTCAAAAATGGTTCCACCTAGCGTAAACCGCTCCTGTTACTGCCACTGCTACCGCCCTCACGTCTAGTGCTGATATTGCTCTACTCGAGAGCTTTATGTTTAGACATCCGTTCTCCCGTGCAGGCAAGTCTGTGCAGCCAGATTATTTCTTCAGAAAACCCTGGAGTCTCTTTGTTGATTTTAAATGTCTTTGTTTTAGTTTATCATTTTTGGAGGCTGAGAATATTTTAGCAACTCAATTGTAATGAAAACATTATTTTTTTGACCCTAGGTGCTTGGTTTGACATGTTTTGACCCTATCCTTCTAACTGTGATTTAAATTCTGAATTTCAAGAAGTCTTATTAAAGATGTCAATTTGTGCACCAGAACGGTAAATGTTCTTGTGAACTTTGACTCCTGAAGGAAACTCTATTTTAAAAGAATAAAAAGATTTTCCTGATAAATATGTTCCTCATTTTGGGCTAATGCCTTCGGTCTGAATGCTGAAATGGAGAAGGGCTGTGCCGCTGCCTGACCCCACTTGCTCCCTCGTTCTGTGATCCAACACTCTTTTACAACCCACGGCGTTAGATTCTTATTTTGCCAAGAACACTTGTGTAATGGGATCTAAATCTCCCGGTGCACACCTGATTAAATAGGCTTGTAGTGAATTAAAGAAGAGAGTGAGCCACTCACTTTTGCAGGGTAACATGTAAGAATACCAGATAGCCAGAGCCCCTGCCGCTGTAGGGATTCTGTGGCTGTTTTTATTGACTTGGAAGCTAAGGTCATACGGCTTCTTGGGGCCCTTGCAATGAAACACAAGCAGGAGCCCTTTCCTTGTCTGCATATCTCCTCACTCTGATTTGAAAGGCTTCTCCCTGAGATGTCCATCTCCTTCCTACCAGTTCTCCTGGGATGGCCACACGGGGGCCAAGGCCAGGGCCCTGGAGGCAGTGGCTGATGTGTGCTAACGCCTACCGTCTTTCTCTTGTCCTTGGCTGCTCGCATAATGTGCGTCAATGTTTATGCCAACTTGGTAGTCAAGACGAGTCAGAACACTGCGTGCCAGAATTGGTCAACCTAAAGTATTAAATGGTGCAGATTTTCCTCCATTTTAGATCCAAAATGAACTCCTTAATGAGAGTACTTTTGGTAGAGAAATTTCTTCTGGCGAGGATAACTTTTCCTGTCGCTATTCCTTCTAGTCAAACTATTCGTGTAGGAAATTAAGCCACTGGTCATACCATTCCAGGAATAGAAATTCTATTGTGTTGGCAGAATGCAATTTTTGAAATTAACATGCCCAGTCCATTCTCAGGGGCCATGGCATTGTACTCATCAGTGCTCAAGATCACCTGTCCCTCCTGCTCCTGCTCCCCACTCAGGTATGAGTGATTCTGAGGACTTTGGGGTATTTGGAACCTTTGCTCCAGCAGCACCCCTGAAAGCTATCAGGAGAATATCTGTTTTGAATAACTGACATGACGAAGCTCTTTCACGTGTACTAACAACTTCGGCACACAGTCTTTCTCTTGATCCTCATAATAACAAGAAGAGTGCAAGGAAGGTATTACCAACCCGGCCTCACCACGGAGATACTCAAGCCTCCAGAATTAGTTACTCTGGTGAGTGGTTGGGTTGAAACTTACCGTAGCATTTATGTTGTCCTAGAATATTCTCATGGGCTGCGTTTCCCTGGGTCCTTGGCAATAGTTCGTGCCATAGGCAGAACAAATAATAATGTCTTGGCTTGCACATGGGAAGGCCCCCATGGCAGCTGACGAGTGACACAGGTGAGAACATAATCCAGACCTTCCAACTCTTAGGCCAACACCCTTTTCATTACACCAGGATTAGCTCCACAATCATGAAAATCTCAAGAACAAAGCTAATCTTAAGTCTCCATATAGCTTTACCCTTAATGTGATTCCAAATTCCCATGTCAATCAAGCTGCATTTCCCCCGGGGGAGATCCCAGGAGGAGAACATCTCCTTTGGTTAACCGTTCAGGACAGACCGGAGAGGGCTTAGCCTTGCACCTAGTGCATGCTCACTGACTCGTTAGCGTCGGAGGTGCTGACAGTCTGGCCCAGGTTCTGGTGCTACGTGCCTTTTGCTGACTCATGTCCTGGGTGTCTGCAAAGAGCACGGCTGCACTACAAAGATGTAATGCATGGTACAACTATCGGCCAGCGTAGGAAGTGTTTCATCAGTGCAGATTGGGATCAAGAGTGTGACCATGTCTCATAGCCAACCCAGAAAGTATGGGGCTGTGCTGTGGAAACCTCCCGTCTCAGCGGCCCTGGCTTGGATCACAAGAGAAGTTCCTGTGCAGCAGTGTGCGCTGCATTTGCAAAGGTCAGGCTTTAATTACATGCACAGTTAAATGGAAATACGGTGGAGAGGTCATGATCGTACTTCTTTGGCCTTCATTAATGTTATTGCTTTGTCACGTTCTCTTTCCTCGGGTTTGTAAGTGAAAGTTCTGTGAGCACATTTAAAAGTATTATTTATTTTTAATTGTTTTATGTCTGCAAGGGAGGTTACTATTTTGGAATAAATTAGAAAACAACTGTACTTACGCATTTCTTGTTTATTTATTTCAAACCTGGTGCTTTTTATAGTCTTATCTAGTACTGCTTTTGATTAAAACACAAGCAAAAACCAGCCAACATGAACAGGTTGAATGCCACATCTGTGCTGAAGATAGCAGCTCACTTATTTATGGCTCGAAGAAATGGAGCCTAAATTAAGCTAGCTATTGCTGGAGAGTGGATAAGCGGCCATTATGAATTATCCTTAATTATAGCGATTTCCTAAACTAATAAACCTGCTAAATCTTTATTGCGAAGGTTAGTTTACGCAGTGCATATAAAATCCGCATGTGCTCCGCATCAGCCACCAGCTGTCTGACAGTGTGTTACTATTTCGGTGAGTGTTCACATAAATTTTATGTTGGTTATATTAACAGTCAGTCCATATCACTACCCACAGATGCCAGTAGACATAAAAATTGCTCTCTGGTGAGCCTAAATATCCCTAGAAGCTAGTTGTGTCTAATGTTCCATGTAGTATTTGTACGTGAAAGCACCAGATTGGAGGGTTATTTACAGATGAATATTTCAATCCAGTTAGTTCATATAGACCTACTTAGCCTTCTTTGCCGGTTTATTTGTATGCTAAATAATTCACCAAAGGTTCTTGTTTACTTTCTATAGTAGTTTCTATGAAATGCAAACAAGGGAGCCAACTTTGGGTGTTCAAAAGGCTAAGCAGCTCTGTGTTTAAATGCAGGTCAGAGCAGCAGATGCAGTCTTGCCGACGGGCTGTCACTCAGTTTTACACATTTCTCTATTTTTCTTTTTATTTTTTTTTCTTTCCTTCTTCTTGTGGCGGATATAACTGGAGCCTGCTGCTTTCATAGGCATTTTTGGCTGGACGATCTTTTTTCTACATTTATCTTTCTCAGTACCTGCCTAGTGCCACCTTCAGCTTGCACAATTAACCCCAGCAGCAAAGAACGCCTCCTTGGCTTTGAGATGCTTCCCTATCGACCTCTGGGCTAATAAGGACAGGGCAATCCTATCCTCTGCTATTGAAATGCCCTTGTTTTCTCTCCTTTTTTCTCTTTTTCTTGTTTTTCTTTTTCTTTCATTTCTCTCATTTTCTTTTTCTGTTGAATTTCCAGATGTTGATTTTGGAAAGGACAGCAAAGCAGGGCTTTATTTTTTTCCTTGAAAGCCAAGAAGCTGGTCCAACACCTGTCACCCAGAGGCAGCCTTTGGTGGCCTCAGAATAGATGTCCACCTGGGAATGGGAAGGACTATTTTTCTTAAAAGAAGTTATCCAGGCCTATTGTTCAGGTGTCCATAAGGCTCTGCTTATGTGTGAAAAATATTTACCTGCTCCACCTTTTTGCAAATGTTTATGATCCTAAACATTTGCCCCCCCAGGACATTGGAAAACAGTCTCCTTCATTTCCAGCCAGGCGCTGCCAAGATCATGAGAGAGTTCAATAGCAGTGCTAACTTTTTATTTAATAATATTGATTTTATCATTTTTACTACTTACAGTGGGGATTGGCCGGCTGATAGTTATTTGACCTCCCTTTGTGCATGGCTGTGGAGTGCTTCGTTAAAGCAATTGACATATATCTCTCTTCCCCCACTCTTCTTCCACAGCCCATCACGGCAAATAATATTGAGATGCAGTAACTGTTCCCTGATATTGATTTCAGATTGTGTGCATCACACCCTTCCCGGGGCCAGGGAGAGAGCAGCAGCAGCAGCCCCAGCTCTGTGAGCCCTTCGCTGCAGCAGGCTAAAACATCATTTCCATCTTTCATGCGAGAATATCAACCCTGTCGTTTCCCCCCCCTCCCAAAAAATTACCCAAGAAAATGAAAGCGTTTTTAATCATGATTTTTCCTATGCATAAGTGATTAAACAGATCTTTTCAGTTTTATGTGGAGGTTTTTCTGAACTGTGAAGGAATGCTAGAAGAGCTGCAAGTGTCGCAGGAGGAGCTCTGATTACACTTTAATCTTCTGCCATTCAGGGCTGGGCACACTGCGCCAGACACAGGGTCTCTTTGACCTTCAGTTCTCAGCCAGCCGGGGTTGTTCTCACCACCTGGGCCTTTTTGAGTTGCTTAACTGAAAAAAGTCCCCTACTTTGGCCCCATGGAGCTAGATGAGATGGCAGGATGTTTCCAAAAACCAGGCACTTGCCATGTCGGGAATGGCCTCCCTGAGCCAGGGTGTGTAATCTGGATGTCTCCCCACGGGAAGAACACGAGACATTGTTTAGGAGGGTTTGCGTAGGGATGCACAAAGCCAGTAATACTGGAACAGCTGAAAACTTCCTAGGAGGAAAGGTGGCCGCAGAGGTTCTGCCCCCAGAGTGGCTGTGCATGGATGGTAGAATTGGAAGATATTAACATTTTTCCTTGGGCATTTCTGTGGTTTCTAGTTTTTTTCTTTTGCAATTAGAAAAAAGCTTACTACTAACAAGTGTTATTTTTGAACATGGCTAGGTTGTAGAAGGGTTGGAGCTCCAGAAGACCCTGCCCACCAGAGTGAACGTATTAGCCAGGGTGGAAATTGATTCACTAGCCTTGTTGATCTCCACCTGAGGGATGTAAGGCAGCCATCACTCCTGTCACTATACTCTCGCCAGCTTCCATTTTGTGACTCCAGTAGGGATTGCACTAGCCTTTGCCTCTGAAACGGAAGGACAAAATGGTCAGGAAGAAAGGCTTTAGGAGCAGGCAAGCCTGGGTTCGGGTCCTTCTCTTGCCAGCAGCGACTTTGAAACAGGTTGCTTAATTTTCTCTGGGCCTCGGGCTCCTCATCTGAAGTAGATTGTTGAGAGGATTAAGTGAGATAGTGTACGTAAGCTCTGGAAATAATGCCTGGCATCTATTAAGCAATCAGTGAATGGTAATTGTCGTTCTGGCTTCTGTAGAGCAATTTCCTCATCAGACCAGATCCATAATGGGAATTAGCATAAACACCACCCACTAAATTATCTTGTTTTCTCCAGGTGGGACTCAATTGAGGTCTATCCAAAGTCTAATATATACCATATTTTCCAGGACAGCCTGATTTTATATAGTACTCTTTGATTCAGGGCTTTTCATTTTTGAATATATATATATATATATATATATATATATATATATATATATATATATACTTATTTTTATGTTTAAAGATTTTTAAATAAATACACATATCAAGAAAACATCTTACAGATTTTTATTCATAGTTCTGAAAATATAATCAGTACACCCATTGTTTTTCAGTATAGAATATATCCATCCCACAAATACTCACCCCTGTATACTTACATGCACACACGTGCACACACGCACACACACAGACACACACACAACTCCTATTCAAAGCAAGCATTATTCCAGAAAAACAGGAAACCTATCAGGGCTCCTTACAATAGCATCTCATTTTTGTCATATAGTCGGTTTGCTGATCAGAAACCCTTTCTGAGACCACGGATGGCCCAGAATTCTTCCCTGCAGGCAGCCATCTGCAGGGATGAAGGCAGGGTATAAAGAGCAGCTAAATTAGAGACTTTACACAGTGCTAGAGCCTGCTTAATGAGAGACAGCGAACATTTTGCAGGCTACTGAACTTCTGAAATGTGACAATCCAAGCAAATGAAATCATGGTACCTTTCATTGTAGTTTAATTGGACTCAAAGTCAGAAGAGGGGCTGCTGAAAGCTGCATTCAGGGAGACAGACAGGACTCGTACAACAACGAATTCAACCCACATAACACGTAGAACTGTCCAAGCTCTACGTTTGCTCTTCAGACTGACTCTTTTGGTCAAGAGAGAGAGAGAGAGCTGTAGCAAGCAGAAGCAGAGATGATGAAGCAGGCCAAATATCGGCATTGTGAATGGCATAGCTGTCACCCCGACTTAGGCATTCGAAATAGCTCAGCCTCATGGCAGCCAGTACAGGCCAATTTATTTTAAAGAGACAAAAAGAAGTGAAACAAACTTAGGCCCTCTCTTCTGCCTGTTAGAGCGTCAAGATACCCGTGTCAAGGAGTCCTGTTAACAGAAGGCTGAGGGTGAGTTGAGCATAAACGCTAACAAGAGAAGAACTAAGCACGAGCCTCCTGTTGAGTGGAGCTAAATGGGAATCCCAGTTGAATAACCCAAAAACAGCAGAAAATTACCATAGCTGTCAGGAGTGGGACCAGAATCCTGTCAGACAACAGTAAAGAATGGAAATTGCTAAGGAAAGGTGAGTTTTGAGAAGGAATAGTGTTCAGAAGCAAATCATTTTAGGATGTGCATGTCTGGAGTTCGGAGGCCCTTGGAAAGGTTAAAGGGTGTGCTGGCTTATTCGTTGTGTTCCTGTATCACTTGAATTCTCTGGGTGAAACGGATTCTGTAATGTGCTAACCATCTCGCCTGACTATGTGACTCCACATTTACTATTATTACGGCTTTGGGTTTATTCAGTAGGGCTAAGCGTGTGGACAGAGTGGGTGCCTACATGTAGCAGACCATCTTGGACATTGATTTTTGAAGGTTCATTAGATAAATGCTGACATCACAGATTGATGTCTCTTTAAACCAGTACCTCATGCGGGACCATCCGGGGAGTCAAAAATATCGATGTAACATGTTTGAGTAGAAGGCCCACAGGAGAATTCCCCTGCCTAAATGGGATCCATCAATTTAGGCTTTCTTTAATTATTCTAATTCTGTGCATCTCATTGGAAGATGAGTTTGTCTGCAAAACCAGTTCTTAAGGGGTAGGCTACTCCCATTTTAGGAGCAGAAGAAGGCTAAATTGGGTACCCATGTCTATTTTTCATTGTTGTTTTGAGCTAATGTTTAGTAATTAAAAATTTTGATCATAGACTAATTTTCCCATACAGCTCGGCCGTGCAATTGACAAGGGACTGATGAATGGGCCGACCCTCGGGCTAGGAGGCTGCTGGGTTGTTCTCTTGTGGAAGGCTTGCCGGCAAAATAAAGTTGATGGTTTTGTTTGTGTTTAACCCTTCACCTTGGCACTATCAATAGATTGAAGACATCATTTGTATCTGCAAGTGTTTCTTTAATTAAGACCTTCTAAAAATCTTTCCTATTGATTCATTCCATTATCCTATTGATTAACTGCACTGGATCATGTACTTGGTCTTCAGTGGAAGGCAACATTCTCAGGCGTCTGTCATGACTGCAAATGCAGACCCCAGGCAGCCAGCAACCAGCGCCCAGGCCGGCAGGAGTGTCTTGTGTTCTAATGAGGCATCGGGGTGGCTCCCTGAGCACCGCAGTGGAAGCTGGAGGAGTGGCCAAGCAGAAAGAATTTCTTCCAGGTATTTGTAGTGTAGCCACCTAGCTAGCAGTCATGGGGCACTGTGGTTTTGAGTTGGGGTTGGAGAAGGAGTCTGTTCTTCCTCAAAATTTGAAAATCTTGAGCTTTGAAAGAAAAACCCCTGTTAGGAGGTGTGACTCACAAGCTGGCTGCTCCCTATCATTTCTGTGGGCTGTAGCTTCGGACGCTTTTGCTACCTTGTCAGCCCTTTCATGGGGCAAGGGGATGTACTATCAAGGCTTCCTGTTCTGGTGAGGGAAGAGCTGCCCCCCTTTTTTGAGGCGTGGTCTCACAAAATTGCTACGTTTCCCAGGCTTGGGTCAACCTTGAGATTCTGAGATCCCTCACTGAGTGTAGGATCACATGCCCATGTCTCCAAGCCCGGCTGCCCAGTTTTTACGCCTGCTGCCCCTGAACCTAGGCCTCAGTCATCCCTTTGTATTATAAAGGAATAAACCTGTGGCTAGACCATGTTTTAAACTTGGTATTTTGAAATCTTCCTTAATCTTAACAGTCATAAAGAAGGATGTAGATTGCAAACTGAGGACAGAAGGAGTTTATAAGACTGTAGCTTGGTATTGTAAGATACGTGAAATCTAGTGCAGTAATACACAAATGAGGTAAAACACCCAGCATATAGTAGGTATGCAGTCAGTGAACCAATATCTGGTGACCCTTCCTGTCAGACATATTCTAGTGCATTGCCCAGGTACTCCTCACTTCCCCTCTTTCAGGTATACCAGAGAAGGTGGCTTCCCCAAGGGTGGTGGCGCCCTTTCATCCCCAGTGGAATCCATTGGAAAGAGAAAATGAAAAGGCGAGGGTGATAAGCAGGAGACAGACTCAGCTGGAGAATCTGATGTCTCTCTGTCCTCATTCTTCTTCTGTGAGTTAATTACTTTTCACTCTGCATAAAAAATCCTAACACGGAAACATCCCACCTGAGTGAAGTTGTAATGGTCTTTATGATCAGGCTTGAGTTTTAAGTCATCTGTGCGGTGCCCATGTTAGTATCAGTGGCTTCTTTGTCATCCCTGAGGAGATCAGAATGTCGTCCCTCCCCTGCCGTGTTATATGCCAGGCTTGAGAAGATGAGAATGGGAAAAGTGGTGAATGCTGGGAATTGCTACCTTTTTTAACTTGAGTATTTAAGGTAAGAGTTCTCCACGTGAAATCCCAGCACTCTGGGAGGCTGAGACAGGGGGATTATGTATTCAAGTCCAGCCTTGGCAACTTAGTGACTTAGGGGAGACACTGTCTCAATATATAATCAAACAAACAAACAAATAAATGAAATTAAAAATGGGCTAGAGATATAGATCAGTGCAAAGGCCCTGGGGTGGGGTCCTGGCACCAAAAAATATTCCCATTTCATTTCTGGAATTTTAAAATCAAAATTGAGTGTAAATTCAGGGCTAATTTGTACTCCTCCAACCAACTGCTGTTATACACTACTTATCTGGGAAGTTTTCCTGGGTACTGTGCTTTGGGTGTCTTATATTACATTTGGATATTTAACATTGTGTAATATATGTATTATTTTCTAAGGCTTAGGCAGTCATCCTTCCTGCCAGTTTGACCTTTATAAACTTTTAAAAATAACTTTTACACATTTCTGTAAAATTTATCATTGTGAAAATAACCCCAAATTCTTTCCAAAAAGAGAAGGAACTCATTTAGACCTGACTACCCTTTCTTAAACCAAATAAATTATTTTAAAAATGATAGGAATCATTTTAAGGCTCAATATTTCTGGTTTGCATTGTCAAGTAACATGCTTATATTAGCATTTAATCCATTCTCACTTAAAATATTTTTGAAAATTTAGGGACGTATACAAGAGGAAGGTGTCCCGTAGCCAGCTCGAGCTACAGTGTGAGTAGTGTGCATCTCGGTCTGCTCTCAGTGCATGTGCACATGCATACACAGCTTTTGAAAACAAAGTTGGGATCAGACTGTTTTATAACTTGCCTCTTTTCACTTACTAAATCATGATCCGTTTCTCATCTTTAAAATTTCAACATAATTATTAGTGGCACTTTGAGTTCCTGTCTACAGATATGTTGTGATTTACTAAACTTTGAATCTGTTATTGAACATTTGGGTTGTTCCTTTTTCCATCATATAAAATACCAGGATGAGTGTACTCATCTGAAAACTTTGTGTTGATAATTGTTGTCTTAGGATGAACTCCAGAAATTGGATAACTAATCAAAGTATGTACATATTTTTAAGGCTTTTGACACATGTTGCCAAAAATAGTCTTCTAAAGGGTAGAGCCAGGATAGGTTCCTTCAGCAACCTGTGAACATAATGTCTTTCTGTATCTTTACCAGCCTTGGGAAGTAAGTGTGTGTGTGTGTGTGTGTGTGTGTGTGTGTGTGTGTGTGTAAACTAACTCAATCCAATAGGTTTACAAAACCGGTCTCTCATTGATTTAATCTGTATTGTTTTGATTACTAATGAGGTAGAACTATTTCCTTATTTTTAATGGCTATTTGTATTTCTTCTTTTGTGAAATGTTTATTCAGATCTTCTACCCATTTTCATCGGACTACTTGGCTTTCTCTAATTGATTTACAGATACTTTCCTTTTAATTAAAATTTGTGATCTTTTCATAGGTAATTAGATTGCTACAGATAACCACAATCAGATTGAAATTTTCTCGTAGACATTAGTAATATTTGAGCTATCTGTTGAGAATGGCAAGCTATTAATGTGATTTTTTACTTTTTAAAAAAATGGCTCTTTTGCCTCTGATGAAAAGCTATATGAAAAAGAATCTGACAGTGTCAATCCAGCTTGGATTAACTATCCCAGGACACTACCAGCATTTTATTACAGTTGTCAAGGAAAAAAAAAGCCAACAATTTTATTGTTTTGATTATTGAGATCTAGCCACAGATCAACTGAGCAATTAAAATCTCTAAATAACATTCTCTGAATTGTCAAACAAAGGATTAGTTCCCAATAGAGAGAGACTTTTTTTTAAAAGAAGATAGTTTTCTCGGTAATGTCTGTGCCAGTAAATGGTTGCACTAATTGGAATATACAGAAATATTCTACCAGTTTAACAGTGCATGACATCCTAATAAGATTGTGATGACAAGCTTTTCTTTTCATGAAAGGTGATGTTACTGCGTGCTTCTAGTATACATGGGCTCATGTGTCTTTTTATGACATGTTAAAATGCAATTTTTAGAAGAAATTAATCTGCTCTACTCAGTCTTTCCTTTATATGAAATTTTTTATAAGTAGGCAAACCAAATCTATTTTTATTTACAGTTCTTAAAATAATATATTTCAAGGAACCTTGGAGTTGAATTAAAAGGATCACAATTAAATGCATATTAAATGCTGGTCCCAAATCTGCCACTAGAAAGGTGAGAACAGATTCCCCTTCTTCCTCTAGCTCTGGTGGCTGGCTGAATGCAGGCTTGGATGGTTAACGACAATCTTCCCAGACAAGCAGGACTTAACATCAATATTCCTCTCTCTGATAATCTATATACTCTGGAGGTAGTGAGCTCTGGCAGGGTTTTGATGATTTTATGATGGCTTGTGTATATTTACAGTGTGTTTAAAATACTCTTTTTAATTATCATTTGAGTGACAAAGCTTAATCTTTCGATCTTTATCCGCACCTCCTGGTGATGTATGTTTGTTAGGTAACTCCAAAGAGGAAATTTAGCAAAGCCAGAGCTTTATGCCAGTAATAAGGTGGAGGAGTCAATAGATGCTTAACCTGCCTTCTTCCTCTTCGTGAGTATGAAAGAGTCACTTTAGAAAATCTTTCCAAGTGGCACAGAGTTTCTCAGCACAACATCCTAGAGACATAATAGCTTTACAAAAATGGGCAACATTTGAGTTCCACAAAGTAAGTATTTATGAAAAAGAATAGCAGGAAATCATTTGAATACTGTTCTGCTAACACACTAGTAGGCATCCCTTTTGAATCTGCCTGGGACAGCTGTTCTTCACATTTCATACACACTCATTTGTTTTGCAGGTATGCATTTTTATGTTCATGCATGTGTGTTTGTGGATACCTGTTTACTACACAGGTCTATATCATGTAAATATAAATTGCCGTGTGAAAATCATACAACATGTGTGATTCAATACTGATGTTTTCTTAGATTTTAAGACCAAATAAACAGGATACAGTAATTTTTGTGGCCAATCAAAGCCATCCCTTAAAATATTTCTCTAAAATATCATTAAAAAATGAAAGGCCAGGATTATTATTCCTTATTGCACATGAGTAAATTCACCTATCTTAATAGATGCTTAGGATTTAGAATTAAGTATTGAACCTCTGGCTGGATTTTCCTGAGTGATGTGGCCTCACCACCTCCCTTCCTGAAAACTCTCATTTCTTATAGTCATGGGTCAGAGTTTTAAGCAGAAGCAGATGAAAACAATGTTGGTTAACTGGCCTGTGTGATTACTTGACATTCATGATTAACTGATCAAGTTAAATAACGACCATTATGGTCATATATAAAGGAAGTCCAGGCTAAGGCTGCTCCCAAAGAAACCTTAAAATTGTGGATTGATTTGCAGATTTAGTGGGATATTAAAAGCTGATGTTGTGCCTGAATAAGATAAGCATTCTATATTAGACTGCACTGGAGAAAGCCCTCACATGGCCATGTGATTTTATTGACAGATTAGAACTAAAGAAAATAAATTCTGCTATCAG
Source organism: Ctenodactylus gundi (assembly GCA_004027205.1). Taxonomy (NCBI): domain Eukaryota; kingdom Metazoa; phylum Chordata; class Mammalia; order Rodentia; family Ctenodactylidae; genus Ctenodactylus; species Ctenodactylus gundi. The sequence goes on from PVKB01000078.1 coordinate 528,112, forward strand.
GAAATATACTGTCCTAAGAAAGAGACATCTTGAATGCTGAAGCGCTTTGGGGAGCTCGGTAAATTCAGACCAAGCTCCACACCTGCCGCTATCTTCTTAGCTGCTATTGTTAAGACTTGGTTGTTCCTCGAGCAGTTATTCTCTAGTTTCTCCACTGAGTCACACTTAGGCTAAGGATTTATCCTACCCCTTCCACCACCAAGCTACTAATCAAAATGGTGACTATCATATGACTGCCAGCTTGGAATGTAGGCAGCAATAAGATTGAATGATGTTTGCAGCAAGAGGAGAGGTGGATAGAGAAGACAACCTGTTGGGTTCCCCTGGCAGGCAGGCCAGTGTCCTCATCCCCAGAAGTCATCAAGTGCAGTGAGGGAGAAGAGTGAGCAGAAGGAAGCAGGTGGCAATGGTGCCCGTACGTGAGGGGTTTCCTGTGTGGATGGAAGCGCCATCCTCAGGCAAATGGACTGGGAGTGGAGGTTGGTGGATTTGGGTTGAGAAGATCAAAGACTTGCACTGTAGTACTAGACCAAAGGTGGTCAGAGCCTAGATCAAAAAGTCTTCACAAGAAGAAGCAGATATCCAGTTAAGGAGTGAGCTCTTTAAAAAGCCATTTGCCAAGGATGGCATAGTGGGACTATGCCGTCTGACTGCCTTTTTCCCTGTCCCTCCATACTGGCAATAAGGGGTGCATTGTTTATTGAAAAATTTAAAACAATAATAAAACAAGGAGTTGATCTCTTTTTTATTGTCATTGTTCATCAGCAATTCAAAATAACAATGATTGGATATTCCTCCTTTAAAAAAAACTTTTTTTGATCTTAGTCGTATGAAATTTCTAAAAATTTCTTAAATTCTGCTAATAATAATGTGCCTTACATATATGGATAAAGCTGTGTAGTAAAGCTAAATATATTGATAGATACACATATATGTAATTTACATGTGTAATATGTGCTTCAAATTAGCACATTTTAGGGATATGTCTTTTAATGAAGATTGTGTTTTATATAGATGTTAATTCAGAGAATTGTCAGTTACAAAGTGAGCTGCTCTGAGTGAGTCTCAGTGGTTTGAATCACCAGCACCACATAAGTCAGTTGTGATGGTACATGCCTGTAGTCCCCTGTGATCCAAGCACAAGAAGCTGAGGCAGAAGAACTGCCATGAGTTCAAGGCCAGCCTGGGCTCCATAGTGAGTTCAGGACCAGCCTGGACTACTGAGCGAGACCCTGTCTCAAGAAGAAAGAGAGAGAGAGAGAGAGAGAGAGAGAGAGAGAGAGAGAGAGAGAGAGAGAGAGAGAGACATTGTGGGCACATGCAGTCTCAGCTACGTACATTCATCTCAAGTGTAAGGTCATTACCATGTGGAATTGTTTGCACTCACTTTGAGTATAGTTTGTGTCTCCAACAATTATGCTGCAAATTCCTTCCTCTAATCAATATTCTCAAAAAAATGAGGACGATGAAAACAAGGATGCCATACTATGTGACTACCTGAAGTTTTGTTTTTGTTTAAAGTTTAAAACACAAAATAAAAGCTTTCACAAGCTTCTGAGTGAAGTATTTTCATTGGGCAAAAGTGATTTTTTAGTTTCTTCATAAAATAGTTTGCCGAACTTTAATAATTTTTTGAATCGAAATGATTTATTTCTTAATTATAAACCAATTGTTTTAAAACAAAAAATACATTAAATTGCTGATTATTATATGATTACTATTGGAAATAATTTTGTTACAGAAAATAAAGGGTTGTTAAAAAATGTGCTCAGCTGTCAGGTCAATGGGGTCTGGCTTGGAGGTAAAGTAATATTTACTAGTACCTACTGAAGATAATTACTGAGATAACCAGTGGTAGTAAGGTGGCACAGTAATGTGGCACAGGATGGCCAAATCAAGCATGAATCTTGTTCTCAGTCTCATAAGCCAGTATTTTCTCACATACCGTGGGCCTAAACTGTCCTCAAAGGGAATCTAAGGCAAAAGGCAAAGAAGAAAATATGTAAGTAAGCTTCAGTGGAGCTGAGGAATGACCACGAATGGTAGGACTTGTGGATAGTCACTGTGAGAAAAGCATGTAGAGGCCAACCGAGTAATTGCTGTGGGGTGGGCGGAACTCCTGATGCCGTCCTAAAGCCACTGCAGGACCTTGAACTAAAAATGAAGAAAGCAAAATGGCAGAATTATAGAAGGTGCTAGGTGTCCAACAGATTGCGAAGAGCAGTAACACTCAGTGGGCTGGTGTCTCACAAGCCTGGGGAGTGAATAGGCCCTCTTCCCACAGAAAAGAGAAGCAGACTGGGCCAATAGAGGTGGGACTTGTTTCACGTGTGTGTTCTATCTGGAGGAGGCAGGTGCTTTCCACTCAGCTCTGGCCGGGTACTGTCATGGGCCAGTATTGGCCCACATACGCAGATCTCCCATTTTCAGGTGACGCCAAAAAGCTAAATTTTGTGTGAAATCTCTGGACCTGTTGTCATTTTTATTTTTATTTTTCTGTAACTAATTTACATTTTTAAAAAATATTGCAATAGTCACTTCTGTTTGGGTCACAATAAATATCTGTATTTAGATGTGGTCTCTGAACCACCATTTTGTCCTGTCTGAGCCAGAGCCTTAAACTGTTCCCATTTAAATTGTTGGTCACTCTCACTAGTAACAACAGGATTTTTTTTTAATGCTTTGGAATATCAGAGAGGGGTAATTATCATAAGAAGAATAGATATATTCCTGAATATTAAAAGACAATGATAGAACGGCTGTCACAAAAACATCCTAGCTTGCAATCACCAAGCTCTGGAGTTGAGACCAAGCTAGTAATATCATTGTCCTGGGTTGAGCTAGTGACGATCCAGTGTCCATTGGATTGAGCCAGTGACAAAGTACCAGGCATCATGTTGGAAACTTGACATTCATGATCTCAAATCAGGATTTTAAGAAAGACATTTGTGTTCTCATTTATAAATAAGGAAACTTAATGAGGTTTTGTAATTTTCCCAAATATAGTCACATAATCAAAATTGTAACCCAAGCCTCTCAGACTCTCATCAGATGGGAGGGGTCTGCTGATGAAGAGGGGACTCTGTTGGCAACACTAAGAAGCCCTCAAGCTGATCACCTTGATTATATCAGTCAGAAGGACACATCCATTTAAGATCCTCAGTAGCTTCCCCAGCAGCACAGAGGGAAACAGATTCCTTAAATGTTTTTTTTTTTTCTTTTTCTACCTGATTGCTAACCATTTCAACACTAGAGTCAGTCATTATTCTTGTCCTGTTAGGGAGAATTTTATTTACCAAAGCCCTGGGGGAAAGGCTGGAGTGTTGTGCAGCTTGGCCTGTAGCACTTACGTCAGCACTCTGCGCCTGGAAGGGTGTATGTACTTGGACTTATGCATTGCTTGCCTAATAGACCACAAAAGTCAACATCCTCTGGAAGAACAGCTCGTGCTCAGAGGCATCACAGATTCCGAAAGATCCTAGTAAGACAGGATGTTGTATGAAACTCACATGTGGAGCAAAGCCCCATGTCTCATAATTATAGTGTTAGTATTTTTAAAAGCTTCAGAGACTGCTTCTGTGCCTCATGCCACAAAAGACTGAGAGTCCCCCCACCCCCTTTGCTTTTCAGACCTGAAAGTGCATCAACATATTTTTTTTTTCAACAAAAGAACGCATCCCTTGTCCCTAGATATGGCAAGGCTACAAAGAGGCCATCTTGTAGAGAGGAGAGAGAAGAGGTGACTGACAGAAGTCAGCAGAGACTGAAAGATATGTGGGAGTGGGAGCTCACAGCATCGTCTCACCCCACCCCAAAGGAAGCAATAGACTTTATTTTTCAGAGTTTTCTCCTTGTATGCTCAGTGCATTTTCCATAAACCCAGTGGCAGGTCCCCAACTATTATTGTTCTGTAGCCCAGTCTCTGGTTGGGCTTGTGTAAGTGGCTGAGCCAGCCATGCAGGTATTGGCTCAGCAGACACAGAAACGAAATCCAATCTGACACCCAATTCGGACACATTCTTAGGTGGTTGTGTGGCCCCAGAGTGCCCAAGAGACTGCCTCTTGTGCACAAAGTATCTGTACAGGCACTGGCCGGGTTCAGTCCATGCCAAGCCCTGTGTCATAGCCAAAAAGAAATCAGATTTGAACCAAAAACAACAAGCACTGTAAATCATTAGATGCCCCTAAACACTGTAGCATTGTTTGGAGATTATTATGAGCAGAGGAATAGCAGGAGGCATCTCATCAGAAACTCAGAATGAATAGCCTCATGGAACAGATGGGCAAGGTCTGTGGACTTCCCTTCTTTCGTGGAGGAGGGGCCATAATTTAAATTTATATACAGTGGAAGCCACTAGAACTCCATGCTGGTGATTAAATCTGGATGATCACAACATCCAGATGCTTTAAGCAGTGACCTTCTCAAATCAGACGTGAACAGAGCTGTCATGTGGTCCTGGCCAAGGACACAGAGAGTTTGTTTGATAGACCAAACTGGTTGTCCTGGTGCCAAGTCAGTGAGGGCACAGCAGAGAAATGGACTGATTTCCATCAGTGTCTCCCTACCCTTTTAGACAGGTGGAATTTATTCTTTTATCCTACACGAACTTTCCCCATCTCCCTGCTTATCTGAAAAGTCACTTTAGTCAGATGCTTCTACCTGAATAATAATTACGAGGCCTGAGAACTACACAATATCAAGTAAAGGGACATGGCTTTTTTGAAGTTCAGTTTAACTTCAATGTAAAGCAAGGATAGGGTCATTCCTTCCAAGCTGTGTGACTTCTGATAGGCCCATCAGAGGCAGACCACTTGGGGTCTTACACCTTTGGTCTCTTCCTGCCTTTCAATCTTTCTCTGGAGGCTGGAAACATATGAACAACTCCACGTGGAAGCCACCATCTTCCCCTCCTTTCTCACAGTTTTGTGTTGGAGGCATGATCTCTGAGAATTGCCAAATCATTGGAACATGGGCCCTTGCATTCTGGCTGTATGAAATGATTAGGGACAACTCTAAAATGCCCCTAACATTGCTTTAATATGTTTCATGGGTCATGTACATCATTTGCTGTGTCACCGTCCTTTGCAACATGCACACCTCTGCAGACTTAGTCAGGAGAGCCCGTATCTTCACCTTAGGGTCGGCTGATAATGTAAGTGATAAGATTACACTTAGGGTAGCAGATCTCTTATGATTTTAGAAATCCTTCAAAATCCATTTCTCATGGTAACCAGGTTTTAATTTTAAAACTTTGCGAGCTCAGCAGTTGTTCTTCATTTCTTTCACTCGATTCAAGAACCCCCTTTGACTGAGGTAACAAAAAGAAGCCTTTAAAACCAAAGTTTAGTAGAGTAGAGAAGGAATCGTGTGCTTTGGGTTTTGTTTTTACCATTATTAGGCTTGCCTTCTCAGCCTTCACCTTGAGTGGAAAATAAAACATGTCACATACATATATTTCCTTAATTGTAAAAAATAAATACTCTAAAATTATTTTTTAAATTGTGATTATGTTACAGTGGTTTCTATGTACCATAGATTAGATTTTATTAAGGGTTTTATTAAATAACTAGTGTTTCACCAACATCTAATTAAATCTTCTATCTAAATTGAACAGAAAGTTATGGGGGGAAAGAAAGCATTTGTAGCAGACTTTATTACAGATAAGGCTATTATTTGTTCATCTTAAGAATTTGAGATCAAATTTACAAGCAGCATCCTCATCAAATTTCTTTTCTGGGCTGCTGAGCTCTGGCCCCTTGAAAGCAACCCATTATCTCCCCCCCTCTCCCTTTTTATTATAGGGTCCTGCTTGTTGGCAACATGCCCACTGTTTAAGGTTACTTTCATTAATTAACCGAAAGTTAATTTCTTTGCAAGCAAAATCTCTGATCTCATTATGTTGTCTTTAAAGCTGAAAGCTTCAGGTTTTCTGGTCTCCTTTGATGACACAATAAAAAGCATGCTCTTTATCTTAAGGGAAACTGTCTCCAGGGTTTAATTTAATAGTCCTTGAAATAGTTACAGCACAGCCAGGCAGACTACAATAATGTGCCAGTTGAAGAAAACCGTGGCTTTGTCATGGTTACTGAGCCCAGTGGCTGGGATAGATGTGGACTATGACAGATCTGTTTCCAAGTGGGTTCTGCGTTTTACCCCTTTCAGTCCCATTTTTACACAGACCCCTTGCCTCCCACTTTGTATCATATTTTGAATGAAAATATGAAAGAAACACCATCACCACTGGTTTGTTTTCAGTGTACCATTGCCCATGCACCTTCTTTGCCAGGATTTTGGAAGGTTCCATGGCCGGTGTTTTCCGTTTGCCCTTTATTCACTTGGCAAGCTGTCTTTTGTTCCTCTGATGCAAACAAGACCGTATTGGAAGATACAAAGAATTTGGGGCAGTGTTGGTGTACACTGTGAATCCCGGTCTTTTCTTGCATTGGCTCTGTGTCCTGGGAAAGTTATTTAACTTCTCCGAGTCTCATTTTTCTTATTGGTAAACGTTGAATGATCGTATAAGGAGAATTAAGTAATAAAATGAAGTACTACCTAGTAGCTCCTTTCCCTTGACGGTACTGTTCTGGTCTTCACCAAGTGTACAGGTAGAGTTCATCTTGGTATTGGGGGCTGTCCTGCATACAGATAGATTAGTACAGCAAAAGAAGCAGTGTGGGGAGATAGCTAGGTCCCACAAAACGTATTTGGCCTGGATTTGATGACTTAGAGTCCGTGTTGCCACCAAAGGCTCTTTGGACATTCTTGGGACATGAGCATCATATTCTCTTTGTCTCTCTGAGTTAGCCTCATTTTCAGTGACGAAACCTTGTTGCTTTGTGGAGCATTAAATTCAGCGATTTGAGCGTGGCCAAAATGTCTTTTCATAGCCACCAGGTGTAGGTCACACAGAGGGGACAGAATTTTTTCGGTGGATCAAATCTCAGGAGCATTGCAGATACATGGAGAAGCCATTTGTATCCCGCCGAGTCCGGTGATGTCACACACGTACGCAGCTGAGATTTGCAGAGACTGGGGGGAAGAGCTGCCGAGAGACGGTAATGGCATGACCCCATGTGCCGCTCCACATGCCTGGGAGACTGGGTCTGTGCTATTTATGTATGTCCCCAGTACCAATTCCTGATGAAGGATGCAGTTGACTCAACTCAAGCAGGTCAAAATCACTTAGGCAGAAAATCCCAGGTCTTGGGAAGAAAAGTCATGTGCCTCTTGGGCCCTTGGCAGAAGTCAAAGGTCCAAGGTAATGTATTGGCGAAGATCCTGCCTGCTTTTGGTGCCTTACTTACTGCTTCCCCAGGCTTTTAGGCAGAAGCATTGTCAATGTTATTGATTAGTTGATCTGATAATCCAGCAGGCTCCCTGGTGTGTTAAATTTCCTACTTTTGGATGACTGCTAAGTGTGGGCAAAGTGTCTACTTCTGTGGGTAGGAACTCTCAATTGGCTTTCCTCAGACATCTGGGGTGACATTGCTATAGGCACGACAATTCCAATCATTGTTTTGCCTGTCACATTTAACCCATCCCTAGAAATTTTTCTCTTGCTTAGCAGTTTTTTTCTAGTCTTTGTTTAGATTTACCAAGAACATTTTGTCTTCTTTTGGGCTTCTAAGATCTCTTGAACTTTTTGGCAAATCTTACATCTATGTGTTTATGTTTTTATTTGTTAATTTACCTTTCCACTGTGAGAACACTCATTCTCTAGATGCATCCCTCCTTTACATGCCTTCCATGGAAGAAATCACATTTGTCTTTCTCCTTGAACTGTACCAATCATTAGACATGCCCTCAGTCATATCCCTGTATTTGAGAAACATAAAGCAACTGTTAAAAAATGCATGTAATTCATGATATATACCTAGATATTAGAGAAAGAGTGACCTTAGGCCAAGGCAATGGAATTTTCTGAAAAGAGCAAAGAGATGATAAAATAAGAATACTGGTGACAAACAAGCACTGAAGTTTGTCTGCGGGATGTTTGTGCAGCATTTGCTGTGAAGTATTTAGAAGCTGAAATACCTCTGACTCGTCCTCCTTTGATAGTTGGTTATCCACCCAACCTCCGTCTAGCCTCCGTCGTCAAGCTCGTGAGCTGGAAGGGGAGAGAGACACCTTTGCACATCCAGGCTCCCGCTGGAGGGATCGTGCCTTCGGCCACTGGTATCTCCAGCGCCATCTGTTCTGCTTCCCACCCTCCCGTGCATGACATCGGGCACTTTCTCTGCCTTCATACAAAGAAAGCAAGATAACTATTTTAATCCCTTTTGCAAAATAATAATAATAACAACAACAACAACAATAAGGCCTCCAGGCAGAGCACGTTAAGCCTAATTCAGGTTTCTTAAAAGTGGAAAACAAATCATAAATGCCTGAGAAATGAGGTTCATAATGGAAGCCCCAAGAAGCCCTTTAACCTGGGCAAAATCCTATAACACAATTATATACAATTTCACACTTGACTGGAGCTGTTATTTGAGCAAAATAACCATTTTTCTGCTTGCACTAAATGAACCACGAGATCCATGTATCCAGCTGCAGAAAACTGTAGGATTGCCCATTCCGTCTGCATATAATCAACGTACTTGATGGCAAGGGCATTGTAGGATCAAAAGAGTTAATAATTGGATCCTGCCCACAGCAACCACACAATTAAGGGCAAGATTAGCAGAGATGAAAAATTTATTGTGAAAATGCAGTGATCATCTGAAAAACAAAATGATTTCACTGAGCAGTTGTTCTGTTGCCATAATCCTAATGATCAACTCTATTACACTAATAATAGGAGAAAAACTAATTGCAGTGAGGACAGGACAAATCTTTTTTAATCTGCGTTGTCATCCCAACTAAGTCCCAACCCATTTATATTAACCTTTGCTGACAGAGTCGCATGATGGACATAATTTCTTATAATTTACCAGCTATGGATCTAACCTTTCTTCATCAAATATTCATAAAGGCAGGATTCTCAATGATTTTCTGTCTCTCTTCATATTTACAGCTTGTTGTCTTCTTCCTTTTTACAGTAATTTGGGCACAATTGAAGTCAAATGGAATTAAAGTTAAATACCTTTAGCAACAAAGGTGCCTAAAAGCAGATACTCAGGGGAGGGGTCGTGAACTGAAGCGGGGAGGCTCGTATTCCCAAGCCCCTCCACATCCCCAAGGAGTGTGCTGGGCTGCCTTTCCCAAGAAGGAAAAGGAAAATCAGCCTTTTCTTTCTTTTTTTTTTTTTTTTTTTTTTGGACTTGCTAAGAATGCACTCAGGCCTGTTGTGCGGGTGCTCTGAAGCCGAGTGAAGACAGAGCCCCAGGCCTTCCCCTGTCTTCAGGGCTTGCTGGGAACTGAGGCTGCCATGACCAGGCCCTGTTTGAGCGTGTGTGCCCAGAGGGCCCCAAGAAACATGCCAGGGGCTGAATGGTGGACAAAAAAAGTTGCTTGAACACTTACTCAGAAAACAAACATAAATATCTGAAACCATTCCTGAGAGCGTTTTTGGTAGGAAAACATCTGTTTCCACTTTGCATCTTTGTTGGTTTGACAAGTTTTCATAGCAGGCACGTAGACCTGGAAAGAAAAAAAAGGCCTTAAAGTTTAGGTGTTTAAACTAACTGTAGCAACTGGTCACTGGATTTTCCTTTGTCCTTTACAAGGCCTTGTGTCATTGTGGTGGCAGGAGCTTGGGGAAGGTGAGATAGACAATCAGTAGAAGTCTCTTTTTGTACTTCACTCCTCAAATGTCCTGCTTCTGTTAAACAGCAAACAATATTGTAGATAAATTTTCCCTAAGATGCAAAAGAATTGTTTACCTAGTTGACTTCAAAGCCTTGCATTGACCTAGCCAAGAATTTACTTCTTGCTGAGTTCCCAGAATTTGGATTGGTAGAAAGGAAATTAGAATTGAAAGCAGTTATAATCTTTAACAACTGACACACATCCCCCAGCCAAGGTGTTTAGTTTTATCCACCACTACTGTTAGCATGTTTAATTTTAGTTACACAAGTGATGTACAAATGCATTCTGTTTGTAAAAATTTAAACTTTATAGTTAAGTCATCTTTGACCATTACTCCCAACCTTAAAACTCTTGTCTTTTCAGATACCCTGTGCATTTACAGAAATGATGTGTCTGTAGGTGAAGAAAATGGTCTTTGTTTTATATAAATGGGTATTATTCTCCTTAAATCAGTGCCCAAATTACATTTTAAAACTCAATGATATGTCCCATATTTGAAAATCTTTCCATGTTAAAACATATACATCTCTTCTATTTAATTGTTGCAGAAAAGTCTGTACTATATATCCACTGTAATCTGGGATCATTCATTTAATGATGGACATTTAAGATGTTTCCAGATTTTCAAATTACAAGCAATTCTTAAAAACATCAGTATCTATTTGAAACTGAGGTAGTACAGTGTAATCAACTTAGCATCTTGGTGGTTATTGCAGATACAATTTTGAAAATGTTTATGCTGACCTGATAGCTCAGAGTAATTTTTTGGAGGTGTTGTACCAAGCCATACTTCCTGTCTGATGGTAAAGACAAAATCAGTTCTGAGATATTATTATCCTGAGTGCCTCACAAATAAATAGACATTCCATACTTGGCAGTGAATTAAATGTTTTCAGTATGGGGGAAAAAAAGATAATCTGCTGCCAGAAGTGCTAGAGGAAAGATTGTTATGAATGGAAAATATCATTAAGGCACACATCAAGGTTTCTAGTTACACAGATTCAGTTATACATATCACACTATTCTGCCTGAGCTGCATATTCTGACAGCCTTTGTGATACAAAGCTTTCTCCCACATAATACTGAGTTCACCTCTTGCCTCAGTTTCCACCTGCGGAAACCTGTGGTTTAGAGTAGAGTCAGTGACCATGTAAGGTTGGCTTGGCTATCAGGGCATGTATGCGTGGCAATAATAGCATCTTTTAGTCTTTTGCAAATCTAATAGTAGGTGGTAGGATATTGTCTTTAAAAACCAGAAATTTTGCCAATACATTTGAGTGGTAAATTCCATAAATAGGTTCTCATTAAGAATTTCAGATACTGTCACTCCTTTGGATGAGAATTAGATAGGTGCTGAGATGCCCTCCAGTTGTCTCTGGTTACCAGAAGGAATAAAGCACATAGATGGTAAATACATGAAAAGATCCTGTACATTTGTGGAGTGAAGAATGGAAACTTCCAGTCTGAGTGAGTTTATATCAAATATTCTAAACTATTTTTTAAAAGTTCACACTAGTTCCTGCTAGGGTTAGGAAATAATTCAGTTGGGTAAATGGTTGTGATGGTTGAGCTTGATTGTCAACTTGATTGGCTTGGGAACCACAGAGGAGACTAGGAAAGCACATTTTTGGTATGTCTGAGCCAGTCCTGGAGGTATGACACTGGGGTCCATGTATGTTCCGTGGCCCTCTCTTGAGGGTTGTTATCTTGCTCTGCCTGCCAGCCACCATGAAGTGGACAGCTTTGCTTCAGCATTCCCTTCCACCATGATGTTTCAGAGTTATCACTTAATAACAAGTTTCTATTTGATACAATGGAAACATTTTTAGAAATAATGGCGATGGTTACATGTTATGAATGCAGTAAATGCCACTGAATTCTATGATTAAAATGGCTTATTTCATTGTACATACTTTCTCACAATTAAAAAAAAAGCTACAGAAACAAGAACTAGCATTAAAGCATATCACCTGAACTAAGTTAAAGGCAGCCAATGAAGGAACTAAAAATACTAGAACGCTATTTTAGTTATCCATTGCCACATAAGGAGTCATTCTGAAACCAGGGACTTAAAACAACCACAGTTTATTACTTCTCACATCAGACTCGGACCTTCTGAGGGCTGAGTAGGGCTCAGGCTGATGGTTCTTTTGCAGGGCTTACTGGTAGCCTTGCGGCAATAGTCAGGTAGCAACTGTCGTACAGGGCCAGGCTGAGCTGTGACTGGGATTGCTGGGCCTCTCTTTCTTCATGTGGTTTCAGGGCCTTCCACTGAGGTCTGTCCAGCCGGATGATCATCTTTCTACCATGGCAGTCAAGACTCCAAAGAGCACAAAAGCAGAAATTGTCAGGCATTTTAAAGAAATTAGCCGAGGTCACCTCTGCTGCAACCAGCGTTGAAAGTAAATCACAGAAATGGCCAGCACAGACTCCCTGTGGGAATGCATGCTGGAGGTGGGGCTGTGTTGGGAGGTTAATTACTATAAACATCATTGGCACATTCGTGGAATTAGGAGACCCACACCCTTATGTAAGAGGGTAGGAAAATACCAGATAATATCTAAAGTCAGTGTGTCAACAAATAGTAGACTGTGCTTATTAGTTAGAGGTACAGAAGGTAGCCACCAGCATAAAAACGTAGGGTTTGGATGGATTACCATGGAACTCTCTTGCTTTTCCCCGTGAACATTTCTATATTGTAGATTTGAAATCATGTATGTGCAGTGTTTTGCTATAGGGTAGTGTTGCCATGTGGGCCTAGGGCCAGAGTGCATGGGGCATGGTGTAGTGACATCCTTCACAAGCTCCTTTACCTTGGATAAATAACCTAACCATTCAGTGCCTCCATGTTATGGGATCATAATCATATCTACGGCATAGAGCGATTAGGATGACACTAGTAAAGCACTTACAGTGCCATCTGGTGCAGAGTAAATACTGAAAAAATGTTAGGTGTTAACAATTGCAATGTTAGAAAAGATTTGAGGATCTCAAGGCTTGAGTACTAGTCTCCTGAGTTTGTCATGACATGTGGAGAAGTCTATTAATGTCACCTTTAAACTGAGGGAGTAGGAGATAAGATTAGCTCCTAAGGACAGGTTCTATCAAATTTAGAATCTCAAGGAACAAGCTGTGGCTGTCAAAAATTACCTTGCTGAAAAATGAGAATTTTCCCTTTTAGGAGAGAGCTTCAGATCCAGTAGCACCTGTTCCTTCGTGTCCATGCTGGATCCATAATGGAAAAATAATTCAGAGTTGCTTGCTGTCTACCTAGCTACATTTTTCCTGGGAAGGAATTTCATGATCTTAAAAGAGTTTGTGGCCACGAGTTCCAAGTCCTTACCTGACAACAACTAGAAAAGGACATTCATTTGAAACCAGTTAAAGCTCCTAGTCTGTACTTGCTGGTCTCCTGAACAAATCAGTCCTGGAAGACTGCTCACATAGTCAAACCTAGGTGAACCTGGACATCTTACCTCTTCTTCCCACCCCAGGGAATGCAGAGCTCACCTGTTTCTCTGTCACCTCAGCAGACAGCATGATCTATCTAGAGGTGACTTAAAATAGGGTTCCCCTAGAAAGCAGTGGCGTCTAAAAAATGCCTTTGCCTCATTTTTTTTTTTTTTTTTTTTTTTTGTATTTTGGAAGAAATGAATTAATGGTAGCCTTGGCATTGGTGGAAGGCCAAAACAAGAGCCTTTCTGGGGAGGAGTACGATCTTGATTCCTCTCCATTCTGACTGGCCACTGGCTGATGGCTCTTGTGTACACTGGCTGGCCTTGGGACACACTGGCAGGTACCTGTGGGCACTATGACCCTTGTGGGCTATCGCCAGCTAGAAAGAGCAACTTAACTTAGGCACGGCGAGCATCCTGGGTCTTGCAGTCTCGCCTGAGCCGAGCTATCAGCCTGCACAGCCGAGGATGCATAATGGAACCTCGGCAAGATATTCCGTGCCAGCTCCCAGGTGATCTAACTGCAGAACTGTTCTTCCAAAAAGTGCAAATTCTAACTTAGCAGTCTGCGAAGGAGCCTGGCTCCCTGGCAGGCAAGGCACGGGGGCAGGAGGTTACAGCAGCTAATCAAGTCCTCGCTGTGCTGCCCTGACTGGTTGCCGAGCCCTGGCCCATTCCCAGCTGACCCGACTCCTGTAATGCTTAGTAAGGAGCTGTACTTCCTCATTCATCGGCCTGTTTTCAAGAGCTGGAAAGGTGACTTGTAACAGGCCCTTGTTCCCAGACTCCTCTATAATGACATTCTGCACAAGCAGATGTCGTCCTTTGATTTCTTATAACCTTCTGGATTTTGGCAAATGAGAAAGCGCCTGGGATCCACAGTGAGGGCCTAAGGGTGTCTTTCTTGTAAAGAACCACTGTCATCCTCCACTCCACCCTGCCTCATCCCCGTCTCCTCCAGACAGCATGGCAAGGACATGGCCTCACTCATTTGTCGTGGGGGAAAGGACTTCTTCCTGGAGCCAGAGGCTCTAAGATGAGGTGGCCAGACTGTTGTGCACTTTGGTATTTACCAGACATGACTCTGGGTCTCTGTGGCTGTCTCAGCTTGACAGATGAGAAAACACTGCTTCGCTGCCTTTCCCAAGGTCACCCCACAAGCAAACGCTGGTGCTGGGAGAATGAGATCACCCCCAGACAGTGAAGCAACTACAGGTCCAAGCTCAGTGTGAGACTTTGCACCCACCTTTGCGCAGGGAGCACGTGACTGTCAGAAACAGACCATGGCTTGTCTCTGCTTGCTTTCGCCTCAGAGGTGCCCAGGTGGGGAAGTTGGGGTTGTGATGATTAATTAATTAGTCCACCCAGTTATCCTGAAGTTTGGAGCCACACTGTGACTCTAAGATGATCTCTTTGACAACTCCTCCTTCCTTCCCAAGGCTCTTTGGACGTGGCATCAGTAGAAACACCCAGGCACACCAAAACCTTCATTTTAGTCTGTTGTCTACTTTCAAAACTCCTTTCAAGCCAAGTCATCTTAGAAACAAACTCAGTGCTGACTCAGAAGGCCCGCTCAGCCTTCCATGGCTCTCAGCATATAAGGTTACCCTTTTTCCTCTGCCTGAATCCGCAGCACTGTGAAAAGAAAAAGAGTGGCATCAATCGGATGGGAGTTGAGCTCTGCAGATACCCATCAGGTGGGCTTGAGAACCCGGGAGGCTGGGCGTTGTTCCTCTGTTCCGATGCAGAGGGACAATGCATCAAATCCATTAGGACAATAAGGCTCAGTGCCCTCCCTCACTCTCAGCTCCAGAGTGGGCAGAGCCTCTGAAGCCACAGAAGGGACTTAAGAAAGACCAATTCTATGTATAGGCCACGCATAGTAATTTCCTCTCATGAAATGGCCCAGTTCCTGAAGGAATCTAGAGGCTTTCTGTGGAGTAGTGAGACAAAGATCCTACTCCCCTGCTCAAAATCCTCTAGTACCTTCTTGACTCACTTAGGAAAAATGCCCTTCGTCCTCACCTTGACTTCCAAGATCGTGAACCGTGCTAACACCATCTTCTCCCTCCCATCTCCTCAACACCCTCGGCCAGCCACAGTGGCCTCCTGGTCATTCTTTGTGCATATCTAACCTTTTCTCCCCTAATGTGTTTTTCCCATGGATGGATGCCTGCCACTACCACTCTCCTAGCCAAAGCCCTCCCCCTGCCCACCCCGTTCACTTTTATTCGTGTCCTTATTTTATTTGCTCCACAGCATTTATCTTTAGTAAAACTTACCTTAGTATTTGCTTTTGTTATATGGCAGAGAATACTAGTTTCTCATTCTGTTCCCATGCTACCCTTCTTAGCACAGTCTCAGTTTTGACAGGAAAGAAAAAGGTAGTGCATCTAGCCGAAAACCTCCATTTCCAGCCTCCTTTGCAACCCAGTAACTAAGTTCTAGTCAGTGAGACAGAGGTGGAGGGGCCTAACTATCCTCCTTAAAAAGTGAAGGTGCAAGACCCAGTGATACAGGCCTGTATCCCAGTTTTCTGAGATGCAGAGGCAGGAGGGTCACAAGTTTGAGCCCTGCCTGGGCAACGTAGTGACTTTGTGAGACCCGGTCTCAGAGTCAAAACTAAAAAATGGGCTGGGGCTGTTGCTCAGTATCCCTAGTACCACACACAGAAACCAAGAAGAGATAAAGGCATATTTTACACCCCTTCCTATTTCTTCCTTCTTACCTGGGACAGACTTAGTGGCCAGAGCATCTCAAACTCAAAGGTGACCTCTCAGGTGGCAGCCACCTGCCAAAGATGGCAGAAGAGAGAGATGGAGCAGGTGGGTCGCAGGTTCCCATGGACTGCCTTCCTGTCACCTCCTCAGGCTTCTTGAATGTGAGGTAAAGATGGCTCTCCCATCTCTAATCAATTACTTCAAATCCCTTTTTCTAGTAGCTGAATGTAGTTTATATTTTGTGCATGTTTGTCTTTCTGACCCTGAATGTAGTTTATATTTTGTGCGTGTTTGTCTTTCTGACCCCACTAGAATGAAAGTTTCCCAAAAAGCTGGTGCCTGTGTACTCCACACCTGTGCCTCCACACCTGCTACCTAGGAAATATTGGGCAAATAAGTGAGTGGGTGAGTGAGAGAGTGACTACCAGAAGTCCTTCTGCCCGAGTCCTGGCTTTACCAGTGGCCACTTAGTATCCAATGTGGAGTTGACATTCCTCTTAGCCACTGGACCCAGTGGCAAAAGTATTATATAGGCAAAATCAATGCTAATTTCTAAATGATAGCTATGGAAAGTATCGTTCAATTTGCTTGGATTTGAGTCTAGGTGTTCAGGGGGATTGAACACAGCAACCTTGATTCTACATTTGGACTTGTTCTGCGTGAAAGCTGTTCCAAAATATGAACCTGTTCCTATCATAAAGTGTCCGTGGCAAATGGAGCCATTATTTCTATTCTTGGAATGCAGTAGCAGCTTCAGGAATTTATGGACTCTTTGGATAGAGTGGAATAATGCCCAAGAAGTTGTGTGGCATCTGTGGTATGACAGAGATACTTGTCTAGAAAAAAAATACTTTTGAAATGAGAGTGACAGTGGCTTGTCAGATCTACTGAGAGAGGAAGCTGTTTAGTAGAAAAATAAATTAAAGAAGGACCTAAGCTCTAGTTCCAGCCATGTGATGCACTGCCTGGATGACCTGGAGCCCATGCCACTTCCTCGTCTCCACAAGTAAGATAACACCTTTCTGTCCTAGCCCAGAGGGAGCATCTCGTGAGAGAAAGAGTGTGGTGGTAAGCTGGAATATTTATTTTAAAATAATCCCTATTTGTTTAGCGACTGGAAGAACATTAGATGTTGTCTAACCTATCCCCATCATTGTGCAAATCTGAACAATGACAGACAGAAATTGAAGGTTTTACCCTAAGTCATGGGGTAAAATAACGGCAGAATTTGACCTTGAATTCTCAGGCTGGTATTCTCCCTTCTGTGCCATCTGTTTCTCAATCTGTAGTGACATACTGTTATTATCACCTGTTGTGTGGTGCTTCATACTCTTACTGTTGTTATTGTGGTATTGGGCAGGAGGGAAATTTGTTCCATGGGAAGGAATTCATTTCATATGCAAGGTGTTTTCAATCCTTAATGCATTCCACGGTGCTATTGCAGTTACCCTGCTGCAAACTCTGCCCTAGGCTTGGAGAACATAACAGAGAGCAAAACAGACAGCAGCCCTGCCTTCGGGGGCCGCTGACATGCAGGGACAACCCCACCAGACGGCACTGATTGGTATAGAGGGAAAGAAAGACAAGGGGAGATGCTGCCATCTTCGATTGCAGTGGGCAGCGTAGGGCTCCATACTAAGCAGTGACGTGGGGGAGCAGAGGAGTGAGCCACCTGGACGTCTTCAGGAGGATGCCCAGGGAGAGGGAATACTAATTAGCAGATAGTAATGGCCTGAGAGTGTTCTTGGCCTGTTCACAGAAGAGCGGATAAGCCAGTGTGAGTGAAGCCAAGTGCTGAAGGAGACCAGCGGAAAGCAAGAGCCTGAAGGAGCTGAGGTTGGGGAGAGGGTAGACCCTGGAGAGCCTTGTGGATTGTGGGAGGAATTTGTACTTCTGCTCACACAGCTTTTGAATCAGTGCAAAGCATAAGTCTGAGAGAAGGCTGCCATGTCCTTCTACACTGCCATTTTTGTTTCAGCCCACTGTTTTCTCTCCAGAGCTGAATTTGGACTGCCTCACAGTATTTGGCATTGGATACCACTGAGTTTTAATAACATAAGTGCATTGACCTGTTACTGAGTGTTCCCTTCTATGTAAGAGGAGAGAAGTGAGGGCCCAAGTTGCCTGAAGTTCCAAATAAGATTAAAATAAACCTGGGAGAGGTTTCTCAGCATCCAGACATCAGTTAAGAAGGTTACACAGAAGTATTTCTAAAAAAACAGCAGTATAGTGGAAATACACTGACAGGTGAGCAGATGGGGGAACCATCAACTCAAATTTATTTCACAGCTTACGACTCAAATGAGCATCGCAAAGTCAGAACAGCTGGCCTTTCATTCTGTAAGCCCCTATCTTTTGCTTTGCTCATCTCTCAGGAGTTTTAGGGGGTTGTGCTCCAGTGGCAGTCTGTCTGTCGGTCTTTTGACTTTGCAGGGGAAAATCTTGTGTAGAAAAACAAGTTCTTTGTGTGAATCAGATCTTTTTTGTGATGTCTGCGTCCTCCACAGGTTATGAAGTTTCTAGGTTCTAAAATCAAAGATGTTGGCTTTTTAGCTTTTATTTTTCATAACTCTATTCATTACCCATATGACTACCATTATCTGATTCTGAGTAAATGAAACCTAACCAAATAGTCAGAAGATGAAAATCTTTAACTTTGCAAGAAGAAATTAAAAAAAAAAAAGCTGTTGTAGTGCATCTAAAACCACAGCTGCCTTGAATTTCTACTCATAAGTTCTTCTGGAATCTTTCTGAAGTTTGAGACTGTCCCATGCAAACTTTACTTAAGTTTCAAGCAGCAGGGAAGTCATGAAATTGGAAAGGGTTATCTTTTGTCAATCATGGTCCTTTGTGGGGTACGGTGCTGACAGAGGACAGCAGAGAGACCACAGTCTATGGCTGAAAGGAGGGCTTGATACTACCCGGTGGGGATTTTGTTCCAGTAATTGCATTCAATTGAACCTTCTGCCACGTTGCAGGTACAGCATTAATATCATGCGTTAAGTCATACGCCAGTATGCTTTGCCTCCCAATGGCTGAGTCACTGGCAGAATATATTTTCTTCCAAAGTGTTTGTTTTCATTGTTGCCCTTTAAAAATAATGAGTTCATTCTATTCCCCTGCAAGGAAAGTTACCCTAGACTGCTTTGAAATTGTATATCTTTTGTTGAACACATTTATGCAGTGGTTCCCTAGCTTTGTGTGCTGGGGAACCCAACCCGGCCTCTCTCAGAGCTTCTAACCAAGCTGCCTCAGACGTGATACATATAATCGCCAGCCCATTTGACCTTTAGATTGTTACCCTTGGGTAGGTAGAAATCATGAAAGTTTCAGATGACCCTATCATGTGACCAGAGTTCAAAGGTCAGCAGTTCCTAAATGTTCAGCTGTCAAGGTAGCCCATTCATCACTATCATTATGTAACTGACAGGCAGACAAATGAACCTAGGGATAAAATTATTCTCAACCTCCCACCTCCTGGATTTACACCTCAGTGGTTGGCCGAGAGTCTCACGTATTAAGTGGCTCAGGGGCCTGTCTGAGTCCCTGAAGTAGGGGGAAGAACTTTAGGAGACTTACTCTGTATACTGGATTCTGGGAGGTCACCGGTTGCCTGCTTAGGGGGTCAAGTCACGGATATAAAAGAACTGATGCTGAGTCTGGTTTCTTCTGAAATGGAGATGAGTCTAATGTTCTTTGTGGACCCAAAGACATCCTTGTATCCCCAACCACCACATCCCGTCTTCAGCATCTCTGTGGACCTTTAGGGCAGGTTAACATGGTACTGTGTTTGCATCAACTGGCCTGGCCCTGAGAGTCACTTAGGAAAAATAAAATCTTCCATGACTTTGGGAACATCTTTTCTGTAACAAGGGACAAATGATTCTTTGGATAATTGTATTTTGAAATGGTGCAAAGAGCTTTAGGCCAGTAGTTTGGCAATTTGGGCATTAAGTTGTCACTATTCCTTGTTTGGTTGTAAAAACCTCAACAGGTAGTTAATCATCTGGGCCTCAGTTTCCACTTTGAGGACAAATGAGTTAAATAGAAAATATACACAGTGCCTGGCACACAATATTTGCCGTTGGTTATCTTTAATGTTTTTATTAGCATTACTGCTATTCCTTTGGCCCAAGAGGAAGGAACGTTGGTGGAACACTGACATAAGGTAGAATAACTTTATAATATCTTCCAAGGACCTCCTGCATTGCCGGTGGGACTGCAAACTGGTACAACTGTTAAGGAAGCAGTGTGGAGATTCCTCAGAAGACTGAACATCAGCATTCCATTTGACCCAGCTGCACCTCTTCTGGGTATCTTCCCAAAAGAGCTAAAGTCATCATATTATAGCAATACATGTATACCCATGTTTATAGCAGCACAATTTATAATAGCAAAATCTTGGAAGAAGCCAATGTGCCCAAGTACAGATGACTGGATAAAGATGTGGCGCGCACACACACGCACGCACACACACACGCACGCACACACAGTGGATTATTACTGAATATTACTGGATAAAGAAGATGTGTGGGGGTGGGGTGGAGTATTAGTCTGCCATGAAGAATGACAATTGGGGGTTATTTGTAGGTAAATGAATATACCTGGAGAACATTAAGCTCAGAGAAATGAATCAGACCCAGAAAGTTAAATATCATGTGATTTATCTAATATGAGAAAAACAAACCATTAAAAAAGGTAAAAGATATGGAAGAAAATAAAAAGATGGACATTGTGGAAGAGAAAGAAGGGATAGGGATGAGGTTGGGAAGGGGAAGGGAGGTGATATGTGAATGAAAAAAGGTTTTAAGTATAGTATCTTCCATGGGAACAAAACCTCTGATAAATCTCTGAGTGCAGTTTTAGAGGGACAGGAATGAGGGGGTGATGTGAGGGTCACACCTTGGCACCACGTGTTCAGAGGAGTCCTGCTAAGGCAATGAGGTTTTATACCAGCAAAGGGAGAGAGGGCACCACATTCCTCCAGGTGCCATTTCTTTTTTATTTTGTTCTTCGTTTGCTTATTTTGTTTGAGACAGGCTCTCTCTGTGTATCCAAGGCTAGCTTGAACTCACAGCAGTCCTCCTGCCTCAGCCTCCCAAGTGTTGTGATTACAGTGTGTGCCATCACACCCTGCTTACGTGGTCCTGGGGAATAGAACTCAGGGCCTTACTCTTGCTCAGTTAGTGCTTTAAACTTTGTGCCATTCCTTCAGCCTGCTTTGAGCCATTTCATGGCCAAAAAATGTCCCTGCCTTTTATCCAAGCAAGGATTTTGTATCCCTTGCCTGTGTCTTTTGGAGGTACTATCTGAGCACTCTTATCTCTCAGCCCAGCATCCATTGTTCTTGGTAGAGCTTTTGCCATGGCCTGGGAGAATTCTAGGCAGGGATTCAGAGTGGGAAGAGGCCCTGCTTCCATAAGCCTGGAGGACAGGAAGCCTTTATCAAAGAAAATCTCTTTTTTAAAATTCCAAATTTGAACTCCAAGTGTATTTTATTATCAAAAACAATAAAAACAACAATAACAAGCAACCTTGATATTGGTGATTATAGGTTGTACAGTTTCTGAGAGGAAGAACTAAGGACTGTGATAACTGGAATTTACACAGGAAATACCTTTAGAATTTCAAACAGATGTGGCGAACACAAGCCGGTTGTAGCAGCTGGGCCTGACCCTACCCTTTCTTCTCCAGCGAGCAGGACAGTGGAGCAGGTCCTCTGTCCTCACAGCGGTTGGCCAAGATCTAGGCAGCAGGCTTATCCACGCTGAGCGTAGGAACTTCTTGGAAATGTCTGGCCATCTATTGGCTCAATGGTCCTATCTTACTCTCCGAAAGGATATTGGGTGTATTTGATAGCCAGGCATTTTTAAAGCACCTAAGCAAGCTGTGTTTTATTAAGCTTCTCATTTCTTCCCAAGACTATGAGTATCCAAAGTAGACTTGTGCATGACTAGAAGTTAAGTCTAACCCAGCTTCTCAAGTGGTCATGGTTGAAAAGTACTACTTGCTAAAAGGGTATATAGATTTAGAAAAAAAGACTAGAAGCTGCCCTGGAGACAGAATTTGGCCTTTGCTTTCCTCTCTGATGTGTGCTGACTTTACTGATATGGAAAAATTAACATGTAGCACAAAGGTAAGAGGTTAAAAGCCTTTCAAAGAGTAAGCGGGCATGGCTTTTGTTGAAGCTCACTTAGGAATTGGTTTTGTTTGGTGTTGCCGCCTTGGGTCAGCTGACTTACACAAATTTGGCAAGTTTTTATAAAGCTACCTTATCGAAGTAGACCATTGATGGGGGTATAAGATGGTTACATGCTGGATGGGATGGTGCACACCTGTAATCCCAGCACTTGGAAGTCTGAGACAAGAAGATCATGAATTCAGGTCTGCCTGGAGTGTGTCATAAGACTTTGTTTTGAAGCAACAATAATAAAACCTGAATTATACTGGTTGTTTATAAGGTTTTCCATAATGCCACACATGGGGTCTGGTGGTGCAAGCCTATAATCCTAGCATTGTGGGAGGCTGAGGCAGGAAGATTGCAAGTTTGAGCCCAGTCTGGGCAACTTAGTAAGACCCTGCCTCAAAATCAAAAATAAAAATGGACTATAGATATAGCTCACTGCAAAAGCTCCATTCCCCAGCATACACACACAAACAAACACACAAAGATCCCTGTGGTGCCACAATAACCAAAACTCCTGAAAGACAAATTATACTTTTGTTAGCACATTTTCTCCCAAATTGTTCTCTTATTGGCATGCATTTGTGACATGTAATAGTCACATTCAGCTTTGAGGAACTGGCATATATGCATATTGTATCTTAACTATTTTTATTTCCTTTTCCCTTTCCTACCCTCATCTGCTATTTCTCCCTCCCCTCTCTCCTCATTTTCTTCCATCACTCTTATTTTGACCTTTACTTGTGTATACCTTAGCTTCCTTGTGTTAGAGAAACCGTGTGATATTAGCCTTCTGTGTCTGACCCATTTTGCTAAGCATGATTGCCTCAGAGTACATCCATTTTGCTACAAATGACTCAAATGTGTCTTTATTTAGTGGTACTTCATTGTGTATACGTGTACCACACCTTCACTCATTCATCTGTTGAGGGGCATATTGGCTGCTTCCATAATTTAACTATTGTGGATTGTGCTGCTATAAACATGGGTATGCCTGTATCAGTGTTGGATGATGCCTTTTACTCTTTTGAGAAGATATCCAGAAGAGATATAGCTGAGTTAAATAGGATATCTATTTTCAGTTTTTTGAGGAATCTCCATACTGACTTCCATAATGTTTGTACCGGTTTATAGTCCCACAAATAATGTACAAGTGTTTCCTTTTCTGTAAAACTTCAGCAACATTTGTTTTTTGAGTTCTTGTTAATAGCCTTTCTTATTGAGGTAAGATGGAACCTCAGTGTTTCGGTGAAAGCTAATGGTGCTGAATGTCTTTTCACCTATTCACTGACCATTTGTACTTCTGAGAACTGTCCATTTCAATTACCCATTGGATCTTTTATTTTGGCAATATTTTTCAGTTCTTTATATATTCTAGATATTAGTCCTCTATCCAAGGAGTAGCTAGCAAAACTTTCCTCCTACGCTGTGGGCACTCTCTTCTCCCTGTTGGCTATTTCCTTTCATTGACTCAGTCTTCTTTACAAAGGACGTAGAGCGTCAGAGGTAAGACTAGTATAAGCTGCACTTCTTCTCACCAGTGATTAAAACAAATTATTTAGAGCAAAGCCCTGTGAGACTACGGAACACAGTGCAGTGGAGTGGCTCTTGCTTGAGGGTAAATTTAAAATGTCAGGTGTAAGGCAGACATCACGGAGAGTCAAAATTGCACATGAAGATCCCCTATGTTATACACAAAGTACTGTCAGGGACTTAGATAACCATGGTATATAAAAAGTACTTACCGTTAAACATGGGCATCACTCCGTGAGACAGTCTGCAGCTCAGAGCCAGGAGCGTCTGGGTGCCGTCATGGCCCCGTGCTCCCTCAGAAGCATAATGCCATTGAGGGAGCTGTCCGCTTTATGTCTTTACTGTCCACTGTTTTCATGCTGATCCTGGCATTTGGGTTTTGAAGGTTAATGTGGATGTTACATCAGAGTGTTCTACCTGAGGCCTCTTATCCCTTGAGACTGGCTTATATTGTTTTTTTTAGGGAATGCATTCTGCTACAGTTGATACCTTAGAACAGACTGGGGCTGAGGGTATAGCTAAGTGACTAAGTTCAATCTGCTGCCACATAATAGCTGGACATGGTGGCATACACCCGTAATTCCAGCACTCAGAGGCTGAGGGAGGAGGTTCTGTGTGAGTTCAAAGCCAGTCTGGACTGCATTGTGAATTCAGGACCAGCCTGGACTATAGAGTGAGACCCTATCACAAAAAAAGAAAAAAATAAATAAACCAGACCCCTGAGGGTCAATTCTTCATTTCAGATAAAAAAAAATTAGGAAAAAAATAAAACTTGAAGGATATACTTTTTTTAATCATTGAATATCTTCTGGTGACGTTGTTAGTTTAAGCTCCTCTCACACTTAGAGGTGTGATTTATTTAATTTTTGTTTACTAGCATTATAAGCCCTCCTAGAAAACATTGTATGATTAACTGTGTGGTTTTTTTTAATAGGACTTGCATCCTCTAGGAAAAGAGTTATTGAGGCATAATCATACATTTGTGTGATACCTTACATATTTTGGAGGACTTTCATATACAATTCTTTGCCCTTACTTACACGTAACCCAGGAAAGCACAGGATCATGAACTTCATGTAGCAGTTTAGGAAACTAGTAGCTTGGGATGTTTTCTCAAGGTCACCCAGGGAATATAATTAGAGATGGTTTATGCCCTTGAAAGATGAACAGGCTTCTTTTCTATAGATAATAGACACATATAAAAACTCAAAGTCATCAGAATGAAAAAAGTAAGTTTTGTCAGTCTTTTGGTGTAATAGTAATCCTTTTAGAAATACCAACTATTTCAAAAGGGTATGGAATCTCCTAAGTATCTAAATTTGACAGGAACATCTAAGTCATCAAATGGGCTGGAACTGTTTTAGCCCAAATGGAAATAGATGGAATGAAAGAAACAGCAGCCAGCTAGCTGCACATTGAAGTTTTCTGGAGCGTTTGAACACTATACAAATGTAATTATTATTTTCATCAAAAGTCGCTATTCCCTTCCCTGGTAAAGAATTCTCTACTGGGTTCATTTCTGTGTCTCTTCGTGGCCTCTGCATTTGTAGGACTTGCATTTGGTAATATTTCTATATGAAGTTCTACTGTGTGTGTGTGTGTGTGTGTGTGTGTGTGTGTGTGTGTGTGTTAAACTTGTTTATTCCCATAAATCTATTAGTGTGAACCATTTCTCCTGAAATCTTTATCATTGCCTCAAGAGTAATGGAAATGTTACCTGTCGTTCTTTATTTGTTGCAAAATTTAGGGACAAGGAAGAAGACCGTATATGTTTTCTTAAAATCAATGATCAGCACATTACTGTAAAACCTATTGATTAAAAACACAAAGTATAATGTTAGTCATTTAGTCCGTGAAGTGATGCAATAAGGGAAGAAATTTATCCTTTGACTTTTGCATTAACCTTTTATTGACTGCTTGCATACCCATAATTAACACACACTTTAGCTAAAGTGGTTAATTTTAGCATGGTGACCAGTGTTCACTAATGTAGCTGCAATCTTGATCATCCAAAGGTAAGTGCAGCCCTGGGGGACATCAGCAGGCAGTGAGGCTCCACATGAGTTACACCTTGCAGCGGAGACAGGAGGACATCTGGATGATCTGCTAACAGACTAGCCAGTGTGACTCGCACTTTTCAGTTACTTCCTGTTCTGTTGCTCTGTCGTGCAGGGTAAAATATTCTCAAGTAGTAAAGAGTTCTGGGGGTGGCTCCTTGGAGGATCCTTTGCATTGAAGTAATGTGAATTTGGAAGGGAAGTACTTTATTTATGAAAAGTGCATCTACATAGATCCAAATTCACTTTCTAACTCTAGAAAAATCTTTTTAAAAAAAGAATGTTTCTGTAGGGTTGGAGTAGAGAGGACAGAATGCAAAGAGAAAGCTATACTTAGACTTGGCAGGACCTAGGAATGACACCAAGTTGGGACCCTTTTAAACATTTTTTAGAAAAACTATGCAACTCTGGTCATGACATCTATCTTCTTTTCCTGCAAAGGACAATGTGGGTGATACTTAAGTAGAGATTTATCTCACATAGAAGAACTATTTGAACGAGACACAAAGACCAGAGTTTTTGTGCTTTTGGACACAGGTAGTCTGTACACACAACACTGTAGTAGCAACAACACCAGATGCATGGCACGGCCATGACCAGGGTGATGTAAAAGGTGGGAGTAATGGAGCGATGGGAAGCCTAGACAGCGGATCAGCTGGTATCATTTTGTGTTGCAAGTGACAGGAAAGCCTAACTCAGTAAAGGCAATGAGGCTTGATCCAGCTATTCTGACTCTCATCAGGGCCTCTGTCTCTTCCTTCATGGTAGCAAAACAACTATGGTAGGCCCAGTCACATGCCCAATAGTTCAAAGACCAGGAGAAAAGAAAGTCTTTTCCCTTAGCACCCATGCTAATCCTCTGATCTGTTGTCAGTTTCTCCTGAGGCTGAGTCTTGTGCCTCCTCTGAAACTGCTCTCTATGGCTTGAAGAGTAGGGTCTGCTAATTAGCCTACACCAGCCAGACTCTCCCCTGGCCTTAGTGGTTGGGGCCACATGGCGAACATGAGGAAGGGCCAGATCCCACATAGGAAAATATGAATCCCACACCAGGGTAAAGAGTGAACAGATACAAGACAGCAAATAATTAACCACAATCAGTATTTCTAAAATGTCTTGAGATAATTTAGTGCCAGTCACTGTACAAGGAACTGTAGAATATTCTCACCAAGATATAATCCAGCTTGATTTCTTGTAAATGCCAAATCGATCTGAAATCGGCACCATTTAGAAAGTGCAACAGTAATGCCCTTCATTGCATCCTGAATCTTCACGAACAGCTGCTGAGCCTTTCTGATCCTGAACATTTTAGCCTGTCCTGGAAAGGTGCAGCAGCTTGATAACCTTGTCTATGGTCCAGAATGCCATGATGTAAGAAGACTTAGCCATAGGCTCAGCTAGATTCAAGGCAGGAAGAACTGCCCCTGTGTCTCCAGGGCTCCCCTAGAAAGAGCCTATCCAGGCTTACCAGGTGATGTGAAGGGCTCATCTGATACTGCCACTGGAACTATGTATCAGCAATGTTCTAAGACACTGGATAGTGTTGTACGCATTCTGTGTGTGTTAAGTCATGTGATTTTCACATTGACCCCATAAATGAGGTATTATTATTTCTGCAGTCCCTCCTTATCTATAGGACATGTTCCAAGACCCCATTACATGCCTGAAACCACGGATCACAGCTCCATGTTTGCTTTTCTTGTGTACACATTTCTATGACAAAGTTTAATTTATACATTAGGCATAGTAAGAAATTAACAACAAGAATGAATAAAATAGAACAACTGTAACAGTATATTGTGATAAAAGTCCTATTCCTAGCTCTCTTCTGTTTGTCAAATGCCTTGTACAGCACTAACCCTCTTGACCACGATGATGTGAAATGGTACGATGTCTATGTGGTGAGATGAGCAGAGGCACAATGTACAGGCCATGTGATGTAGCCGTGGGCTGCTACCTTCTGATTGACATTGGGCTGCTTCTGACCTTCTGAGATCAAAGGAGGGCCATCCACTGCCAGAGGTTCTAGATTGTTAAGCTGTGATCACATAGGGTGGGTGGCATACACAACACGATTATACTAGACAAAGGAGGGAAGGACGGAGCTAGTTCACATGAGATTTCATCATGACACTCAGAACAGTGCATAATTTGGAACTTACAAATGGCTTATTTGAGGAATTTTGCAGAATATTCAAGTATTACATATGTTTTCAGACCATGGTTGACCATGGATAACTGAAATGGCAGAAAGTAAAAGCATGAACTAAAGGAAAGACCATGTCATTATCATTCCCACTTGTTGAGCTTCACAAATTCCTGAAGCTCATGAGGAAGAAAGGGAAAAAACAAACGCTTACCCCAGTGCCCTGTGCCTGGAAGCCCGCTGCTCCGGGAGCCCAGAGAACACAGCCTTACGCACGACACTGCAGTCTGCCCACTTTTCCATCTGAGATCGTTGAGATCCAAGAAGGCAGAGCAAGTGGTGAGCATGAGAAATAGAACCCTGAGGACTATGTGCTTCACGACATGCCCAACCTGTCTTCCAATGCCAAGGTCTGGCATGATGCTGGATCAAGCAGTCATCTGAGTTGTCCATCCTTACCCATAAATGCATCACTTTAAGCAGTGAGCCCTCTTTTAGAGTCCTGACTAGCATCTGGAAGTTGGTAAGGAGCACTGGTATTAAAGGGAGAATTCTAAAACAATTTTGCAATGGCTGAATGAAGGACCTGGGGAAACTCAACAAAAAGTTCCCAGCCACCCCAGATAGAGGCAGTGATAGCTACCGCTCCGAGCCTAGCAGCACGTGCGCTGCAGAGGAGGTAGCTCCTGCACCGTCGCCATTTGACACAAAGAACGTGGTAGAAACGAGGAACAGTTCTTCCCAAAAGCAAAGACAGTGGCCTTGGGAAGCTGTAGACCATGCGTAAGAACATGGCCTCTGCCACGGGATTTTAATATTTTTATTAACTTTCTCAAAGTGAAGAGGCAAAACCCATTTGACAGGTGAAAAAGCATCTGTATTGACTTTTTCCATACCTTATGATATTCTAGGAGGACCGACACTTATCATAGCCCTTTAATCTGCCAGGCGGGATAATGTGTGCACGCATAATTTATCCACTGTGAGACCGAAATGCTCAATTTGGAGTAACTTTCCCTAGCCAGTAAATTGAGCATCAGTCTATGATTCTGAGGCAGAGAGAAAGCACAATTTAAAAAGCTTTGCAGAGTTCCTTGTAATTAGTCGCAGCTTCCCTGGAATATTAATTTCCCTCTTGTCCCTTTCAAGTGATTTAGAGACTGTCACTAGAACTCCAGAGGTGCGTCCTGAGAATGAGGCCAGCAAGCGCACATCCCCAACACCTATTGTGAAGTAGTCCTCCGAACGTGCCCTCTGTCCCTCAGTGCGTGCGCTCTTATCAGCACAAACAGTTTAATATTTATGCTAAGAGGATTGTCAGAAGCAGCTTCTGTTGCTTTAATTCTTGTTTTAAATAAATAATGAGAACATTTAAACACATTACTCTTCTTGGGGCCCTGAGGTCAGCTAATCTTATTATTTATGAAGTGATGTGCTACATAATAGTACTTAGTGCATGTTAACAGATGCTATTATCAGGGCCTGATGCGGAGAGCTGAAGATATATTGGAATGTCCTATGTAATGTACGACGCATTGAGTGCAGAGGATGCCGGTATAGCAATTAACCACATGTGAAAATAGGTGTAAAGTTGAAGTATGTTTTCCCCTGGGGATCACCTCACCATTAATAATTCCCCAGAGACGGCAGTGTCTTTTAGTTAGAAACCTTCCCTGCCCTCCAGCTCAGAATGGGGCTAGGACATCCCCCTCTCTGATCTCCTCAGTCATACCTACACAGTCAGAGGACTCGTGGTGGCTGTGCCACTGTTTAGTTGATTCAAAGATTCAGAAAAGGCAGAGGTGGGAGCATCTGTGTGTCCCCTCGGATGTAGTCACAGCATTTGGCTTGGGCATGCGCACATTGCTGGGTGCTATCTCCGAGACAATAGATAGAATTCCTTCCTTACTGCAATTTCTTTCTCTCTCTCTGCTCACCATTTTTCAGATAAATAATGCTAAAGCCACTGAGCTTCCCAGGCCAATTTTAAATAAGCTGGAATCTAAGAGGTAGATCCCTGCCAAGGTGTGGTGTCTCCCCAACTTTTTTCCTATGAGGCTATAATTTAGCTTCATATGATAATTAATTTCTCTGCTATTGATGAATAATCCATTTAATAAAAATCATGATTTAAGTGTTTTCCTTAGGGACTAACTCTTGCTAGCCTCTTAATTTAATTTTGTGCAAGTTTCCCCCACCTATTCATCAGTGGAAATGATTATTAACCTCTATTTGCATATATCCTTATAAACCAGTCTCTCCTTGGAGTGCCTTTTTTCTGAGCCCAGCAAGCTGGGACACTTGTAAATCTCCAGGATCTCCAAAGTCAATCCCAGTCTGTAATATTGTTTAATCTATTCTTGGATGTTTTAATGCAGTAAATTCAATTTAATCTTTCCCAGTAATCTAGTAATACATCGAAATCCCACAAACATTTAAATCTGATAATGGCTTAATCACACACTTTAAATAACAGTTGAGATAATGAAAAAATAATTCACCATTTTAAAGGCAGAGTCACAGAATTTTCTCGGTGATTGGTTTTTCGAAGTCGCTCAAGATAATACAAACCTGGGAATCAGAATAGGAAGTCCCAGCATGATAAGGAACAGAAGAATCCTTCCTTCTTATAAATCCCTGCTCTCTGACTCTCCTCTGTTGTCACCATGACCCTTCACTGCAGAGGACTGGTTTGGGAGCAGTTGCCAGTATCGGTCTTCAAGCTTAACCTAGTTTGGGTCTTCCAGAAATTTCCCCCAGTGGGTTAACTGCCTCTTCTCACTCTTCCAGGTGCCAGTCCCGAATTGCGCGAACTTTACCTGTGGATCAGAAACCAGACTGCCGGCCATACTGGGAGAAGGATGATCCCTCAATGCCCCTGCCCTTTGATCTCGCAGACATCATTTCAGAGCTCAGAGGTCAGCTTCTAAAAGCAAGAGCCGGGAAGAAGCCCAGATCTTAGGTGGAGAAGGAACAGTGTCTTTGGCTTTTTAATTCCAACTTGTCATGGGCTTGGGCACGTGCACTGCCGACTTCTTTTGACCCTTAGGCTGTAGAACCTGGGACCCAGTTCAAAACAGCTAGGGGACAGAGCCTTTAAGTATCAAAATGCTGAAAAATGTCACAGTGTTATACTCTGATTTTGTAATAAGAGCTTCTCTTCCTTCCACCAAAATAGTAATAATAATAACTGCTGCCCACTCAGACCACCTCAGCCCCCGCAGGTCCAGAGAAATGACAGGGATGTGCCTCATTGACTCGGGAGCCTCCCCAGAGACAGAGTGGCCCAGTGATGAGGGGAAGCCGGGACCCAGAGGTCCCCAGCCTGCCTTCCCATGGCCCTCTTGGCTGTGCCATCTGACACAGTGCCCCTCACTATCTGTGGCTCCTCGCGCTTCAACTCAGTTTTGATTTTAATGAAAAGTTCAGTTCCTGTGTTGTCCTGGGCATGTTTCGAGTGCTGGACAGCCATGCGTGGCTAGTGACTCCTGTCACGGACTCCGTGGCTGTGGGGCGTGATCTTTGCTGTTGACGTGCTCTTGGGTGAAGCATCTATCAGAAGGCTGAGATCAAGCACCCCTGTTGCACTTCTCTGTCGCTGCTAGACCTGTGAGAGGAAGGACTGAAAGAGCAGCAGCTCTGAGGAGCACTTCTTTCCCCTGAGCGGTGGCTCTGTATCCCACACACTGGGCGGACAGGTGTTTACAGGTGGAACAGCTGACAGCCGGTGTTCAGGCGGTATCCCTGATCTATCACAGAGACAGAGAGCCATGCCATTGTTTTGTGGATTTCACCGGGGTAGCACAGTCGTTTCTATAACTTCCCTGTTCGTAGACACCGACAGGTGACGTCGAGGCTTGAAGACCCCAGTGCCCCATGGCAGAGTAGACCCGGGCAGAGGGGATGCACTGAGATACGCTATTGTAGCTCATTTTCATGATCTGTATAATGGGGATGCTTCAGGCATCACCTCTGAAGATGAAGGTTAAGTGATCTAATCACAGACGTTGAACGACTTCTGGCACATCGTTAAGTGGACAGTAAGTAATGGCATTGTTGTGTACCAGTCCGCTGACCTGGAAGCAGAGCTTTTTCCTCTCCCTGCCTCCATCCCCGTGCGTGAGCTTTCGTATCATGATGCCATTACTGTCTTTCCCTGTTTACCTGGCTCCTGTCCTCTGATGTCCCCCGAAAGCAAAAAAATAGGCAGCCCATCCCCTTGGCCACTGGTTTCTCTTTTCCCTGTTGAGAAGCTGGTGGATCTTGCCCAGAGAGAGGCGCTCTGAGAGCAAACTTCCCTGCTGCCAGGATCTTGCTGTCTCTGGGGACGTGTTCCTTCCCTGTTAGCCACAGAGAAGCCATGTTCCCCAAGCCACTAGGCTTGCATTGGGCTCTCTCTGGCCTTAGTTTCCCCATCCGTAAAGGAGGGGCAAAGTGCTGCCTCACAGGGTGTTGACAGAGATTATGTGAAAGGATTAGGTAGGCGGTGCATGGCACATGGAAGTCGGGCCGGGCCCCCATCTTGGGCCACCAGGCGCAGGGGTTCCTCCCCTTCTTTATTATTTTTCATTAGGTACCAATATTTTCAGATTGAGAGTTTTCACATAAAATTTTTAAAATGTCTGCATTCTTTTTAGAACTCAGAACAGCCAGTGATCCCAGGCCTCCGTCCTAACATGGCAACACCTATGTGGTATCTTCTGGCTCTGAAGACGGCCTAGGTCTCGATCCTCTCCTGTAGACCCTGCGGCTCCGTTCCTGCTTGTTGTCCACCTGACCCATGCCACATCTTCACGTCAGCACCTTGCAGACCCCCTTGCTTGCACCCCGTAGGAGGAATCGGTGATGTTTAGCTCTCACCCGCTCTGTGTGCACCCCTGCTTAACTATAGACCCATACTGCTTGTACTGCTACGTTATATGCATCATTTGATATTCATATACAAAATAAAGATATTAAAAGGATAAGAACCCACGGAAGTTCTATGCTTTTGTCCTTGCAACCAGCTGGTGGGCCTGCTTCACTGGCTGGCATGGGGCCCAGGTGGACAGGGGTCATTCTCGTATCTTCTAGGTGCAGCCGGTGATATGTGGAAGAATTGGAGAAGCTGCTTCCTTTCCAAAATGTGGTGGCTTTCTGTGAGCATGAGCTTAGTGTGCTTGAGGATTACATGTACTCCATAGGGAGGTTTCAGTGGTTAGGAACAACAGAGAAGTACTTGGAAGAGCAGTGACCATCAGCTTGTGTCCTGGAGGGCCACAGGAAAGCCTAGTTGTCCATCCACCTGCCCACCCCCCTACCCTGAACTGGGAAGGACTTTCCTAGAAACATTGGCTCAGAGATGCCCTCGCGCTGTATGGAAGAGTATGGATGAAGATTGGGAAGACCTGGCCCTGGACAACCTTGCATCAACCCTAGCCTCCACCTGCTTCGTACCAGGATGCCCTGATCTCAACTCTCACAAGAAAAACGATCTTTCATTCAGGCGTGACTGACCTCCTTCTTTCTGGACATCTCACAGTGATGGGCCTTGGGATCCAGGGACAGATCTCTACCTTTCAGGGCTCACTGGCTCATGGAAGTGCAGGGGTATAAAGTGATGGAAATAGAAACTTTCATCATAAGAAGGAAAACAGCCCATACACCAACAATCAGCGATGAAATCATTCCAGCTGGTTCTAGGGGCTAAGAAGGAAACCACCTGGGTAGGAGGTAGAAGGAACTTAGTGTGTGACCAGTGGCCAAAGAAGGCTGGCAGATCAGGAGGTGGTAGGGGAAAGCTTCCCATTAGAAGAGGCAGCAGGCACAAAGGCCCTGAGGCCTTTTGAGGAGGATATTCAAGGAAGGAAAAGGGCCCTGGCAGCCCAGATAGTGACAGTTGGGTGACACACCCAGATCATCTGGGTTTTCTTTCACAGGCCTTGAGAAACAGGATGGTTTTAAGCAGAAAGCAGGGGATATTTTTAGTCTTGATAATATAATTAATATAGTTAGTATATATTATATAATTAATATATTAATATCATTATACATTATATTACTAACATTGTTATATTAATGTAATTATATATAACATATAATTATATATTTAACTTGATAATATCTTTTTAGTCTTTCAACAATTGCTACCTGGATTACACGGTTCTCTAGGGCAATTGCCCCCAACCTTTTTCCCCCATTTTATCGATATGTAGAAGTGCATAACATAAAGTTGGCATTGATCTTGAGTATTTTGTACATATACATATCGTGGCAAAGTTACAGTTTCCCTTGTCTCTTTTCCACCCTCCCGTTCTCCCCACCCCCTCCAGTTCCCATTGTTCCCCACATTAAGTTCTATGAAATAATTGTGATCTGGGTCTCTCATATCAGAGAAGCTATTTGTTATTTCACCTTCTGCTTCTCAGTCACTTCACTAAGCATGATGGTCTCAAGTTGCCTCCCTTTGCCTACAAAAGCCTCCAACCTATCTGTCTTTATAGATGCATAGTATTCCTTTGTGTATAAATACCACAATTTGTGTATCCATTGGTCTCTTGATGGGTATTTTGGTGACTTCCATGTTTTAGCTATTGTTAGCTGTGCTACTATGAACATGGTTATATATGTATCTCTGTTGTGTGTTGTTTTTAACTCTTTGGGAGAATTCCCAGAAGAGGTGTCGCTGGATCGAAGGGGATATTTATTTCCAGTCTTTTGAGAGACTTCCATACTGCTTTCCATAGTGGTTGTGCCAGTTTACATTCCCAGAAGTGCAGGAGGGTTCCTTTCTCCCCAAAGCATCGACAGCGCTGATTGCTGTTGTGTTCTTGATATGCGCCAATGTCTCTGGAGTTAGACGGTATCTTAGTGATATTTTGATTTGCATTTCTCTTATGACTATGGACGTTGAACATCTTTTCATGTATTTTTTGGCCATTTGAGCTTCTTCATCTGAGAACTGCCTATTCATTTCCTTTTCCCATTCTTCAATAGGGTCTTTAATTTTGAGGGGCTTCCTTTTCTTAAGTTCCCTGTATATTCTGGTTATGAACCTCCTATCTGGGGTATTGGTGGTGAATATTTTTCCCCAGTCTGTTGGTTCTCTTTTGACACAGTTGATAATTTCCTTTGCTGTGCAGGAACTTCTTATATTTTGACATAATCCCGTTTGTTAATTCTGGGGGGCTATTTCTTTTGCTTTGGGTGTTGGCAAAGACTTTCTTAATAAGACGCCCCAACCTTTTTGACACCAGAGACTGGTTTGGTTTAAAAACGTTCTCCCAAGGACTGAGAAGTGAAGCTCTGCCGCCTGTCAGATCCTCGCTGATAGGAGGTGGGGCTTTGCCCTTCAGAGACCAAGTCCTGGTAGTGATTTGCAGCCCAGGGGTTGAGGGCTCCTGTTCAAGGGGAGCAAATGGAGTGATCTAGGGGAGCCCCTGTTCTGTTGGGAGTCCTTACCTCCTGTGCAGGGCTGTGGGCCCGCTATTTGCAGAACTCATGCTGAGCGGCACCTGTGCATGACAGCCACGTCTACTCCTTGAGCTAATCAACAACCTCCAAGCTGCGAAGTGTTTTCTAGGCAGAAAAGAGCAGAGTCCTGGCATCGCTTGTGACACAATTTTAGTAATAAGCTTCTAAATCCATCAGTCACTGAATCGAGGGATGCTAGAAATGATATTCCATAGGCCCTCCTTAATGGATACCCCACGCTCAGGAGAAGGGGTTTTGTGGGTTTCCAGGGAAGATATTTTCAAATGCAACTTTTTTTTCCCCCTGCTCTAGTTAAGGCTGATTTTACCACTGGGCAGATTGCATATATTTGGATTCGTGCCATGCTAAATACTGTTTATTTTGGAGATCTGTCAGAGGCCAGCGCATGGAAGACGAGGGGATTCTGATTTGAAAAGGCAATTCTCCTCCAAACAGATTCAGTTGGAGCAAAGCCGTGCGGATTAAGATGCGCTGAAGTGGTAATGCCGTTTATCCAGTTTGCCTTTGTTACTTTGTGATTAAATGGTATTTTTAATTAAGTTTCATTGGGAGCCATAGGTATCGCGGTGGTGAAATCAATTTGACAACCATAAAGGGGGCGGGAAGGCCCAGGCGTGCTGTAATGAGTACGGCGGTGGGGGAGCCGGGAAGGAGGGGGAGGGCAGGAGGAAAGCTGGCCCGGTAATGACGTCCTGCAAGGCGACAGGGGCACCCAGAGCTGCGCCACACTGGGGAGGCAGGTGTCAGTGGTTGTCAGGAAAAGGAAGACGTTACTTTTCTGTCTTGCCTGAGATACCCGGATGCATTCCGGACCTCCAGGCAGGGGCCCGCAGAGTCCGTCGCTCACTTCTGACTTAGGAACGAGGTGAAGGCATGGTGCCCACTTCCCCAGGCTGCTGGACCCCAAGTGGTGCTGCCCCCGTAATCTTTCGTCCCATCAACCCTCATTCTCACAGTGCAGGTCGGACTCTGGCTCTCAGGACCCTATACACAGGTTCTTCCTGGTGCTAGTCTGAATCCTCCTACAGTAAAACCTAGTCCCTTTTGCGCGCGCCTTTCTCGTCTGTGCTATTAACATTCTTCAGATGTGCCCAGTCTTCTGTTTCCTGGGTGGTAGGAGAGGCTTCGGGCTTCAGACTTCCTGGATTAGCCTGGTTGGCTACTCGCCCCTCCAAACCTCTGTTTTCTTGTCTACAAAATGAGAATAACAACAACATAGCTCTCACCTAAGGCCGTTGTGAAGATTCAGTAATACGCTTGTAAGACTCATCCAGCAGTGCCCGGCCTGGACAGGTCTTCGGTGCAGTAATAATATTCCATTGGCTTCTCACAGCTTCTGTTTTTATTTTTTAAGCAGATGGCATGGAACTTTTTATAAATATACTATGAAAAATGATCCCTTAGTACTCTCATTAGTACAGCAGGATTAGGTCACCCTGTGCGATTTTAGATTTGCTTAAAAAATCCTTGCCATCACATTCTAATGGATGATCTGTGTACAACAATTGTTTATCGACTCTGAGCGTCTGAGTCCCAGGGTCAGTCTATTTCCAGGGGATGGAAGCATTAATTAACTTCCAGCATTAGATTCGGTGATTCCTTTCCAATGATGCAGTTCATGACTTTGTTCGCATTTACTTTTCATCAGTCCTGAAAGAATCGAGGTAAAATAGTTCCTCCGCACATGTGTGTCAGGCTAAATGGATCACAGCAGATACAGATCTGTTCGCCTGTCTGCACTTGCCTTTAGACAAAATGCGTCAATTTTACAAAAGCCACCAAGGAAACATGGCATCAATACAAATGAAGCGCTTCCAGCTCTCAGGTTTTCTCTTTGTTTCTGATCTGTAAATGCAATCGCTTCCTGCTGAGAGATGAGACAGGCTGGCCTGGGATGACACTGTGCCCCGGCAAGGGGGACAGAAGGTCAAGGCCATTCTGTGGGAAGTTTGAGGGGAAATGCAGCAGTTCTGGACCCTGTGGACTCGGAGTACTTCTGATCCTCTTGGCGAGTGACTGTGGCACGAAGCTCCTCCTCACAGTCAGTCATCTTGCTTGGTGTTAAGGATCAAATGAAGAAGATAGGTGTCACGGCACAGGCCTGCAGCCAACACCCTGGGACGCTGAGGCAGGAGGATTGCCAAGTTCAAGCCCAAGGTGGGCAACTTAGTGAGTTAGCAAGACTCTGTATCAAAGTAAAACTTAAAAAAAGAGCTGGAGATACAGCTCAGTGTGAAGGCCCTAGGCTCAATCCCCAGAAGCACACACACGCACCTACGCATCGAATAAAGACCACCTATAATTACTCCCTTCGTGGTACCAATTTGGAAGGAACCCTTCTTGACTTTCCTAGCTGCTGAGTCGAGGAGAAAGAAGGTCTCTAAGTTGGAGGGGTCCTCTCGGGCAAACTCGCCAGCACTGTGTGACTTTCTCCCACAGAGGAAGCCCTGGGACCCATATAAACACCCAAGTCCTGCGCAGGTCCCAGGGAGGGGGAAAGTTAAACAGAACTGGTTTAACTTTCATGGGTAATGGAGGAGTTTCTTCATGATTGTCACTTCTGATCAGACAAGGCAGGTCTGACACAGGAGCAGCACATACTCTTGGGGGCCACAACAAGCAGATGGCGCACCCAACCCCTCAGACAAGAACAGTGGCAATGAATTATGCTAAAGTCTCCTCTTTCATTTTTTCCAAGCTCCGTAAGTCTTGTGAAAAATGCCAAACCTGAGTGGAGGTATGTTCGGCGCTTAGTAAGATGACCTGGAGCCCCACGCAGGTGGGGAGAGCGTGTTTTCTTACATTGGCTTTGTAGAACTGTTGTCTTCCACCGAAAACCCCAGCTTTGCTTTCAAATGACGGATTCAGTGTTTCCCTTTGGAGCAAGCTAGTTAACCTACCAACCCCCAAGCCCCACAAGGGATGAATCGATTTCTCAGAGCAGTGAAAGCTGCTGCTGGAAACTCGTCCAACAGAGAACACTGGACCTCCAGACCCTCCTTGCCCCTTCCCCCAGCTCCTCAGACAGAGATTTCCACTTGATTACGCCTTGATTAGCGCTGGGAAGGAGGCGAGCCAGGTATATAGGATTCCCATTGTCCTCTCTGCCTCTGCTCCCGACAGGGTCAGGCTGAGAGGGATCCCGGTGAACGCGAACAATCAAGCCCTGTTTACCAGGGACGTTCAGTTTTCTTTTCTCAAAATCAAAACAGAGTTTAGTAGGCAGCATATTCCATACATGCCCCTTGATCAATGCAATGATCTGTCAGAAGCCATTAAAGCCCCCATTAGCTTGAATGCATTCAAAGCTAAACTATTGGATCATTTAAGGGCCGCAGCGATTGTTTTTAATATACTGTACATTGATTTCTCCCTCTGAGCAGCTACATAAGTTTGAAACTAACTGTGTATGACTGAGGCTCCATTTGCTGTCTCCAGGCCTCGGTGAGAAGCATGGTTTCAGTTCGAGCAGAAATGTCTGTGTATAGTTTTCAAAGGGATGCAGACCTTGTTAGGTTTCCCAAGGTTTAGACTGGGTCGGGTTGTTGTGATTTTCCCCCAAGCTTTCTCCCGTTTCTTTGTGCCCATTAAGCGAGCTGGGCGTGCAGAATGGCAGAGGCATCCTTGCCAAGGCCCTCAAGTGAAAGGCAGTGGGGGGAATTTTTCTGAAAGCATGAAGCCTAGCTGAGGCCAAAATCGAACTGAGTCTGACAGCCTTGGGCCAGCATAACTGTGTGCCCAGCACGATGCCTCAGGAGCGTGGCTGTGACAGGGCGTCCTCCCTGGGGTACAGCTTGCTGGGCTGCAGCTACTCTGGAACCACCAGGTGAGCAAAGTGGCCAAGGCAGCGAAGCTGGCCGCCATATTGCCAACTCTTTTTAGCCTTAGCCAAAATGGATTCATCTAACAAATGCTTGTTGGTTCCTTCCTCAATTTCAGAATCTGTACTAGAAACAGCAGGTCCCTGACCTTTAAAATCCTGTTCGTGATCAGCATTTCCAGTTCCTGCTCTTTGCTCATTTTAATACAAAGACTGCACGTGGCAGGGCAGCTTGGCTAAAGAAGCCAAGGCGTGTATCCCAAAGAGAAGTTTTTGTATATCATACCCATTTTACACAGAGGACAACTGAAACTTAGAGGGATATATTAAGTTATTTATGGTGGATTATAGAAGTTGAGTTTAAAGTTTCTGGTGTATACTGACCTCACTTTCCAGAAGAGATTAAGATCTAGTGAAGACTGTGATTCCAGGTGACTTACAAGAACAGGAATTGCTAGCTCGGCATGGTGGTGCATGCCTATAATCTCACGCTGGAAGCCTGAGGCAGAAGGTTTGCAAGTATAAACCCAGCCTGGGCAACTCAGAAACTTAGTGAGATCCCATCTCAAAATAGGAAATAAAAGGGGGGTGGCCTGGACATGTTCAAAGGCCCTGGGTTCAATTCCTACTGCAGAAAAAAAAGGAAGAGGACAGAGTATAACAAGAACAACTGCCCTCTAAATTTCAGTCTACAGAGGAAGAATTTTCTTAGTCTACCAAATAATGTATGTGCCTAGTGGGGGAAGAGGGTTCACAAACGCCCACAAGATTCTGGTGACTTTAATTACCCATATGAGCCATCAAAATTCAGGGCTCAGTGTACGAAAATTAAAGAGGCCAAGATTTGTCATTTAAAATGCTAGAAAGGTTGAGCAAAAGAAGTGAAATCTAAAGCAGAAATGAGCACAGAATACAGCTCACAGCCAAATGTGGCTCACAGCCTGTGTTTATAAAATTTTACTGGGAAACATCATGCGTGGGTGGGTTCTCACTACGGCAGAGCGGAATGGTTGCAGTGGGCTGCAAGACCCACAGAGCTCACATATTCACTCCTGGGCCTTTTACAGAAAAGGCTTGCTGCCCCATAACTCAGATTGTCTGATTCCTTAAGATCATGCAAGTTGAGTGATTGATATCACATCTGGTACTTAGTAATTGTGCGATGCACATAAGCTTGTGATTACAAATATTTTCATGATACCTCAATCAAAATATTTATGCTAAGAAACATGGGGGCAGAAAAATTTGAATGTTACTAAGGAGCAAAGCAGGCTTAGGAGCGGAGCCTAAGGCTGTGTCTGAATTAAGAAGCCTGAGTTCCGTAGCAAGGGGCATGGGGAAGGCATTCCAAGAGGTGGCCTTCCCCCGCCACCTTCTACTTTCAGCTTTGGGTACCTCATTTTGACAGAGTAGATTTGCACATCGGATGCCTGGTCTTCCACGTGGATCTGCCAAATAGGCAGAGACTCAGTCCCCAGTGCTCCTGAGCCCTCAGTATCCTAAAAGTCATCAGGAAAGCTGGTCCTGTGGTCTATGATTCTAAAAATGTTTTGGAGGAAAGGGGACGCGTCCATGGTGACTAATGTGTCGCTATAGAGGGTCAGGAAAGCACAGCTGCTGCTTACTGTCGGCTGACTTACTATAGAAGCCCCTGGCTGTTAGATTCGGTTAAGAAATTCCAAAATGCTCATCTGCTTTTCTGACATTATAATTACAATGAAGAATCCCAGAGTGAGCTGGGTGCTAAGTAGCCTTGATATCCGTTGATTTGGTCTCCCTCACCCACCTGGAAGTACCGCCTCTCTGTCCCTGCCGCCCAGACCCGCCAGGACAGCCCTGTGTCCTGGCTGCCACCCTGACTCTCTTGCCGCCTGATCCTCGAGTCTGTTGGAGCTCCATGTTGACCCTTTCCATCGGCTCTGCTACTGGAGTGTCGGTGAACACAATTCTACGTGTCAAATTTGGTTTCCATATTAGACTACAGCATACTGGATGGAAAGTTTCCAGGATTCAATCTTCACTGCTATTTTGTTACATTCCACAGTACTAACAATTCATTTCCCCCAAATCATTCAATGTTTACTAGCCATCTACATACAGCTTGCTTTTAACAGGTTCTCCATAAGCATTTGTTGGTTTATTATTTACTGGAGCAAAATTAATCTGTCCTTTCCCATCTCCCGCTTTAATGTCTCTGCTAGCCCTGCCCACCCCTCGGATTCCTGGTGAGAGCGTCCATGTTTATTGAATTCTACCCCAAGCTTTCTCTAGCTTTGCTTCCCAAAACTTGCCTCATTCCTGCCTCTGTTCCAGCCGTACCTTCTTTCTTACTGTGTTCTGAATTTCCCCAGTGCTCCAGCACTCTGTCACATTGAGTTGGCCATGAAAATGGTACTTCAGCAGCAGGTCAGAGGATAAAGTGGGACTCAGGGAATTTGGTCAGCAGACTTAGT
This sequence comes from Ctenodactylus gundi, assembly GCA_004027205.1. NCBI lineage: Eukaryota > Metazoa > Chordata > Mammalia > Rodentia > Ctenodactylidae > Ctenodactylus > Ctenodactylus gundi. The sequence continues at coordinate 569,699 of PVKB01000078.1, forward strand.
GCCCCAAAGGGACACTTGGCCAAGGAAACTTCCAAGCTGGTGGTCAAGCCATGGCAGCAGGATCCACTGAATGTCTCGGTTGTGTCCAGGATTAAAGGAGGTTGAAGAAGCACCTGAGGAAGGGATGAGCAAAGGCCCTGTGTGGAGTACTCAATGTGTGGATCATAGGTAGCCCATGTATTGATCCAGGCCCAGCGAAGTCCTAAGAGTAAAGTCACCAAAGACAAACTGCCTTAGCCAATGGAGGCTAATGGAAGACTGGAAAAGCTCAGAGGTCACAGACTCGAGGCACTGGACTTGTATTGGCAAGATCAATTTCAGGTCCTTCTTGGCCAGGGGTCATCCAGCCGCTAGGATAGTGGTGTCAGATTATAAATACTTAACTTGATAATTCATCAGTCTATGTACAGGAAATGCAGAATAAAGGACTTGCTAGTGAAAGGACTCCAGCTCCGCTTTGTACTTGGGGAGTGCACAGCCTGAGAGTTGGGAGGTGGGGACAGAGAATCCCTCGGTTGAGACATTAGGCACAAACCAAGTACTGTACACCTTGTGAAAAGCCACCTGAACATTTTGCCAAAGAGAAACAAATGTCGCATAAGCACATGAAGACATGCACAGTATCACGAGCCATCAGGGAAATGTAAACTAAAACCACAGCTAGATACAACTACATACCTGTGAGAACAGCTGTAATGTTAACCATCGTAAGAACACCTACAACTCATGCTGGAAAGACGCAGAGAAGTGGAGTCCCTCCTGCACCGCTGGTGGGAAGCTGAGATGCACAGCAGCTCTACAAAACAGGCTAATGATTTCTTATAAGACTGAACTCACAACAATCATAAGACCTACCAATTGCACTAGTGGATTCTTGGGACAGACCTGGAATTCATATTCACACAAAATGTGCACATGAATGTTCCCAGCAGTACTAGTCATAGTAGCCTCTATCCACAACACAAACGTCCTTCTGTAGGAGAGGAGCAGTTTGATCCACTTTGGTACAGCTGTACTTTGGAATACTACTCTGCGATAAATAAGGACTAGATGGTTGTGTGGATCTCAGGCAAGTCGAGCTGAGCCAAGCCCCCAGTCCAAATGGTTATGTGATTCCATTTGTATAATCTTGAACTAACAGAAGTATGGAGTGGCAAAGCAGATTTACGGGCACCAGGAGCACAGATTTAGAGATAGAAAGGAGATGCAGGAAAGGATAAGAAGGGGCAGAGAGCTCAAAGGATCTTTGGGAGAGTGGAATAGTTCCGTATCTTGATTACAGAGGTGTTTGCACACGTCCACAGAGGTGATAAAAGTTACGGAGAGCTGTGTCCATACACAGGAATGATTGCAAAAGCAGGGAAATCTGAGTCCATGCACCAATGTCCATTTCCTAGTTCAGATGCTCTGTTATAGTTACCCAAAATGTCACTATCAGAAGGAATTGGCACTGAAGGACCTCCCTATCTTCTTTTATTCTTTTCAGTGTCCTGTGAATCTATAGTATTTCCAAAATAAACACCAAATAAAAAACAAGCCAGGAAACAGGAGGAACCCTTCCCGTATAGAATTCCCTATCGGAGTCTCCTGAGTCACTTCTGCTGCACATAGTTTTATGCGTGGACTTATGGGATGGGACTCTGCCCTTGCAACACGAAGGCTCACGTGCGCTCTGTGCTGGAGTGAACCAACTCCCCTGCATGTACCTGCCACTTCCCCATGAATGCTGCCGGGACAACCATGTCCCCACTCACAGGGAGGCACTCTGACACGGGGCAGGCTGCTTAATCGCAGGGACCTTGGTCATCTGGAATAGTCTTTTAGTTAAATATGTAGAAACACTGGCATAGGCTGTGCTCCGTAATGTCCCTTGAAACCTGTGGATTGAAACACCCAGTTGCCCTGTCTCAGAGCCTGCCACATCAGGGAGGAGTTCCCGTGTTTCGGGTGGCTGTCTTGCCCCACTTGCATGGCAATCCCATACAGTTATTATTTTTATCCCTATTTTTCAGGTGAGAAATTTTAGGCTCAGAAAAGCTAAGACGTTTGCTCCAGATCATCACACAGCTAGTAGCTGGCAAAGCTGTGATTCAAACCTGGGCAGTCTGGCTCTAGAGCCCAAGCATTTAATCTCTGTGTCTTCTGGGTTGACCTTAGTAGCATGTTCAATTCCATTCAAGTTACTGATTTCACCAGAGAAGAAGTCAGTCCTGCCAGCCGAGACGTGATACCGTTGCATCTGAGAGCGGTGCACCGTGGTTAAATACCTGAGCTTTGGGTAAAACGTAAGCAGATTCCAGGCCACACACACACACACACACACACACACACACACAGAGCAGTGTCACCACAGTCAAGTTAATTAACCTCTCATGCCCCAGTTTCCCTTCCAGAAAATGGAGCTACTAATAGCACCCTAACATAGGGTTGTTTGAGGATAAAGAAAAAAAGAAAAATGCCCAGAATTCAGCATAGTACAAGACTCCTAGTGATTCGTCAGGGATGTTAACTCTTGTTGGATGAGAAATCTGACTTTTTTTAAAAGCAATTCTGGGACTCGAACCTGGGGCCTCAGGCAACCTGCACACAATAAGCAGGTGCTGTGCCACTGCACCACACCCTAGCTGGAAACCTGGCTTTTAAGTGCTGGGTGCTGTTTGTGCTTCGGTGCTGGGTGGTAGCTTTGGGAGGGAGGCCAGTGGGAAGCATAGGTGCCTCTTCAAGAGTCCGGCTGTTGGTAGTGGCCCCTGTCCTGCATAACTCAGAGGAGATTCAGTTAACATGCTGTCTGAGCAACAAGGGAGTGGTGGGACCCCAGGAGCAGCTGCCTGGAAGCCCCAGGTCTGAGTGTGACGGCAGAGCCTGGGAAGGACCACCGAGGTGGTGGCAGAGATGGAAGGTGAACAGATTCTTACAGCATTCTAGAAGCTTCCAGTTAGGGTTTCCTACTCCCTCTAAATTTCAAAAGAACATTTAAAAACTGTTCTTTGTTCAACTGCATAGAAAGTCAGAGAAATTTTACTTTTGCTGACACCACTCTGATTTCATTTTCTATGATCCTCTGCATCTACTCTGCCATCTCCACACTGTTCACTCTGGCTTTCTGCACCCAGTGCTCAACCACCACAGGGTGTTTGCACCTTCTCTTTGCTCTCTTGGAACTGTCTTCTCTGAGACATCCATGCCACTGGCCCCCTCCCTCAATTCTTTTTGATCCTTCCTTGAGACGTTATTTTTAAGGCAAACCCTTTCTTGACCACCCTCTACAAAATTGGATGTGAGAATTTGCCAACAGTGAGTTCAAAATAACTTTTTTAAGATCAACTTCATTGAGCTATTTTTCATATTACCATTACGAAGACATAGTTTTAAGATAGATATTAATCTCATCTAGCCTGATGGATTGTATTTTGTGGACTCTTGAAGTGGAACATTTTCCAGTCCCAACAGCTCTTTCATCAGGATGGTTCTGAACAGGATGGTATGTCACCAATTAACTGGAAGTATTATCTCTTTTCTTTCTTTTTTTTTTTTGTTATACATGAAATAATGGTGTACCTAGAATCAAAAGACTGTTGGAATTAATAAAATAGGGTATCAATGTTTTCATGATCATTCATTCTAACTTTTCAAATCACAAATTTCCAATGGACTGTCGATAAAGATGTACAACACCCTTGTCACTTTGACAAGAAATGTATGTGCACAAAATGCTCAACTCCATTGTAAACATTAAATTCTGCACTTGTACATATCAATAAAATGGGGGAAAAAGATGTACAACACATTACTAAACCTTCATCTGCGGCAGGTCAACACCACGTGGGTGGCTGGGGAGGGGTTTCGAATCTACAAGTCCTCTACCTTCCTGTGTATTAGGGGGTGGGAAACGTTTTCATGAACATTCAGTTGTTATAGTTCTTTTTAGAATTTTTGCCTTTTCTCTTTCTGCTTCTCTCATGCCTGCGGGTTGGGGGCAGTCTTCTGAGAATGCTAAAAACCACAACAATGAAAAACCTCTCCAGCACCATGTCTTTGAAAACTGATACCAAGGTGAATGCCTAGTGAAAGTCTAGGGCTGCCACGCTGCCACCAGCAGTTTGCACTTAAACAAGTCGTGACTTTGATTTAAGGACTTGACTCGCTAGGTAATGGATCCAAGCAGGAGATGATGTATGTACTGTTTCCATCCGAAATATCAAGTTCTTTAAGCAATGTGTTTATTTCTCTGAGTGGTTATGTATTTAATAAATAATGTGTTTCAGTGGGTATTATTTTCGTTTCAGTATTTAATACCTCCACAATACGTCTCAGATTCAGGGTTGAATGACACCTCGTAAATTAGGAGCCGTTATTAGCTGCTTTCTCGTTGCATCTTAATTATTAGGTTGAAAAGAAAGGGCAGACTTTTATAAGCATTCATATTTTCTGTTTACAAGGCTTTTACTGACGTCTAATAAATTTAATTACCTCTAATAAGAAGAGGAAATGAAGTTCTATTTAGCAAATTCATAGCTTTGAAATGCATCTTGCAGCTTTATGAGGACCGCAAGCTCCCGGAAGGTGAACGCTATTTGGGGAGCTGTTGCTGGGCTCAACTAACTGCAAAACTGTTAAATTATTTTTGTTTCCATTTTATTGCTTCACCTCCAGGGTAAACTTCAGGCTACCCGAGAAAGCCACCATTCAGGAGCCTTCCACTCTACACGCTCTACCCACAGGGCCCAAGCAGCATCCTCTATTAGAGGTACATTTTTCAAACATAATTTTAAATTTGGCAATTGTGTCTTGACCTACTTATTTCTAAGAGCTGTTCGTTCCTCCTTTGTTTTGCTCATATTATACATCTATTGTTCTTTCAGGAGGGCTCCCGGCTGGGTAGGGGCAGGGGCGGAATCACTGTAGCAGCTGAGACAGTGCGCTGTGATTCAGTCACTGAGTCAGACCAGCAAGGAGCTTGACCAACCAGGCAGCTGAAAAGCCATGGCCTGCGCTCTTGCAAGCACTTCCGACAGGGGGCCAGAACAGAGACTGCTGCGTTATAAAGATGATGTTTGGGGAAAGAGAGAACCTATAAAATATTTAAAGACTGTTCATTTGGACTGATTTTTTGGTTCAATATCTTCAGAAATCATGCTTTATGTGCATCTAGATTTCCATCCACTGTTGTGTATCATAAGCTGAAAACCATACTCCTTAATGAGCCTTTTCTTTTCTTGTTCTTCCTTCAAAACTTAAAAAAATAAAAATAAAGAAGAAAGAAAATATTTGAATGTGAATAGGGAAGTGGCAGGAATGAATCATCTCACTGCGGGTTGTCCTCAGGCCTGGAGATCCCCTTTTCCTGTGACAGCCACGCTACTCTCAAGCTCTGCCCGGGTCTGACCCCAGCTCAGTTGGGCCCTCAGCACACTCTGCCTCTCCATCCGTGAGCCCGGAATTCTGCCTTTCCGTTCCTGCCAGCTCCGTGACTCCTGCTGGGACCGTGTCGGCAACTGCCCACGGATGCCTTCGCCTCCGGTCTTGGTCTTTGTAGCAATGGCGGACGTAAGCGCAACGAGTACGCACGTGGTTCCACAGCCCTTTCAGGACCCGGAGCACACGTCGAACCTCCTCTGCGTTGCTGAGCCCCCCTCTGCTCCTTCCCACACCCTCACAAGCCTGTGGCTCCAGTCAGATCATGCTTTTTGGTTTCCAAATGCACCTGGTACCTCCAAGGAGCTAAACTAGTGCCTCTGCTATAGTGGCTTCAGCAGACAGGTAAGGGGACACCACCCAGTGGCTTCCCATGGTCTGTGCTGGGAAGGAGGGGAAGAGAGGGTTAGGGGACGGTGCCTCTGGGCTTGTAGTATGGACACGCCGGCCATTTCAATTTCTTCTTTTAGGATTGTTGTTCATTCCTTTTGTAATTATAGAAAAAGAGTATTATTAATCTGTGGGAGTTTTATGTGTCCCTAGGATATTATCTGCATGTCGTATGTGTCACAAAGATTGTCCTTTAGCCTGCCATTGGTCGTCTAAGGCTGTTTATGGTATTTTCTATCATATGTAGCATAGGTAGGTATCTCTTATCATTTCTAGAGTATCTTCTTATACTTAAGTATTTGATTTTCTATAATCAAATCTGTTAATATTTTTCATTATTGCTTCTTGTTTCTGTCTTATGAACTTTCCCCCAAATGTATCACTCCTTGTTTAATTATGGTACTGCTTTTCTAAAATGTTTATACTTTCATATCTTTATCATATTTATTTTGAATAGTGATGTGAGAGAAGGTTCTTCAAGCATGAACATATGCAGGCAGGCAGGCAGGCACACACACGCACGCACACACACACACACACACACACACACACACACACAGGCTCACACTCCACCTCCACCAACATCACCATTGCCCTTAACACCACCATGAATCCAGTTGTCTGATCACTGCTCAATGGGTGATTGCTACTTCTCAAATTAACTTGAAAATTCATGTTTTTAATATTAAATTCTAATTTTTAGTGGCATCATCCTAAGTGTATTTATATGGACGAAGGCTTCAGGGTATGAGAAAAGGCAGGAGAATCCAGAAGTATTCAAAAAGTGCTTGGAGAAGTCTTAATTTGGAAGAGAGGAGGGAGTTGAGTTGAAGAACAGAGATTCATCTTGAGTGGAAGCTGAGAGAAGAGATGAGAACTGATGTCCATGTGGCGTAGGAAGGAAGCTGGGGGAGTTGGCACTTGAAAGCCTCTGTTTTCTTGGAGGAGGTGTGGGCAACTGTTCACTGAGACCAGCAGTGGGGTAGGGTGTTTACGGGAAGTAGATCCTCTTGGAGGATTTGGTTAGGGCAGGGTGCGCGCATCAGAAGAACGGTGGTGTTTGTCCCACATGCCCATCGCCTCCACCACTCCGTGCTAGCAAGCCTCACATGCAGGGTGTTGCTGCAGTTCACGTGGGTGGGTACAACTGAGCACCATCGCTCACTGGTAGATGGCTGGCAACTTGGAGAGCTCCTGCAACATAGAAAGCATTCATTAAGCCTTTACCACATAAATCCATGAATACTGAAAGATTTTTGCTATGGAATGAAGGTTGCAGAAGATATAATAGAGAGAAGGAAGTATAAACAACATGAAGTTGAAAAGAGGAAGGGGAAAGATACAGATGACAGGCTCACTGGACTCACTGGCCTTCGAGTTCTGGCCTCAGCAAGACACAGCCTTGATCCTGTCACTGTCTTGTGGTGCTGGAATTGTGTTGCTCCAACTCAGCATTTGTTCCAAGGCTCCAAAGAGAAGGCTGCTAGCAGTAGATTCTTATAACTTTTCTGGTAAGAAAGGCAGGGGGCTTGCTGGCTCTTGGGGTTGTCACTTCCCTGGGTTGAATGGACCCTCAGAGCCTGGATACCCCAGTCATCACCTGGAGCTAGGGGAGTATCTGAGGTGACAGAGCCCTGCAGAAGTCCTTGTTCAGGAGGCTGAGGAGAGAGTCGCTAGTATAGAAACCCACACATTCCTTTGCAGAATTAGGCTGTGGGGAGTTGGAAACTAGACCTTTGCTTGCTGGAACCAGGAAGCCAACCTTCTGTGATATGAAGAAGTGACCAGGCTCACCAAAAGGGCCCTGTCAACACTGAGACACTCAGAAAAGAGTAGTGGAATGGAGAAATAATTTGCTATTTGGAGGCTGGGAGAACTTTTGGACAGTAGAAGAATATTTTTTAATTCAAAGGAAGAGGCATTCGCCCCCTGAACTGTCCTACTCACTTCTGCACTGGTTAGTAACATTGTTTGCTAAGGGCTTCTAGCTCTTTACCTTCTAAGAACATGGTAAGATCGCACGTCAGCCTTTGGCAGGGCATGTCAGGAGTCTAGCCAAAGAGTGTTGAGCAGAAATATCACATGTCCTGTCCAAACCAAAGTATTTACTTGCTGGTGCAAGACCCTTGGCATGAGCTGCCATGGCATGAGCTGCCGTCAGATGGAATCCTCAACTAAGCAGGATAAATCTGCTCAACAACGCATGCTTGATGTGTAGCATGAGAGAGAAGTTTGAAGAGGATGTTTGTTACCCAGCATAATCGAATCCATCCCAACTGACACATTTTCAGTTTTAATCAGAAATAAAAAAGGAGCCTACTTTTTAGCTACAAAATTTCTTTTCTTTCCATTTAAAAAAGTTTTTGTGGTAAATAATATACAACATCAAATTTTCCCCTGTATAGCCATTTTAAAGTGTATAATTCAGTGGTGTCAAATACACTTGCCTTCTGCAATGATCACCATTGTGCATCTTCAGAATTTGTTTCTGTTTGCATGAAATTTGCACCATGAACCGGTAAGTTCATAACTCCCATTCCCTTGAGTCTCCGGGAACCACTGTTCTGCTTTCTTAAGAATTTGTCTATTCTAAATACCTCATTATTGGTGTAATCATACAGTATTTGTTCTTGACATAATCTCAAGGTTGACCCGTCTTGCAACAGGCTTCGGAATTTCTTTCCTTTTCAGTCTGCATTAATATCCCATGGGGGCATATGCCATATTTTGTTCATAAATTCATTCATTCATAAACATTTGAGTTGTTTCCTTTTTTGACTATCGAGATTAATGCTGCTATAAACATGGTGTGCCAATGTATGTTTGAGCCCCTGCTTTCAAATCTTTTGTGTCTGTAGAAATGGAATTGCTGGATACAGTGATTCTATATTTGATATCCTGAGGCTCTTCCAGACCGTCCAGCACCCTTACGCATTCCCACCAGCAGTGCATGGAGTTTCCAGGTCCTTCACACATTTTCCCCAACATTTGCTCTTTTCCGGTTTTTGGTTTTGTTTCAATAGCCAAACCAGTGGGTTTAATATGAAATCCCATGTGGTCTCAATTTCCTCTTGACCATTTGGGAATGAAACCATAGTTGTCAGTGTCCCTAAAAGTCAGAAAAAATACTTCCAATTTGGCTTTAGGTATGAGAGTCAAAAGAACAAACATAGAGCGAGGGGGAACTTAATCTTCCTTACCTGTCCTTCCCATGTCTTACATCCCTTTCAAAATGCCCCTTTTTACTCTCTCTTCCTCACTGACAAGAGAGAAAGGCCTCTCGGAAGTCCTTTCTGCTTGGATGCAGGAAGGGTTTCACCAGTAAGAACTAATTGCCTATGGCACAAATTCAAAATCCAGCAACAGAAATGTTTTTAGGTAGGGCACCCCTGAAATCAAATCACACACCTCACAAAAAAGGGATGCCCCATACCCATGAGCCACATCCAAGCCATGACGGCATGGATTCATCCTGATGTTCTTGGAATGGCTGAATTTGGAATGGGGATCTCTTGGGCATGCTGTTTAAATGACATTATGATTATATGACTTTACCCAAATAGCTCCTGAAGAACCCATAAAGTCCAGAGATAAAATTCAGTATCTTCATTGGAACTAAGCCTTTCATTGGACTGCTACTAAGTCCTAATGTTGTGGGACATTCTTCAAACTCCACCAAGTGATGGTGCTGGTGGAATCCCTGATGACTGATCCGAGCACTAGGGGACTAAGGTTTTGTAGTGTGGACCCAGGCTGAGCAATGGAGTCATTCAGTGCTCATCAGATTTGGACTGATTTATGGTGTCCTTGGCTCTAAAGGTGCCCTGGAGTGACAAGAGTGGCACTGTGGCTTCTTAGCAATGTGCCTTTGGATGTGAATGCTGGGACCAGTTGCTTCCTGTCTCCATTGTGAGGCCCAGGAGGTGGAGCTCTGGCCAGTGAAACTAGGGTAATAGGAAGTTTAGCCTCCTCAGCTCTGCTCAGCTACTTGACCCAAAGTACTCTGATGACCCGCAGCTGGAGGGGATGGCGCTGAAGCTGCGTCCTGAGGAGGGGAGCTGATTTGGTAGCAGTGGTGCCTGTGGGCCTGAGCCACTCCGAAACTGCAGCCTCGCGTCACATGCTCCTCACCCTTGCCGTTCCACTCCACCTCAAATGCCCTTTGCTCACTCTGGGCACCTCCCGAGGCTTCGGGGCTGCATCGTTCGCCATGAAGAGTCACCACAGAGACACATGCTTTCTTTCAGTTCTCTGCCTCAAAGAGCAGACAGGGGGAGGGTCATTCCATTGTTCTTCATAAACAAGCTGAGACCAAGAAGCTGTGATGGCCAAGGGCTGAGCAAAGATAAAATTTGGGACCTACAATGTCAAAAGAAGAAATCTAATCCTGAACCTAGGCTCTCTTCACCTGGAAACCAGCAGCCCCTCCATTTCACAAGGGAGCTACACCTGCCACCATCCACCGTCCTCCACCCTTGCTGTTGGAGGAGCTAGACTCTCTTCCCACGTAGGAAGTCCTTTCCTAAGGCTCCCCTCTGTTCTTACAGGTCCCACTGCTGACTCTTTATAAAAAGGTTTTTTAAAATTAGTTAACAAAACAGTTCTTGCAGAGATAGGCCCTGTTGTCAGCCTGTGAGGTTAGCCTTTGACACGATGAGGTGATGCCCTCACATTTCATCTGAAGCACATGTCTCTGGGAGATTGTGCTCCTCCAGCACTGCAGGATGAATAAGCCCACCTGCCAAATGGTACCTCTCAAAGGAAACGTTACCCCACAGGCCAACCCCAGTGTCCCCCCTTAGAAATGTCAGGAGTTCAAAAATACTGGAGTCCAATTCCAGACCGCCCTGCAAATACTTCCATTTCTCAACCTACAAAGTGTCCTTTGTCTCCCCAGTGGCCCAGGGACAGTATCCAGAGCATCACAGCACATCCTCCAGAGCATTCCAATCCGCCATCTAGCAGGCATTCACCAAATACCTCACCCAGAGCTTCACTGCCCGGAGGCTGTGGGGAGAATTCAAGACTCTGACCCTGACAAGCCTTAGGTGCTGCTTCACAGGACAGAGAAACACAAGGGAAACAACACGGTGTGATTCACCTTCAAAGATTAATTTGGATAATGAGACTTCAGACAACCAGAAAAGTGCTATCAAGCAACATCTTACAGTGCATTTGATCTGGAAATTTGTAACAGAAACCTGGGATTCTACAGCTGGAAAAATCTTGAAGTAAAAAAAAAAAAAAAAAACAATGGTTCCCGTTTCTTTTAAAGAAGGTTGAGATCCCAAACTGTCCTATCAATTGTCCAGGGTCCTCCAGCTAGATCTATTTCTTGGGTTTCCGGATCTCTTGTCCTTAGTGTGTGTCATGGGAAAACTGATGCTTTGAAGTTGAGCCTTTAAAGGATGCAGAAGGATTCATCTCCTGTGAGCTCTCTGGAGCTCATAGTAACTAAAATCGAAAGATCCTCCTCTGGTTCTGAGATCCAGAGCTGATCTATTTGTGAGTGGACCATTTGCCTCAGAAGCCAGAGCATCCTGGCTGATCTCCCACCTCCATCTCTGCCCCAGTCCACTGCTAATTTTCCTCACCTCCAGCTCAGGTACCAGGTCCACACTCAAATTCATGTACTGGCTACCACAACCTTCGTTGGACCTACAGAAGTTAGTGGGTACCCTCTTCTCAAGGTTAAGCCTTATGTTTTTCTTTTAACGCTGCCAGACAGTTTGCTTTTGTAAGAACTGAGATATATTCAGATACTATAAAGCTCACTTTCCTAAAGTGTTCCATTTGGTGTGATGTTTGTACACTCACAGAGCTGGGTGGCAATTCCCACTCTCTACTTTTGGAATGTTTTTATCCCTCCAAAAAGAAACCCCATACCCCAGAAGTTACTTTTTCCAGGACCCTTCTCCCTGGCTCCCTGGCTCTCACTGTCTGCTTTGTGTCTCCATGGATTTGCTTACGTTGGACATAGCACATAATTGAATCATGCAGTATGTGAATTTCATGTGGTTTCTTTTACTTAGCATAATGTTTTTATGTTTCATCTTTATTATAGCCTATCTTAGTATTTCATGTCTTCTTATGGATGAATGATATGCAATAATATTGGATGGTTAGACCACATTTTGTCTGTTTATTATCTTATTTACATGGAAGAGTTTTTTGGTTCTTCTACTTTTTGGCCATTAAGAATAATGCTTCTGCAAACACTTATGTCTAACTTTTTCTGGGCATGCATCTTGAGTTTGCTTGGTGTGGAATACCTAAGGGTAGAGCTGTTGGGTCTGTGGTAGTTATGCTTACATTTTTGAAGGACTGCTAAACTGTGTTCCAAAGCAACGGCACCATTTTCCACCCCCCCCACAAAAGCGTATGAAGATTTCAATTTTTCTGCATTCTCACCAACATTTTCTGTTTTCCACATTGTTCATTATGTTTTATTTGATATGAAGTAGTAGCTCATGATTTTCACTTGCATTTCTCAAGTGACTAGAAGCGTTGAGCATGCTTTCACCATTTATACATTGTCTTTGCAAAATGTCTAATCGAGGCTTTATGCCCATATTTTAATTGCTTTATTTTTGTTTTGTGGTCGAGTTGTAAGTGTTCTTTTTATAATCTGGACACTAGTCCGTTAGCTCTACGATTTGCAAATATTGACTCCCTTCTGTGGGTTGTCTTTTCACTTTCTGGTCAGTGTCCTTTGAAGCACAAAAGTTTGAAGTTTTCATAAAGTCCAACTATTGGTTTTCTTTGGTTGCTTGTACTTTTGGTGTCATGCTTGTGCAAAGGCTTTTAGGAGCCCTTTCTCTTGCCCAAACTGATGCCAAGAGGGGTTCGGAGCACCTTCCCATCTCTGTTGAAGAGTGAGTTTTTTGTGTTTGAGCTGACTACAATGCCCAAAATGGTCCTCAGGGAGAATTTGAGGCACACAGCTGAGAAACTGCTTCCAAGGGTAAGTGGGCAGATATTAAGAAGCGTGTTGGGCAGGTTAATGTCAAATTGCAATTCTCACTTACTCCATTTAGGAGGATCAAGCAACTCATATTTGCTGTAAGAGACAGGTAGGAAAAGATGTTGAGCTTTGCTCCACAGGCTTTCGAAATTGTCTGGCCTTTTGGCTCACAGTCATGGTTTAAGCAAGTGACCATTTTCTCCTCCGTGAACAGTAGGCTGTGAGGGGCAAAAAGCCCTCCCATTTAGCCCTTACACCAGTTCTGCAGCCCTCCACTCGTCTCTGCAGCTCGATGGACCCCTCTATTCTGTTCTCTATGGGGCACATGGCTGAGCCAGGGCACCCCTTGTACCACTAAGCAACTAACTAGGAGTTTTGCCCTCTGAGAGGCTTGTGATCCTGGCCAAGCAGGCCTCTGAGCTTTGTGTGCACTCACCCAGAGAGCCACCTGGAGTCCTCACAGCGGCCCTTAGGGACTGTGTTCTGTTGTAGGGCAGCAAGGACCTGACAGAGTGCTCACAGCTCCCGAGGGCTCAGGAATATGGTTTCCTTTTCTCACTTGACACAGATCCCTAAAGTCTGCTGTGTGGGTCTAAAGCCAGGTTACAGCTCTCGTCCATCTCTGCTTTCGTTTCTCTCCCCATCGGTCCCTCTTCTGTCTGCCAGCTTCCACCCAGCACCCTGGGCACCACCAGAGTTCCAGATGTGTCATGGAAATGAATGGAGTCAGGCCTTCAAAAAGGAAAGCTCTGGTGTTTTTCCAGGGAAGCCTTTAAGCCCACTTCCTTGTGGCTGGCCCATGAGTGTGCTGCTGAGAAGAGCTTAGTGAGGGAAGCAAGGCAAGGATGGCCGAGGGGAGGTGGAAGACATGACGAACGCGCTGCCTGATGAGATGGGCCTGTCATGCTCCCAGCCTCATGGCCACATCCCCGCGGTGGATCATGCGATGGAAAGGCAAGAGCGGAGACACCCTGCCTCCTTCTCATTTATTAGGACTTAGAGAAAATGAATCGGATTTGGAGCTCTCCGGGGTCAGCGCTGAGCTCTGCTCCTTTTTAGCTGGGAGGTGGAGGGTCTAGAAGGTTAGCATCCTGTCCCCAAAGCTGCTAACCAGCACATCACACCGAGAAGCCTGAGGACGCAGGGAGGCGACAGCCCAACATTAAGGAATGAAGTTTCCTGCCCGACTCCACCAGCCAGAGAGGTGAAGGAGCAAGTGACAACGGATGATTTCTCAAGGGCGTTTTGTTTGCAGACAGCTTTCTAGTGATTTAGGCAGGTCGTTAGTGGATCAATACTTTTCTCAGGAGTCCTTGAAATCCCTGGTTTCTTAGTAGTTGAGCCTAGGCCATTAGTTCTAATGAACAATGATGGTTGGGAAGCCATGTCGCTGTTTGTCGTTGCCACCTGATGGCCTCCAGGTGCCAAGACTGCACTGGAAGTCTTGTGAGTTTATACCATTCTGCAAATGAGTCAACAGACGTATTTGTATTGTTCTGTGAATGAGTCAGCTGACACAGAAGGGATTAGGTGCCTTGACTGTTGCTACATCGTCCAGGTGTCCATGACGGAACTGTTCCTCCTGCTCGTGAGTTTGTAGGATGGTCTTAAATTTTCCAAGCTTCCAGCCCTTTATATGTTAAGTGAAATAATACATGTTCAACCCTTAGTTCTGTGCCTGGCTGGAGGTCAGCACTCACCAATGACAGGTGAGTTACAGACATAGGCCTGGCTGGTTTCAGAGTCCATATTTTTTTCATAATATCACAGGAAGTTTGAGACAGGAAGGAAGAAATGTGGTTGGATTTTGTGTGTGTGTTTTTCCTTGCAAGATACATTGACTGATGGTGTTGCTTCTGGTTATGTGTGCTTGGGAAAGCCCCACTAGGCTGTTGACCTGGGTAAGACCACCCAGCAGTGCCTGGCTTCAAAGCCAGGCAGCCTGCACTCCAACCCCAACTCCACCACCCACTAGCTGTGGGACCTCCAAATAGTGAGAAAGCTATTCAGTGTCTTTGATTCTTCATCTACAAAAATGAAGATAATAACAGCATCTATCTCATAGGTTGCTAGGATGATTAAGTGAGTTAATATGTGCAAGTGGTCAATGAGTGTGAATGCTGCCTCCATCTGTTCAATTACAGCCAAGTTTTAACAGGTCAAAATCCATTGAGTTCATGGGGATATAAGCTGCTATTTGAGGGCTGTTACCAGACAGCAAGAAAAAGATTCTGATATTGCTGGATAACACAGGAAAAAAGTAAGGAAAGGAGACCAGAGATCTGGAGAAAGAAGAAAGGAGATCTGATAAAGGAAAGGAAAGCCTTGGGTGGCACCCTGAGACCTGAGCTGCACTCTAGGCTCTAGCCACTAGCTGCTTAGGCACCCCAGCCAGGCTCAAACTCCTTGGGCAGCTGCTCCTTTATTCACAAAACAAAGAGGCAGACTACAGTTCATCCATTTATTTAGACATTTATTTGAAAAACATTTATCAAGTACCCATGTGTTAGGGACACATGAGGAGACTGGGATGTCTGGGGCACACAGAGCATAACTCAACAAGAAAGACACTTGTTAGCTGTGATCAAAAATTACAACGAATGTTGAAAACCTTACAAATTATTACAGTGCAAGGCATAATGCTATTTATCTCTCTCAATATACTTCCCCTCCTTCCAAACAGGCACACCCATCGCTTTTGCCACTTTCTGTAGTAGTTCTGGGTCTCCTTGGTGAGTGTCTTCAGAGTCACACTGTCATGACTGCCCCGACGCCTTGAATCGATGCAGATTGTTTACTTATCATTTTCATTTTCACGTTGAGGAAAAGCCAGAGTTGTATGTTGAAGGATCGGTGAATAGGGTGGATGAGGACACACCATAATATTTCTACGAGCTCATCTTTCCACCAGATGGCATTCAGCAGTGGCATTCATTATTTTTTTTTTAAATCACAACTTGCACTCATGAAAGAGGAATTCCAGAACTGCTTCAGAAAGTGGCAAGAATGAGGGATGTTTTCAGGGGTGGGGGGTATTTTGGGGGCAATTAGTGGTAATATGTCTCTTTCTATCATAATTTTTAAAAATATATTTTGATAATTTATTTTGTATGAATGGTTATAAGAGCTACCACTGCACTGAGCTATATAGGTGAAGGAGGGCAGGGTGGCAAGGAAGGCCTCTCTGCAGAGCTGGCATTTGTCCTGATCCTGGAGAAGCAGTCAGATCTACAGAACATTCCAGATAGAGATCCCGGGTTGGCACAGGAAGTGGCACATTAGGAAAGAAAAGGAGGCCAGGAAGAAAGTGAGCGGCCATGATGGAAGGACCAGGCATTGCGGAGGGCTACGCGACGGGTGCTCAGTCACACAGGCCCTGTGTGCGGGGCCAGGAGCGTGGGTTTCCTGGTAAACCTAGGCATCCATGGAGAAGGAAGCTGTAGCATGGAAACGGCGGCAACTGTCCAGTTCTGGGGTGGTGAATATCAAGAACACAAACCGGGTGTGGCCTCCAGGAGAGTCTAGAGCCAGCAGGGGACGGTAGAGGCAGGGAGGGGGTGGAGAAAAACAGATGCATTTGGGACACAGTCTGATGGCAGAGGTGGCTGGCCTTGGAGTTGATCCGTGTGGAAGCTGAAGGCAAGAAGGGGTTAAGGAGCCAGGTGCAGGGATGTGCACCTGTAATCCCAGAACTCTGGGAGGTTGAGAAGGAGGATCATGAATTTGACTCTCACCTGGACAACTTAGCAACACTGTCTCAAAAAAAAAAAAAAAAAAAAAAAAAAAAAAAAAAAAAAAAAAAAAAAAAAAAAAAAAAAAAAAAAAAAAAGGTGCTGGAATATAGCTCAGTGCAAAAGCTGTATATTCAAATCCCGTACCACAAATCAACCAATCAACTATAGTAAGGATGACCCTTCAATTTGGGCATGAATTCTTCAGATTGTGTTGACATTAGTTATGGTGCAGTTATCAACAACCCCCCAAATCTCAGCAGCTTCCAACAAAGTTTTATTTCTTCCCTAGATAAATGTCAGGTAAGGATCATTTGGTTGTTTGTAGAATCTACTGTACATGGTTTTGTTTTTACTCTAAAATCCTGCCTGAGCAAACAGCCTCTATTAAAAAAAAAGCCTCTTAAAGATTTATTTAAACCACAAAATATTCACTCACATACCATTGGCTAAAGTGAGTCACATGACGAAGACCAGTACCAAGGAGCAGGACTGTGTACTTTTTCCGCAGGAGGCACTGTAAGTCCCGGGGCAGTGAGGAGGGAGGCGGGATCCTCTCACAAGCAAGGCCAGTGGCATTTGGGAGCAGTACCAAAACTCACCACAAGGCTCAGGCTGCCAGATGAATGCCGGTGCCATGGATTCAGTTGGTAAAGACCGGTGTGGACTGAGGAAGCGTGCTTGCCAGATGCCACTCACACTTCTTCCTCCCCCTTTCGTCACCTGAGATTCAGGAGGGGCTTGAGGCCAACGTTGCTTGAAGGAATGGGAAATGAACCAGCCTGTGAGCACTGTGTCGAAGGGAGGGCATTCCTGTGCCGCTCGGCTGCTCCAGAACGGGTAAACCGGGTATTCTAGAAAACCAAGAGCATCCAGGTCAACTTCCTCCAAGAAAACGTTCCCCTCATTTCGGTCCAGTCACCAAGTTTTTGGGGTGAACCAGGGCCTCCCTTCTTTGTTTTCTCCTGTACGTGAGGGTCCTATTTTGTGGCTTGCAGGATCTCAGGGCGGGCTAAGTGCTAGTTCCCTGGCTTTCTTTTCAGAGATCAAAAAATGGTTCCGTGGCTGAACAATGGCCCAACCATCTGTGAGATGTTAACTTCATAATGGAATGGAACTCGAAGGGCTTTTAAAAACACCAAGAGAGATTTTTATTGTAGCTAATCGTGATGGATGATTCGTGTGGGCACACTCAGGACATAAATCTTTGTGCCAAGCTTGGGACTAAAAAGCCAACGAACTCCACAGTTCAGAGAGCCTTGGCCTCAGCCATGGGCGAGTCATATGGGAAAGGTCTTGGGACCTCACTGCGTTAGGGGCAGCCACCTGCCCTCCCCGTGATCCTGCCCACCCAGCCCTCTGCTCCACCTCTGGTGAAGTCACCCTGGCTGCGTCCGCTTGAGTGCTGGGTCGGTGCCTCCCTTTTGGTAGGAGGGGCAGGCTCCCAGAGAAAGGGAAGGGAGTAGCAGAGGAACCCCCCGACTCGCCTCCCATTCAATTAAAGCAAAGGAGGAGTCAAGGACCGGGGCAAGGTCTCAGCAGAAGAGTTTGCATGTGATAGCTGCTCCAAAAGCTATGTTCATTCTTTCAGAACTATCTCAGCACCCGTGAATTTGGCCAAGACTCTTCATGAGGTTTTTTGGTTAATCAATCAGATAAGACTTTATAGCTGCTGGTGAAGAAGCAAGAACATTGGATTAAAAGTTACTGATTCTGGACTCAAATGTCTGCTGCTCTACCCTGTGAGCCTGGGGAAGCCACTTACACTTATGCCCCTCAGTTTTCTCAACTGTCATCTATTAAATGGGTGTATCAATGCCTCGACTACTTCATTGAAAGGCTTTTTTTGAGGAGCATAAGATGTCCTGTATGTCTCAAAGTACTTTTTCCAAACTTTAGAATGTGCTTTCTGTTCTATTATAATTTGGAAAACCACTAAAACATAACTAAGATATCATTTTTTCCTGGATAAAATAACAAACAACAATAATAACTGAAAAAGAAAAAAGGAAATGAGAAAATTGGGTTGACCTCTCTTTTAAGAGATGTGGCCTGTTTCTTAACCATCATGTCCTATTGTTCTATTTTCTGATCTCTGAAGTTCATCAGTTTTAGATCCAAAAATGTTATGATCTGAATGTGTCTCTCCAAAATTTCTATATGTAAAACTCAATCACCAAGGTGATTGATAGTATTAGCATGTGGCTAGGGTGGAGTCTTTTTATGAGGATTAGTGTCCTTACAAAAGAGGCTCCAGAGATAACTGGTTATCCATCCATAGAGCCATATCCCTCACCTTGTATTAAGCACCACATCAAAATGGGTCAAAGATTTATATTGAATGGAATTCCTGGATGTACCAGAAATAAAATAGGTAAAACTCTTGAAGACATAGGCATGGGCAAGGACTGTCTGAACAGACCCCACTTGCAAAAAAAAAAAAAAAAGCAATAGGATTATAAAAATTAAAAAATACTTCTGCATAGAAAAGTAAATAACCAACAGAATGAAGAGACAACTAATAAAACAGGTAAAAAATTTATCAGCTATTCTTGAGATAAAGGGCTAATATCTAGAATATATAAAGAATTTTAAAAATTAGATCCACCCAAATACAAGAGCATATTGAAAAGCAGGTAATTGAAATGAATAGAAACATTTTAGAAGAAGTACTCTTGTGGTTTGGATCTGGAACATCTCCCAAAAGTCTCATGTATTTGGTTGCTACGGAGTGTCTGTGGAAGAGACTAGGGAGATTATACTATTGGGAGATTGGGGCCTAGTCTAGAGGAGTGAATTACAGGCACATAAATTAGTTTACAGGGGTGTGGTGGAGGCTTACCACACCTTCCACGCCTGGATCCAGGAGGGGCTGAGCACTGGGATAAGACCTGGAAGGATACATAAGCTGCTTCCTGTCTTCCTTGAAAGACTAGATTCAATTTTCCTTGACTTGGCTTCCTGATTGTGATGTCATGAGGAGCTGCCTCCACCTCTGCCTCTGCCATGTACTTCCACTGTTGCCGGCCATCCCTGAATGGACCGTGACCTTCTGAAACTGTGAGATAAAGTGAACTTTTCCTCCCCTAAATTTGGGGATGTCAGGTATTGAGTAACAGTAATGAAGAAATAACTAAGACAAATGCCCACAGCCAGTTAGTCCATAAAAAATTTAGTATCTTCAGCCATTAAAGAAATGCAAATTTAAAAAACACTAAGATTTCATATTACTTCATTAAGAATGGTTATCATCAGCAACTCCCAAAACTACAAATTCTGGTAAGAGTTTGGGGGAAAAGGTATTTCCCTTCTGCACTACTGGCGGGAATGTGGAAATTACTATGGGGAGTTTTCAAAAATGCTAAAAATAGAAGTTCTATTTGACCAAGCTATATACCTTCTGGGTACCTTCTTGGAAGAGTTAAAGATGTTTATAGCAGCACGATTCATAATAACTAAATGTTAGAAGCAGCCCATATGCCCATCAACAGATTAATGGGTAAAGACAATGTGGTGTATATGTACCCAATAGAGTACACTCAGCCATCGAAAAAAAACAAATTAGAGACACTTGTAGGAAAACGGACGTACCTTGACACCATAATGCCAAGTGAAATAAATCAGACACAGAAAGTTAAATATTGCATGGCTTCTCCTATGTGAAAAATCCCAAATATAAATAACTTAAAGAACAGACTGAAAGACAGATGACAGGAAACAGGGAGGCGGACTTCGGGGAGATGAGAAAGGGACTGGGCAAGACAGGAAACAGGAAGAGGAAGTAAGAATGGTTAAGAGGCAGTGTGTGTATGTACTACTTCCCCAAAATGAATGTAATTATGTGTTGAAAACATATACAACTAATAAAAAAAGGCCCAGAGAATGGCCTTGTCCCTCTGCCATGTGGAGACTTACCAAGACAATGCAGTCTTCGTCAGAAGATGACATGCCAGCCACCCGTCTGCAGTGCCTTGGACTCCACAACCTCCAGAACACATGCGTTACTCGTAAGTTCCTGAGACTTTGACGATTTTTGTGAGAACAGCCTGAATACACTAAGAGAGAATATTACATTTTTAAAAATACGGAGACTTGGGCTAATCCTTGCTTTGAAAAAAATACTTGGAGATAGCTTTTCTGTATGTTTTTACCATGCAAGCCTTTTATTTGTTTATTATTCTACTGGGTGTTTGCTGATAATAAGTAATTAACCACCTTCAAGGCAAGGGGCCAGTGCCTGGAGGCCACAGAAAGTTCTGTGGAACAGGAAAGACATGTTGGTTTTGCTAGGTGACAGTGTCATCCAATGGTACTGAGATCTGGGGCTGAACAACGTGTCAGCCGCCCACGGCCTGCGCACAGCAAGCCCCACCTTTCTGAGGTTGAGGTGCCTTTGAAACTCCTTGAGTTCCCACATTCTTCTTGGGGTTTCTCAGGGTCTGGCATTGAATAGGAGCTCTTTGTCACCCCTAAGATTATTTTCCACTCCAATTTCTTCGGTTTCCAGAAGTACTTTAAAATTTGAGTCCCGTGGAGTCTCTTCAGTTTCCTAAATAGTTGCAGATTGATTCTGTTTTCTAGATTCCCTCAACAATTTCTGGGAAATTTTCGAGATGAAGAGGAGATGGTTGTTGGGCCCAATTCTCAAGTTTAAAGTCATCTTTCTGGAGCTATATAATTCTTTTGAATTTTTAGATATCATCCCCAGAAAGAAAAATATAATATTTTGATAAATATCCTATGAAAAATTTAAAATAATATGGTTTTTCTTTCTAGGGGACAAAATATTATATGCATATATTAAATCAGTCTTATGTTATTCTGTATTCTTATTTAATAATCTTGATTTCTTTGATTTTAGAATTATTTATCTGAGTAGTAAATTAAAAAAAACTCATTGAGAATCTCCGAATTTAATAGCATAAATTCATTTGCTTGAGTTTGTATTTGAGAGTTAATCTATGGTGATAGTAATGTTTAGTATTCTGCTATTTTTAATCTTTTTTTAGGCTTATTTTATTTTCTCCAACTTCTTTTTTATGTGACTTATGTTTATTCTCCTACTTCAATTTAAAATGTAATTTTCAAGGACAAATTTTATTTTTGTTCCATTAATGGCAAACTATGTGTCTTTGATCATTTTTCTGTATTACTATAAATCAGTATCTATCAAACTTTCCCGTGTGTATAATAGAAAATGTCTTCAGTTTGTCTCTTCCTTCATTAAATTGATTTTCTGTGGTATCCAACCTGCTGTTCATGTGAGAGATTTTAATTAATCAATTGTGTTTTCTCTCCATTCAGTTTCCCCTTATCTCAGATGCTTTCTGTCTCTTCCTGCTTGTTCTCACTTCTGGATTTGATGTCCTCTTGATATTATTAAAAAAGCAAAACAGAGTTCCTCAAGTTGGCTTTTTTTTCAGTAAGTCTGCATACCAAGAGAATGCTTTCTTTTTCTTCTTGCTCCTTCTTACCTTCTTTCTTTTTCTTCAGTACCAGGTGATCCCAGAGCCTTCACTTTGTTATTTCCCCAGCCCCTTTTTGTTTTTGAGATAGTCTTGCTAAGTACTTAAATCACCCAGGTTAAGCTTGAACTTATGATCCTCCTGCCTCAGCCTCCTAGAGTGCTGAGATTATATAGGTATGCTTTTTATGGAACTGCACATTGTCTCTTTCTGAGATCCCAGTAGCTGTACACGTGCATGTACCCTCTTTGCCCGGCTAGCATGAGGTCAGCTTCCTGTTGTGGGCTCCTTCTGAGACAGAAGGTTCTGTGGGCGTCTGTCACAAATCCTCCACTTACTTTCTGGGTAGGCAGCATTGGAATCAAAACAGGAATCATGAGCTAGTCTGTGGACCCTTCGCCCCAGGGGCTAGGACTCATCTTTATGAGGAACAGCTGGTTGACTGAGAATGACAGTCAACTCTTTAGTGGGCTTTTATTACCTTGTGGGAGAAATAAACTGAAATTATACAATGTCACTAAATCAACCATGGGCTTATTGCTTCACCAAGAGTCTTCTCTGAGGTCATGCAGAAATCTTAACAACAGGTTTCTTTCTGGACAAGTTTGATTTTTTTTTTTTTTTTCACCAAGTCCATTAGATGCGGCGATTCCTGTTCCAGAGGTGGATTATCAGCAACAACTGTGGCTGTGTACAAAGTGTGAGTCCACCGTGCGGGGTGCACAGTTGTCCTACATTTAGATAAGACTGGAATGGCCTCTGGGCCAAACACAGAGCATGATTGGTTGGTGAAGGCTTGCTTATGTGGCCCTTGAAAACAGTAGAGGAATATTTACTGACAAGGAAATGTTTTTATTGCTTAGTAAATAAAAAGTCACGAAACCTTTCTTCATCCTATTTTTGTAAAAAAAAAGTCTCTCTCTCTCTCTCTCTCTCTCTCTCTCTGTGTGTGTGTGTGTGTGTGTATAAGAAAGAGAAAAAGTGGAGAGAGAAATACACCAGGATGTTAATCTCTGGATAAGGTAATTACAGAGATTTAAGCATTTTTATTCACATTGACTTCCTGAATTCCCTTGCATTTTCTTTTATGCATACATAATACATTTTTATGAGGGGAGAAAAGATATTTTAAAAAATCAGTTCATTGGAGGATTTCTGGAAGTCCTTATAGACAATATCACACAGTAGATAACTGTCTATTGTCTTGACTCTTTTTCCCTTAAAAGAACAGAATGAGAAAAAGCTGGGTAATCTGGACATTCTATTAATGAGAAAATCAGGTTGATAGTAGCCATTAAAATCCTGTTATATTGGAAGGTTCTGAAAAACCTTCTAAGTTATCAAAAAAGAAAAGTGTAACTCTCTTTCCCTGTGGTGGTGCATGGGATTAAGCTTGTTTAATTCTCTGAAACCTGGTGAGCCCTTTATGTGAGTTATAGTCACAAAGTCAAGGAACTCTTGAACTGTGAAAGATTCTGGGGGCAGTGGTCAGGGGGAGGTGATTTGAGGTGGCTCGAGGCATCTGTTCCCAACTATGAATTCAGGAATGTCAAATTGGTAGCTAGAAATCAGATAGGATGAGAGTATTTATACTGGTGCAATTGGCAGAGACCTCAAATCAGGACTCACCTTTCAGGAGCTGGTTGCTAAACATTTACAATCACATTGTTGCTTTAGGGGCCATCTAATCCGTGAAGAAACTGGGGCTGGAAACAAACCCATCAGCTTAAGGTCACATGACATCTTGCGGACCAAGCTGGCCTGACCTGCAGTCTTCCCACTCCCTCCAGCATTCAGCTATCCCATCAGAGACAGCAGGACTCAATGACTCAATTTTGCCAGGGCTGCTGTGCGCTCATTGCGTTAGGGGCAACGGAAGAACTCATTTCCTGAGGCTAAAGAAAAATGAATCGAGTGCTCATAAACATTATGTTGCTTTATGTGAATGTACATTGAGACTTAAAGTGGTAAATAGGGACAATTAAATCTAGATGTGAAATTAAGCATCTCTCAGATACTTGTTTGGTTTTTTTTAAAGTTTAAATCCCTGTATTAGACAATACCATATTCTTACCATTTGTGCAATGATTTGTTAATTAAATTGCTACTAAAACAATATTTATTTTTTTTGTCTTCAAATCAGTTGAATATCAATCTGCAATCGATACAGTGTAGCCTGGAGGCATCTCTTGCTTCAAATTTGCTTCACAAATCTGCTGCAGGTAATTTATATCCAGTCAATAAGACATGTTTCAAAAGCTACTTTTCCCTCCCAATGGGCAACCCAATTCTAATTTACAATTGGATAAGAACTAGCAAACTATACACACCTGAGTTAAATGTAATTTGTAATAGGATTTTTTTTAAAAGCAGTAGTGAAAGATTGGATTTCGTCTGTTCGGTATGCAAGTAATCTTTGGCCATTTCTGGGACAGTAACTGGAAAATATAAATTGCTTTGTTTTCCTTTCAGGCATAATTTTTGGTTGTTGTTCTGTAGGCAAGGAGGGGGAGGACCTTCGGGGACAGTGAGCAGAATGATCGCTGTCTCTAGTACACGTTTGCAGAGTCCATGGGTAATAAGTTGACAAGGCATTCTTATTGCTTGGGTTTATTTTTTTAAGAAAAGAATTTTTTTTTTTAATTCCAAGGCAGATCTTTCCCTTATTCCCTTATATTTTGCAAGCGGCAAAGACAATACAAGAACCGTCAAGGTTTGGCTGAACGAAAGTCTTACAAATTAATCCCAGGGCTTGAAATTTCAACCAAGGTTGCAATCTATAATTAGTGTTGGAAAATGTAATTAACTTATTAGGAAGGCCCAGGCAGCTTGGGCATCGCTTTTTCAGTGGGTAGGTACCATCCTTAGACACATTCTCCAGAAATCCGGCCTCTCAGCTACCCCCTCCCCCTGCCCGGTTCATTCCACAAGCTGCCAATTTGATTGGTTAAGTGGTTTAGACTGTGCAATCCTCTCTTTTTCTTTTGGATTGATGTGTTTATTACTTTTTGTGACAGTGGCTCCCAAGGCAGATGTTCAATAAAGGGAAAAAAAAAATCTGATACAGACCCAAGTCAAGAGAGAAGCAGTGGAGATTGCAGAAAATTGGGAAAGTTATCATAAGCATGGAGCTGTTATTGGAGATTTCGCTCCCAGCGTTTGTAGCTGTTGTGTTATTTACTCTTTGGTGGAGGGAAACCTACCAGGGAATTATTGAAAGGCGAGTTTCCTGAGTTTTAAATTGCACTTGTTTTGTGTGCATCATGGCAGCAGCCCATCAGAAAGCAAGCTAAATTGCAGCTTTCAGCAATGAGAGCTGTTCTGAGTCTCTGTTTCTCCCCATCTCTTTCTTTCTCTAGAATGAAGAGAATGGGTTAAACCACCTGGTAATAAAGTGATGCTTATTTGGTGGCACCTGGGAGCAGAGTTGGGTGCTGGCAACAGCCGTTGCTGTGTAAAATGTCTGAGGGTTCTTTGGGACCCCATTCTTCACATCTTACTCATCTTGGTGGCCCTCTAAAGCTTGGTTCAGCTTTACTGGTTTCTCTTCTTCCTCATCCTACTATTTGTTCTGTCCCATGAAGACCAACCTGTCTTGGACACAGGCTGCTCAGCTGGGGACCAGATGACACATCCATACAAACTGACTTCCTCCACGGTGTCCAAATGTCTGCCTTTCACACCTTTTTCTTTTCTACATCCGAGGAAGCCGACACACATTGAATCAGGGATCTTCCGAAGGAAGCACCTCAGCCGGCATTTCTTCCACATGGACCTCAAAGGACAGCCAGCTTTCTTAAGCCTTCACACTGCCTGCCTGGCGCTTGCTTTCCAAGACACCCCCAAGGCCACTTACATTAGTTTATGTCCTTCATGCCCCCTTTAGACTTTTTCTTCTGCATAACACAGAAAGCTCTTAAATCTATAAAACCACCACAAGGACAACTTGACCTCAACCTGGTAGTTAAATGCGTTCTGGAATTTTAGGCTCAAATAAATGTGTTTACAGGGCAATTCCCTTCCTTGTCATTTCCTACTGTAGACTAGCTCACGGAATCTCTGAGAAGGCCCAAAGTGAGGAAGGAAACCCATTTATCTTTGACCTTTATGTGATTTAAATGGCCTATGCAGCCATTTAAGCAATCGTTTGACGTAGATAGATTGAATATGCTACATGGCAAGCCTCATGGAAGGAACTCAGAAGACAATGTCTAAAAGGAAGATGTCCCTTTTGTCTCTACAAGGATGCTGTCTTATCCCCAAAGTGTCAGTCCAAATGAGTTTAGTGATCTTCAGAGCACAGTCTAAAAAAATCTTACTAAAGTCAAAAGAGTGGTGTCTTAGTTACTTTTTCGTTGCTGTGACTCAATACCCAACATCCACAAATTTGGGGGAGGTAAGGTTTATTTTAGCTCACAGTTTCAGAAGGTCACAGTCCATTCAGGGGCAGCCAGCAGCAATGGAAGTACATGGCAGAGGCAGAGGTGGAGGCAGCTCCTCACGACATCACACACAGGAAGCCGAGTCAAGGCAAGTCGAGACTGGTCCTCCAGGGAAGGCAGGAAGCAGCTTAGACCTTCCAGGTCTCATCCCGGTGATCAGCCCCTCCTGGGTCCAGGTGTGGAAGGTGTGGTAAGCCCCCACTACATGCCTATAATCCAATTTACACACCTATGATCCACCCCTCCAGACTAGGCCCCAATCTCCCAACAGCACATAGTTTCATAGGTCATCTATAGCATTCAAATACATGAGACTTTTGGGGACATTCCAGATCCAAACCACAATAAGCGGCTTATGGAGGCTTTTCATTATAGCAGCCCTGGCAATCTAACATGGGGGAGGAAATAGATTTGGGTACAGAAAAAATTCCAATTAAACACCAAACTGTTGCTAAAAGCATAGACCGTGGAAGACGAGAGATAGGAACGGGAATGGATTTGGGTAAGGAACCAGGAGTTGGGGTGAACATTAAAAGACTTTCCTTCATTCTTCCCCTACAAACCTTATGTGATAAATGTGTGCTCACCCTCATTGAGACCCCAGCTGGGAGAGACTTGGTCTGACCCACTCGCCAGACTGTGTGCGGATTATGGTTCATTTCTTGGGAGCTAATGGGTCGCTTTGATCCTCCACTGTAGAGTTTTTTTTGGGTTTTTTTTTTTGTTTCAGATAAAAAAGCAAATCTTTTCAACTACGACTATGTTTTTGGTTATTTTCAGCCCCCGTTTTTGGTTACTTTTGATTCAGAAAAATTAAAGCTATTGTACTTGGAAGAAATAATGAAAGGGATATGTGAAGATAATGCCATGTAGTTGTTTCAAATAAATTAGAAGAGAAAGACATAAAGAAAGAAAGAGAGAGAGAGAGAGAGAGAGAGAGAGAAAGAAAGAAAGAAAGAAAGGAAGGAAGGAAGGAAGGAAGGAAGGAAGGAAGGTAGAAAAGAAGGAAGGAGGAAAGAGAGAAGCAGCCATGTGGCCAGATGATGAGCAATGGCATGGGTGTTTGATTGAGACTAGAAAGAAGTCCTCTAACCAGTAGTGAAGAATGCCCATTGAAACAAAAACAAAAACAAAAACAAACCTCTCTTGGATGTCTGTATCATATAAACCTAATAAGACAGAGTGAAAAATATTGGATTTATTTTTACAAGTTAGCGGTGACCTCCTCAACCTTCTGAATGGATTCACGTTACACGGTTCCTCTTAAGGGCCTTAGGGTTATGACTAACTCATAAAAATAAATCCAATATTTCCCCCTTAGCCATGTCATAGCCAATGTAGGAATTCAGATGATGGGGCCAGGGAGGTGGGTTTTCATTTCGTTTGACCTCCCATTATGAGAGGCTCTGAGCCCTCAGCCCTGGTGGGGCCTCCTGCTCCCTGGTGCTCCCTGGAACCCGTGTATGAAGGAATTAAAACAAGGCACCTGTGTCCAAGGAAAGGCGTGGTGGGGATGCAGTGGCCAGAGGAAGGGGCCATGCTTGGGAGAGCAGGGAGGTGGGTGGGAATGGTGGCTTGTAGCTCTCAGGTGAGAAGGACATCTTCCCTTTGAAGAAAGATTTTTTTCTAGCAAGAGAGAACCTTTCTCTGTGGGGTCAGCTAGGTTAGGACTTCATTAGGAAAGACATGCTGCTTTGGTCACAGCTACTGTCCTTATTACTGCCAGGGACCTCAGAGTCATTGAACAAATGTCTCTTGATCGCCCACAGTATTACAGACACATGAGGCCATTGAATGTGCAGGTGAGCAAACCCAGGTGTAGTCCCTGCACCTGAGGGGCCTCTGGGATAATTCCAGATTCAGATGCTGGCCAAATAAGCCCAGTAGTCCCTTTTTAATTACCAGCCAAGATATACCCCATGGAAGGGACCTGGATAATGGCAAGATCCTGATCGGTTAGGGGTAGGGAGAAGGGACTGTCCCTGGGGATGTCTCAGAGAAGTGATGATTGAGCTGAGCAGTAGCTGGATCCTAACAAGAGGGAAAGTAGAGGAGGGAGCTTCAGAGGTAGGTGCCAGCATCACGAGGCAGGCCAGCTCCACAGGAGTGGCTCTGACAAAGAAGAGGCTGGTCAGGCAGAGCCCTTGGGATATCACCTGCATAAGGGAAGGAAGGTTGGTGAGGAAAGGCTCAACTTGGTGCAGGCACAGGCAAGTCCTCAGCAACTCCTGGGAACTGGGGGCTGGGTGGCCCTCGGATTAGTCCTGAGCAGGAATAAGGAGCTGGGCCTCTAGACCTTGTGCCACTCTGGGAAGGTGTGGGCTTTGCAGTTCTCTCCAACTCAGGCAATTCTTGAAGAGCGTAGACAGCTGAAGTCCATCAGCTATCAGGTTGGGGTGGTATATTACAGCACCCACGGCCAACTATAAAGTCCACTTGGGCAGGAAGGAGGAGCTGAAGAGGATGCAGCCTGGAGCACGAGAGGACCCTGGATGAGGTGGGCTGGGAACACGCAGTAGGCTGAGGCCCCAGCTGGATGGTACTTCAGAAGACGGGAGAAGACTCCACAGCACTTGGGCCCCTAGGCAACCGTACCACAGGCAAACTCTGAGCAGCTCCCACTGTGTGCTGAGGGTCAGGAGAAAGAAGCCAGAAAAAGACCCCAGCAGCCTATACTCTAATGAAAGTACACACGCATGCACTTGTACTCACCAGCAGAAAAGGCTAAACCAGCAGTGTGCACAAGGAAGCGTGTAGGAACCAGGTGAATCGTGGCCTACTCCTCACTACCTGTGATTCCTCCCGTCCCATTCCTCTTAAATCCATCCCAGTCCAGGCAAACTGCTATCACCGGACACCAGAAAACCTGCTGGTTGCTAAGTCTAATTGTTGGTCTTCGACTTCCACGAAGGGTCACTGACAGATCCCTGGACTCGCGGAACGATTCCCTCTTCCTGGCACAGCTGCCCCTGGGCTCCAGAGCCCCAGTCTTCCATCTTCCCACCTGTGGCAGCTCTTCCTCAGCATTCTTCACTGGCTCCTCCTCTCCCCCACCTCCTTGCGTTGGAGTCCATAGCATGAGCTCCTGGAGCCCCTTCCCGTCTGTCCTTACTCCCCACCCCTCCCCCCCCGGCCATCACATCCTGTCCTGTAGCTTTGAGTTCCATCTGTGTGCTCATGACTCATCCACTGTGTCTTGCAAACCTCACTCCCAAACTCCAGACTTGTATCAGGGGCCAATGCTGGGTCACCCTTTAGGTGCCCAACCAGCCTCGGCAGGTCCCACATTGACTCCTGATCCCCATGCTCTGCCAACTCCGAGCCATCCTCAGCCTCCCTGTCTTAGCGGGTGGCAATTCCATTCTCCTGGTTGTTCCAACCATAAACCTCCATGTAGTCCTCCGTTTATTCCTTCCTTTCATTTCCTACTTCCAATGCATTAGAAATATGCTGGCTCTTTACTCAAAGCAGCAAGTTTTGGCTTGACGTCCCTCTGGCTTGGCCTCTTCCCTGGACCTTGGCCATCTCTTGCCTTGAGAACTACAGAAGGCCACTTCTGCCTTTGCCCCGTTGCGATCTGTTCTCACGGTGTTAGTCTGGTCATTGTTACTTGGTGGCTCCTCATTACGCTCAAGAGGAAGTCTGGGCTTGTAAAGTGACCATAAGACCCAATGGGGCCTGCCCTGTACTCTCTCTGCCTTTCATCCTACTGTCCTCTAATCACACATTGTGCTTCTACCTCACTGGCCTCCTTATTCCGCATGTCTGCCTCTCGGCCTTTTCACTCTTCCCGGCACTCTTTTGCTTTGCCTTTTGGATGACACTCATGCTTCCTTCAAGATGTTTTGCTGATCTCGCTTTTCCCTAGGAGGCTTTCTGTTATGGTTAATCTTGATTTTCAACTTGAATAGCTTGAGACATCTAGGGGATTAGGAAAGCACACTTCTGTGTGTATCTGGGTGGGCCGTGGAGGCATGACCTTGGCAACTATATCCGGTACCTGGCCTCTTCCTCCCTGGCTCTTCCCCTCTCTACTTCCCAGACCCTGGGAGGTGGGCAGCTTTCCTTCACCACACCTTTCCACCATGATGCACCCATCTTGGAGTCACTAGACCATGAACTGAGCCCTCTGAAACTGTGATCCCAGGTGAACCTGTTCTCTGTAAGTTGTGGATTTCAGATATTTTGTCCAACAACAGACACTGTCCAATACACTTATATTTACCACTACACTCAGTACTACATCTTGCCCCTCTCCCCTGGCAGTCGTAAGCCCTTTGGGTCTACTTACTTTTCTTCTTCTTCAAGGATTTTAAAAATCACTTTCTGAAATACGTTACTATTCTTCATTGCTGTCCTCACTGCTGACTGCCAGTGTTCTGGTTACAGGTGGGCTCCCCTGGCATCTCCACTCACAGCCTAGAGCACTGCCCGGTATGTTCTAGGTGCTCAGTAAATGTCATTTGGGTCTAGGAGTGCAGCTCCATGGTACAGCACATGCTTTCTATGTGCATGATCCTGGGTTCTATCCTCAGTACCGTAAAACAAAATTCAAAAGTTGAGTAAATCATGTTTGTTGAATGAGAGCTGGAACCCAGCCTGACCTGTATATAATTCTCTCCTTGTGTAATCCCCTTCTCTAGGGCATGGGCCGGCTCCAGTGACATGCTTTTAAAAATATCATTATGAAAAAAATTCATATGACACAAAATTTACCTCATTATCTTTAAAGATTAATTCAGTGGCCTTAAGTTCATTTACAGTACTGTATAACTATTACTATGATATCCCTTTTCGGAAAAGCTTATCTTCCCAAACAGAAAGTATATCCTTCTTAAACACTAGCTCTTTGTTGTTCTCTCCCTTCAGCCCCTGGTAACTTCTACCTCTATGCGGATTTTCCTAGTCTAATAAGTAGACTCACTTTTTCTTTTGAGACAGAGTCTTGTTCTGTGGTCTAGGTTGATCCTAAACTCACTAGGTAGCCCAGGCTGTCCTTGAGCTCACAACAATTCTCCTGCCTCAGCCTCTAAACTCCTAATAAATAGAATACCATAAAAACAGTTTTGCTGTTTTTGCTTGTTGCTTCCAGGTTGTTGCTTCCAGTGTTCAAGTATTTAGTTGCTTCTCCCTTTGCCTGGCTCTGAGGGAAATCCACTTCCTTTTGGTGAGCAGCCCTAGGAAAAGGCCTATACAACCAGCCATAGCGACAGCAAATTGGGCTTGAGCATGGTCACCAACTTTCTCAGCAAGCTTGAGAGCTGATTCTCCCTGAGATGGGACCTCAGGCCTGACGGACGCATGCGTGCATCTTGGAGAGCAATGCTGAGCCGAAGGACCCAGCTGAGCCAGGCCAGGATGTCTGATCTGTAGAAACCGAGATACTACATCATTGTTGTTGTGAGTCTTTAAATCATGACATGCTTTACACTGCAGTGGGTAAAGACTATACCTTTGTTCTTTGAATTTACTTAGAGTAGGGGATTCCTTCTTACTTGATGCCATGTGGCCTCCAATGACCTGGGTGTCTTCTTATAGGAGGGCATCTCTGGACCTAACTTCACAGACTACTATTGTGGTCTTCTACTGTGGTACATGGTAGGCTCTGTCACCTGGAATCATGCCTATGTCTGCCTTGAACTCCTCCACTCCCCCAACCCCACTAATATCTGGATTCAAGGAGCACTAAAGTTTATTTATTCCCATATGGCCAAAGGTTTATTTCCTCTTGGACTAATCTGTCACCTTCAGAGAAGAGAAAACAGAGGTTTCATGTGCTCTATTCTGATGCAAGACCTGCAGCCCCTCCCTTCTCTTCTCTACGGGCAGTTGCAGTGTTGCTATTCAAAGAGGGTTTAAGCCCCATATGACACCTGAACCTTTACTCAAGCCCAAGGAGACAGCAGCTGTGCACCACAAAGATTGGGAACCTTGCTGGGATGTGGGGATCCATGGAGGCTTCCCTCGTGTTGATTTGTGGTCACCAACAGAGTTCCATGAGCCCACAGAGGCCCCACCTGCCTGCCCAGTGGGAACTTTTAAGGATTCTCCTCATCCTTGGGGCTCTGGGTCCAACCAGTACCTGCTCAGTGTGGCAGAGATGCTTCATGGGATCTTTACTTGGGGAAGATGTGCAGAAAGTCCC
Organism: Ctenodactylus gundi; assembly: GCA_004027205.1. Taxonomy (NCBI): domain Eukaryota; kingdom Metazoa; phylum Chordata; class Mammalia; order Rodentia; family Ctenodactylidae; genus Ctenodactylus; species Ctenodactylus gundi. The sequence goes on from PVKB01000078.1 coordinate 602,251, forward strand.
CAGCACTATCATGTAGTAATGTTTGCTTTTATTTGTCCTCAGACCACCTCTTTCAAGTGTTGGGGGGTGTGGTGAGATGCCTATGGTCCTGGGGAGTCGAGTTCCCTAGCATTCACCCCACCATGAGTTTTTAAATGGAGCATCCTTTGGTCTTGTTTGATGGCTAGTTCTTTACTTACTAATCACGCCTATTTAGGGCCTGCCCTTTAACGGAAGCTCCTTGACCATAGGGCTTCCCTGTGTCTTTGCCTGTTCTACTGACTTTTTCCTCAATAGTTACCTATCCTACTTCTGAAAGTAAACACTTTCTGGTTGCTGTCATTGTCATTTTGGTAGGTCTTCAAATAAAATTCTAGATTGTATGAACCACAAAACAAGCACTGACATTTTTCTTAGGGTACACAATAAAAATGGTATGCAGCGTCCATTTACATAGAAACACATAAGAGTTTCCCACAAAGTGAGAGGGCAGTGCTGTGGTCAGCATTACGGCTCTGTGTCTGAGGGGTCTGCTTGCAAACCCTAGCTGTGGGTATGTCTCCAGCTGTCTTAGCTATCTTTTCATTGCTGGGACAGAATAACCAACATTCACAACATAGGGAGGAACGCTTTATTTAACTCACAGTTTCAGAAGGTCTCAGTCCATTCATGGGTGGGTAGCTAGAAAATGGTGGAATCACATGGCAGGGCTGGAACGGGGTCTGGGACCAGAACGAGAGTTTCAGAGGCAGAGATCTTCATAGCATGGTAGAACAGAGACAAAACTTCTGGTCAAGCTGGTGGCCAAGTAATCAAGCTGCACAAATGTCTCCTCATGGACCCACTTAAAAAGTTGAAAATACAGTTTAAAAAAAAAAAACTGCCTGTTTCATATAGCTAGGACAGGGAGGAGTGCCCTAACAATTGAAAGGAGGCCACAGGAAGGCCAGCGACCTCAAAAACACATCGGAAACGGAGGTAAACAGCATCCCAGGAAGCAACCCCACGCTGACCGCAAGTGGCTGGAAGCTGCTGGCATCCTGAGACTGAGGAAAAGCCTACGCAGAGCCCAGAACCTCTGACCGACATAGGAGAAGAAGTGCCCCAACAATGGAAAGAAGGCCGTGAGAAGGTCAGAAATACTGAAGATACATCGGAAGTGGAGGAAAGCAGCAGTCAACCCAGGTTGTTGTATCCAGCAAAATTATACCTGAAAGTTGAAGGAGAAACAAAAATTTTTCATGACCAAGAATCCCTAAAGAAATCTGCAACCACTAGCCCAGCCAGCATTGCAAAAAAATACTTGAAGGAATCTTTAAGAGAGACAGAGAAACAAGCAGCACCAAAGAACATAAGAAAAGGAAACATCTAAAGAGAAAGTGTAACAAAAAATAGATTGGTGTTTGAATCATTTGATTGGTATTCTACTAAAACAGCACCAGCTTTCGCATAAAATCTGTGAATCTTACTCCCAAAATTATTATTTTTAATAGTATATTAGTTTGTAAAATATACTAATTATATTCAACCTTGGGAATTGGTATAAAAATCTTTTTAAAATGTATGCATGAATTTATGGAGGATAGGTAGATAAAATAATAAACCAAATCTGGCAAAATATTAATAATTAGTGAAATGTGAGTAAATAATTTATGACAGTTTAGACAGTTCCAAAATATCTAAGTATGCCATTGTATCTATTTCTTTATGTGTAAGACGTTTTTGTAATACAGACTTAAGTTCACTTAATGTGGCAATTCACTTATTCAGTCTTTGATGTAAGTTTATCCTAAGAAAACTGATTGACGATGACAACCTGAATGTCTTTTGAATGTACAAACATTTACCTTTCAGTACTCAGCTAAGGAATTTGAAATTTAACTTCTCTCTTTTTCTTTCTCACATTTTCTAGCCATATGAACTTCGTTGTTATAGTTCTTTCCTTATGTAAACTTGTGGGTGATGTCATGTTAAAAAATCTCAACAAAGATACAAAAAAAAGAGGGCTTTTGGAAAATCACCCCAATAAAGGGCTCTGCTGGACCCAGAGAAGAAGCATCCAGATATGGCCACTGTAGCCCATTCTAGGGGTGGGAAGCTGAGATCAAAAGTGGTGATATGAGTGGGGAAGTGAGTCAGATACAGAAGATTAAATATGTTAAATATTGCATTGTTTCTTTGATTGGGGAACCCAGAAGACAGGTGTTCTATAGAACCAAATGGGTGTGATAGTGGGAGTTAGGGGGATTAGAAGGATCTGGGAGGGTCAAAATGGGAAGGAATTGTAATGTTGATGTGATTTGTATGTGCACAAAATACTCAAGTTCATCATAGGCATTACGTATTGCATATATATATATTAATAAAAATGGGGGTGGGGAAAACAGAGACAAGTCTGGGAGGAAGGACAGAACTAGCGCACACCCTTTCAGGTCAAGCCCTGAGCACCCGCCCCTTCCAGCCAGGTCCCACCAGCCAACCGTACATAGTATCCATAGGTACCTGAGGCTTTTGGAGGACACTCATCCAAACCACCACACCAGCTATGTGATCTCAGCCAAGCGACGGACCATCCCTGAGCTCTGCTTGGCTGAGTTGGTGCGAACCAAAAGAAATAATGGAGGTGAATTGTGGAGAGCAGTGCTTGGGACAAAGGAAGCCCTCTGTAAATAGTAACATGCCCCCAAACCAACTCATGGTCAACTCACAGACACTTTCGTCTCCAGAACAAGCATCTCAGAGCTCAGGCCCCTCCTCTGCACCATTTGCCCCTTGCTGTCTGTACCCATTTCATCTGTTATTTCAAATTCATTGTCTGCTCCGCACATTTCAAACCATCTCTTCAGATCTCTTTCTAAGAGCTGCTGTACCCACAGGGGTTTTGGCAGCCTGAAATGTCCAATGTTGTGATTCCCATGGTAAACTGCACAGCAGCTCCTTCGAAGGTGAAATACAATTGCCATGCAACCCGGCAATCTCTCTCCTTGAGATGTACTAAAAAAAGTATCAGAAACGAAGCCAGATGTGGTGGTGTGCTCCTGCGGTCCCAGTTGTTGGGAAGGTGAGGCAAGTGCACCTCTTGAGCCCAGGAGTTTGAGACCAACCTGGGCCACATAGGAGACCCTGTTTCAAAAAAAAAAAAAAATTGAAAATCGGTACTCAAACAAAACCTGGGCACCCACCTTCTTAGAAGCTCTATTCATAAGAGGCAAAAAATGAAAGCAACTCTATCATCCATCCACCAATGAATGAATAGATAAACAAAGCTTGTTATTCCCACACAATGGAATGGGACTGTGCTGTAACAAGGAACAAAGGGCTGATGCTACTGTGCCACACATGAGCCTGGGAAACGCGGTGCCAAACGAAAGAAGCCGGACAAGACAGGGTTGCATATTGCATGATGATTTCACCTCCATGAACTATCCAGAGCAGGCAAATCCACAGAAACAGAAGCAGGCTGGGGGCTGCCGGGGGACCCGAGGGCGGCAAAGGGAAGTGACTGTTATAGGCTATCGCTTGGGGTGGCTAAAAATTCTGAAACCAGAGAGTGTGGTGGCTACGCAACATTGCACTCAGTGCCACTGAACCACACATTTAAAATAGTTAACATTGGAAAGTTCACTTTATGTATGTTTGGACATGATGAAAAATTGGGTTTCTTTGAAATTTGATTTTAACTAGATATTTGTATTTTATCAGGCAACTCTGTCCTTAGCAGATGAGGGTCCCTTTGATTATCTGAGCTCTGACACCTTCTGTTGTGGCCTCATTCCGTGGAGGTCCCTCAATTCAGGTGGGCTCTCTCCTTCTTCTGTCTACACCTCCTTTCACCTGAAGCCTGTAAGGTGGGGTGGCAACTGCCTGGGACTGTGCTCTGTGCTTTCTCTTTGGGATTTGCTGCTGTCAGCAATGACCTTGCTGCCCAGTCCCTTAGGGATTGCAAGAACTCTAACATCACTGGAAACCTCTAGTCTATCTTCTAGGCTCCCTAAGTGATTCGTCTTGGTGCAAGAGACTGGGGAGAGACTGAACCTCCCCAAGCCACAGTCTCTTGTCCACATCCTGGATCTCCTTCCATATGCTCAGGAATGGATTCCTGTACCCTGGGGTTCTCTGATGGGGGAATCAGCTCTAGCTGTACCGCTGCAGGTCTGAGCTGTTTCTCCTCCATCCTGATCTTTAATATAAGCAATATCCTTCCCCCTGGGGCTCCTACAACAGCAGTTTGGTTCAAGAGCACAAATTAAAGTGGTGCCACCAAGGGCATTAATGGTCTTAGCAGAGTCAATATGGAGAGCATCACACACTGTCTGTTTAATATGAGGAGTGACTGAGTTGAGGCACTGCTCTTCTAGCTAGGCTTGGTCTGAATACCAAAGCATCACACTGGGGAGGATGGAGGAGGGAAGGAGCCCTGAGCTGCCACTCAAGGGCTGCTGCCCAGCTCATCCGCAGCCCTGTGGGGCTGTGGGAGGAAAGGTAAAGGTCAGGAACTCTCAGCAAATATTTGGAAGGCTGTCCCCATGCCCAGTGCATTTGGACACAAGGTAATCCTCTCCTGGATGGAGCCCAGTAATCCCTGAGCAAATGCCTGGCCTAACTGGTAACTATGGCTGAGCCAGCTCGTCTCCCATGGGACAGTCAGAAAGGAGAAGGTGAGCCCAGCACCCAGGTGGAAGTCTGAAAGGCAGTAGAGAAGGCGTCCGCTCTAAGGAAGAGCACGCCTGCTGGGAAATGTTTTCATGTGCAACTTGTTGTGTGGGGGTGTACGATATTTTGATATCTGTGCAAACATTTATGGAGCAAACCATTGTATACCAGACTCTGAACTGGGAGAGACAACGGACATGGTGTCAGAAGCCCAGAGTCTGATGGGAAAGGCGAATTGTGATCTCCCTGAGGACAAGTAGTAACCCTGAGGTTGCTCACTGTAGCGGTCAACACAGGAAGCGCGTAAAGGAATGAATGATTTGTTAACTCCATGATATCTTTTATTCCATCCCATGGGACTTAAGGATCGTTTCCTGAATCCCTTAAAGGGAAGTCAGAGAGCTGAGCAGAGGCCAAGGAAGTCAGACAGCCAGGCCGTAAGGACAGCATGTGCCAGGCCATGAAGGCAAAGGGTTGTGGGATAGCTGGGAGCTGCCAGTGCTACCCGATGCTTAGTGTGAGTAGCCTACTGGGTGCTGGAGCTGAGGTTGGAGCCACTAGCAAGATTCTGATCTGGAGGGACTTTGCAGGCTCTACGAATTCCTTTGGAAATCTGAAAGATTTAACTAGCCAAACACAAGATCTTATTTGCGGTTTAGATCATCTATCTGAAGAACAATTGTTTATTAATGCATCATAAAAATGAGCTCCTACTGTATATTAGTACAGACTGTCACTGGCCAGTACAAACATAATGTGAGCCAAATATATTCTTGTAATTTTAGATCTTCCAGTGGCCACATTTTTTAAAAAGTAAAATATACTAATAATAATATAGTATATCTTAATAATATATTATATTTAATTCAATAATATATTTGATTTAATATTTGACTTAGCCCAATATATTTTAGTAATTTATGTCTTTATTTAATAATATATTTTATTTAATCTAATATATCTGAACTATCATGATGAATTTTGCTTTCTGTTTGTTAGAAGTCTTTCAAATCTCGCGTGTGTTTCACTCTTACAGCACATCTCAGTTGCGTTTGCCACATCTCAAGTGCTCAAAAGCTCCAGGAGGCAAATGGTGGGTGTGCAGCTAGACAGCCTGGCAAAGTGATTGGAGTCTCTGTCCTTATGGAGCTTAGAGCAGAGAAGACTCGCAATATCAAGACAACAAGCAAAATGACACATTGAAAAATCACAGTAGTTTAGAAGGGCAGAATAGAGGACCATGTCCCCCAAAGAACATTAGGGACCTGCTTCAATTCTGAGTTCTTAAGGGTAATTGGGCACCAGTGAATTGAAGAAAAGGCAGGCCTGACTATGTTAAAGGCTGGTGGCCATACTTGGTCCTTGGCACAGGAAGGGCCAGTTTGAGATGAGCCCCAAATGGCCAGCCACATTGGGCAATAAGTGGTGGACATTTACTCAAAGAGCAAAGGGATAAGTAGGTTGTGACCATGGCCAGGCTATAACACACTTGTCGCTGAGGGTGGGTGTTGTGCTAGAAGCTGGTGGTGTGAATGAGTGGTAGCAATGGAAATGGAGATGAAGTGACACAGTGGATGAGTAAAGGAGACAGAAGGTGTAGCCAGCAGGACTAGAAGTAGATTGGAGGGGTATGTGTTGGGATTAGGGTATGTGATTTGAAAGAACATGAGCAGTGATAGTTGGCCCAGGTTTCTGATACCTCTTTTGAGATGGAAAACTCAAAAAGTAGTAGTAGCTTTGGGGTGAGGGAGATGATGGGTTTGGGGATGTCATGAATTCTACTTTGAGTGTGTTGAGTTTCAAGTGCTTGTGAAATCTCCAAGTTCTGATTTTAAGTGCCAGTAAGTCAGTCTGGGTTTGGGAGAGAGATCTGGTCAGGACTGGATGAACAGGTCTGGGAGCTTGGCAGTACCTAAATGCATGGTTGGTAATTAAATACCTAGAAATAGATGAAATCATCTAGAGCAGTACCTCTCAACTGAGGACAATAGGCTCTCCAAAGGGACATTTGGCAATGTCTGGAGACATTTTTGGCTGTCACAACTTGGTGGGGAGGTACCAGTAGCATCTGGGAGATAGAGGCCAGAGATGGTGCTATACATACCATAGTGCACAAGACAAAGCATCAACAAAGATTTTTCCAACCCAAACTGTCACTAGTGCAGCGGTTAAGAAACCAGTTGCCATAGAGAGGCATGTCCGAGGGAGCCCTGACATATTCTGGCACTCAATATAAAATGAGTAGATAGGAAAGGAATGATTAATTAACAAGGTAGGAAGCAACATAGAGAAAGCAAAAAATTGAGAGTGAGCAAGGGACAGTGGCCCTGATTAGGAGACTATGAGTTTAGGGATCAAGAGTGATTACACTGTTGTATTTTTTTTTTTAGTTGAGATCTTTCCCATTTTCATTGTTGTCTGGTCATGACAAATGGGTACCCCAAATTTCAAGCCCCTAGACTACAGAATTCTAGGCTCTATACTTGCTAATTTTGTTTGCTTGGGTGAGCAACTCAGTCCTCCTGAGCCTCAGTTTTTTCCTCTGCAAAATGGTTTATGTCGTGATCGAGTGAGATAATAAATCTGGCACATAGTAATGGTATCAATTTTAAATCATTTATCATCTTCTGTCAGTGCTTGTCTATAAATTTTCTTAGATTTTCATTCTACCCCTCCCACTTCCTCCACCTTAGCTTTTCTCCCTCTCATTAAGGTCTTTTTGCATTAATGATCAACCGATTGGCAAGCCCAGGCTGTCAGCAACGTGGTTGGTACGTTATTTATCAGACTAGGAAATTAGAAAAGAGACACCAGACTAGAAACTCTTTGAGGGCCATGAGGTACTAGACATCTTCAAACTTTCTCACTGCTAACCAGCAGAGAAGAATAATCTTAAATCATCCTTCACCCAGCCTCCCAGTGTTGAGTATGAAGAGGCTTTGGCAATGTATTCAAAGGACACACTGTCTTTGAAGTCACCTGGTTCATCTTAAACCTTTAATAAACTGAAGGCCCAGTTTATAATATACCATTTTAAATTTTAATATAAAAATACAACTTTACATTCTCTTCTGAGTTCTACAACCTTTCTCCACTCCCTCATTAATTTTCCCAAGGCTCTATCTACCCCATAACTTACAGAGAAAAAAGGACCTCAGTTTCAGACTAAATCCACCACCCAAGTGTTCTTCTGGGGTACCAGGCACTCCTTGCAAAGTTCCTAATGATGCAGGCAATGATAAGTAGACGAATGCTAACCACCATGGAGAACATGGCACTAGAGTAAGAATTCTCTTGGGAAATGGACAGATTCCTGGCTTTGAAAAGAATTGGATATTATTGTTCTAGTTTTTTAGATTATTCTAAATAAAGTTTTGATAGTTAGCAGAAAATGTTCCCACCATATCTGGGGGATCTGTTGAAGATGGCAGGTGTTACTTATCCTTGGCAATGGTGGTCCTCACAGGTACTGGTGGGAGTGTTTGCTCACTGCAAAACCACACATGGTAGACACCCTCCAAGGTGGCAGACGGGGCCAACCCAAGTGGCTGCCAGAGCCTCCTGTGAACGATGCTAGCAGGAAGGAAATGTCAAAGACAATGTCCTCTTTTTTGGTTACTTGGGAGAGAAATTAATTCCAAATTAATCCGGGATGGATGGCGTTGACTCATCCCCAACATATCACGCAAACAGCAAGCAAGTTTGCTAAGCTTCTAACGAGGGATGAATATTCTCTTGAAGAAACACAGTTGCCTTATTTCTTGCTCCTTAGGAAAAAAAGTGGTTCTAAATTAAAATGCTAGTGTCTTTTCAGATCACAACAATGGATAATTGACATTGTTATTTGTCAGCTAGGAAATACTTGGGGAGAAGGTGATCAGAGCCCAGCCATTTTGCTTTGGGGCCACAATCTCATGGACCAACAGGGCTAATTGAATCGCCTCCAACTCTTCCGAAACAAATGAAAGAACTTTGTGCATCACCGGCAGAGCTCACAATCAACCCGGAGAGGCTACTTGCTCAAACAAGCTTGCCCGGGATCAGAACCCCAGCCCTGCCTGGAGGATGGCAGCCTGACAGTCTAATTTAGAAGCGTTGCTTAAAATCTTAATCAGCGCGTTGAAATTAACAGAGGCGAGTTTCGACACCATGTTTGTTGTTTATGGTTATCATTTTTAATAAACGTTAAAATGCCCGTACAGGTGTGGAAAAGGCACGTATTTGGGACACGGCTCTCTTAGGTCTATACGCGGTATCAGGAAAAGAAAAATGTCATTGTCGAGAATGAAGACGTAATGTATTCATCAGAGCTTGCAGGCTTTTACTTTGTGGTTCCCTGAAAGCTATCTGCACTCCTAAGCCCAAGTCCATCTTCCCTGCACAAGTGATATCTTGATTGACACATCTCCAAATAAGCTTCTGAATAGCTTTCCGTATTAGCCTCGGAATAATTCAGATGTCAAATTACAGCTTGCAGACTCTCTGACTCCTTGCGGGCCCCAGAATGAATTTTTTAAATATTTGGGAGAAAATATTAAATTTTGTTCAGGTTGGGTCAAAGTTCATATCATTTGGTAATAAAGAGCCACCGAAGGTGTTTGCTCAGGGTGGGCTGCGTTGATTTTATTTTGTGCAACAGCTGCCGGCCTGGCTGACCCTGGGCGAGCGGAGCCGGGAGCGCCGGCGGTCGGCATCTGTGCGGTTTACCGCGGGTCTCCTTTGGACAGAAAAAGGAACAAGAACAGAAGGGGGAAATGCAGCGGCTTTTTTCCCCTCTCTCTCTCCGTGCAGGACTTCTGGCTGATGTCATCTCTAAATATGCAGCTTTAATTGCTCTTCTCTGCAGCAACATGGGAAAAGGAAATCTTCGTTACTTGTTTTCATCACTGCCGCTGCTTCAGCCCGGATTCGGGTCTCGCAAGCTCTGCAGAAGCCTCTCTCCTCTCTGGCAGACGGGAAGGCAAAGCAGTGCTTGCTGGGCTGATAATGGCCACTTTGCACATTCATTGGATGCTCCTAATGGGTGGCTGAGAGAACTCTCATTATTACCAGCTGTTTGTGTGGCTGTAAATATTTACCCAAGAATGCTCCCGCTTTGTGGGAAGACTTGCTAATTACACCTGCTTCCCTCTGTAATTACATATTGTTATAAAATTCTATGATAATGACACAACTGTGTCTTCCTCACGCAAAGGGGGGAAATTTATACTAAGCGTGGAACCTGAATTTCCATAAGCAATTAGCCTACACATTCTCATCCCTGTGTTTTTCCTGTGATTTTATTGAAAGGAAAGATAATGAATTAAATCCAATTACAGCAGGAAGAGATCTAGCAACTTGATGTTTGTTCTGGAACTGCGGCTCTGCTTCATGAGCAAAGCGAGGAGGGGTACTACGTTGCGGCTTCATACAGCAGCAGCATTCTGATAAATTAGAATCACCAGTCTGATCGCAGGGATCCTGATGAGCAGCCCTTATTGGAGAGCGGGGTTCTCTTGACGAAATGCCTCTCGCCTCAAGCTGCATATTTCTTGCCTGATGAACGTGAAGTACCTCTCCTGGCTCGAAGCCTGACGCTTGGTGAAACATCTCTATAAAAAAACAAGTTTCTCTGGGTGCCATAATAAAACCAAGTCACCCACATTTCGCAGGGGGACTGAACAGGGTGGGAGGTCTAGCCGTGGAATTAGGAAAATAGGAGACCAACAGTGTTCTAATTTTGTTGTTGTACATCATGAGCATTCTTATTCTTTCGAAAATACTGGCTCTTTAGGAGATGCTGAGAGATGTAATCCCTATCTGGGCCGCTTCAAGGTTTATCGGGAGCTGTTTGAAAGATAGAGAGCCCAGGTGCTCGAAAAGCAAAGGGAGCTGTGGCAGGACAGCACGGACGCCCCAAACGGATGGCCCTCTCCGTATTCATCTTGGTCTCTCTCTCTCTCTCTCTCTCTCTCTCTCTCTCTCTCTCTCTCTCTTGCCTCCTCACACTTTTCTCTCTCCCACCACCTCCCCCTGTGGACATGCAGACATCTCCAAATGTCAAGTGCAGGAAAGTGACCCCCGGGGACGATTAGGCACTGATTTCTATGTCATTTTAGACACAAACACAATTGTTAGATTTCCGGCTCTCCAGGACAGGCTTAAACCTGACGATGGGTTTACTTATTTGTGTAGTGGCCATGGGCATTCCTACTAACACTCTGGCAAATATGAGGGTTGTAGTAAGGTGGCATTATACCAAGCGGGAAGGAGGAGCCAGGCCTGGGCTTGGCTATCAGTGACAGCCAGGTTGCCCGAGGTCCAGGGACAGATAAGTTGTCCTGCCCGGGCCTGCTGGGGAACTGTGCTCTTCGATTTCCTCAGTGGCCAGGCTGGAGCGCGGCTGCCTAATGGTCTGCTGTCGATACAGTAAAAATGCTAACCCGTCTTTACATCTAATCCATTCTGAGAGAGCTCTTTACATAAATGGCCTATCCCATTTCTTCATTTTCAGAAGAAGCAATCAAATAAGATTGAACCACATAGGCTGCTGTACAGTGCTTTAGTGAGTGAGTGAGTGAGTGTGTGTGTGTGTGTGTTTAAAAACAGCACAGTGATTAATTCTGAGACACAGCATTTTGTGTTTTCTTTGACTATTTTCTTCCTCTCCATTTTTTAAGGGCTCTGAAAATCAATACAATGCTCCACTACCATCCATCTTTATATAGTAATAAATTAAGTGGGAGGTATCGATATTTTTGACTGAGCTTTTAAAATTTACATACTAATGACAATTATACCCTGGTGACTGTGGATTCCTGCTGCTATTTACTGCTGGAGCTTGAGCTTCTATTTGCTTGGAGGTTCCTGGGGGTGTCAGATCCCAGGTTAGTGTGTCAAGCAGGTGGCCTGTAGAGAGGTGCTTTCCGATGTGCTAGGTGTTAACCCTTCGGATTCGGGTAGGAAGTTCTGGGGAAGGGCCAGGATAGCCGGTAGCAGAGGGCTTGTGTGTGTGACAGCCGGGGAATGGTGAGTCACCAGCTTGTACAAAACAGCTGAGTACTTAGATATGGTGCAGCCTGGTGGATTTTAGCTCTAAGTGGAAGCCCTCTTACTGAGCTTTCTTCTACAGAAATCTAGGAACCTTGGGAAATCCAGAATATGTGTGCCCTAAAATAGCTCTTAAGAAAAATAAGCCATAAGCCAGGTGTGGTGGCACACACTTGTAATCCCAGCATTAGGGAGACTGAGGCAGGAGAATTGTCGTGAGTTTGAGGCCATCCTGGGCTACACAGTGAGTTCAGGACCAGCCTTGACTACAGAGCAAGACTGTCTTAAAAATACAACAAAACAAACCAAAATACACAGAGTTTTAAAACCTTGGTATTGAGCAGCTTGGCTAACCTGAGCTTGCAAACTCTGATAAGCTCTGGGCTTGGACAGAGACAGGCACAGCTAGCTAACACCTGCTCCCCGCTCCTCGCCCCCTCCTGCCCTCCAGGTGGGCAAAGGGCATCTACCTGAAACTGGGCGTTGCTTACTCTGAGGCCAGTGAAGGCCTTGCAGTTAGGACATTAATGGAGCACGGCCAGGGCAGCGGTATCATTTGATTTTCTAAACCAAATCCCCGTAGGCAATCAGGTGCTGCCTCCAGGTAGAAGACCAGGAAAAACACCAACACATTAGCGAGAAGACCTCAACTACGTTCACGCGACGATTCCGAGGATGCAGACAGCCTCGCAGCGAACAACAGTTTATTCACAGAGATTAATTTGTCAGTAATATTGATTGTCGGGGGCCTGCTTCATTCTATTTAAGATTCCACAAGGCGTAGACAGCAGCTACTCGGGCGCGATTTCTCCCTCTAGAATTTCCAGGTTGTCGAGGAGGCAAACGGTGGAGCCACCAAATGGCAAGTCGGGTCAAACCAAAAATTGCCAGGCTGATCCCCAGGGCGAGGCACAGGAGTTTGGCTCCCATTTTGCCAAAGCAGCAATGCATTGTTTGTTTACATACGGGTATCTTCCCCCCCCCCCCCCCATTTTACCTAAGGTAGGTCACCTGCTGGTCTGGGTCACATATAAAGAAGCCAGCGGAGTTTTCCATGACCCAACCTTGAACTCGCCACTGCAGAGGATTACCTAGATGTGAAGGCTGCTGAAAGTCCAGCTGCTCAGGCTACCGCTGCTCGGGGCTCGCTCGGTTATACCCAGGGTCCAAGAAGTGCCTCCCGGAGAGTGTCTGCAAAGGAAGGACAGCGAATCGAAGAGGTGTGGACGAGAGCACGCTTTCATCAGCCGATCGGCTTTCAGGATGGTTGGGGAGCCGGAGCCGATTGGATTACACGTCGCCCTGAAACGCGCCTTGTTCGCCTCTCCCCACTTCCCCCTTCTCCTTTCTTTCCTTTGAGTGTTTTTGAAATGAAAGAGTTTTTTCTTCCAAATTGCGCTGGGAGGCAAATTCTTGAACGGTGTAACAGAAAATGTTAGACACTATTCCTTACCGGAGCTATTGACATTTTGGATAGTTGTGACACTTTGATTTTTCTCAAAACATATGGATCAGGCCTGGCTGCATTATTGGACAGGAAGTCCTGATGAAAGGCCTTTCTTTATCTGTCTTTGTATTTGCCCCCCTCTGTTTGCTCATGGCTTTCTCTCTGAATATAATCGTGGTTTTCTTAAGCTGTCCGGGGAGTCGTTATTGCCTTACTAAATATTTCATGGTGCACAGCACACGGTACCTGCCAACCGCCTCTTATTTGTTGTCAAAAATAAAGGGTTCGTCCTTCAGAGGTGGGGGGGGGGGGATAGCCGATTTATTCTACTGTTTTATCTTAAAGTTTCTCGCCTGCACCCAATGCGTGGGCTCCCCAGAAGCCTAGGAGGGGTCCCTTTTATTTGCCGGGGATGAGACTGGCCACTTATTTATTTATTCGCGGCTTATTCATTTGCTGTGTGCTCTTTTCTCTGATTCCCAGGACTTGTTTTCTTGCAGTTTCTCTTCCTATTTGTTCAGAAGGGAAAAGTTCAAAGCGGCTCTGTCAGCTGAGGAAGCGGCTCGCTGAATACTAACCCTCCAGCGCCCGCCTGCGCTGACCTTGAGAGAGGAACACTAAACGGTCCCATTGCAAACCGCATGTGTGTTTTGTTAGACCAGGTCGGCAGGGGTCAGGGCTCACCTGAGGCCAGCGGGGCAGCCCGACCTGCCTGAGCAGCGGGGTAATGCATTTTTAAAAGGGACATTCTCGCCTTGGAGTGGGCCTAATATGGTCTCTGTTTAAAAACCTGTCAGAATCCCAAGCACACACTCCATAAAATATAAATAAGTACTTACTGTTTGCAGATGTTGCTTGTTTTTCATAATGTTTGTATTTGAAGTCTCGAATCCTCACTTCCTGTCAGGCTCCCCCACGCCCCTCTCCTCCAGTTTCTGTAGGAACAAGGGGGAACTTCAGATGGCAATTTCTCAATGAAGACACATTCTGTCACATCTGTCAGCGTCCCTGGCGCAATTAGCATTCTCTTCATTTCTCTCTCTCTCTCTCTCTCTCTCTCTCTCTCTCTCTCTCTCTCTCTCTCTCTCTCTCTCTCACACACATTTATTTCCTGCCACAGCTTTACCTGTGCTTCAAGAGCCACTGTTGCTGCTCACAGCATTTGAAAGAGGCTTTTTTCAGGGCTCTGAAAAGAGACGCTATAACTCAGTAGGCCCGTGGTCTGCATGCTTAGATTAATTGGAAGGAATCAGGGAAGGAATCATGGGGCCTCTGTCGTCCTTCCTGGGGAGATTCATAGGCCGGGCCTCATAAGTCCTTGCCACCTCCACCCCGAGAGGGCCCTGATAAATTAATTCATGCTGCAGGTGTCTGATTGATTTCTACACGCTCCTGGCTGCATCTGGGCCTCACAGTTCCCATGCAGGCATGTTCTTCTTATCTCCCCCACACCCCAAAACCCAACCCTGCCCGGAGGGGCCCGATCCCCGTTCAGTCTAAGAGCTCAGGCTCCCTGTGTCCCTTCTGCTCCCTCCCCGGCCCTGCAGGCAGGAGGGTGACGGTGGGACCGGAGTGCGGAGAGTGGAGGTCACTCACTCCGGAGCTCCCGGTGAGCGGGAACGACATCTGAGGAGGACCGTGGAGGCTGGTGTGCGTTCTGCATCCCGACTCGCTGGGACATTTTAATCACAGCGCTCCGGAGCTCCTAGCACATGTCCTTAGAAAGCGACTCGCCAGCTCTCCCGGGAAGCCCGCGTCCCTGCTGAAATCGCAGTTTATGCTCATACTTTTATGTGCTTATTTTTATCAGTTAAAAGGGCGAGTACAGCCGTTTCCAGGCCTTCTCCTTCCTGTGCCCAGAAAGCGGTGGTGACGACGTGCCCCATGCGGGGTGCCCGCTCTACTTGCGCCCCCTTCCTTTCTGAGTTCCTGGTCTGGAAGCCAAGTCAAGATCTTCCACCTGGGGACTGCTGGGACTCAAAGGCTTCTCTTCATCCACTTTAGCAGAAGAGTGGTGGCAAATGATGTCTACTTGCAATTTGCTTTAATATCTATTATTTTGAGAGAGAGAGAGAGAGAGAGAGAGAGAGAGAGAGAGAGAGAGAGAAAAGGAAATCAGCGACACCCACACCGACACCCCACTCACGCGCCCCAACCTCGGCTGGTGTGGCCGTGGTTCCGGGAGCACTGATCTAAATAAGCCCGGGCCTGGGCAGTGGGTGCTCTGAGCCAGGTCAGTGGAGAGAGACTGCTTCATCTTTAACGCCCAAGAACCACACATCAAGATGAAAATCCTGCAGCCCCAAAGCCTTACAGATTGATAGAATTTGAAAAGGGGCAGCTGGAGAGGCTGGGGAGAAAGCTGGCATGATGACTTTTATAATAGCAGAACGTTTAAGGTTATAGAACTAAAGGGAAGGGGATGAAATCAGGCCGGTGGATCTCTGCCTGCAGGCTCTCTCCGCTCACTGGAAGCTCCAGCAATTATTTCTGCTCGGCTTTCCCCTCCTTTTCTTTCTTTCTTTTTTCTTTTCTTTCTTTCTTTCTTTTTTTCCCCAGCAGTCTGTTTGAAATGAAGCAGAACCGGGCATGGCAGGCTTATCAGCGTCGTTAGCTGACAGGGCGCCCAGCACACCTGCTTTTGCTTGCTGCTGTGTCAGGCACTAATGCCATAGAGAATGTTGCTGGGGTCCTTATAATGTGTAAAGATTCATATATTTCACCTTTTGAACCTGCCTGACCCCCTGGGCTTGTGCTGCAGAGGGGGCCAGGGCTGGAGAAGGCTTTTTTCTTGGCACTTAGAAGAAGCTGGTAATTAGGGGTCTGGCCCTGGGGCTGTTGCTATGATAGAGGCTTAAAAGAGAGGTGGAGGCTCAGCCAGGGAGGCGCTGGGAGCTGGGGCTGGGGGATGGTGCAGATGGCGGTGGCCTCCCGGGGCTCCCTGGCTCCACAGTGTCCCATGGGCAGTCAGAACCGTTCACAGGTCCGAGTTCCCCGACTTACTAAGGTTTTCTCTCCCAATACCACACCATGACATGGACGACAACACACCCACCTCTCACTTACACCAGGATGTCTGAAAAGGTTTTTAAAAATCATTTTGTCTTTGAAGTGATTTGGCTGCAAATACCGCAGTTCACACACAGAGGCTGAGATTTCTTGGCATCCGGCTCATGAATTTAGGAACTCCTGCGAGGCGAGCAACACTTGCCTTTCAAATTGTTTTCCAATATGATAGGTTTTGGCGAGTATTAAATGTAGCCAGTCATGAAGGTGATATCATATTAAGATTTGAAGACATTTCAGCATTTAATTAAGCACTATTAATTTCAGTTTTATGACTTTCCTTTCAAAGTTTAGAGCCAATAAGTACACACATTTAGGTCTCAAACATTTTTAATAGACCCCTGAGAAAGATAGATCTGTAGCCTGATACCTGACGCCTTAGGTATCTCACGATCTCCCTGTTTCTTTTCCTTGACTTATTTTACTGTGAATTTAACTCATCCTTTTTCCCCGTTAGAAGTCTAAGTTTGAGGCCTTAGTTTCCTGGGAGTAAAAAATAAATAAATCTATTTGGTGGATGTTTACTCTTTTGGGATTTAGACTCTGCATCTTCTGTTTCACATCTCATGATGAGTGTTAGAGGAAGTGGGGTACACCCTCAACCTCTGCCTGCAAAGATGGGGCCCCTTTTTTCTTTATTTTTCCTCCTCTTAAAGAGGTTGGTCACTTTTGACTGCTGTTGTTCATGCCTCATTTGTGTTTTCCTTTGTCTGTGAAAAGGATTCAGCGTTCCTGTGGACACCAACCTTTCCTACTGACTCAGCCCGCTTGTCTGGCTTTGGGATTTCTATAACATCTTGGAAAAAGGAGACTTATTTTTTATGTAAAGATTATGAACTTTCAGGAGACCCACCATGAGAGAGAATGCTGCCTGAAAATAAAGTCAATGCAGAGAGAAACAAAAGTAAGTTATTGAAAAAAAGGGAAGCTGAGTTTTACTCTCATGAGAACGCCTGGATCTAGCCATACCTTAAGCCACACTACCTATAAAATATTCGATGATATAAACTGGTAAATTCCCACTTTACTTAAGCCAGCTTCACTTGGGTTTCTATCAGCTACAGCGAAAAGAATCCTGACAGATACACTCTGCTATTCCTAAGTGGCGAGTCTTACTAAAGAGGTTTCGTTTAATCTACTCTAGTAGAGAACGATTTAAATTCAAAAGTGAGGCTGGTGAGTGAGGGAATGATGGGAAGGAGAATAATGCCATCGATAAGGAGCGTAATGTTAAGGACAGTCACCCATGCAGGCCTCCAGGCTCCAGAGGTTCACCAACCCCATTTTACAGACAGACAGGGAAGGCTCACAGCTAACTTAGCAAATGTGAACACGGCCTGTTTGGTTTCAGATCGATCTCACTGACACCTAGGCAAAAGTGTTGGAGCTCATGTTTTAATCTTTAAGGCACAAATGCCTAGAAGCTCAGAGCTAATAGTAGTTCCTGAGATCCTGTATCAGACATGGCAGAGAGATTTTATGCATGTTATTTGCTTTGTTTCCTCTGCAACCTGCTTGGAGTTCCAACCATTAAAAATTCCATTCCTTTGAGTTCTGAAATAGTTTACTCTAGCTGGAGTCTCTTACTAAAATGCAAACTCCAGTTAATAGTTAAGTGACCAGACTGCTTGGAATGAGTGTTTGAGAGAAGACCAGGGAGGATGGAGGATGGGGGTAGGTTTCAAAGAAAAACGTGTGTATGTCACAACTACACGATTTGGGCCCTTGAAACAGAAGCAGGTCTGTGTAAAATGGAAAGGGTCTGGAGTGAGCAAGTCTGGGGTTATTTTCATGGCTCAGTGTCTCTGGGTAACTAGGTTCTCCTCCTCCTACCTTTCCTTTCCCCAGCTTACCACCTGGGCTTCTGCTGCCAGTCCACCATTACTACCATGACAGTCCTTCACAGGCCATCTGAGCAGGCATTTCACCTGGTGTTCTTGCCTTCTGGATGCTGCTCCTGACAAACTCCCAACAGAGCCCAAGTCTCCTAGCTTGTAGTGGGGTCAGTGTCGGTGTGGCCAACTGGCCTGTTTCCCAGAATGAGGCAAGTCCTTCAAAGAAGGTCACAGTAAGAGGAACCACCCGCTTGCTGCCTCAATTACTGTGGCCTCCGGTTTCTTAAACTCATTCCAGCTCATCCTCAGAGCAGCCACATCGTGTCCCATCTGTCTTTCGTCTCTAGTTTTCTCTGTCTCGGTCGGTGGTCCGCCATGTTTCTTGTTTGCTGCTCTCAGGTATTTTCTGTTTCTTCCACCGAAGGCCCACACTAAATCCTCTCACTTGTCCACCTTGCATGTAGGTGTTCTGTCTACCCGCCTCTCTAACACCAGCTGCTCCTTGTTCCCCAGGCTCAGTTATAGGGCAGGTTGGACTTAGACTCTCAGTATTTCACAAATCCTGGCCAGCCGGCTCTTCTTGTTTGGATCACTCTTTCTTTTGGGGGTGGGGGGAATCTTCTTCCTAGAATTCAGGCCTCAGATCCTGGGCTGGGCTAGCTAGCCAGCCTTCTGAGCAGAGGATAGTCCTCCTCTCCCAGCCTCACCCGCTGTCCCAGCACTGCAGGCTTGTGGCTTAGTTTTTACTTTCTGTAGGACAAAATCCTACCTGGGAGATCTGAGAGCCCAGGTAGACCTCTCTGCTGGAATCATGTTGGCTTTTCTAACCAAGGGTGTTACTACGATGAATATTAGAGCCTCTGAAAACTTCAAAGAGTCTGTGCCAGAAAATGATCTGTCCTTCAGACATAACCTGAACACCTTTGCCATTCCCAGGTTAATGATTTCAGGAGCTTTGCACCTTTTGTGAGCACCTGACTTTCCTATGGTTCTGCGTTCTTACTCTTGGAAGCAATGCATTCCTAGATTTGGGATATGATTTATTTTATATATACTTTTTAAAGAATGCCAAGTAGAATATGCATCAGTTGACTTATTTCAGGTCCCTTTTCTTGTGCAATTTCAGCCTTGCAGACTGCTTAGG
Organism: Ctenodactylus gundi; assembly: GCA_004027205.1. Taxonomy (NCBI): domain Eukaryota; kingdom Metazoa; phylum Chordata; class Mammalia; order Rodentia; family Ctenodactylidae; genus Ctenodactylus; species Ctenodactylus gundi. Next base: position 621,404 of record PVKB01000078.1, read on the forward strand.
CCAAAGTTCATAGACTTGAATTCTGAGGATTCCCTGGGAGCGAAACATCTTAGCCTGCAGTCCTGGGAAGCGAGGATGGCTTTATAGAGTCTGGGCATGTATCTGGCTGCATTGAGAATTAATATGTGTCAAACCTTGTTATTGTGAAATAGCTGTGGCAGGGTAATGACCATCATTCATTTTATTTTATTACTTTTAAAATTTGATTTCATTTTGGCTTTGGCAAAGGTGAAAAGGACTGACTCGTATTTCCTGTTTATGTTTCATACTGAAAAACCCCTCAGGGGGGAATGATGTTAGTTAGAATTATGTAAATTAAAGAGGAGATTTGCCAACACACCTTGATAAACTCAGAGATAAAAAATAGAGAGCTTTAACCATTTGGTCATGGTGAGCTTGGCTCTTGCCCTCATGATTAGTGAAAGAAATCTAGAGAAGCTGTGGGGTAGGGTATACCTTGTACTGAGTGGCTTATACTATTTTTGAGTGAAATGATGCCCCAGGTTTGGTGTTCCAAAGCAGAAAAGTTAAGTCTGGCTCAACAGATGATTTAGACTACAAGGTCAACTGAATGATGAAATTTCAGCTGAACCTAAAAACTGTCCTCAGCTCTGTTAATGTACCAGTAATTATGAGCTTAGGCACTCAGTGACAATGTGTGCAGGAACACCCCCAACCCCTCGGGACAAGAGCCTACTCTAAGCTGGAAGAGATCTGAGAGCAGACGGATGGGACTGAGACAGGCGGCAAACAGAAAACAATGTAATTCAAATCTCATCTCTGACACTAATCAGGTATGTGACTAATTTTAAAATATATTGTTTTATCTGTATTAAAAAAAACTATAGTTCTATATAGAAACTGAAAGGAGGAAAACCTCTTAATGTCATTCAGAAAAAAAAAAAAACCTATTCTTAATTTCTTCATGGCTTTCTTTCTAAATTCTCACACACATATGATCACACATTTCTATCTATGTTATAAGATTGGACATGACTTCTCTAAACTCCTCCTCTATATTCCAAACAATGTCAACATTATTTTCAGTGACGGCATAGTATTCCATCTTGTAGATTAACTTGAACTTATCAGATCCTTTATTGTTGGACATGGAGATTGTTCCAACAATTTATAATTACAGAACAGTTGTGATAAATACTTACATATAATTTTAACCCATATTTTAAGATTATAGTGTTCCCTTATGGAAGTCATATTTTTGATAGATGGGCATCCTATTTGGGTGTTTGTTGAGATTTCTTGATGCATAAATCCGTATTTTCTCTTAAATTTGGAAAGCGTTTGGCCATTCTTTCCTCCAATTATTTCCCTACTTCTTTCTCTCTTCACTCTGTCTAGGACTCTCATAATACATACAATGATTTGCATGAAGTCATCCTATTGCTGCGTTGGGCTCTGTTCAATATTTCACTCTTTATTGTACAAACTTGGTAATTTTAAATGACTTCTCTTCCAGTTGTTAATTCTTCCTTCTGGCTGCTTGAATTGATTGTTGAGCCCCTTCACTGAAATTTTCAATTTAGGTTCTACATTTTTCAGCTCCCTATTTTGCTTGTTTTTTTATATCCCTTTGTTGATATTCAAATTTTATTCATATATTGCTTTCCTAACTTTTACTTTGTAGGTTTTTAGTTCTTTGAACATATTTAAAACAGTTGTTTTAAAATCTTAGGTTAGTAAATCTGATGTCAATGTTTCTTCAGAGACAGAGTCTGAAGGTTAATTTTGTTCCTTTGAATGGGCCATGTTTTCCTGTTTCTTTGTGTGTAATGATATTTAATTGGACAGTGGGCATTTGAAAAATCAGATCTTCACTAATTCTGGATAGATGTCTTACCTAGACTTATCCAGAAGTGTGTATAACTTTTCTAACCTCCTCCCATATATATAGCTGCTTTGAAATGTTTCAACTTTCCTAAGAGTCTAGTTTGTGTTTATTCTTGGGGTATTAGTTGTTCTATTTTTCTCAATCAATAATCTTTGTATAAGCTATCAACAGGTCTGTGGTCTGGTTGCTGTGTCAGTAAGCTATAGCCACTACTTCCTGAAGCTTTCTCTAGATTGAGATCTAAGCTGTTTTAGCTCCAAGTCAGAAGCTGCAGAAACTAATCTCTAGGTAAGTGCCCAGGCAGGTTTGACCATTGCCAATTAAGTCTCTGTGGTTCAATAGAGAGACCTGAGGATCAGGATGTCACTTTCCTCCAACCAGTGCTATACTGGGTAAGGGATAAGGTAAGAATGAGTACAAATGTCATAAAATGTCTTCCCATTTGAATGTCAATTATGTTTGACTGGCTGTTTACTTGGTTGTTGTAGATTCTAAACGAATTTTCAGAGCTTATATAAATTTATTCTGTCTGGTCTCTAATTGCTTGCTTAATATTTCTATTGAACAGTTCTGGAGATTACTTTTCTGCCATCTTGCCAATGTCACTCTTAGACATGTATATTTTTGAGAGTGTGTGTGTGTGTGTGTGTGTGTGTGGGGGCGGGTAATGAATTCAGGGCCTCTGCACTGAGCTACATCTCCAGGCATGCCACACCTTTTTAAAATTTTGATATGGCACTTTGATAACCTTGATAAGCTACTAAGTTTTTCAGAATAGGGATATACCACCATGCCTGGTTATGTGCGTGTATATTTTTATTTTAAGGTTATTGACGAAATGTTTTGAGGACTATAAACATTTGAACAAGCATTTATAAAAGTTTGTATCATTAATTTCTGAAGAGTTCTGAAGCTGCTCTGGGAAAGAGGATAGGACAGACTTTCTGGTCCACCAAGCCTGAGATTCACAGTCGAATATATTCCCTTCTGTGATATTACCTGTGGACAGAGGCATATTGCAAATTCTGGAAAGTTCTACAATAAAGAAATTCATTCAATTCTTTTAAAGCCAGTGTTTCTGTTTCTGTCTTGATTAATCACAGAGCATTTTTTCCTTCATGGATTAATATCTAGAACTCATGTGCTTGCACTAAGTATTGCTTTGAGCTTTTTGAGAGTCTGCCAGGTTCCAAGAAGCCAAAATGAAACCATTTCATGATATTTTCCTGAATGGTGCCAGGGTCTTATCAAAGTTACAGTGAAACTCAGATCTAATCCTCTGTGTGTATGTCGTGGCCCCATATTGTATATTTCACCTGCTTCTAGGAGCCCCAAGAAAACAAAAGATTTCAGATCAGCAAAACTTAGATACTACCACCCTAGTGCACTGAAAACTTTCTCAAATATCAACAAGTTTTTTTTTTTTTTAAGATCAGATCTTTTCAGTCTTGTTGGAAAACACCACAATGTTTTTTCATTAGCTTTTGTGTTTTGACTCCAGAAAAAGTCTTCGCAGGCAAATGTTTTCATTTTATTGAGGCATTAGATTACTTCATGGTCTGCACAGTCAGGTTACATAGGTCATTTTAAGTCCCTCGCAAAGGCCCACAATCTCCAACATCTGCTACTGATGTCTGTTGATCTTTTCTACTTTAGGTTGTCATGGGACTTGATAAACTGTATGAACTTTGCTTTCTGACTTTGATAAGAGCCAATCATTTTTTCCCTAATTGTTTGATCTTTTATTTGTCTCCTTAAATAAGGGGCCAGAATTCTCAAAGACAGATTACTGAGTCAGGAAGGAAGGAGTCCTTCTGCATATTCAAAGTATGGGTTTAGTTTTAGCATCAGGCCTTGCACAGCCACTGGAAGTTCACTGAGTGAGAGAAGGTGAGGGAAACTCAATGAAGTCCTCAGCCTGCACCACTGACTGAGTGGTTCTTGGACAGCTTTCTGGTTTGCTATTCCTAACATAACCTGAGAAGCTCCTACCTTCTCTTACAGTCTGTAGTGCTAAGGTAGTAATCATGAGATACCAACTTCTTTAGATGAAGAAACGCCTGTTATTGGATCAGTAAAGCATGCTCTTAGGTGTGTTTAGGAGGGGCCTGGGAGATGGGGCCTTGGGCACTATATATGGCCTCTCACACATCCTTCTCTAGCACTGTCCCCTGCTTTGCTTCTCAGCCCCGTGACTGAGCAGCTTAGCTCCGCTTCACTCTTCCGCCATTTTGCTTCCACCTGGGAGCCAGCTGGCTATGCACTGAATTCTCCTTGATTGTAAGCTAAATTAAACCTCTCCTTTTCTTATTTTTTTTTTTCAAGGTGTAGAGTGACAGGTCTCTATTTAGAAAAAAAGTATTAAGGGATAAAAACTCCCACCATCTGGGAGGGGGTTCCAAGTGGGTTGCCTTCTCCTTTTTTAACTAGAATTGAACCTAGTGCCTTTGGACTGAGCTACATCCTCAGTCCTTGCCTTTGTTACTTTTTCATCACTGTGACTCAATACCTGACACCCACAACTTTAGGGAGGAAAGGTTTATTTTAGCTTACAGTTTAAGGAAGTCCCATTCCCTTCATGGGTGGGTAGCTGGAAAATGGTGAAATCTCATGGTGGGGCCAGCTAGAGCTAGAGCCGGAACTGGTGGAGATCCTGATAGCATGGAGAAACTGAGAAAACCTGGGAGGAAAGGCAGAACCAGCACACACCCCTCCAGGTCAGCTCCCAAGCACCCGCCTCTTCCAGCCAGGCCCCACCTCTCAACACTACACAGTATCATAGGTACATGAGGCTTTTGGGGGATACTCCAGATCCAAACTGGCTGCCTTTCCATTTGTAGAATTAATGGAAAGTTTCTTCTGAGATGGTTTGTCTAAACGAAAGAGGAGCCACTTGGATAAAAAGTGTTAAGTAAATAATAATATGTTAAATGAGATATGTCCTAACACCATATCAGCCAAGAAAGTGCTTTTTTGGAGAGGGTGTTCTAATAGGCCAATGACACCTACAATCAACATGTTGATTCTCACCCATTCATCTCCATCAGGGGGTTAGTTAGTGCCAATGACAGTGCTGGGTGATTTTTAGCTCTGCTCTTGCCATCAGTTGTTGACTTAGTATCACCACAATCTCCTCCCTCCATGGATTCCTGATATTTTCACCCTGCATGTGGGTGGAACCAAACAGTAGGCATTATCCAGGACAAGATCAAAAGAGAAAGAAGAGGTCCTAATTTGGATGAGCTCCAGTCTTCTCTAGGACCTTAGGGCTTTGGTCTGTAGTTTCCTCAGCTTCCAACACAAACTTGCACTGGTAAACCTACATCGAGCCCTCAGACCTTCCACCATAGACTGGCACTGCTTCTTTGACTCCTTTTGTTTATGGCTTCCATCTTCTTGGCTGAGTAGCTACTGGATTCTCAGTCTCCGTAGTGGATTCATTCTGCCTCTGATGCTCATAAACCTCATCTCATACACATCTTTGCATAATTTTACTGATATCTTTTCCATTGATCCTGTTCCTCTAGAGAATCCTGACTAATACAGATTTCGGGACCAGAGAAGTACGATTGTTATTGTGATACTGTACCTGATTATGTGCTTTAGAAGCTTTTGAAACTGGTTTGTAGGAGGAGTTTACGAAGATTTGGAGATGCTGGATAGAGAAGGCTTAGAATGCTATAATCATAGTAAGCAGAGCCTGATAGGTTATTCTGGTCAGAGCTCAGAAGAATGGACTGCTGGTAGGATTCAGACAGCAAAGGTCAGATCCAGGAGGTCTCAGTTAGGAACAAGGCCTCCTTTGGCAGTTGTATTAGAAGCCACGCACATTAAACACTGGCAGAAAAGTTGTCTACATTTCACCTATGCTCTAAGACTTTGTGTAAATGCTAAATTTAAAGGTGGAAGACTAAATGAAATGGCAAAGGAAGTTTTAAGGCAGCCAGATATTAAGGTTATGGCATTGGTATTGCAGATTGCTTTTAGCCAAATCTATGGTAAGAATTATGAGCAAAAAGCAGACATGAAAAGCCTGCAATTCTCCAAAATAAAACACCTACAAAACTGGGGAAAAGGAGAACATGGTTGCCGAAAAAGATTAGCATTAAAAGGAAACCAAGGGCTGGAGGAATAACACAGCACTTAGAGCATTTGTCTAGCAAGCGTTAAGGTCCTCAGTTTGATTCCCAGCACCATGTAGGCTGGACATGGTAGCACATGCCCGTAATTCCAACACTTGGGAGGCTGAGGCAGAAGGATTGCTGTGAATTCAAGGCCAACCTGGGCTACCCAGTAAATTCAGGACCAGCCTGGACTACAGGGCAAGATCCTGTTCCAAAAAAAAAAAAAAAAAAGACACGTGCTTTGATTCAAGGGGTCCTGGCTACTGCTTGGACTGGTGGCAGAATTTGGCATCAGATAGTGCTGGTCTTACAGGTTTGTGGAATGCAAGAGTTATGGCTCTCTTGTGAAGGCTTTTGCCACAATTTTAGAGGAAATCCTGGGGGCCAGCTACTGTGCCCCTGAGAGGACAGTATGTGAAGCTGTGAGAGTAAATCCTAAAGTGCAACGAGATGCTAGGAACGTGGATCATCTTGCCGAGGAAACCACAGGTAGTGAGTGGAGCCAACTAAGAGACAGGCCACGTGACTGCAACTAGCAGGATCATAGGGGTGGCACCACCCAAGCCCTTTGACACTCATATCCGGCTACTATCTGCCTTGGATGCTGGACATGAAGGTACAAGATATAATGTTTGCTCTTCTGGGTTTCGGTCTTGTTTTGGTCTGATTTCTTTCTATTCTCCTGTTCCTGGCTTTTGGAAAGGGAAATGGTTAACTTATGCTAAAGTATGTTGTAAGTACTTGTCTTTATTATTATTATTTTTTAAACAGGGCCTCACAGTTGAGAATTTGCCTTGAGTCACATAGGAGACTTTGGGCCTGGACATTTCTTTTTGTTTGTTTGTTTTGTTTTGTTTTGTTTTGTTTTGTTTTTGAAACAGGGTCTCACTCTGTAGCCCAGGCTGGTCCTGAACTCATTATGGAGTCCAGGCTGGCCTTGGACTCTTGGCAATCCTCCTGCCTCAGCCTTCCAAGTGCTGGGATCACCGGCATGTGCCATCACACCCAGTTTGTGTGGTGCTGGGGAATGAAACTCAGGTACTTATTGCTTGACTTAGCACTGGCTAGGCAAGCGCTGTAGCCACTGAGTTATTCTTCCAGCTTCCTAGACATTTCAACAATGCTGGAACTGTTAAGATTTTGGCAACTCTTAGACACTTACTAAAAGCATTTTGCATAATGAGATAGACCTGAGCCACTAAGGGGCCAGGGTCAGAATATTAAGGTCTAGACTTCCAAAAGTTTCATGTGTTTGAAAGGTGTTGGACGTGGGGACATTATATTCATCAGTGAAGTCATCCATTGATGAGCTCGGTAGCTGAACCTTCTATAAGGAGGCGGGGCCTGGCTGCAGGTGAGGTGTGAGAGCACACTGTGGAAGGGCCTATTCTTTTCCCTCATTCCTCCCTTCTGTCTCTACTTCCTGGCTGAAATGCAGCAAGCAGTCTTCCTCTGTCTGACCTTCCATCATGCCATTCCTGCCACGGACTGAAGCTGTGAGTCACAGTATATTTCTTCTCCTTTAAGTTGTGGGTGCTGGGTATCTTGTCCCAGTGGTGGGTGGGAAAGTAACATGGAGTACCTACATTGCTCCATGCTGTCCTTTAAAAGGAAGACTCAGCCCCGTGCAGCATTTTCTCTACTCAAGTCTTGGATCCTTTGGGGGGAAGATTTTATTAACAAAGGCCTTGATTCAAGAGGAGGAAATTGTTAATATTGCAATAACACAAGGCTAGTATGAGCGCCAACAACAAGCCCGGTGCTATCTTCTGTACTTGGCACATGTTACCTTATTTTTTGCTTTATTATCTCCATTTTTTAGATGAGAAAAGAGAGAACCAGGGAGGTTTAGAAGCCTGTCAAGACACTAGCTACAACAAACAGACAGCTAAGAAGGTGACTGTCCACCTTTAAGGAGCTTTAGGTCAATCAGTTTAGCAGGAACCTAGAGTGGCAGATGGGAAATGGGAAGAACAAGACAAAAGAAGGGAGCAGAGCCAGATCCTCTTGGACCCTCCATCCAGGTTGATAGGGTAGGTAGTATTTTAACAAATAAATCTATTAATGTCCTCTTTGGGCAAAAGGATTAGAGAGGATAGAAAGTGGGAATCTTTGTGGAGCAGGTGAGGAGATAGGAGGAGAATAGTGGGGTGGGGTAGAGGCAGGGTTTGGATGCTCATTGTCTCTGATGATGAATGTTAATTACTACGGTGGTCAGTCTTTAAGGTGGCCCTGGTGAGCCTCACTTCCTGGTGTTCACGCTCTGGAAGAATCTCTTCTCATATTGAACAGGAATGGCCTGTGCAACCAATAATATGGTGGGCAAAGGACACTGTGTGAGTTCTGACAGTAGGACATACAAGGTATTTTGACATCCATCTTATTTTGACCTCTTGTTGTGAGAACTAGCTGCCATGTTGTAAAAATACCCAAGCAGCCTGTTGGAGAGGTCTGTGTGGTGAGAAACTTATACTTCTTGCCCACACCCAGGTGGATGAGCCACCTAAAAAATGAACCTTGAGCCCCATGGAAGCCATCAAATGACCACAACCCCGGCTGATGACATGATGGCCACTTTATTCCACTCTGAAGCCTTTCTCTCAAATTCTTAACCTAAAGAAACTGCATGAGATGATAAATATTGGTTGTTTTTAAGCCACTACATTTTGGAGTTAGAAATTGCACCAACATAATTTTGTATTGGACATAACAAATATGGAATGAATAGCTAATTCAATAACCAAAATGACTTGTTCTCTGGCCTTTGTCTTGCTAATAATGTTTCTTTTTGAATGGGAAAGATGCATGGGTCATTAGAAGCTGAACTTGGGGCTTAAAGAATATTAATATTTCATTTCAGCAAGGCGTAGAGAAAGCTCACAGAATGATCTCTACCTTTCTGCTGGGATATGCTCCCACAGTTGCTCATCTTTGGTGAATATAAGTGAGGAGACCTCGGGAGCCCAGTGACAGCATTCACAGAGAAAGGACAGCAGGGACACTAGACAGAGATGAGCATCAAATACTCTTTTCCTTCCCAGACTGCAAGCTCCCTCACCCACCTTCCTAGCCAGGGCCTCTCACTGAGCCTGGGAGCCCTGTAGCAGCAGGTGCTGAGTCTCATTGTGTCCGCTAAGTGCCCCAGCCCTTGTTTTGTTGCTTACATTTTTGAATGTATGATCATGACTTCAACCAGCCCTTGGCGAGAGACGATATGGTCATTTCCAGTTATTTTTATATTACAAATAATGCTGCAATGAATATATTCTAAAAACATTTGTCTGGTGTACCCGTGGGGTAAATGCCTGTCAGTGAATTCTTAATGCTCTGAACTGGGGGCAATATCAGTCATGGCAGGAGACCCAGGCCTTATAAAAGGAGAGTGAACAGGTAGATAGGCACCTTCTTTTGAGGTGGAGAGTCACATCCTGTGTCAGGGGAATGAAAGAGAGCCTTCTAGAGCCACTTTCCCATTGCTAGCCCCAATGTCTGGGTCAAAGGTTAACTAAACAAAGGCTGTTGGGACAGGGGTATAGCCAGGTAGAGGGCAGCCTATTTGGCCAAGCTCATCAGCCACACATCATTGCTTCCAGATACGTGGGTGCGAGTGCACACATGCAGGTATGTGTGTTGGCAGTATGTGTAGTTTTGAGCCCTCCTCTCTGTATACTTCCGGGTTGCCCCTCTGTATTATCCACAAGCTGCCTTAAGGTGCCACCAGAGTGCACCTCTTCCCAGAATGAAGACAGGAAGAGTCCCTGGCCTTCCAGAGGGGGGTTGCATGACTTTTTAGGGAGCAGAGAAGATGGAAGGATTGGCTGGACTGACCTCTCATTATCTGGAAAGAAACTGCAGGGACAGTTATGGGTTGAGACCTAGCATACAGGAAGTAATTTGGCTGGTGGTCATGAAGACACTACCTCTTCTCCATTGGTTTGGGTTTTCAGAAGCCATCTATTGTCCAGGGTGAGCACCACAAGCTCACTCAGGTAGCTCATGAACACAACATTGCAGATCCCAAGGTCCAAATGTCTAAAAATTTGGGGCTATGGAGTTTTCTGTCCCTCCGTCTCCCCTCCATGTCTGGGTTCATTCTCCCCTCCACCCTGAGCAGTGGATGCTGATGGACACATTGCTGGTGGGCTCCTTGCTTTAAAAATGGGAAACAGATCCGGGCAACCACATGCCCAATGCATTCTTCATGAATGTGAGACTCTAATGTGCACAACATGTCCCCCAGGATGTGCCAGATGGGTGTGGTTAGCCTAGCCAGCTGCACTGGCCAAGTCCTCAGGGAACTGCTACCCCTGCCTAACCAGAAATTAAGCCATGACTGGGACAGCATCACAGACTGGATGGTTTGGGGGTTTTCTTACTGGGTGGTTCATGTGCCCAGGGCTTGAAGGAATCCAGGAGAAGACACTGCAGATGTTGACATGAGAAAGGAGCCAGGGGACACAGACCAGGCTGTCTCTCTGAGACCATGTCCCTTACACCCTGGTTTGCTCCAGGCAGGGTGTCATCTCCAGCTCTGTCTGTGCTTCCTCCAAGACCAAGGCACTGTCTCCAGAAGACTTGGAGGTGAGTACAGCCATGGGCACAGCACTGAGAGAGAAGGGCTGTCACGGAGCCAGGAGGAGCCCAAATCAGCGTGGCCACCATCCAGGCTCAGCTCAGGCAACCCAGCCACTGGCCTTCTTCCTGTGCCTTTTGTTTGGCTTTCATGGGAAACAGTGCCCTGGGGGAGCAGTGAGAGTGCTTTCTGACAGACAGGTGGAGGACAGGATGGATGATGAACAAAAAGACAGGGAGGCTTTGCGAAAGGTGGGCTCAGAAAGAACCCCTGTAGCCCCTTGCAAGAGAGCCTTCCATAAAGAAAATATGGAATGTAAAAACTCTGAGAGGTACCAATTCACACGAGTCCAAGAAGCTGATTCTGCCATGGGCTGTATATTAGCCTGCCCTTTGCAGACAGACGCTCCTTGGCCCAATGGCTATGGGAGAGAGAAAGCAACTCCTGGGACGGGACCAAGGGAGCCTACTGGAGCTGTAGTGTCACAGCTCTGTGGTAGGTGCTCTGTGGAGAAGCGAGGCCTGTGTTGACAACAGCACACCCCCCAAAGGGAAGGAGGTGAGGAAAGGCTCGCCTCAGTTGTTGGGATAGCCTCGGCATTTGCAACTCACAAGCAAAATGCCTGCCGTCCCAGGGGCTTCCAACCCCCACCCCTCCACCCCACCTGTACCGTCTCCCCACCCACTCACACAGCCTGCCAAGGGACATGGAATCGACACATGATGTGGCTGCCAGTGTGAACGGCTCTTTGTGCTCTTGGGCTGGAAAGGTCTCTCGCGCCGCCCGGAGGAGGGGATTTGTTCCTTTAATTGATAGTGAATATCAGAAAGGTCATATTTACATTATGAGCGAGGAGGGAATTGTGCGGGCGAAGGTGGAGACAGAATCCTAAAAATAAATGACAGTCAGCTTTCTGCATTTGCATCTGGGGGCAGGGAAGGGATGGGTCCAGGGGACTGAGAGGTGAGAAGTGGTGGAGAGAATACAGGGAAAATTAGAGGTAAAATGAGTGGGAGAGTCAAGGACAGGAGGGAGGACAGACCCAGGGCAAGGTGCTCGGAGAACGAGTGGAAGGAGGAGAGAAGAACGAATAAGGAGGAAGTGGACAGCGTCTGCTAAGTGGAAGCCCCACTCGCAGCTCTTGAACTAGCCTGGCGTAAGTGACAATAGTGGGTCAGGGGTAGAGGGAGGTAGGCGGGGTGTGACTGCGGCAGGAAACCCACCCTCATCGTGCTGACATTTCTCAAATATCCACAGATGGCCAATGGGAAGTACAAACACGATCATGCCACTCCCTTGTTTGGAGTTGTTGAGACCCTGGGTCTGGCCACATGGGTTTTCATAGGGTTCTCTGAGCCCCAGATAGTTGGGGCTCTTCCTGCCTCTGCTTTTGCACAACTCTATGTGTCGCCAGCTGAGCTACACCTCCTCGGAAGAGCCTGACTGGATTTCTGAAGCTCCCTTTGTGTCATGACTTGCCTCTCATGTCAGAATTGTCACCGAAGTTGTGACTGCTTTTGAGCTCTCCCTCTCTCTCTCCCTCTCTCTTTTTTTCTCTCTCCCCCCCCCTCTCTCTGGAATCCATGCTCCCTGAGGGTTGGGACCCCAGGATTGGTCATCCTTGGATGCCCCACGCTACCATCATCGCTTGTGTACCTGTTGAACTGTGGTGTCTACAGGAGAGGGGAGCGGTGGCGATGGAGAAGTTGGAGAGCCGTCCTCTTTCTCCCACTGACTTTGCCCCGGCACTGGGCAGGATGGGAGGGGGGATGGGAGCTGCAGACGAGGAGCACCCTGTAAGTGGGACCATCACAGAGACGGCCCCGCCACCAGGGCTACAGCGAGCCCTCCACTTGGCTTGGAGTGTGTAATCCCCATCGCGAAAGGTGAGCAGCTATCTGGGAGCATTGCTTCCGGGGGGTTCTGAAGGTGGGAAGCCCCACATAGCATCAGAGAAGAGGGATTGATGAATAGCAGGGGAAACCCAGCTTCTGTCCAATGGGAAGGGGGCAAATTAGTGCAGGAAGAGAGTGGTGTGTGCATGCGTATGAGTGTGTTATGAGCATGTGCATGCATGGGCGAGTGAGGTACATATATGTGTATGTTAAGTATGTGTACATGAGTGTGTATGTGTGTGTGAATGTACATAAGCAGGTTACATGTCTACCTGAGTGTACATTTGTGTGCATGCATATATACAATGCATATATATGACGAGTGTATGAGTGGGAGCATGTGTCCACATATTGGATGAGTATGTTTATTTCATCTTTTTATTGCAGACTCTAGTGGGGACGAGAAAATGCTCACGCCACTTCTACAACCATTCTCTGCATTTGCTTGGAAATGTCATTGTCCCTGTCCCTTGCAGTCCTACGAACGGCACAGTTCTGGGCCCTTGGGATGCAGCCATGCATAAAGAAGACAACATCTGCTTACAGTTTTCTATAATAATAGTCTAAAATTATAAACAATTATGTGTTTAGAAGCATGTTATACAAATATATGATATCTATTATAAACATCTGCTTCCTGTTATATATAACGGTCTTACTAATAATAGCAGCTCTCACTATTTGACCTCTTAGTAGGCTCAAGCCTTTGTCTAGGTCATTGATTTCAACCTCACAAAAGTATTTTATGTAGAGATTTAGTATCCCCATTTTATGCACAAGAAAACGGAGGCTCTTAGAAATAAAGCTGCCAGCAGTTCAGACTTCATGTCCAGAGTCTTACCATCATGTGTCAAATTATTATGTGTCAAAGGAACTCAGAAGATCAACAGTGGGTCCCTCTCCCACTGTTCTGGAATTCCTGGGGAGCTACTCTAGAATGCTGAGGTCTTGAGTGTCTCAACACAGAACAAGGAAACCCGATTTCATGCAAGATGCCTTGCAATTAGCCCCTGCTTTTCAGATTTAATTCTTCCCCTCTTGTGTGTTCATCATGTAACTCGGGCAGGAAGGGGATTGGTATTCAGGGGAGCAGTGTCAAAGACGGTAATTAAACTGTCTCTGCCAATGCGCTCAGTCTCTGGGAACAGACCTGTTTGATTCTGCAAAGGAAATCATTGGAATTTTAACTGAAGGCAGGAAACTTTTGATTACCAAGTGATAGATAAACAGATCGATGCCTTTTCTGAAGACAGTTTTAGTTTTATTATTGTCACTGGGGGGGCAGAGGAGAGGAGGTCCTGGCACATCCATCAGGGCCTGAAGGGAGGGAGGGGCCGGGGATGGGCAGAGCCAGGCTGCGCAGAGCCAGGAGCAGGTGGGCTTTGGTAGTAAGACAATGATGCCAAATCTTGGCTCCAACTGGGGGCGGTGGGAGAGGAAATTCCAAAGAATGGCTTCAGGAGCTGCTCCTGCAGCGACAACTCTACACAGCCCCAGACAGGGGCCTGATGAGATTCTCCTGGAAGCTGAGCTCCTCTGTGATTGTCTAAATCTGTGTTCCCAGGCGCTGCCACCCCTCCACTTTATTGCCGCTCTCTCAAGGTCAGGGGGAGTTAAGACCAGAGATTATACTGTGTCAGTCGTGCCTTTTTGAAATATGACTCAGTGTAATCTCTTTCCACACCAGAGGAGGGATGCCAAAATCGCACTTCAATCTCTAGCTCGCAGTGGGCTTATTGGGATTTTCGCAGGGCTCTGGCTAGATAAGACTGTTTCTTCTCCCAGGGTGCCCTTTTACAAAGTTTGGTTAAGTGAGGCCATAACTTAGCGAGGGCAGGCTTGCAGGTGTCAGGGACCCCGAGCCGGCAGACAAAGCAGGGCCTGGGCCACTCAGCCCCGTGGGTCCTGGTGCAAGTATTGGAGGAAAGATGAGCTTTAAAGTAGGAGTCCTCTCCCTGGTAACCACACCAAAAACAAACAAACAGACAAACAACAAACAAACACAAACACGCAAACAAACAGCTCAGCCTCCTAAGCCTCAGTCTCTGAGAACCTAAAATGAACATCAGCATACTTCCGGGATTATGTCAGGCTCCGGCATAACGTAGGCAAAGCACTTGGCCCTTGTAGGTGCTCCATCGACACAAGGTCAACTCTGTCTTCCCCGGTTTTGACCCTTGGGTTTTAACAGAACTAGTGATATGTGGAGGAAGGGGGAAAGGCTGGAAAAATGCCATGTTATCTGGGGCCTAGACAGCTGAGCACCTGTTGCCCCTTCCTTCCTGCCCCAAGCCATTTGGTGACAGCCACCAAAATGCATGGGCTCCTAATGACATGGGGTCTCTGGGGTTTAGTAGTGATTTGGTACGATGCCACTACCTATGATAAAGGGAAATGGGGGTTCAAGAGAGCCCAGCAGTGAGGACAGGAGGTGCCGTAGTGAAAGGGGCGTGCCTTGGGTTCAGATGCCTACATTCCAGGCTTCAAGGTCCTGCCCCCTTCCCATGCTGGCTCCTCAAGCCCTCCTCTTATGTTCACCTTCTCTCTTTCCTTATGGGCTTCCCTGAATTTCTCCCACCCTGACTTCTGAGCATCCACGGGGTGCAATGTTTCATTGCGCAGGCTTTGGAGTCTGACAGGTCTACCTGCAAATCCTGACTGTAGGAGCTATGTGCTCCAGGCAAGTCCCTTGGCTGAGTGTTAGTGGCCTCATCAACAAAGTCTGTCACCTTGTGTGGCTGTTAAAGGCTGACAGGAGATCATGGGTGCAAGAGGCTCAGCTCTCCTCCCAGCACAAGGTGAGGGCTCTATAAATGCTGTGACAGCAGCAGCTGTTCCACTATCCCCCTCTTGCCTTAGGACTTGGAGACACTACCTCATTACTTGATTCTGAGTAAATTATGATTCTTGGCAAAATAATCTCTCCTGAGCGGGAACACTGACGACCCTTAATGTCCTAGTTGTTTGGGTTTTGTTTAACTTTTATTTCTCCTGTCCTTCCACTCCACTTCTGGTAAAATCTCTCTCTTTACTTTTTGGAAAGCAGCTGCTCACCCCACCGGCTTGGTAAGACTGTCAATCAAGTGCTAGTAAATAGTCAGGGGAGAGTCACGCTTAGCCAATGAGATTCTCCTATGTGTTTGCACCTCCGACCAATGGGTAGATATGTGAGCAGAACTCAGCCAATAAGAGCCACTCTCTCAAGATGAAAAACGGCTGGAGGTTGGCTCCAATTCCATTAGACTTTATGGCTCTGTCTCCCAAGTCTCTCACCCTTTCATTTTAGAGCTTTCTTCTTCTTTTGGTTCTGAGAGCTACTCCCCGTGCCTGGCCAGCCTGTTCCCCGTTTTGCTAACGCCAATCAGGATGGGTTTTTGTTTGTTCCCAACGAACCCTGACAAATCCATCCCGTCTCTCTCAGGTATTAACAGCTTACATCTCTTTCCCCCGGAAGGGAGGTCAGTGACTGTTCCTTTCTCTCCTCCTTCAGCCACTATCTTCCCCTTATTCTCCAGCCACGCAGCTGATCCTGAAGAAGTCATCATGGGAAGGTCAGGAAACCCTTTGAGCAACACCAGCGTGACTCTCGACCCCAGGAAAATCTTCTGAGAGGGGCCCTTAGCTTTGACCTGTAATTGATCCCCACGTTGTCTGAGGCCCAACTGTGAACCTGACTCCAATACTGAGACTCACCTCTGATCTCCTTGCCTTTGCCTGCAGTTTTTGTTTTTGTTCTGTGCTCTGGCTTCCGTACTCAGACCTAATTCCAAGAAGGTTCTCACTGAGTTTACCATGCAGAAGCTGCCCCTGATAGCTGGTAAGAGACTGGTGGCTCTCACAGCCAAGGGGACTAGCAGAGATCTCCCCTTTCTCCTAGAGTTCCCCAGACCACGAGGGGCCACCTCCTCATGGAACTCAGTCTCTCCCACTTCAAATGCTTTTTTTTTGGTCTGTGAAGGATCCAGATCCTCATGGGCCCCAGACTGACCCACAAGCAGTTGCCCTATTGCTGACCTCGACTCTGAGTGAGGTTTGGGGGTAACAAAGGCTGTACCTCCATTCTCATTGTCCGTTGACCCCCTGATTCATCAACTGCTCGGAGTCAAATGTTTCTGACTGGCCAGCTTTGGTGGGCATACAGCCCTGATGTATCTGAGGCCCACCTCACCCAGAAACCAATGCCATGTTCCTTTCACATAGAGGCTTCCTGTGAGGGTGCAGTTGTTCCTGGGCTGTGAAGAACCAGTATCTCTGAAGTGCAATGCCAAAATTTCCTGTGTCCTTTCTTGCCCAGCTGGGGGACAGATATGATATTTCTGCCCACTTCTTTGAGAAGTGCTCTGCTACTTCTGAAGACAGCTAATGCTAGTTGATGTCATGAGGGAGAGGGAGAAGGCCTTGATCTCTTCTTCCTGGCATAGGGGATAGGCTGGCCTCCGAAGCCTTACAACCCATTTCACATTCTTAAATTCTTCTTTCTTCTATTGTGAAAACCCCTTTCGAGTTATCAAGCGCAAGCAAACTAGCAAGGAAAGAAATATTTTGAGTAGGTAACTCTAATGTCTTGGAATTTGACATCAGGTACAACTACAAGAATACAACCACGAGCTAAAACAACGTTACAGGAACTCTATCTCTCTTAGCCTTTTCTCAGCTGCGCTCATTTGTTCAGCTTTATTTTTATGGTTGCAACATGGCTTAACCGAGAGAATGTTTCCTCCTGCTCATGCTAGTTATTTTCCTGAAATTGACCCTTGTTTTTCTCTGATTTACCTAGCTTTGGACATGTACCCATCCTTGAGTCAACTAGAAAGATGTGATACTCAGATTGCTCAGTGCAAGGTCACATGGTTGCTTTCAGTGAGCCTCAGTCAAGCCACTTGGACAGAGCTTGTGAAAGGAGAGTGGACATGTGGGACAGCAGTGTGTCACAGCTACATCTGGTCTTGAGTTTCCCACCTGGCTAATAAGCTCAAGTCTCTTCTTGCTAGAAGCTGATCTTGGAGTAGGACAGGAACCAGGCTGTACGTGGATGCTTCTGGGAAGAGAGCTTTGCCAGCTCCCTGATAGGAGGGCTCCCTGAGCTGCCCATGATCTGACCAGGTTAGCCTTAGCTCCCTGGTGAAGAGGCACCACAATTTCTCCTGTGCCCACAGATCGGAGAACACTCAGAGTACCTGGCAGGGGGTGACTAGCACCTTAGATTTGATTGAAAAAAATCAACATTTAGTGTCACATTATAAACAAGGACTTGGAATTTGGACTAGTTCTGGGTTCAAGTCAAAACTCTGTCACTTGTGTGGGGAAGTGTGGTGGCTTCAGTGTTCTCATGTGCCACGTGGTAATGTTGGTAACAATAGCAATAGAATAAGCTCTGGCGCATAGCTCAGTTTTTAATTCGTGTGGGGGGGATGAGTAGGTGGGTATATAAAACTTTATTGAAATTTTACAACAACCCTATGATTTGAGGTACTATGTTGACATTTTGCAGATAAGTTGCAAAACTTTTAGGACCAGAGAAGTTAGGTTAGCCAAGGTCACACAGCTAGTGAGCAGCAGAACTGAGATTTGAAATCAGATACCATGGTTCAAGAGCCCAAGTGTTAGCAACCCAGCTGTTCCCCCTTGACAGAGGTAGTATACAGAAAAAACGAAATGCTGTACACAAATGCACAACCTTTTAGGAAATTGATGGAATCCCTCTGCCTCTCTGCTGACCTGTGATATTTATAGGCAGTACTGGCCATTCTGCCCCAAAGCCTTATGAGCTGGATGAGGTGTGCTGTGGGGTTTCCCTGGCAGGTGGGCAGAGTGCCCCTGCAGCTCCAGATCCCATCAGCACATCGGAGACCAGCTGCTGACTTCCTGTTTGCCGGCTCTCCCATCACGTAGCAACCTGAGTGTCTTGGGGAGGGAAACAAGCAAAGGGGAGTGACTTTGGCCTTGGGAACAAAGAGACCACTTGGAGAGGCGTTGCTTTTTTAGGTACCTGGCAGAGTGGGAGTGGTGGGCAGAGGCCATTATCATCAGGCTAGTTGGAGGACTTGGGTGACAGTTTGGAGGGTCAGACCTGATGGCTGCCCCACTGGCCTGCACCAGCTACAGCCCCCAAAATGTGCTTCTCTGTGGCAAAGTGGCTGGTGGTGATGAGGAAACGGGGTAGAGGCTATGAGATTGAATGGGCTGGGGAGGTGCCAGCCAGTCCCGATGGACAGTTCGTATTCAGTCCCTGAAGCTGGTCTTGAAGCACACTGAAGTCATGAAGGTTCAAAGGGGACAGTCCTATTTTTAGGCCATCTTCCATGACCTGGGGAGGCTCCGGGCAGGAGAGACACCCTTCCTAAGCTCCCACCCTCCTTCCCCAAGGTGACCCTGGCCTTGAATGGACAGTCTGTCTCATTCTACCTGTGATGGAAGGTGGTTATTAACAAAAGTGGGACTCACTGCTGATTACCTTCCCACACCATTAATTTTCATTTTCTCTGAGTCCTTCGAGGCAGACTGCAGGCTGAAGTAGTGGGAACTGGCTTGTGCATTTTCTACTGAAATGTGCCACCATGAGCACCTTCTTCTGACTTCCAAGTGAGAGCATCCTACCCTTGGACAGGAGGTTTCCTGCTCTGTGTTCTGGTCACCCGTCCATTGGCATATATGAGCCAACTCTCCCGTTCCCTCCATAAAACCCAGGGTGCTTAGCCCCAGGCCCTGTGCCATGACCAATGAAACCACAGGTAAGATATGGGCTCCATTGCATACTTAAGGGCCCCAGCTGACGGCAAAAGGTCAGCCATAGAAGACATGGCTCAGCTCCCAGTGTGCATGGTAGCTGGATACTCCTTGGAGCAATTGGCTGAGTGTAAGTGATCCATGGAGTGTGCTCTGGTACATTTCTGAAAGCAAAGGTCTATCTGTGGGTGTGACTCTTAGCACAGACCTTCCAAAACGACCACCTGTGTTGTGTGCACCAACTGAAGGTACCTGGTCCAGTCTCCAGAGACTTGATTTCTACTCATCTGGAGCACGGTCCAGCTTGAGGTCCCCCCCCCCCATTTTATTGATATGTATAAGCGCAAAATTTAAGGTTTACACTGAAGTTGAGCATTTTGTGCACATACATATCTTGTCAAGGCGACAAGGACTTTCCCGCTCTCCTTTTGTCCCTCCCCTACCCACCCCAGCTTGAGTTTTTAAGAAAAAAAAGTATCAGGTGATTCAGATACGCACCCAGTGCCAAGAACTACCTTTCTCTGGTCTCCTGTCCTTCTTGTGGGTGAATGTATGACTTGCCAACCTATTTCAAATCAGCTGATTTTTAATACTGCACCTGGAAGTCACAAAGAGATGAGTCCCTAATGGTGAAATATAGAGGAAGTGCGGGTGATGTTTGGGACAGAGCGGTGAGGGTGTCCTTGTCTCTCAGATGGTATAAATTCCTCTGTGTCATGCCAGGCAGATCTTCTTTGCCATAATCTGTGTTGCTGCATGTATTTTGAGGGGTTGTCCTACCAGGAATTAAATTTATATGTGTTTTTCTTTTTCACTGGGTAGAGTGCCCAGGGAGAGAGTTAGAAACAGGTAGCTCTTAGACTCACTGAGAGAAGCCTCCTTGTCAAGATGGAAGGATAATAACGATAGTTCATTTCTGGGATGAAGAGGTAGCTCAACAGTAGAGCACTTACCTAGCATGCATAAGGTCCTGGGTTCCATCTCCAGCACTGGAAAGAAAGAAATGAAGAAGGAAAGAAGAAAGAAAGAAAGAAAGAAAGAAAGAAAGAAAGAAAGAAAGAAAGAACTCATCCAGTTGCCCTGAGAAAGGAAGCAGCCCCTAGTAGACATGGGTGGTGACCTGGGCGGTGGTTCTGGATGGGTCTGTGAGTGGTGGGTCTGAGCTTCTGGCACATAGGACTACATTCAGATGTGGAAGAAGCCAGTGCTCAGAGCCTGGCCAGGAGGCTCCTTTCGCTTGGGATCTAAGGACCCATGAGAGCTCAGGCACCTCCAGGTGGGCTTGGCCTGGGCACACCTCCTGCTTGGCTTTTGCAAATAAAGGTTGGGGAAAGGTCTCTGGCTATGTTTTGAGCCCCTCATTTTCAAGGACATATTTTCAGTATATGGTGGCCGTGGATTCTCTTTCCTGGGCTTGCCGAGGCTGCCCTCTCCTTGTGGTTGACAGCTAAGACTCTCACACTGCCTCCTGACCTGCAGGAGGGAGCTGTGGAAGTGCTCTCAAGGTCTAAGCATGTCTAGATTTCAGCGGCAGTGCATGGGCAATGAGGGCTCCAAGAAGACAATCTGGCTAATTTCTTCTCTCAGCAAGCTGGCTGTCGAGATGTCAAGAGCATGAACACATGTCCCCGTTTTGGTGGCCCTGCAGCCTGGGCTTCTTCTAGGCAGCTCTTTGCAAGCATTGGGCCCTCCATGCTCTTCTCGGCTGGACAAGCCCTCACATGGGATGCTTTCTGTGCCACTTTCCCCTTTATCCTTCTCTTGGCTGAAATCCACGTCCTTGCCTTGGCTTAGACATCACCCCCTCGCAGGGCCCCTGGTGATGGCTCTAGCCATGTGTTTCCCCCCTAGACCTCGGATCTCACTTTCCTTTTTGTCTGTGCTCTGTGTGATTCCCGAATGGCACACATTGTTTATACTTGTATATGTGCTTGTTGGGTGGATTTCTTCTCTCTGTCTCCCTCATGGGTAGAAGCAAAATCTGTCTTTCTCCCACTTGCGTCCCTCAGTCAATCTATAAACCAACTCTAATAAATGATGATGTTGCAGATGCAGTTCTCATCTCTGGGCCATTTTTGTTTTTGGTGGCGGTGGTGGTGCTGACAGGAGTGGGGACCAGAGGTGCTAAGTGTGCAGGATAGTGCCCTTGGGATGCCAAGGAGAAGCTGCCAACTCAGGCTGGAAGAAACAGACCAGAGGGAGACGGAAAGACACAGAAGAGTGTAGTGACACCATGCTAGATCATGGGCTACTCCATGCAGGGCTCTGGAGCTCAGGGGTAGGTCTTCTTAAATAAGCAGCCACTTCGATGCTGCAAATGACATCGCAATCCTCACAGGGCTTAGGTTTGGCCTCCCAGGAGCATGGGTTTGGGGCCAGGGCACAGAGCTGCAGGGAGGTGGCACAGCTGAGGAGCAAAGGCTAGAAGGGGGTGTTCAACATGGCCATCTTTTTTGCCTAGGGAATTTGTACAGATACAGAAACTGATAGCCTGAGGCAGGAGCCTCTCAGTCAAGTGGGCAGAGCCAGGACTTAGGCCAGGCTGCTGCTTTGATGCTAGACATCTCCTGCTGCTCATTCATTCATTTGCTTAGCGCGTATTTCCTGAGCACCTACTGGGGGCTAAGAGCTGCTCCCAGTGGTGTGGATAGAGAGGAGGTTCTGCCTTCATAGAGCCATCATTCTGACAGGAACGGGGCAGTGGCGTGTACACATGCAGACAAGATGAGCTTGGGATGAAAATAAGTCGTGGGGATGTGATAGGGAAGAATCAGAGTGGGATGGGGAGAAAGGCCAGCAAGCAACACAAGGTGGGCAGCCCAGGGAGACTCATCTGAAGAGGGGGCGATGGTGTAAGGCAGGGATAAGATGGAGCGTCAGTCAGGGCCCTTCTGCAGAGGATGGGGAGTGTCTACCCCGCAGATCCCAGAGAGCCCACACAAGCATCCAGTTCGGCGCAGCCAAGGCCTCACTAAAGAAAAGTAGTTTCAGCTATCACTTGGGGGATGAATTAATTCAATGTTTTAACAAAATACACCAGTCAGATTTTTAAGTTGATCGTTTGATATAGCCTATGAATGATACCCCAAATATCCAAATGGCTCTTGACAGAAAAAAATTTTTCCCTGGCTGTACTCTGGAGGAACAGAATCAATAGAAAATATGGTATAATTACGCAAGGGCATTTATCAGGCATCAGGAGTGGGAGAGTCTGCAGTGGTCTTCTGCACACCGGAGCAGCTGCTCAGCCAAGAAGGTGGAAGTCGCGGAAAAGCGGGATCAAGGAGGCAGTGCCAGTCCAACATCTAAGGCCTGAAAGTTCCCTAGAAAGTCGCGGATGTGGGTGTGCGCTGGGAGGCTGAAGGCCTGGAGAGCAGCGTCCACCGGTAATGGTAGCAGGGTGCACTCACTCTGAGCACTGGGGCTCTTCCAGACGGGTGTGCGTCCTTCCTCTTTACCGTTTCTCCCACCTAAGCTGCAAGCCTGTTCTCCGCATGTGCCTCCCCCTCCGCTTGCTGACCTACAAACCAGTCATTCCCAAACCCAGAGCTGTGCTTCACGAGCCTCCACGGCATCTCGTAGTCCACTCAAGTTGACATACGATGACTGACAGTCACAGGTAGCTATAGATATAAGCACAACCCGATACACAAGTACGTACTATAGTATGTACTACGCTATACTGTTTATATTAAGGGCCAGCCACATGAAGTATAGGGAAAGTGCCAGGAGAGGTCCAGGTAGACAGAATAGCTTCGGCAGAGGCCCTGAGGTCAGAATAAGCTTGGTGTGTGCCAGGCATGGATGAAGACCAAACTCTCTAGGACATGGGCAAGCGAGTGAGAGAACACGCATGGGCCACTTCCTGAGGAGCCTGTTGTTCCATGTGTCACATCAGTTTTAAGCACAGGTGTCTGAAGACTAGGTTGATCCCTTTTAAAAGATTGCTTGGTTGTCCCATGGAGAAGACACAGGGTGAGCAGGAGGGGAGGAATCAGGGAATCCATCAGGAGGCTTTGAGGAGGGTCCCACAGGCTGCCAGGCCAAGGTGACACAGGCTTGGTGGCAGCAGTAGACATGTAAGAAAGTAGATGAACGTGGGGTCCACCTGAGTACTACAGTAGCTGGCTGTGCTGGAATCATGTCACAGGGATTGCTAGGGGTGGTAGTCTGCCCTGCCTTACTAGTGTCCCCACAGGCCCAGCACAGTAGGCCCAGGGCAATAGGCCCAGTAGAGCAGGCTGGCAGCCCCGGAATTTGCAATTCGGCCTTTGTCTTCAGGATGCTCTGGTGCTTGTGATGAAATTGATCTGCTGTAATTGATGCTGCTGCCGGCCAACCTGCGAATTAGACCCACATTCGTGGGGCCTCATTGTTTTCCACAGCACAAAATCCTCCCGCTCCTCTCCTCTTAGACCCAGAGATTGGGAAAAACAACAACACAGCCATCGCCCAATCACAACAAGAAAAATCTTGGCCCCTGTAATCTTGTGACTCCCGAAGGGTGTCGGCCAAGATTTCCAAGGCAACATGTGTGGCCGGAACGGCGTCCTATCTTCGTGATGGTGTGCAGACATTATCCTATTCAAATCACAAACAAATAAATCACCACTCCTCGCGTTCCGCAGTTAGTTGCATCGGAAGTTAGAAGAGCTTGCATATTCACTGCAGTTGGGCTCTGTCAAATTGGAAATGCTTATGATAATCGGGATGAGGCATAAATGCAGAGTTGTGGAGTGTGTAAATAACCAATTATGAGGTTTTTAAAGGGAAAGCTTGTTTGGTTCTGAGAGACAGATTCTCCCCAGTGGAGTTTGCTCTTGCCTTTGCATGATATGGATGTAATTTAAAGTATCCCTGGGTGTTCTCCTTGCGCTATTTATTTAGGGTATTTATACAAGAAGAAACTCTATGAGGTGAAGCAGAGCAGATTGAGAAGGGCCTGCTGAAGCCACAGTGATATTGATTACAGTTGCAGAAGATTGTGTGTCAGGTCACCTTCTCACCATTGATTGTTGATGGCTCTCTAACACCCCCTCTCTGCTGCCAGTCACAGACACGTTAATTGCAGGGACAAATTTAATCATTGCTCACTTGCAGGACTGCTGTTGTGATTCAAAGCCGTTTTTCAGAACCCGTGGCCGGGAAGTGGAGAGGGATTTGTGAGGCCAAAAGACCCCTACCGAAGACACCCGGAGTTTTCATCCTTTAAATGAGTAAAGCTGCAAGGATAGTTAGTTCTCACTGATTACGCTCCAGCTTCCTCTGGGTTCCGGGCTAAGCATACAGGGTTGACTCAACTGCTGGGAGAATTCACCCATCTTTGTGGAAACCAGTCGTCTTCCACCCTCCAGAGCTGAAAGGTCAGAAACTACAACAGCCTTGCAGATGAGCTGCTACCTCCTTGCCCAGCAGTAATCACAGCAAGGGCCAGGCCAGCAATTACCACTGTGGTTGGTGTTAATTCCATCATTTGGAAAAAGAAGAAGAAAAAAGAACAGACTAAACAGTTTTGGGCTGCGAAGATTTGAATCTTGCCAATAGAGATCGCTGTTTGAAATTGAACCCTTACCTAACTTTGTGAAGTAAGTTTGCAATGCCTACCAGCTCTCCTTTTCTTACTGTAGTGGAAACAGTATCCACCTCATATTTTAGGCAGTCCTTTCTTCCTTCCTTGTAAGTGACTTGATGTTAGGTGTTGAGAGGACTGGGATAAGTAAGACATCTAAGGTCCCTGCCTCCATGGACTTTATATACAAAAACAATGGTTTTTAAGGAACAGTCTTCGGAATTGTTTCAGAGTTGCTCAGGGGGCTTGTTAGAACATGAATTTGTGGGCTCAATCCCCTGAATTTCTGATCCAGTTGGTCTCCAGGCGTTGTATTTCTAACAAGTACCAGGTGTTGCTGATGCCTTTCCCCAGGAAATAGGGCTTTGAGAGAACCACCGATTAGTTGAGCATGGTGGATATCAAGCTGGGTTGCACATTATAGTCACCTTGTAGCAAGACATCGTGGTGCACCCTTGTAATCCCCGTACACTGGGAGGCTGAGGAGAGAGGATTGCAAGTTTGAGTCCAACCTGGGGCAACTTAGCAAGACCCTGTATCCAAAGAAAACATTGAATAGAAGAGCTGGGGATGTAGCTCAGTGTGAAGGCTCCAGGCTCATTCCCCAAAACTGCCAAAACAAAAATCGTGTTTTGAAAAATACCAATGCTTGGGGCACTTAATTGGTTCGAGCTGAGGTCTGGGCATGAATGCATTTTTGAAAGAACAGCCCCGGTGATTCTCTCGGGCAGCTGGATTCAAGAACACTTTTCTTAATCTACACGCTAAGACTGGAGGATGGAAGCATTTAGCACAGAGGCTAAGAGCCTGACAGCTGTCATTTGGCACTTGGTGCTGCTCTGAGCCCTGGCAATTTCATTAATCTTCCTGCACCTCCACGTCCTCATCTATAACGATAAGAACATCTAACTCCGAGCTGGAGGATCAAGTGAGGTCACCTGCATGCCTGGCAGCCCGCGAGCCCTCGGCACAGGCTAGCTTTCAGCACTCTTCCTAGAGTCATGTACACAGCAGGGCTCGGCCCATTTTAATTTAATTGCTTGGTGGATTTCCAGCTAAATTCTTTGCCGGTTAAGATACCGGTAGAGGTTTACTGTTTGGCTCTTTCGACCTGCCATTTGCCCTGACGCCACCTGGAGGAATCCCTGCTGCCTCAAATACCAAGAATCGGGGCAGCAGCCTTTTCCAGTGGCCCCACCTTCTCAGCATATATATCTTGTTTGCAGCTGAGGAAACATTCGTCATTCAGTGTAGCTAAGCCCAGCACCCCACCCTGGGACCTGTCGGATACACATGCCAGTGGGTCAGTGCCAACAGTGCAAATGGTACCCGAGAATAATTCCCCACATGAGCCACAGGCACATAGGGCAAGCTGGACAAAGCCAGAGGGCCCATTTTCAAACATTTGATTGGCAAACAAATTTACGCCTTGCTTGGTAGCTTTCCCATGTCCCATTGTGGCTTGTGCTGTGTGTGTGTGTGTGTGTGTGTGTGTGTGTGTGTGTGTGTGTGTCAAAAAAATATCAAAATTCTTTCTTCTCTGTAGAAGAGTTGGGGGTGGCGAGGCTGTGGAAATGTGGGAGGGAGACTCTGTGTGCATGCCTTTAGCACAAGGGCAGTGTGTAAGTCAATGCAAGAAGGCCCTGTACTGGAGGAGGAAGGTGGTCGCAGCAGGTGAGAGATTCGCGGAGGGAGGGAAAGACGATGTGCTTTCTTGACTTGGCTTTGTTGGGCCTGGCCTGGCAGATGCTCAACTTGTATGTGACACCACCTGGACCAGGGGTCTAGATAAGTCTCAGGCTGGCGAAGAAAGGAAGTGGTTCTGAGGGCCATCCATCCAAAGGCACTTGTAAAACACTTTAACTTGCCTTTTGCTGAGGTTATCTGAGAGACAGGTTATCTGAAGTCGCTTAGATAATACCAACTCTGGGGTCAGAAACAGCTCAGGGCTTGAGTCATCTTGCTGGGCCGTGTGCCTACTGGGCAAGTGCTTCACCCAGGTAACTTGGGCATTTCCTCATCTCAAAAATGGGTGTAATAACAGTATGGTAGCCAGAGGATAGGGGTGTCATAGGATTGGATGAGATCATGTTTGTAAAGAAGTTAGTATAATACCTGGTGTGTGCTAACTACCTGGTGTGTTAATATACCACCTGGTTTGTTGAATGCCTTCAACCATTCTTCAACTGATTTGCTGAGCCCTGACAGGTGCCTGGTCCTGCTCAAGGATTTGGGCACCTGAGGCTGAATAAGGCAGGCAAGGTGACCCAAAAGTTTTAATTCTTTTCTTTTTATCTCCCCTCCACCACCATTTTTATTAATATATATGTGACACATAATGTTTACAATGAACTTGAGTATTTTATGCACATGTATATCACATCAACTTTACAATCCTTTCCTGTTTTGGCCTTCCCACACTGGCCCCACCTCCCCTAACTCCCATTATCACACCCATTTGGTTCTATAGAATGCCTGTGTTCTGGATTTCCCAAACCAGAGAAAATATGCGATATTTAACATATTTAATCTTCTGCGTCTAAACCATTTCACTCAAATCACCACTTTAGCTCAGCTTCCCACCTTTAAAATGGGATGCAGTGGTCAAATCTTGATGCCTATTCTCTGAATCCAGCAGAGCCCTTTATTGGGATATTTGCCAAAAGTTCTTTTTTTCTATATCTTACTATATCTTTGTTGAGATTTTTTTAACACGGCCTCACCTACTAGACCACATGAGAAAAGAAAAAATAACAATATAATTCCTAAGACTAGAAAATGTGAGAAAGAAAAAGAGATAAGCTAAATTTCAAATGTCTTAGCTGAGTACTGAAAGGTAAATGTTTGTACGTTCAAAAGACATTCAGGTTACCACTACATCAATCAGTTTTTTTTTAGGATGAACTTACATCAAAGGCCAAATAAGTGAATTGCTAAAATAAACAAACGTAGGTCTACATCGAATTGCCACATTAAATGAACTTAAATCTCTATCAATTAAGTATATTACAGTTAAAGCAATTAAAAACAAAAAAAATTGATGTAATACTTGAAGGAATATTTGAGAGGGCCAGAGAGACAAGCAGCACCAAAAACAAAACAAAACAAAATAACAACAACAACAACAACAACAAAAAACAAGGAGGAAAGGAAACATCTAAGGGGAAAGTATATCAAAAAATAGATTGGTATTTGAATGATTTGGGTATACTTCCAAAACAATACCAGCTGTTTTATAAAATCTGTGAAACTTCCTTCCCCAAATTATTATTTTTAATAGTATATTAGTTTGTAAAACATACTAATTATATTCAACCTGGGGAATTGGTATAAAATCTTTAAAAATATGTATGCATGAATTTATGGAAGGATAGGTAGATAAAATGATAAACCAAGTCTGGCAAAATGTTAGTAATCAGTGAAATGTGAGTAGATAATTTTGAAAGTTAAAAAATTCTGAAATAATTAGTTTTCATTCTTGTAGGGAGAGGCCAGATAAACAACCAAGAGAAAAGTGTAACTCCAAATGCTATTTTGGTCATCAAAAAAGGAAGCTGGTGAGGACAGTGGAGGAGACCCATCTTCTCTGTGACCAGGTCAGTGCGAGGGGGGCACCTGGCAACTGGGCTGTGCAACAAGGAGGCACCCAGCAAGTATCTGAAGTTCCGGGTGTTGTAGCCAGGGCCCTGAGTGGCTGCTGCAGAGTGAACGTCCGGAAGGTAGGGGGACAGGAAACAGTGGGAAGACATAGGAACCTAATGGTGCAGGGCCGCGTGGGCTCTGGGAAAGACTTTAGATTCTCTGCGTGTGATAGGAAGCCACGGAAGGCTTGAACAGTAAGAGAATAGCTGGGTCTCATTTGGATTTTAAGATGATCTCTGGGGCTGCAGTGATAAAGTGGATTTAAGGGCAGGAACGGAAGTAGGGAGCTGAGGGAGTCTCCCACCATCCTCAGAGGGAGAATGTGAAAGCCACTCAGACTTTAACCTCTACTGTTGACACCCGTTTCCACCCGCCACCACTTAGGATGGGAAGCAGAGCGCAAGGCACTTGGTGCAATCCCCGCAGCCCACTGCCGCTGCTGAGGACGGTCACATCCTTCCTGCGGCGCATCCTCCTGCCTTGGCGGAGCCAGTTGAGATACAGCAGGAGGGAAGACCCTCTTGCCTCACAGATCCCCGGAGCCTGCACTTTCCCATGGGGAAGCAAGATCCTGGCCTCCAGATGCCCCGCTGGGAAGCAGCTCCCTGAATGGGCACATTTTCCTGGAGACGGTGCTGGGCAGCTTCCAGGGGTTTTTCTGGACCACTTCCGTTCTTGGAAGCAAACGCATTGTCAACATGTGTAGGAAACATGCGCACTCTGCCTGATGCCCAGATGCCCGGCCAACCACTAGGAAGTTGCTTGGCATTTTTACCCCCATCTTGTTGAGCCCATCTGCTTGGGATACCAGAGGAGTGCGAGTCTGAACGTGCGACCGGCTCAGCCCCCCGTCCTCTGGGCCTCTCGAAGGCTTGGGCCTACATGAAGGGCTTGGGCCTCGGACGTAGGGGGGAGCTAGGAAAGCACAGGAGGCCGTATGCCCAACCTGGTGGCACAGAATCTCCTCAGCAGGTTGTCTGGGTTGGGTTTATCAAGTTAGGCTTCTGGGGGCTTCCACCCTCTTGCTGCCTGCTTCATACAACCAGAAAGCTAGAATCTGTTGAAAATAAATTTCTCCTGATTGTCTGGTCTCCTCTCTAAGCCCCCACCTTGAAGACGTTCCTCCTCGTTCTGTGCTTTCTCTAGCCCATCTTTGTATTCCTTGGATTTTTATAGCCGACCATTTTGTACATGAACTAAGTACTAAACAAGCGTTATTACTGCTTTGTGCGTGGTGCACCACAGAGGCATAAATCCCACATTAACCTCATCCTAAAGAGCGGCTGAATGCATTTTAATAAATGTCCCAAGTGGCTTCAGTGTCTGGTAGCCAAACAGAGTAAAAAAATGCACACATATTGCAGAATGTTATGAACCTTTCTATCAAAAGTAATAATAAGCAGACTGCTTTTTTGGATTTGGTGATTGGGTTACATTTTTAAACAGTGTATTGAGAGACAAATCAAGGCAGAGTGGGAACGATTATGTGACATCATCCAACGAGGCCCAGCTATGTCCAGGGGTGCGCTGTGAGCAGGTAGACATTCCTCTTGCCACTCAATACATTTTCATCCCAAGCTCTCTTTCTACATGCTACCAAGAGAAAGCAGCAAATTAAGAAACCCTTGACGCACTCAGATATTTAATATAAGCAGCCAGATAAAGGCAGAGACGCACATCATTTATCAGCTGAATAAAAATTCAGATGAGGTATTTTCCTGATGCTGTGCCAGGCACCATTAGGAGAGCATTTTATTTTCACGTGTCAGTGACGGCATGCTGTGCTGTCGAGGCTGAACTTCATCAGACTACAAGGTGTTACCTGATGTCAGGCATAGCACGGCCTTCCGTCTCCGCGGCACATCCTGGGTGCCAGAATTCCATCAGCAGCATGCCTTTCCACTCTCTGTTGGGGATATTCACTCTGCAAGTTTCAGAAGTTAACTAGCCATTTTGGTTATCAACCAAAAGTAGATAAAATATCCTGCCGGTGGCCATTTTGGATGTGCAGATGTTTTGGTTTGGGCACATCTGTAGACAATCAGTGTGTTCTGGGCAGGCACGGTGTTTTATTATGGGATTATATGTGTAATCTTGGATAAATAGTAGAAATTGGAGTACTTCAGTTGGAAGACTTGTTTTCTCTCCCAGAGAGCAGTCTAAATAGCAAACCAGAAACCACTTGCCCATTATTGAAGCAATAATCTAACTTGCCAGTCTTTTCCCTTAGGGCTGAACCTTGGAGGTTAGGGAGATGATGTGGGTGTCAAACCAGGCCTAGGGGCCAGTGGCTTGGAGATCTGCTGAGTTCTAGCAGAGACCATTGTCCCTTTGACCTATGTATCCCCCACACACATCATAGCGGAGGAGGTGTCTGGTATTTGGGACCTAGCCACCAGCGAGTTTGGGCTGTGTCTCAGTGCCTATTTACTTTTGGGGGTGGGTAAATCTCCCACCATCCCCATGGCCACATGTCTTTCTCACCAAGTGTGAGGAAAGCTGCCAAGTGGAGGTAGCACGAGGCAGCCCAGCCTAGTACTGATCCTTTACTCCAATTCTGGCAAAACGTATAATGATGTTGCTCCGTTTTGTTTTACATCTCCAAAAACAGATGTACCAAATCCCTGTAAACTGATCTATGGTAATGCACTTAATTTTAATCTTCACTGTTAAAAGTAAGAACTGATCGCTTAAAGCAGAAACATGTGTCATTTCACCAGAAGTTGGCACCGGATGAAGTATACCCCGAGCCCACTTAACTGGCTTGGCTCTGCCATTGGCTGCCTCTTCATTTGTGTCCTCCTCCTTCTCCCCCACATAAGGCTCTTCTCCGAGAGCCCCTCAGCTGCCAGTGCCCTCCTTCTTGCCTTGGGTGTTTCTCAGGATTGCTTAGCTCCTTGAGCTTTGAGCTGCACAAGGAGACGGCGAAGCACATATCCAAGCTGTGTTGTGTTAGGCTGTGGAGAACCATCCTAAAATCTGTCCCCTACTCAAGACGTTGGCTGAACATCAAACCAAGCTGCGTGATAATTACCAGTCATCTTTATGTGGGAGAAAAGAGTTGGGTAAAACCTCCTGACCTTTCATTTCTAGAAAACCAGTTGTAGCTCCTTGATAGTGACGCTACTATTACTCACAGGCCAATATTGTGACCACTGAGCAACATCAACCTAGAAACAATGATGGCTTTTTTGGAATTGCAAATTGAGGCAAACCCACAGATTGGAGTGGTGGGATGTGGGGTATTAATTTTTCTTTTAGTACAAGGCCTCAGATCCCAATAATTTGCTCCTTATCTGGTTGATGTGCCAAAGTCTTTTCAGACTAGCTCCTGGTGACAATCACTGAATGACACAGAACTGGGGAAACTGGTACCCTTTGATCTAAAGGTCAAGACTAGTCAAAGGCAGATGGACATTCTGTAGCAGAATCAGCAGAGGGAGGGGTAGTGTAGACTGCCATTGGTTTCTGGTGTGGGACTCTTGGTAACAGGTGCTCATGTCAGTAGATGAACCAGCCTGGGCAGAGGAGAAGAATTATTAGTAGTGACAAGACTGAGTCTGGAATCCTGAGAAACTGGTTGCTGTGGGAAACTAGAAGTGCCTGGTAGTCTTGGGGCCTGTAGTGGGGGGCTGCGGCTGGTGAACAGCAGAGGCCAGGACAGCAGAGCCTGTGCTAAGGCATTGCAGACTTCAGCTGGAGCCCCACACAATCTTCAAAGTGTTTATGACTTAGCAAGATCTTGTTGACAGCTTTGAGGACAGTACTAAAGTGACAGAGACAAAGGGAGACATTGGTCGGTCCTTTTCAGTTCATACTTGGCTCATTTCCAAGAATCAACTCATACCACAGGGGCACCATATCCTGGCTCTGTCCTTTGCCTTTGCGCATATTTGCTCCTACCCTTCCCTTTCTATCCAGAATTTGTGCTCCATCTTGGCCAGAATTGGAGAGACTCCTTTCCTTAAAGAAGTGAAGACTCTGGAAGGGAACTGCTAAAGGGTTGCTAGAATGCTCTTGAGAACAGATGGGGGCACCATCTCAGTGGCTCTGATTCTCTGGGGCCTGAGAACATAGATTTCTAATAGGCTCCTCCATGTTGTTGGTCCAGAGACCATTTGCCAGCATCAGTGAGATGCCTTGTGCTCCCAGGACTCGTCATCTCCCGTGGTGGGTTCTGGAGGTGCAGAATGATGGCTACACAAAGATGGCCTGGGTGGCACCAGTGGAGAAGTTTTCCTGTGGGATCTTCAGGAGCTCAAGACAAAGCAAGTGTCCCATGGACAAGGCCCCAGAAAGCCTGTCTATTGCCGTTGGGGACAGATTTATCCGCATTCTCGCTTTAAATGAGGCAGTGGGAGACCCTTCTTTACCCAAAAATAACATGTTGAACAAAAATTTGATTTGGCTGGGACACTTTCTGTTTAAGCATACTTTTCATAATATAATCACCCGTACAGTGACCTTCCAGATATTTGGATATACGGTTTTAGAAACTCAGCTTACTTTCTCAGATATTTTCATTTTTGAACATCTGGTAGGGGGTGGAGTGTAAGAGGTGAACACAGAGTCAGATGGGATGGCAATTATTCAACTAGGGACCGGAATGCGGGTGGAAGCACTGGTGAAAGATGCCAAATCAGAGTTTTGTGAAAGGTGCATATTGTGGAGTCAGGCTCACCTGGGTGGAATTCCGAGTCTGCCGCTTGTTGGTGTGTGACCCTGAGCAAATTGTCTGTCCCCTCTGACCTCTAGTTTCCTCATCCAGAAAATGGAATAACAGTAGCTCCCTTGTAAATGTGCTTCCAGGAGGTGACGTAACGACAGCATCAAATATAGACTGGAATCCAGCAGATGCTTGGTAATATCATCTACTATCTTAAAGTTGTTTTTATCATTTTTGTCTTATTTTTATATTCACCTTCCCAACCTTCATCTGTTTATGTAGCAGAGAATCGAGAAAATAAGGATGTCATAAGAACCACCCATTTTTCTCTTTTCCAAAATCTGAGCCCATGGGTGGTGTCGGTGGTCATCGACTGGGTGTGATTTTGCCCTTTGGGGATGCTTGATAATGTCTGGAGGTATTTGCTGATTGTCACGCAGGGGACCATCTGGTGCCTAGTGGGCAGAGACCCTAGCTGCTGCTAGTTACCCTACAGTCTGTAGGACAGCCCGGCCTAAGGAAGCATGATTCAGTCCAGAATGTCAGTGGTGCTGCTATTGAAAAGCCCTGAGCTACTTGCTTGGGATTCTAAAACTTGAAAAAAAAATCCATGTTACGGCTTATTGAGCTTTTTCTACGTGCCAGGTATTGACCTTGAATCCTTCCAGCCACCCCTGATGCAGGTATGACACCTACCCCAGTTAGGAGATGAGAAGCTGGCTCTTCAAACGACAGAGCAGATTTCAGCCCAGGCCTTCTGTGGACTGTGGCCTCCCGTTCCGGTACTTGGACGCTTGTCTGTCCACATTCTAGGCCTGTCTGCTGGGGCCAGACTCTGTTCTAGGTGGTCAGACCAGACGAGGCGCAGCCCCTCAGAATGACAGAAGTGATCAGGAAGCCACATGGTGGTAACAATTGCTGCGAACCATGGCAGCGGTGACCGTGAGAGGCCGCCATGGCGGGGCCATATCTGAGTGTGGGGAGCTGGAGGGAAGGCTGTTTCAAGAGAGGAGCGAGCGCCGAGTTCCGGGTGGAGCCCGCTCTGGAGGACGGAGCAGAAAATGTCCTGGGGCCTGGGGATAGTTGTCTCTGTCTGGTCTCCCAGCCATAATCTCATCCAAGCCTTCTGCGACAGTGGCTCTGTCAGCACAGTGCAAAAGGGACACAAAGGACTTCTCTGCAACGAGGACTTGCCAGCTGGGGAAACTCTCTCGGCCTCAGTTTCCCTTTCTAGGCTGTGGGAGGGCAGAGATGAAGGCCAGCAGCCATTATGACGGCAAGCTTGCCTGTGTTGGCACCTGCTACGGGCTGACACTAATTTATGTCTGTCCCCTCATTTCATCCTCAACACATCCCCCAGACATCCCACCATCATCCGTGGCCGAGCCTGGGGTGACGTGAGGGAGGCACCTGCCCAGGCACGAAATTGAAAGGGGCACCAAAACAAAAAACCAAGGTAATGCAATTTAAAAGATAAAAGTTATGCAAAAACTCCTTGTTGAACAAATGGCCAACATCTTAAATAAAGGTGCCGATTTTTGGTAAACCTGGGGAGCCAAGCATCACTCATCTGTCCGAGTTCTGGTCCTGTATCACGTCCATGACACGGATGAATAAATCGAGGCTCAGGGAGGTCACTGGCCCCCTACCTTGTGCGTCAGAGGCTGTAGTGACAACAGCAGTTGGCTTTCCTTCTCCTCTGAGTATTCCTGTGGGGGCTTCTGTTTATCCAGCTCACGCAGGCAGGACAGGAAGGGGTGCGGAACACGGCAAGGGCAGCTGGCTGTCTCTGTGGTTGTCATTACTGTTTTACATGCATTAAGAACCCGCAGTGTACTTTGAAATCGGAACGTACCAGGAAGCATTCTGGTAAGCTTAGCTTGGTTGTCTTTGGGGACACCTGGCTGTACTTCAGAGAGAAATCAGAGAAAGCAAAGACAAAGACCATTGTCGGTGACCCCAGATGGGAAGGGAGAATCGGAGACCAGAACCAAGCGTGTGGATACTTGAACGCGGTCGCCCAGGCAGGAGGAGAGGTGGCGAGTCGCGATGTTCTTCCTTTGTAAAGGATTTTCCCGAACACGAGTTCACCTCACCGTCTGTTCACAACAAGATGGAGATCACGATTCCTGTGTCACTACTGGTAAAATTTAACCGCAGAGAAGGTATGGAATAAACACTTTTTTGTGGTACTGGGGATTGAGCCCAGGGCCTTTAAATTGAGATACATTCCCAGCCTATTTTTTAGTTTTGATTTTTTTTGAGAAAAATTCTCACTAAGTTGCTCAGGTGGGGAGCTCAAACTTGCAATCTTCTTGCCTGAGCCTTCAGAGTGCTGGGATGACAGGTCTATGACACTAGGCCTGGCTTAGAATAATTTTGTGGCAACGAGGCTGGTGTCTTGGACTCAGATCCTGTTTTGATTTCTGTCCTTTTTTTTCCTAATAATTCTATTCCATCTGCTACACAGATGAGTCGATCTATTAGACTGCATTTATATTAAACTCATAAACACAGCGCCAGTCACTACATCTCTGGATTGGAAAGGAGTAGTGATTCTTTCACCCAAAATCTATCAGCCACAGCCCTACACTGGTCCCTTTGCTGTGATGGTTACTCTTTGGACCAGCTTCTGGACTATGGGCCAGCTAGATGTCACTGTGCTTCCTCCAGGGTATTTTCTCATGTCGATGTTATTGTTTGTTCCTGTAGTAGAACCGTGCTATGCAGGGTCTCCAGTCACGACTTCCAGGGGCCTTGACACCTGAAAGGTGAAGTTGCTGCTTCTCCCGTTGATTGGTAGTCTCTGACACCACCCTCTTGAGGCTGGGCTGGCCTTGGAGCTTGCTTTAACTCTCCCAGTGTGGCAGAAACAAGTCTGGATTAAACTACTGAAGTGTCTGTCCGTCAAAGGTGAATGAGCAAACAAAACTCGCTAGGATGTATGATGGTGTATTTATTTGGCTTTTAAACAGGAAGGGCACCCCTTACCACTGTAACGTTGGTGAACATCATGCAAAGCAAGTTAAGCCAGGCACAAAATGACATGTACCGTATTATTTTACTTATATATGAGCTTCTTAGATTAGACAATTTTAGATTGAAGTTAGATTAAATGAGAATTAGAATTGAATAAAGATTAGAATTATCACTAAGGGCTAGATGACAGGATAACAATGACAAGCTTGTGCTTAACGGGAACAGAGGTTTGGTCTGGGAAGACGTAAACGTTCTAGAGATGGGTGGTGGTGGTGGCACTTGCCCAATAGTATGAGTGTGCTTCATGCCATTGGAAAGTACATTTAGAATGACTAATGTGGTCAGTTTTATGTTATGTCCATTTTTAAACAATAAATATAAATGTAGAAAAAAGAGGTGAGTTTGGAGGTAAGGCTATAAGAGGCCCTGAAGCCTCCTGGCGGGGGTGGGGGGGGTGAGGAGCTCAAAAGATGTCCTGGAGGGGCCCCGCATGTAGCAAACCTGAGACTATTTGGATCCTGCTCACCCAGCTGTGTAACCAAGTTCAGGCAGAACCACTGAGAAGCCACCAGCCAGCCCGTGCAACCATGAGAGAGAACGCATTACAGTCTATCCTTCTAGTTACCCAAATGGACTTCTTCATCTCCCTGCTGCTGTGTGCATGGGTTTGGGGAGGACACAGACCTTTAATTCCATCCAACTCCTTCTCTTTGGTATAATTTCTTTTTTAAAAAACACAAAACTATCTTCTCTTCCATTATCAATTCTCAACCAAAAATTTCCACCCTACCTAGTATTAGTGATGTCTGAATGATTAAAAAAAATGAATAAAACCAAGATATATTGGCCCAGGCCTGATGTCACTCAAAAGGTTTATAGGTATCATGTGAGCACTGTTTACAAGCCCTGAGGTCCTTTTCTCCTTAATTTCCCCAACTCTTCAGTCAACTAAAGGTGATTATTTTCCCTCTTATGGCCCAGATCCTTCTTTGTTTCTTCTAGTCTCAGCAATTATTTATCAGAAATCTTCTTTACCCATTAGATTTGGTTCAAGTCAGTAAAACATGACACGTCACATCCCGCCGACGGGGAGAGCACGTGGTATAGTCTTTCTGTTTGTGGTTTGATAGTCTCAATCAAAATATTGAAAAATGTCTATACTCTACGATTCTCATGCTTCATTCCTAGGGATTTGGCCTTAGTAAATAGCTGGATACGAGCAGCTACTCAGATGTACAATGACATTAGCTTTGTTAGTAAGATAAAATAGCTTAAGTGTCCTCAAAGAAGAGATTGATTAATTACTTTGAGCTCTAGAGAAATGCTGTGCCATTGTTAAAATTACACGATAGAAAATTACTCAATGACAAAGATGCTCATAATCTATTGGGAACGAATATATCAATAAAATAATTCAGTAGAATTTAAGTCTTAAGAAAAGGTGTACTTATATAAAATGGAAGTTATCTATACAATAGATTTTTTGTATAACTTATACAGAAAGATATTATACCAAAATGTTAAGGAACAGTTAGTTTTGTTGGATGAAATTAAGGCTAATTTCTTTTTTTTTCAGTTTGTCCCTCATTTCCAAATATTCTAGATTGAGTAGCAACTGCTTTCATAATAGGGAGAAAAGCAATATGAGATAGAGGTGCAATCAGTTAAAAATATCAATTTAGCAAAACATTTTTTTGAATCATTGAAGAAAAGGCATACAAAAGTTTTTTTCCTTCTTTTTAACCCAAATTTTGTAGTGAATAATTTGAAAGCAATGACTCAATGTCTGAGTTCCTGCTTTAAAGCAGAGACTTGACATGACCTTATCATCAATACCTAGGAACAATTCATCCCCTTAGATTCCTGAAGATCCTTGTCAAGGGAACATGGCTGAAGAAATGAAAATATCATTTCCTCTGGAGGCTCCAGGAAATTGGTGAACACCGTGGCCATGGAACCAGACCTGCAGGTTTAACCTCCAGGGTTGGAGTCCTGATTTTTCCACTCCCACCATAGGCTTTTGGTGGAGAAAGGAGACACCAGCCTCTTGTTTACATGAAGCTACTGTCAGTTATCTTGCTATTGGTCCATGGGTCAATCAGAGCACCCTGGGTACCTACAATTGTTGTAATTTACAGGAGAAAGCACTGGACATGGTTGTAAACTGTCCCAGACAAAGGATTACTTTCTAGATAAGGTGCTTCACTCCTTCCTACCCTCACCAGCACCAGCGTAAGCTGGGGATGGGCAGCACCCTTGGGACATACTCATTTGGCTAGCTTTCTGTTCCTGAGTCCGTGTCAGCTGCTGAAATCTCAAAAGACTTCCTGAGGGGCCGAGGCACAGAAGAATAGCCTGTCTGTGCCCCACATGGAGAGGCCAGAAGGAAAGACAAATGTTTTAAACTCTCAGCCACCCTGCCTCCTGTTCATGATATTTCCCTAACATATGCTAACATATGCTTTCCTCCAGAACTTCAAAAACATGCTTTTAGCAGCAATGAAAATAGGACCATGCGTCCAATTCAACTGTAGGCTTCATAGTTTCCCTCTAATACCATTACCTCATGTACAGAAGAAAATGTAAATCTAAAATATGCTGGTGATTATAACCTTTCTTCCTGACAGACATTGTAATATAAATGCACATAAATTGAATTTCTTCTTTAAAGAAATTTGAATACCTTTGGAGCATTTTAGCAAATCATCTGCAGCCCTCGTGGCACCACATCAATGATCTGTGGAAAGTGATCTGTCTGTAGCATGGCTTCTGCAATGGGAGGATGGAGCAGGGCTGGGACATGCCAAGAAAAATAGAACACACTTTATTGATATTCAAAATTTATTTTATTAAACTTGCACAAAAGACAGAGACCTGGGGAGCCAGTTGCTACCAGAGAAGGAGCTTCAAATATTAACTCGCTGAGGTCCGCACGTGTCGTCTACCCAGTAATGTGGGTCAGACAGGATGGGGAGAGGAGACTGACTACAGATCAGCAGTCTTGCTTAGTCTTCATTCTGCACAGGAGGACTCCACAGTAAGGCTTCATGGTGACTGCTAAATCAGGAATGGTAATAACGCTGAGCTTTGTGGGGAGGGAGGCTGCATGGCACTGATGAGTTTTTGAGTCTAGGTCTCCCTGGAGAACTAAGAAAGGAAAATTTGGACAACCTTTGCTCACCAGCTTGCACTGGAGGAGGATGGGCGTGTGGCGGCTAAGCTCTTGCATCGGTTGGTGTCCTCCAGAGAAAGACACCAATAAAATACACAATCAGAATGTGCTTTGGTCAACACCACAGCATATATACGACAGTGGCCCTGTGAGATTGTAATGGAGATGAAGAATTTCTATCGCCTAGTATTTCTGCTGTGGCTTTTCTATGTTTAGATACACAAACACCCGCCAGTGTGTTCAGTACGGTAACACGCCATGTAGATGATTAGCGTAAGAGCAATAGGCTAGGCAGCACAGGCAGGTGTCTAAGAGGCTACATCACTGAGGCTTGTGTAAGCACCTTCTGTGATGTTCCCCTATGACAGAAGCACCTAACATGCATTTTTCAACATGTCACTGTTCTTAGGCAATGCATGACTGCATATATGTACAAGGAATACAAGCATAGTCTTCACAGTCTCTTCTTATACGTACATATATGTAAAGAAATGTACGATAAGACATGGACTCGTCCAACTGACAGCATGTTGCTTGGGGGTTGATTGCACAGTGTCAGTGTTGAGACACTAGAGTTAAAAATAGCAACAATAATGCAAGTGGCATCCACACCTCAACCCTCCGTAGTTCATGGCTCAAGTTCTGCTCCTGTGTCTGGCCTTGTCTTTCAGCTGTGTTTGGCCTCTTTGTGTGTGAGTGCGCACGTCAGTCCTAGTGCCTCTTTAGAACCTAAGGACGCCCTGCCTGGGGTTCTGTGCTTCGTGCTTCAGTCAGCCGGCCCAGTTACCTCTGGGATAGTGGGAGAGAGGTTGGCAAATGTCGGCCCATAGTGGAGACATTAAGTTAGGAATGTCATTTAGACACTCTCCATCCACAAATGGTGGCAGGGTCCAGATGTCTTCTAAAGGAAGCATGGTCCCCGTTCTTTGTGCCCAGCTGTCTTCCAGAGATCACCCCAGTGACGGCTTGTGGTGTGCCCACTTCCACCATCACCTATCAACTTCAGAAATTCTTTCATCCCAGCAGCCAGTTGAGGCCAGAGATCCCTGGAACAGACTTGAGGAGTCACTGGGGGCCTTTTCCAGGGCCCTGAGTATGGCCCGGCTCTTGGGAAGGTCTTCTTTGGTTGAACAGAACATCCATCTCCCTTACAAAACAAAGGACTCAACTCGTGCCCTAACCCAGCAGCACTTTTGATGCCCTGAAACAAACATATTTGTGCATTCAGCCAGGGTGAGACCAGGAAGGCCACAATTAAGTGCCAAATGATGGTCATCAGACAATATAATATTTTACAAAATCAAAATAGATGCTTTCCCAACCCTGTGATGAACAGGATATCAGCTTTTTAGAAAAGGCAGCACTCCCTGGAGAGGGCCTGGGGAGGAGATGAGTCAGGCAGGGGCGGGGCATGGAGGGGCAGGGAGTGTGGCTGGTGTGAAGGTGGGAGAGGGGAGACTGGGGTGGAGAGGCTGGC
This sequence comes from Ctenodactylus gundi, assembly GCA_004027205.1. Taxonomy (NCBI): domain Eukaryota; kingdom Metazoa; phylum Chordata; class Mammalia; order Rodentia; family Ctenodactylidae; genus Ctenodactylus; species Ctenodactylus gundi. The sequence continues at coordinate 662,076 of PVKB01000078.1, forward strand.
AAGGGGGAGCCCCCACATCGCTTCATTTCCTTCTGAATTTATCATTTATTGCTATTCCTTCCTTTCTTTTTATTTTTTCCTGTGGGGCTTCACTTTGTTTTTCATGAATTTTGATGATTTATTTTTGTTTGAAAAAATAGAAACCATCTGAGGCGCTGGTCCACCCTCTCTCTCTGTGCTTGTTGCAATCACATAATTACTTGTTAGACTGAACTTTGCTGATTTATGGGGGATCAATCTTCCTGATGGTCTCTACTCCGAGACTCCCGTGCCAGGAGGTCATCAGGGGCGATCACTGGACTGGAATAGGGGGGTGAACCTGGAGAGCCCTGGGGGACACGGAGGCCACAAGAGAGCTTTCTTTCCTCCAGCTCCCAAGTGTTTCTTTATTGAAAAGCCACACAGCCATGAGTGAGAAGAGAGGGTCTTCTGAATAAGCATGGGCTCTTTCCCAGGTCATCTGATTATCTCTCATGACCTGCTTTCTCCTGGAACATGTGAAAACCTCCTCAAGCTGTTCACGAGCAGACATTGCAGAGAGGTCACCCGGGGGAGCCGCAAAGCTCATAACATCAGAAGTAATGGGGATGGGGATGGGGCGAGCAGGAAGGTTACAGTGTACCTGGCCAGAAACAGCTGGTCCCACAGAGGCATAGCAACTGACGGCTGAGGATGCAGACGTGGAGCTCTGATGACGTCCTTGGGAATCCAGTTCCAAGGTCTTCTAGGCATGTGACTCTAAATGAGTCAATTTACCTGATATAATCCTCGGTTTCCTCATCTGGAAAATGGGACTTCCTCATTGAGTGATCAGAATAGACATGTGTAAAGCAGCAGACACTGGTTGATACAGAGAGGTCCTAGTGCTGCAGGAGGCACCAAGTTTCTATTTCCCTGTTTCCAGCTTCTCGAGGGTGGACTCTTGGGAAAAGGGACACATTTATCTGTTAGGCATCAAAAAATAAGGTTAATAATGTGAAGAAGTTTGGGCCCTGAGAAGTTGGACTTCTGTCACATTCTGTGACCTTGAACAAGTTCCTTTCCCTCTATGGGACTCACATTTGTTTCCTGCTGAAGCAGAAGCAGCATTTCTCAGAGATTGCCCTGGGACTCTGGGGATGTCCATGTAGCAAGAACAAGAAAGAGGGAGAAGGGGCCTGTGGTCACATATTCCGGAAAGGTTGTGAACAGTCACACCAAATTCCTGTGCACAACTTCTCACGGCCTTTTGCATCCAGCATTTCCAGAATATCTGGCCTCAAATTGCATCCTGGGATGAGCATTCTAAAGTATCTTCTATTTCGTGCTCTCCATGGTGTTTCCACATCGGGCGGCCTAGTATCAGGTCAACTCTTCATTGAACTTTTTGCTTAGCATCCCAAAAGAGCAGGGAAGTCAGAGTCAGCCAGAAATTCCAGAGGACTGAGAGCCCTTGGCTGGTGCAATGGCTTCCTTGGCTGTGGCAAGGTGGCAACTTACTTGTTCCTCCAGGAAGGCTGGACCTACAAAATCTTCGAACCCCTCAAGGTCTGAGCACAGACTAAGAGTTTGAGTTGCCCAGGAATGTGAGAGGTCCATCAGAAAGTACTCTGATGGGAACCCTCTTGAGTAGCTAATGCCCACAGATTCTTTGACACTTTCCAAGATGGGGTGACTGGGGTGTGGCAGAGGCTGCCATGATGTGGGGGAGAGGAGATGGGAACAGAATTGTTCCTTGCAATGCCAGGAGGGAAATATCTAGAAGTTTGGGTGGCTTGAGAAAGAGGGAACAGCAAGTGCTTAGTCCCTGAGGCCCTGGCGCTCTGGCGTGTTTGGGGAACAAGAGGGGGCTGCAGTAACAGGGAGGAAACAATAGAGGATGGGGAAACCGAGTCAGGCTACCTCGTGGAGGGCTTTGCCTCTTTGGATATTCCAAACTTGAGGACTCTTGCCACGTGTGCATGCGTGCTCTGTCCAGCCTAACTTCTTTTGTTGAGTGCAATGTATTCAAGATACATCCAAACGGCAGGACTTGTGTGGGTCATGTGCCTCTTTACGGCTGAATGGTATTCCAGCTTAGATGGCATTTAGGCCTTAGTCAGGGTCATCCCAGAGGCCACTTGTGCTATATTTGTCTTTTTGTGTCTGGCTTATTTCATTCAACATACTGTTTTCAAGGTTCATTCAGGTTGTAGCCTGTGTCAGAATTCTCTTCCTTTTGAAGGCTGAATGCTATTCCATTGTATGGATATACCACCTTGTTAAAATCCATATATTGGTTGATGGACACTTGGGTGTTTTTTTTTTCCTACCTTTTAACTATTGTGAATAATACTGCAACATACACGCTCCCCTTTAAATAAGAGTCAGAACAGGACAGAAACTCTTATAGTACGGATCAAATGAATTGATTCACATGGTGTGCTTAGCATAGGTCCGGGCACATGGAAAGAATTGGATGACTGCTTTCCCTAATAATGCAGTGATCACAGAGCCAGGATCATTAACAGCCATCTATGGTTTTTCTTTTTTTGTCACAAGGCTGCAGGCTCAGAGAGGTGAAAGGACATTCCTTTTCTTTTTTATATATATAAACAGTAATGTAATCCTCATTTTAAAAATTTAGAATATCAAGAAGAAAAAAAACCTACCCCTGATCATCTGGCCACTTGAACTGGGTTTCAATTTCCTTCTACTGCAGAGGATTAAAGAGACTGAATTTCTGTAGAACAGAGGGAAATTGGAAGAACCGGGAGCTTGGGGGCTGGTTGGGAGCCGCAGGCTCCATGGAAGCCTCTTCCAGGGCAAAGGGGGTGGGGGCGGTTTGCTTTGGAAAACTCAGAGCCTGACTGGCTCAGCCAAGAAGGGACGCATTTTTGGCTTGGGCACTGAGAAAAAGAAATCAAAAAAAGGAAATATCATTTCCTTAACTACTAGGTATTAATATCCTGTTTAATTTAATTTCGGCTTTCTGCGCCGGTGAGCTCTTTTCCCTCTAACATACAGTGTCAGCTTGGCAGGGAGTTTCTGACAGTATCAAAAGAGGATTTAGCTCTGAACCCTTGCCATGAAAGTGTCTCTATCTGCGCACAGAAGAGAGCATTGTGTCCTGCGAAGGCGGTAATTGAGTGAATGAGGCCTGGCACCTGGGCCCGCGGTGGAGCACTGATAAGGACATAAAGACGGGCTTAAAGGGCCTGCTTGCCAGAGGCAGAGACGCTCACGGGCCCTGGGAGGAGGGAAGGCCAGCCGTCCGGTCCCTGTGGAGAGCCGAGCTGAACGCGGCTCAGCCCCGCAGCCCTGCAGAGAGAGGGTCCCGGGCAGCTGCGGGCTGGGAACGTTCTGCTCTTCGTGGGGCGGACTGGCACTCAGGAGGAGATAAGCAGGTGGCGAGTGGGTGGCGCTTGCCTCAGCTGGCTGCCATGCCCTCCGTTTCTCCACAAAGACCCTATATTCTTATTTGGCTGATCCCCACCTAGCAGGCTGCAGAAAGGCGGAGATCCAGCTTTAGCTCTCGGGACGTGTTTGTGCTCAGCGTTGTCGGGAGGAGCTGTGAGTCTCTCGTTGTTTACTTCCCTGGTGATTGCTGCGTGTGTCCTGTGCAGGCCTCAGGATCACTCACCTAGGTGGGTCAGTTTGCTTCTTCCACGTTCTGGAAGAGACCCATCCTTCTGGTCCTTGTCTGTGAACTGATTGACAAGGTAGCTGGGTCAGTGGCCTTCCGTCCATCTCCCACCTATCCGCCTGTCCACTCATCCCTCCATCCACACATCGGTTGCTCTGCCCGTCCCTCACCCATCCGCTCCCATCCGTCATCATTTACCTGTCCTCACCCACCTGTGTACTCTACCCCTCCCTTCTTCCGTCTACTCACATCTATCCAGCCAACTTGTGAGAGTCTCTTACGCTTCTGGTACTGGCGGACAACATCTTCTGGTGATGTTAATGGTGAAAGCTGTGGACGAACACTGGAAACCTGGGGTCTTAACTCACTCTGGGATTCTGGCTAAGTCACTGCTGTAGAACTGGCTGGCCGAGACCTGCATCAGTCAGGGGAGGCTAGCTTTTTGAATCATAGCTCCCAAATTTCAGTGTTTAATAAGATAGCCATTTATTTCTTATTTGTGACTCTTGACAGATGCACGGCCTTCCTGCGGTTTTCCGTCGACTCAGAGATCCAAGTTCCTTCCAAGCCAAACGTCAGCCCCCATCTTGACCAGCAAGTCTCTTCTGCTGGCACACGGGCAAGAAAGAAACAAGAACAGGCTCAGGAGGGCCTGGAGGGGTGAACACCATGCCTGCTGACATTTCATCAGCTAGAACTTTGTCATGTGACCCAATAGTGGTGGTGGCTGTGTGCCCAGGGAGGAGAGGAGGTGTGGATATCGGTGAGTGCCAGTATCTCTGCTGTCGGGCCCGCAACCGGTTTTGGGTCACAAATAAAGAGTGAAATGTTAGACACCAAGAGAAAGAGGTGGGTCAGAGGCTTTCTGATGTCCTTTGTTCTCTGAGCAGAAAGGTAGGTGTTGTCTACACAACCTCTGATTGCAGCGGAAAGCCTCTTGTGCAAATAGCCTGAGGCATTGGAGTGGATAGTCAAGGGTGGGAGGACTGGAAGTTTTGTGACATCTGAGCCCAGAACCTCTCAGAATGGAGGTGGAGGAGGTCATGCCCGAGCTCTGTAAATATTTGACATTAGGAAGAAATGAAAGATCACGGTGTCGTTAGATTAGCACCTTTGCTTCTCGAATGTGGAATTCCGATGGACAGGTCTGCATCTAGTCTTTCGCCACCACAACCATCATCATGATCTGTGACATTTACCAAGAGCTGCCTGTGTATCATGCTCCTTTCTGAGTTCCTGTATGACCACTTAGGAACTTACTCTGGACAACTACCTTACGAGGCAAGATGATTATTACCCCCATTTTACGGAAATCTTTAACAGAAAGGTTTATGCGTCTCATGATCTAGGTGAGCTTGGAAGCCTTCTTTAGCCTGGCAATGTCACAGGCTCACGGGCGCCTCACACCTCGGTGCAGGAGATTGTCTTTGAGGTCCTCTCTATGGTCGCTATGCGTCAGTTTTCCCACCCATAGAATGGGAAGGCCAATCGTGGTTCTGCCGTGGTGGGCAGCTTACTTGAAGGGAACACTTGGGAGAACGAGTTTGGAAGCATCTGCCTGAGGGATGATACTGCACGTGTGCAGAACTGTTACTGTCATTTGTTTGCAGGTCTTTTTTTTTTTCTTTTTCTTTTTCTTTTTTTTTTTTTTGTCCCTTGGCTTCCAAATTGCCAAAGAAGCATCAAGTGAGTTATTCAGCAAAGCAAGGGCTCATGACAGAACACGATGTTCCAATGAAGTCTGTGCCTTTGGAATATTGACCTCGGGAGGCTGGGGGAGCCGAGACCTGCAGCTGCTTCTCTGGCCTCTGGCAGCTGCTCAGCTGTGTGTGTTTTTCCAGCTCCAGGAGAGACAAGCCTCATCTCCACACTCCAGATGTTTGCAGCCCTGCAGAGTCGTCGTCTCCTGCAACAAGCTGTCGGGCACTGGCTCTTTGGGCTACGTCTTCCTGTGCATTTCCTTTCCCCCCGCTTGGCTTCACTGCAGGGGCATGCAGAAGACACACAAGTGTTTTTGTTTTCTTTATTAAAAAAACACTGAAACTGTAAAAAAAAATACAAATCTGTTTTACATCTGGATGTGACTGCAGGCAATTAAGAGTGGGAGGGACAGGGCAGCGGGTGAGTGGGCCACAGGAGAGTGACATCCTGTTTTGCGAGCCACACACCTGCACAGGTAAGACAGATGCCTCGCTGTGCAGTGGCTCACGAGACCTCTCCTGTTGGGCCGGGGGCTGTTTCTGTTTTCTGGTGATGCTGGGACTTTGCTCTTGGAGCCTGTCTTGTTCTGTCTGGGTTCTCTGGAAGCAGTTAGCAGAAACAGCTGGATGTTTGAGGGAAAATGTCTAATGTGCTTAACATCTTTATGAAGCCGGTTCACATTTAGGGAAACGATTTATCTGAATTGATTCGCCCCAAACTGGCTCGATCTCCCCTATGCAAAGGACTTTTCTGCAACTTCCAAATGCTTATAGGGTGGATTAGACAAGCTTGAGGTCATAAAACACAGCTGGTATTTAAATATAAGCGACTATGGCCCAGGCATCTGATTATTGATAGGTGTTGAGTGCCACTCGCAAAGTGCGCAGCCGGCCTGCCTTAAATAACTCCAACTAGGCCCTAACGGTTCCTAGGAGGTTTCTAGGATTAGATCACAGCCTGGCAAAAGCCAGGAAAGTCTGGAAAAATCCTATGAGGATTTTTAATTTTTTTTTCTTCCTTTTGTTTTGAATCCATCGGATCAAGCAACTGATGCAAACTTTGGACCAAATTAAACATTTCAGTAACTCATATTTTTAAATCACAATCAGCTGGAGGAATTTGGATTTTGTGACTGGCCCGACATTCTCTAGGCTCTTTGGAAAGTCTCACCCAGAGCAAGGCTGGTGAGGGACATGACTGCCATTGTTTTCTGAGACAAAAAGGATTCATTTTCCTTCTAGCCATAAGGTGTTTCACAGGTGAACTGGCAGATGCAAAAGACTCCAGGGCAGTCACCTCAGTTACTTTTTGGAACAATCACAATATTTACTAACCCAAAATGCAGACACTTCCCCAAAATAATGTCCACAAGACACACTTCTATAGTAAGAAACACCAAGGAGTTAAGTATTCAGTCATCAATGCAAGTGTCTTAGTTTCTTGTTTGTTTCTGGGGCACAATACTCAACATCCACAACTTAAAAGAGGAAAGATTTATTTCAGCTCAGTTTCTGAAGGTCTCACACAGTCCATTCATGGGCAGCAGGCAGAGGCTGGAGAGCTGGTCACCCTGCTGTCGACAGAGAAGCCAAGTGAGCGAGGAGCCAAGAGATGTCTGGAGACTCAGGCAAGGCCAGAGCTTTCCTGGAAAGAAGTGGTAACAATGTTTCTTCTTCCCTCCTTCCTTAGCTCAAGCTGCCAGTTGGACCCCACACCCAGGGTGGGTGCCCCCCTCTCATTTCCTGGCCCACAAGTCAATAATATACACCTGAAAGCTCTGCCTTAAATGTCCCCCAATCTCACAAATTGACACAATCTCTAGGCTAAGCCCTATGCATCGTCCTCTCCAGCCAGGCCCTACCTTGCAACAAGACGCGGCTCCACCAGTATACCACTACATCCAAATACATGAGGCTTTTGGAGTCCACTTCAGACCCAAACCACAGCAGCAGGCACTACCGTCTCCTGGAAATGACACCCCAAAGGCCTTTGTCCATATCTGGCCCCTGATGCTATGAGTCAGAAAATGTTCACACATCCTGGAACAGAATAAAATGCCAAAGACTGACACCATCTTATGATTATTCCTCAATGTTTAGTCCATGAAAGAGGGGATTTCCCTGGGAGCCCAAGTTTGGAAATGAATTTGGATGCTCAGGTAGACTCTTAAGAGGGTGTCTAATGCCAGGTGATTCTCTCAGCTTGTGAAATCTCAGCCTTTTACTCAGCCATATTTTCAAAAGAGAAGACAGCTAATGGGGGAAAGTTCCTTATGTTAAAAATATAGTTACAGCTAACGGCACCAAACCACTTAAGTTGGCAGCAGACCAATTATTAATGAGATGAATGGCCTTTTATAAATCCCTCTGCAGCCTCAGGACAAGTGATGGGTTTATGGTCCATGCATTAGGGAACACAGGTCCTCTGGGGTTATTATTATCCACAGTTGCTGGTAATTTGGGGATCGTCACACCAAGACCAGCTGCCCCTTGGACATGCTGTCCTGTGCTACCCTGGGGGTGGAGAGGAAGTGGCAGAGAATGGTCACTCCACTGTTCTTTCTAGCTGTTTGTTCTTGGGAAAGTCCCTAGAGTTTCCTTCTCATTTTTAACTTGGAAATATGTGTGTGTTTCTTATCTCTAGATCCTACCTGCTTTCTCCTCTTTCTTTTGATTAACAGTATCTTGGTTTCCTTTCCCAGCTCTCAGCCAATCTGGTTTGGGGAAACTGATCCTAAACTTAGTTCTAAGAATGGACATGTGACCCAGCAGTGACCATTTGGAGCATGGCATCTTTCTAGCCACAGATAGATCCAGATCTAGTCAGGGTCAGAAAAACTCAGTTCCCTGGCACCATTTAAACAATTGGTGGTGTTTGTGGGGAACAGATGTAATGTGGTTTCACTTTGGTGATCGGTTTTGTTCATGTCTGTGAGCGTTGGGAGTTTTGGAAGTTAAGTTTCTGTAATTTTAAAAAAATATTTAGAAGACTGAGAAGGAAACCCACTGCTTTTCTAAGACAAGCTACAAAGTGTAGAGGCCTCATGAACACTTGGCTGGTAGGACTGAGGAGCACCAGCTGAATGGAGAACCTTCTAGATCTTGATCAAGGCTGTAGCTACTAGGGTCTTGCTACCATAAAATGAAATACACAGGGCTTAGTAGCCCAACACACATACCAAGTTCAGCTTTCATTCATGTCCTTGCCTTCTTGACAGTGGGTAAGACAGTATTCTGCCCCCCTGGGTCACTCAGTGTCCATGCTGAGCACCTGCTTGTGTTCTGACAGCAGGTGACAGGAAAAGAAAGCATGGACTATCCTGCTGAAGTCTGATGGGAAGGCTGGTGGTAGTGTACATTCATCTTGGCCACATGCTATTGGTCAAAACTCAGTCACATGGTCACTCTACTGAAAAGAAAGCTGGGAAATGTAGTTCAACTGTATACCCAGGAGGGCAAGGGAAAAATGTTAATAAACAACAACTTATGCTATACTCCAGTAATACAATTACAAGTTGGTGGTTAAGTGAAAATCATGCTTTATTTTTGTGAAAAATAGATATCACAGATGTGCTTTGTTTTGGGAATGGAGAGTAGAAAAGAAGAAAGAGTCAAATCTAACTGTTTTTCAGGCTTCCTGGCTCCAATCAACTAAAAATATTTAGACATCCCAGGCTCTTTGGCAATCATTTAATGTTATTTTCTTTTAAGTGATTTGCTAGATACTGGGTAACTAAGTTGAAGGACCCAGTGTTGCTTCAATCAGAATGGGTTTGCCTTTAGCTAGGCATAAACCAGGCATATATACATCTGTTCACTTGTTTATGACTGTCTCAAAATTCAGTCCCTAAGAAAGCTGAAGTTTCATATGTGTCAAATCATTTTAGAACTCCACTCTAGTTCTATGGATGACATTATATGTGTTCATGAGAAAATCATTTCAAGGGCTACAAATGAGTCCTTTAGTAATACCCAGGAGTCATAATGTCTGTGACATAATGAACCTTCCTAAATTACAACCTACACTAATTAGATCACTTATTGCTACATTCCAGGCCCTGAAACAATTTGCTTAAAGTGATAGTTACCTTTAATGAAAAGATACATAACGGAAAATGTCAGCAACCTTTTAAATCCTCCACGACTTATCATGAGGACTGTCTAGTGCAAAGTGCTTGAGGAGCAATGTCTTGAGTCACCATTTCCTCCTAAATCAGGTGAGTATTTTATGATCACTTGGGCACAGAACTCCCCAGAGGAGGCAGATTAGGTAAGGGTTGGCTGCATCCTTCAGCTGTCTTCTTTGACTCTTCTGTGTGTCCTTCCCCCAGTAGGCACTGGGGTCAAAACTCCCAGCATTTTGGCCAAAAAGATTCATATTTTCCAGCTATTTTCTCATGAGCTGCGTTTTCCTTGAACTCCTTGGGTCTCCGATCACCCTGCAGGGGACAAATTCCTAGCCTCTCCCCAAGTCCTGTGGAGTGTGTTTCACAGCCACCTCCCTGACCACGCTGGAAGGGGAATGCTGGTCTTGGGGCTGTTGATTCCCATTCACCAGTCAGGTCTTCAGGAGGCAAAAGGATCATTTGAAAAGTTCTCCAAACAACACTGGTGACCCATGCAGGGACATCCAAGGCATGACAATATACCTTTGCTACTCCTAGGCTCAAAGAAACAAGAGGGAAGGAATGGTTATCAAAGTCCAGAAAGGAGAGGTGAGTAGAACAGGCCATGACCTCAGCGCTCTGACCTTGAAGCTTCTGCTGAGGCCCAGCTCAGAACCTGCCCTCGGCGCCCCACTGGGAGGGGGGCTGAGAATAAATACCTGCTCTTTCTTCTTCCCTCTGTGCCTCCCTCTGCTTTCCATCCAGGCAGCCCAGCTCTCCTGCTGGTTATATGTGTGCTGGGTAGAAGAGCACACAGGAACACTTTGACTTTGATCAGTGGGCCAAAGATAATGGCGTAAGAGTGGGGCACAGGTCTGGGAGTGGCACAGAGATGGCTCAACATGAGGTTCTGTCTAGAGAACTTTGGATTTTTGTGTACTGCAGCTCTTCATTCTCCTTTGTCCCTTAGGTCCCTGAACTACCACTGTCCCCTGCATGGACAAGGACCTGCCATCTGGGGGCTCCAGCATGACCAGCAGTCCACTGAGATGAGACCCTTCAGCTTGGGTCTCTACTCTCTCCCCCAGTGTTCAGAATCAGTGGGGCTGTCAGGAGCAGCTGGTGGCACATTATTGGTCAGATCCTCTGCTCACGAAGCTTCTAGAACTTGAGGCTTTCTTGACTTTATGGGCCTGCCCCACATAGCCTGAGGAGATGTCCTCATAAAAATGAAAGAGTCCCATTACAAAGGTGGGTGAAAACCACTGCTGTTTAGAAAGTGAGACTGGGGCAAGAGGGTCACAAGTTTGGGCTCAGCCTGGACAACAAAGCAACTTAGAGGAATCCCTTTTCCAAAATAAAAATTATTTCACTGCGAAGGCTATGTGCTCAATCCCCAGAACCACATACACACACAAATGCAATTCTCTGCCATACTCCTAATTCATGAGAACAGAAAATGGAAATGAAGGAGAATTATTTACTACATGGATATTTTGGCTTTAAAACAAACTTATTTGAAGGAACTCATGGTGCTGGGTGGCACCCCGTAAGTATGGAGAAGCTGTTAGAGGAGCCTCGGTTACTGGGCCTAAAAGCTAGTTCCGTGTGTTTTGAGTTCTTAAGAAATCTTTCTTGTTACCAAATATCCTCAGGAAAGGAAAGAATCTGTTTCATAATTGAAAATCATTTATTTGCCTTCAGGCCTGAGTGTCAGTAATAATTGTGATAATAGTAATAACCTCTTTTCATACATTAGGTAATGTAATTGTGTTTTTCCATCTTGTCCACAGAAGAGCTGTATGAAATAGCTCCGTATGAGAAATGCCGAGAGCCTATGGCACTTGCCTGTGGCTACGGAGCCTCTTGCCACCAGAGCTGGGAGTGTGAGCTTGGTGTTTGTTGATGAGGGCTTTGGAGGATCAACCCCTACATCACTGAGTTTTAGGCTCTGCAAGGGAAAGAAAAGTCTAGAGGAATTATTAGATGTTATTCCTGCTCTCAGGGAGTTAATGGCCCCACTGAGGAAACACAGAAAATTCTTAAAGAGGAGATGTGTGTGGGTACTGCAGGATTCAGAGGCCAATGTGAGTGGTTTTTTTTGTGTGTGTGTGTGTGTGTGTGTGTGTGTGCGCGCGTGTGTGCGCGCGCGCAGGATGCCCCACTGAGAGAAAACAATTCTTGCTGTACTTTATCATTCTCTGAAATTCCACTTGAAATTTCACGTCTCAGACAAGAGTCTGACTGGTTGAGCTGAGTGTCAAGTACACACTCTTACTGTTGATTGGTAGAACTGGGGTCAAGTACACATCCATTGAATAGAGGAGTGGTGGGGTATCTTGACTGACAGTTCTACCAATACTACACACAATGAAGCAAATGTAGTCCACCCAAAGTAAATACAGTTTCTGTTATTAAAGAACGATGGAATTTATTAGAAAATGTTGATAATCAACAGATGTCTACTGTATAAGACATTGTTTCCAAGCTTCTAGGCTTACTTCCGTTTCTCCACAAAAAGTGACCTTTGTGGTTGGAAGGGAAGCGACATGTCTAGGTAATACCAACATCAAATTTTTTCTGATTCCACACTTGCCTAACCTTCAATATTCTTCAGGCCACATGGACTGCCTGTGCCTGTTTGGGCCACTCAACTCCTGCCTGGCACAGGAGCGGCTGGGGTACACCCAAAACAACCAGTGCTATGCCTCAGCTGTGCAGATACCACAGGCAGTACAAATCATGGCTCAGGGAGGGGAGAAGTTGTCTTTGTAGAACAGCTTCTTGGCGGAGGTGGGTCGGCACTAGCTCCCACCTAGAGACCACGGACTGCTCTTGCTTGCTCAGAGAAGCTTCTGGACCAAGAAGTTAGGAAGTGGCCCTGGGCTGGGACTCCAGAGAAAGAAGTAGAGCTGGTTGGGAGAAGATTCCAGAACCCAGGAAACAACCAAAGCTGACCTTCCTCTGTCCTGCAAATTTGTGAGCAGCTTGAAATGTTGCCTTTCTAAAACCTGAGAAGCAAAGCTTTCAAAGTCTAAAAATAAATAGCCCTAGTTCAAACTTATTCTTTCTCTTAGCTCCCTGGGGGTGTTAGAGGCCAAGAGGATTTTGCTCTAATGCTAGTTCTGCCATTACTAGCCGTAAACTTGCACAGAACTATCTGGAACTCATTTGTGCACCTAGAAAGCTGGATTAGGCAGCAACAAGTTAAACTAATATTAGCATTAATATTAATGAGCCAACACTGTACTAAGTGCTTGTGGCAGATAACAGTTACCTAACGGCTGAAAATTTGAGCTCCTCCAGTCATAATGCGAAGTTCTCCTTGGCTAGCCGTCAATTAGACAGGGACTACATTTCCCAGCTTCCCTTGCATATAAGTGAATCTGTGTTCTAATAAAACTTTACTTTCCAGAAACAGGCAGAAAGTTAAGTTTGGTAAGTGGGACTTAGCTCCTCGTCTAGAAAAAGCAAATACATCCTTTCCCCAGATTTGCCCATTAGAAGCATTTATTAATCTATTCTGTAACTTGTATTAATCCATACTTACCATACGTGAGAATACGGCAGGTTTCTGAACTTCATTGTTAAATTCTTTCAGTCAATACTTATCAAATCCCTCTGTGTGCCTGGCGGGAGATTCTTCTGGAATATGGCTGTGAATGACCGAGATCAGGGCTCTCTCCACAAAGCTTACATTCCAATGATGGATATGGCTAATATAAGTGGGCACAGGTGTGATGGTAGCATGTAGGAAGGATGTGTAACTCAGATTTTAAGGCTGGGGAAAGCTTGGAGAGGGTGACGCATAGTGACCTTTATAGCCTTACTCATCTCTGCATCCCACAGACCTCACTCACTGCCTCTTTTTCTTGGAAGCTGGAAGCAGAAAACTCTGGAGATGATGGGAGACCCTGAGGTGCCCACTCCCATCCTGCCAGGTCATCACAGCTGCTCTTAGGCGAGGAACACTTACGTTGTTATGTGATTATGATGTAAAATTTTATTACTCTAAGTGGCTGAAATTGTAGCCAATTCGACAATATCTAGCACTAGTGTTAGAGATGCATACCATCTCATTTCAGATTCTCAAAAATCCTATGAAGCGGGGACTCTGATCACCCCAATTTACTGATGAAGAAGGAAAGTCTGACAGAGTGTTAGGGTTTGAATACAGAATGTCCCCCCACCCCTACCCTGGGGCCTCATGTATTTGCATGTTGTGAACTGTCTATAGGTGTCTGGTGCTGTTGAGAGGTGCAGCCTGGTAGGATATGGCCTATTACTGGGTTTGTGGTGGATTACTGGGCTCCTGGGCATGTGGTGGGTTACTGGTGGTGTGGCCTGGAAGGGTATATTCTTGCCCCAGCTTATCCCCTGTCCCATCCTTCCTTTTGCAATGCTGTGCACAGGTCTGTTCTCCACCAGACTCTTCCTGCTTCACCTGCTGCTCATGAATGGACTGAATTCTCCTGAAACTGTGAGCCAGAATAAACTGTTCCCTCTTTAAGTTGTGAATGTCAGGTATTGTGTCCCAGCAATGAAAACTTAACTGAGAGAGAGAGAGAGAGAGAGAGAGAGAGAGAGAGAGAGAGAGAGGTTAAGTGTCTTGTCCAAAAAGCCACAAAGCAATAGCCTAAGCGCTAATCCAGAGAAGTCTATCTCTCTAAAGTCCCTGCTTTTGACCACAATCCTTGCTAGGTCACGGTTCTGTTGGTTCTGGTTCTGAGTGATCCATAACCCAGCCCTCCTCTCTAGACCAAGTGGCCAAGCCTGGGAAGAAGCAAGAAAGAATCCTGCCCTGTGACTTGTATTAATGGAACAAGGCAGGATTTCCCCAGGGCAGGGACCTGCAGGCCAGAGGCCAGGCAGCAAAGGACGGCCTGGCTGCCCTGGTGAGAGTCTGCTTTTCCAGGGCTGTGAGGACTGCTTCATGCAGACCTGAGAAGAGTTGTGTGCCCTAGACCCCAACCTTTCCTAGGCTGTGGCCAAAAGATGGCAGAGAAACTCTGAGCACGCTCCCAAGACACTGCCTCAGTCCCGGCTCCCTGGAAAATGTTTTCCTTTGCAGGCCAGCGAGGTACCTCTCTCTCTTTGTAGCCAAAAATGTCCAAGGCTGACAAGCTAAAACTGCTTGCTTGCTTTTAAGTGTCAGGAGATGTAAATAGTTTTAGTCTTCAGTGGTTTCTGATTGAATATCCTTTTGAAGTAATGATAGCTATAATTTAAAGCAACAGTTACCATATTTTCCTTGCTGGCTGGCTTTCTTTGAAGCACTAAGTATAAATCTGCTTAAAATCTTAAAATAGCTGTAGTTCTGTCTCAGTATTCTACCAGGAGCCAGGGAGATCCAGCCTCTAATTGCCATCATCTGTAACTAATATGAGCGGCACAGCGGCCTCGTGACAAGGTGGCTGGGAGAACGGCTCTGACATGGACAGGAAGGTGGAGGCAGAGTTCGGAAGAAACCCGTTCTGAAATTAGGACCAAATGGGCTCTGGGCTGTTGGGGATTTTCAGGAACCCTTTTCCCAGCCTTCTTCCAGAAGCCTGGGATGGAAATGAGAGGCCTCTTGCAAAACAAAGTCAGAAAGCTGGAGGGCGGATGGCGCCCCAGTCCTCGCTGCATCCAACCCTGGGAGGGGCGTTTCGAAGGAGAATAGGGCTGCTGTAGAGTCCGACATGGGCGTTTGCCAACCAAGAATAGCGACATGCAACCACACACCAGCCAGTGCCTGTGAAATCCTGTGTGGATTTCAGGTTGGCTACGTTTTCATTCATTCACAGTATTTATTCATTCAACAAATCCTCACTCCATTCCTACTGTGTGCCAGCTAGTGACAATGGTGATCCCAGTGCCCAGTAGTGTGAGAACAGCAGAAAGGAGACGGCCAATGATACATGCCTGAGAGTGAAATAGAACCGGGAAGGAGGCAGGGGGTGCTGGGTTACCAAGGATCGTCCCCGAGAAGGTGGCGTTGAGGTGTGGCATGAAGAGACACTTCCACAACCCCATTCTGTATAAACTTTTAAGCTAAAAGTGTCTTAATATTTACACATTTAAGTGTTCTAAGACAATCTTGCTGGGAAACATTTAGAAAAGTTGACACTGTTTATCTTTGGGTGCCAGGACTAGGGGTGATTTTAATTTCTCTGGTATGCATGTACTTTCTCAATGCCTTTTGAGAACAATGCTCACATTTGGAAAGGAAGTGGTGACTAGACTTGGCAGCTCCTCAGTAAATTAAACATAGAATTGCCGTGTGACCCAATGGGCCCATTCCTGAGTCTTCCCATTACAATTGAAACGAGGGTGCTGACAAAAGCTTGCACATGAATGGGCTCCATGACACTATTCACAACAGCCAAAAAGGAAGAAGTATCCAAATATCCATCCATGGCCAAGCTGAGAAATGATGTGTGGTATATCCATACAGTGGAATATTCTTTTGCTGTTAAAAAGAATGGAGTACTGACATATTCTACCATACAAATGAACCTCCAAACGTGCTAAGAGGCAGATGCCAGATGCAGAAAGCCACATATTGAATGATTCCATTTACAGGAAATATCCAGAACAAGCAAAATAATAGAGACAGAAAGCAGGTTGGTGGCAGCCTGTAGCTGGGGGAGGGAGGAGACGGTGCATTTCCATAATGAGTATGGGAGTACCTTTTGGGGTTATGAAACTATTCTGGAACCTAGGCAAAGGGGAGGTTTGTATGATATGGTGACCGTAGGAGGTGACATTAAATTGTACACTTTAGAATGGTTAAGGTGGTAAATTGTGTTACATGTACTTAATCCAGGAAAGAAGTGACATTGGAAGCATTACTGGAAAACCTCAGTGGGACCAGGGTGCTGAGCCCACAGAATCTGGGCAGAGGCCCCATTGGGGAGATCCGGAACTTCATTGGACCAGTATTTACGAAGCACCTCCTAGTTGCCAGGCATGGGGTCCTGGAAGTGAATGACCTCAGGCCTGCTCTGTGGGAGCTCCAGGTGAGAGCCGGCCCGGGAAGGGGCACGAGGTGATGAGTGGGTCAGCATGAGCACCCAGGTGAAGCCAAGTCATGTGGGGTCGAGCCATGGGCCCAACTGCTGCCAGGCTGAGGAAGTCACCAGAGGCTAGACAGCCCCCCTGGGAGGCCACGCCAATGGCATGATGGGAGTTAGCTGGGAAATGAGCTGGGTGGCTCTGGAGTCTATTAAGGGATTAACGATTTTTCACAGATGATCCACAGAGAGGTGATTTGGACCTACATAACTGAGAAAGAGCCTGTTCTCAGCCCGAACATTCCATCTTCCTCTGAAGACGGTCCTGTGTGTTTTAAGGTGGTGAAAGTTGAGACTGACTTTCTTACCAGGAGGGAAGTCCTAGGGGGGGCACCTTCTGTCACTGGCTGCAGGCAGGCCCTCTCTTCATACCTACCTGCTGGAGTCACCTGCCTGGGAGCCCAGGAGGAGGTACTGCCCTGTGATTCCGCGCATGGCCAAAGCTCACTGGAGCTTTCCAGGTCACGTGTGCAAGCTGGAAGGTAGAGCAAGCCCGACAGCCCTGTTCTCTGCTGTGTCTCTAATGAGAAAGGGTAAGAGCTGACTCCAGCAGAAGCGGGCAGCTGCCAGGAGCCGCGAGGCCTGGGGCCCACTGTGCCCCAGGAGAACCCCCAGGCCAGTGCCCAGCTGAGGGAAGCCCTCCACCATGACCCAGGCCTTTCTGCACCAGGCCGGCCCTGCTGCTGCCGCCTTCTCCACGCCCTCTGGTGCCCTGGATCCCTGCCCCTGCCAAACCCAGCTGTGCTGTCTTGAAGCAGCCCTGCCCACCCCTCCTCCAGGCCGCAGTCTCTCTTGTTCCAGGGCCTGGCAGGCCCCACCTCCTGACATGCCTCCCAGGCTGCCACCTGTTGAGACGCTAGCTGTGTCAGTCTCCTCCCAGATGCCTCCTCCAGGAGCCTGCCTGGCTTCCCCCGGAGCTCCTCTGATGGAGGCCATCGGCCCCGGCCACTGTCATTCTCAGTTCTGCATGCACTGGCAGAGCCTCGGGGTTCAGAGCTCGGCTGTGCAGCTGTGCAGCCTCGGGTTCCGGTCCAGAAGCCGCTTGGGGATGATGGCAACACCGAGAGTACCCACGGCCCAGGCTGCCTCCAAGGGGACCGAAGAGGAGGGCTGCGCAGCGGGGCTGGGAGTCGGGCCGGGCTGCGGGCGGGTGCGCACCGGCCGTGAGCGTGGGGCACCTTCTCCAGCTCTGCTCCTTCGGTGGGTGCCTTGCTTGAGCATCTGGTCAGACACGTGAGGAAAGGCCCGGCTTGGCTGAGGCAGGAGGGGTCAGAGACCCGCAGGAAGCCCCACTGGCAGAGTCTGGGCAGGGAGGCAGGCAGAGCCGCACAGGCACAAAGCGCTCAGCTGTGGGTGCCAGGTCACCAACCACAACTCCTCCTGCTGCACTTCCTAAAGTACACCTTGGGCAGGTCACACCCACTCCATGTGCCTCAGTTTATCTCCAAAACGGCCATCATATCATAATACTGAGGACAGAGCAGGTGAGTGACCGCACAGGAGGCGGAAGGTAAGGGGAATCTGGGACAGAGGCAGGCAGGGAGGTGTGTAGGGGCAGGAGGCTGCTTTAGTTATCGAGGGAAGGCGCAGGGACGGAGGCGATGACAGACACCAGGGAGATAAAATCTACTAGCTGGGCAATTGATTAAATGTGGCTGAGGCAGTGAGGGAGTGGGGGAAGGGATTAAAGAGCAGAGGGGTGAGGAGAATGTCCTGGGGCCTGGGAGGACGGTTGTGTCCTTACCAGAGAGAAGCGTCCTGTAAGGAACTTGGGTTGGGCATGCTGAGTTTGAGGAACCGTGGGAATCAAGGGAGAAACCTTGGAAATGGGAGGGTGTAGCCCTAGTTAAAGTTAATTGATGTCAGGTTTCCTGTCACCTTTCCACTTGGTTCCTAACTTACACATCCTGAGATCTTGGAACTGGGTATTAAATTGTGATGTCACAGGACACCACAGCTGCCTTTCCCTAAAGAAAGTGTGGAGGTTTGTAGCTTCCTCTCTTTCAAGTGAGGGTGGTATTTCCCAAAATATACTCAACAATTCAGCATTCTGGGAAAAAGATATATATTTACATATTTTAGTTAGATAAATTTAGGAGGCATATAGTTAAACAAAAGTAATTTTTTTTGTTTGATGCAGGATTTGTCAGGGGTTTTAAATTGAATATGCTGATGTATTTTGGGCACTCGTGGGAGGAACCTGATATATCCTACTTCTGAGACAAGCACTTGTAGAACTCTTATTTTTTAAAAGTACTCAGCCCTGAAAGCTAAGTTATCTGAATCTGGGATGAGGCTTGGAGAAGCGTTTAGGTCTTTAATACCTTGAGCCCATTCACAAACTTGAAGGCTAGCATCAGGCAGGTCTAACATGTTTCCAGGTGACACCAGTCATGAGGCTGGGCACAGGCCCCACTGAGAGGACACTCTTAGACTAAAGACGCACCTTCCAGATGGTCTTGGGGGATGCTCTGAAGGGCCAGGTACAACTTGTTATTGTGACTACTTTCTTCCTCTCTGTCCACCCCCAAGGCCAAATTCACCTGACCACAAGTTGTGGCGTCCTTCCTGCAGGTGCCCAGGGAATGGTGGGAATCTTAACAGGCTCCCAGCAGGAGGGAGAGGGGCCTGGTGCCTCACAGGGTGCATCTGAGAGAGCACCCTGGAAGGGCAGCACAGGCTTGGGTAGAGTTGTGAGTGTGGCAGGTGCTCCCAGTGGTTCCTAGTGGGCGTGGGCGACAGAATTCCTTGCTAAAGTGGTGGGCGGGGTCTTTGAATAAGGGCGGGGCTTACATACACAAGCCTGTAAAATCATTGTAATTAGACTGAATAGTCCTGTGGTCTCTTATTCAGACCGGAATACAGGGCTTCAGCTCTGTTTTCCTTTGTGGACAAGAAAGGTATGAGATAAACTTTTGTCTGTGGCTAAGAGGCCAAAGAGTGGGGGTGGGGGCCTGAGCCTAGAGCAGGTGAAACTGAGCTCCCTAGTGGTCATTGGACTTGAATGGTAGATCTTCTGCAGAAGCACGGCCACTAGGGGATTTGTGGGAGACCCTCAGCAGAGAACACCTGGCCCTCCCTACCTAAGCCCCATTCAGAGCCTGTGCAAGGTCTTCTCTGCCAAATGTTTTTTTTTAAGGTTATGGGAGTCATAGAGCACTAGATTTGGATTCCATGCTGTTTACTGGCTCTGTGACTTTGCACTGATCTCTCTGAATATCATTTTCCTCTTCAAGAAAATGAGGATAATAGTAATAGCTGCCTCCCATCCTCTTGGGATGGCTGCAAGTGTGACATGACACTATGCACATAAAATATGCACTATATATATATATATATATATATATATATATATATATATTACATAGTATACATAAAATGCATATAGTAGGTGGTCAGTAAATTGCAGCTTTCCCCACCCTCTTCTAAGAGTCTAATGAGTAAGGGCCGGCGTGCTTGTGGGAATGTTCGCTGTTTTGATGAGTGAGCTCTGATACCTCAGCCAACCACAGTGGGGCTTTGATTTGCCTTTCCAAACATCCACAGGAGAAAGAGGACAGCTTTCAGAAGTCAAGACATGTCCAGGGCTGGACATCCTGTGGTCACTGGGACAATACTAAGTTACAGGTGGATACCCCCAAGTCCTGAATATAGGAGAAGAAGCCTTTAATGAACAGTCACTAGGGATCCAAAGGGTTACGACACCAGAGAGATAGGCTGAGACATCTCCGCTATGTTTGGGGGCAATGGCTTCTGTTGGCCCCTGGGGCTGGCTTGTTGGCCACCCCTACCTTATGGAGGGTCCTAAGACTTTGCCCATCTTCAAGGTGGCTGCCCTCATGCTTACTCTAGATTTCTGCAAAAGCTGGAGAGTGAGGGCCCTGTGACCTTCCTACTGGATGGTGTGACTGTAAGTCAAATTCTAAGAGTCACTGTGTTGCACCTTTGGGCTGGAGAAATGGCTCGGTGGTAGGGTGCTTGCTTAGCACACAAGTCCCTGGGCTCAGTCCCTAGCAATACACACACATGCATGTGCACACACATATGCACAGCACACACATCCATGCACACAGGCACCTGTGCACACGCGCGCGCGTGCACACACACACACACACACACACAGTCATTTTGTTGCATCTTCAAGTCACCATTTAATTCTTTCTACAAATTCTGTACTTAGAGAGTACCATGTAGATGAGAAAACTCTTCTCCCAAGAAGCAGAGTGTAAACTGAAGTGTGACCTCAGGTCCCAGTGAGGTGTGTGTGTGTGAGTCCCCTTTTCCCTCTTCCTGAGCATGAGCTCTGAGGCTCTGTCTCCACTTGGTCCATCCACCTGACCCACATCCTCCGTCCCCTGTTCCCAGACTCACACTAAACATTTGGTTTTCCAGGACCACTGACTCAGTCAGTTTGTACTTAATTACGCTTCAGATGACAGTCCTTGCCCCCTTGGGTGTTTTCAGGCACTTCTTAATGTTTCTTGATGCTTCTCATGACACCATTGAATACTTTATATTGGTGCTTTCATTTTTGCTATTGGCGAAAGATGGCGGCCTCTGGTTACAGGCTTCTCTCCTGTGGTCTTCAGGGAATTTTTCTTTTCTCATAGAAACACATGTCCGAGTGGCTCACGTACAGGATGGCCCAATGGCTGTTTTCTCCTGGTCACTCCAACTGGTCTCCAGGAGAGTAGGGTCCTAGCTGGCTCAGTATGGTGAGAAAGTTCCTCAACATGACCCAAAGTGCCATAGGGCGATCGTGACTTTTTGTTCACTCTCGTAAAGGGAAGATTAACTGGCTGTGTGGTAATGATGGAAGGGGTGAAAAGTTAATTATAGTGGCAGGTAGTGGAGATTACCAATTGCCAAACAAACAATCCACCCCCTTCTCCACAAAAGAACCCTAACCAATGAAGGCAGAAGTGTAGGCAGCTACAGGCACATTTCCCCAATTTCCTTTGTAAGGATGTGACCAAATTCTGGCCAATGAGTTGTACAGGAGATTTGTGGGACAGACTTCCAAGTCTTATCCAAAAAAGAGTGACAGCTGAACAAAACCTTTTAAATTCTTTTTTACTTATGCCTGTATTTTTCCTGGAACATAAATTGCTAGTGATAGGAGTATCAGCAATCATTGCAGATCATGAGACTCATGGAAATCTTAGTTAAGACTGGAAGAGTAGAATGACAGAAGGAACTTGGGTCTCTGAAATCAGGGAGCCTCTGTGACCACCTAAAATTCCTGGCTTGGAATTTTAAAAAAATAGATAGAAATGAGCATTTTATATATCAGTTACTTAATATTTTCTAGTACATGCAGTTGGACTTAATCTTTCCCAATAAGTAACACTGGAAAGCAGATGGCCTTCCAATAATGTGAAAATACGTGTTTGCAGTGTTTATAATAGCAACATCTTGGAAACAATCTAAATACACAGAGCATGGCGATGGTGTTGCCACCAGGGGAGTTCTAAGTAGGCGTTAAAAAGAATAAGGATGGTCTCTGTGGCCCTCTTTGGGGTTGCTTCTGGGAAATATTGCTAAGGCAGAATGCTGCATTTATGGGAGGAGAATTAATACGATATACATGTATCTGCTCACTGTACAAAACATACTGGAAGAATAAAACAGAAGCTAATCACCTGCCTGGTGGTACTAGCCTGTGATCTTGGTGCCCTGGTGGTACTAGCCTGTGATCTTGGTGCTCTGGGATGCTAAGGCAGAAGGAGTGTAAATTCGAGTCTTGCCTGGGCAACTAGCAATCTAGTGAGAACCTGACTTAAGACAAGAAAGAAAAACAAGTCGAGGATGTATCTCAGTGCAAAGGCCCTGATCTCAATCCCCGGTACAAAAACAACAAGATAACAATATGAATAAGATTTTAGGGTCAAGCAGTGATGAGGCTGAAGCCCAGGAGGAACATGGAGTGTCTCTGCTCTGGTTGTACTATTGTCATATGGTTCTCACTTCTGGAATCATGGGAAGGCTTTAGGTCCTGGAAAAACCAGGAAGGGAAGGAAAGAGAAAGAGAGGGAAATGGAAGGGAAGAGGAAGAGAAGAGGAAGAGAAGGGAAGGAAGAATGCCCATAGGGTAGAGGAAGAGGCTCTTAAAGTGAGAGGTAAGTATAAATAAATGAACTGACCCATACTGCAAGTGGAGCACACATTCCTTTCACTGACTTCCCCGGGACTCTCCCATGTACAGTGTTTACACAAATGACAAAAGAGCTCTAAAGAATGTAACAGCACCTAGATAGTAAAGCTTTTTTTTAGATGAACAGATTAGAAATTCTGAAAATCTCATGCATTCTCATATTCAGAAAAAAATCAATGTATTGTGCATAATGGCAGCCAGATTTTTGTTGAAGAGAAAAGAGTTAGTTGCACACATGGAAAACAGCAGGGACCAGTGAACTCTGTACTGTTGACTTAGAATTGGAGCTATCCATGAATTTTAATATACACACAAATATACCTATATACACTGTACACCTAATGTATGTACATATAAACATAGATATATTTACATTTGCATACACATATATTTATGCATTGACACTGGAGGCAACTGGGTAAAGTCTTAGGGAAATTCTTTGCATAATACTTGTAACTTTTCTGTGCAACTGAAGTTATGACACATAAGAAAATGAAAGAAGGTGATGTGGATGGCCTGCTAGAGTTGATGATCAGATGGGACCCAAGTCTCACTGGTCCAGGCCACATCTTCTTTCCTGTCTCCAACCTTTTCCCCCTGCCTCAATGCGACTCCCCTGAGAAGCACGGAATTAAAGGTAGCACCGGGCAAGAGGGCAGCATGCTAAGCCCCTCTCTTTCACCCACGGGCAGGTCCTAAATGGGATGCAGGGAGCAAGAAAGGAGGGGGATGCCTTCTGGAGAGCTGCAACCCCATTCCCTGGGTCTTCTGGCTGGTGTGGGACCTGGAGCAAGGAGCTTGGGTTGGAGTATTCTTCTCCTGCGTGTTCTGTACTTGGAAACGTTGCTTCTCAGGAGTTCTGATAGTGATTCAATGAGATACTCAAGAGAAAAAGAACAAGCTGCCCCTCTCCTCTGCTTCTCCTCCCTCTCCGTGGGTAGGTTTGTATTCACATCTCCTGCTTTGGGAGCAGAAGCGACTCAGGCCTGGTGAAAATGGGCTCAAAAGGTCACATGGCCTCAGACCTCAGTTCTACCTGTAGAAGTGCCTGTAGGGATTACCGTGACTCCACTGAATGGCTTTGAGATTTACAGGAGCTAAGCATTTGTCTTAATCACTTTCTTGTTGCTGGGACACAATACCCTGCACCCGCAGCCTGAGGGAGGAAAGGTTCATGTTAGCTCACATTTCAGAGGTCTCCAGTCCATTCATGGTCGGCTGGTAGTAGTGGCATGGCAGAAGGGTATGATGGAGAACAGCTGCTCATGGCATTGCAAGAGGAAGGAGAGAGAACTAGGGGAGAGGCCAGGGCAAGAACATACCACTCCATGCTACACCCTCAGCGATCTGCCACACCTTCAGAGATCTGCACCTCCCAGCCAGGCCCTGCCTCCTAAGAGCACATGAAATCCACAGATAATCCACAACACCCAAATACATGAATCTTTTGAGGGACATTCCGGATGTGAACAATCAAAACAGCATGTAAGTGCTTATCACAGTGCTAGGAATGGAGACATTAGTGACAGCAGCCCCAGAGTCAAGGGCCAAGGTGCTGTTCAACAACATCAAAGCCCAGTCCTCGAGAAGCCACATTGCCATCCTGAGCCCAAACTCTCATCTTCCTCATGATTACACTTAACCAGTGAGTGTGCTGCATAGACTTGGTGGCAATTCTAAAAAACACATACACTCTGCCTAGCACCTAGACTTTCTCAAGTCTCCTGAGACATCCTTAGCATGAGTCACCAGAACCTCCATCTTTGTGGATACACAATGCTGCACTGGAATTTCCAAGAGCACTTCTCATCTACTGACTTTCCTTGGCTGGCGTCAAGCAAAAGCCTTTGCTCACGTAAACAGAGAGATAGCTACTCATCTTGGAGGAAATAGTACCAGGCTGTCTTCATTTACTTTCTTATTGCTGTGACAGAATTCTTGGCATCCACAACTTTAGGGAGAAAAGATTTATTTTAGCCCACAGTTTAAGAAGGTCACAGTCTGTTCATAGGTGGGCAGTCAGAAATGGTGGAATCACATGACAGGCATAGAGGACCTCGTGGCATGATAGAACAGATCCAGGTCTCAGAGGAAGAGCAGAACTGGCACACAACCCTCTGGGTCAAGTTCCAAGCATCTGCCCTTCCGCCACGCCTTACCTCCCAATAGTACATGGTATCCATAGGTACATGAGGCTTTTTAGAGGACACTCAAGACCCAAACCACAACATTCTGCCCTTGACCCCCAAAAGGTTCATATTTAACTCTATGCTAAATGCATTCCGTCCTTCTTTAAAAGTAACCCAAATCTTAGGAAAGGTTGCATCACTGCTAAAAATGTTCAAGCCCAGAGATTCAGCTGAGACCCAAGGTGGACTCTCAATGGTAAGCTCCTTCGAAAACCAAAGAGTTAAGCACTCCAACACACAACGGCACAGGGTAAATCTTCCCAGTCCAAAAAGGAGGGATAGAAAGATAAAAAGCAATTGGACCAAAACAAATCCTAAACCCAGCAAAGCAAGGGTTAAATCCTGTAGCTCCATGTCCACCTTATGAGGTAAACTGTGTCAAGAAGCGGACCCCAAAGTGTGGTCCCACCCATACAGCATTGCCTCAGTAGCTCTTCTGTAAGTATCACAGCTGTGAGGGCTGGAGGAAGACGGCATGGTGGCCCAGATCAAGCTTAGTGGTTGCATGGGAGCGCCTGAACCAAAGATCTCAGAGACTGCAGGAAGGAAATATTCCACTGTGGTTTCTCTACTGGACAGTCTGTCACCCATCTTTTGCTTATATCACAAATGTCCCCTCTGAATGATTAGGATGTTTGACTTGTACCAAGCCAAAGAGAGGAGGCCTGGGTGGGTCCTCCCTCTGCTTCCATCCAGAAAGGTGGCCTGGCTTTCTCTGCAAAATGAGTTTGACTGTTCACAGTTTTGCAGGTTAGGAGGGATGTCGCTTTTTTCTGAGAAGGTAGGACCATTAAGACAACTTCCTTAGAGGCCTCCAGTTCGTAGATCAGTCTTCTCAGCACTCCTGTTCCCCAGTGGCAGTATCCCGGAGCACTGAGAAGGCCTCCGCTTGTTCATCAGAGTCGACTCTGCTTCCACCAGGCCTTTATTCCCTCTCTCCACCACCTGCTTTTCTCAGCCCCTCTTTTCTCCTGCAGTGTTTTGGTTCCACATTTCTGGATAATTGTATTTTTGGCAATGGCTCTTCTGCGTGCTGTGGAGCGAGCAGTGAAGTCTGTGGCCTCTTCCCAAATACTATTTCCAGCTGGGCCGTGCCATCCTGTTCTTCTGCTATATTCCAGGACATAAAAGGTCAGGGGCCCTGCAGGGAGGACAGACCTCGGGGTGGAGATATCTCGGCTTGACTGCTATGTGGACAAAATAAAAAGGAACATCTTGGAAAAAATCAGAGAGAACATACGACACGCACCCCAGAACCAGCCTCCCTGGCTGACCTCATAAACAGCCCCAACTGTGTCTGAATTTTGGGTGGGAGTCAGAGGGGCTGAGTATATATTTAGAGTGTTCAGGTGTGGCAGGGAGAGGTTACCAGACAACCAAAAATAGAGTGGTCTGATGCGTGCTGACTTTGTACACGAAAGCACTGTCAAATGGCAAACCCAAACACAGGGCAGTTCTTGCTGCCTTTTGTAATCATTCAATTTTATAATTGAATTTAAACAGTCATGATATTTGATAATGACTAAAATAGCTTTATAAATTATATTTGCGTTTGTAATTAAAATATTGAATGGTGCTAATTTTATAAACTGTTTGCAAGTGATCTTCCTAAAGATCTGAGTGATATCTTCAGGGAAGTCTAACTTTACTGCTAAATTACAAAGCAGCATTCTGCCCTGGTGAGTGTATCTGAAGTACTTAGTCACACAAGGCCTAGGGAGTTACCCCATGCCTCGTTGGTCCCCAGCCCTGGAGGTCTCGCACCAGCTCAGGTTCAAGGACCGAAGGGGAAAAGGGAGGGAAGGACAGGGAAGGGGAAATGTCAAGCTTTAAAGATCTGTGATTTTAAGCAAAGTACTTGTTCTCCAGGACTCTTAATCCAGCTTGCTTGGCCCTTCCTTTGGTCACCCCCAATGGGCTCCAACATTTGTCACCCCACATGTCCGAGCTTTAGCGGTATCTAACAGCATCCCAGCAAGCGTGAAGGCCACTGGATAAATATGCGTCCTGAGTTATCCATGTTATCTGAAGCTCTTTACAGAAAGGAAGAGAAAAACCTGTCATGATAATAGCATAAGCAGAAAAATGCCATGGAGAAACATGCAAATTCCTACATATTAAAGATAAAAATGAGATATAAGGTAAATTTCATACCTGTGCCACCTGGGGACTGACCTCAGATTCTCCTGGCTGTGCAATCATTCCCTTCTTTCCTACAGATACAAAGATGAGAAAGCTTGAGAAGTTGTGCACAGCTGTGCTAATCCCAGCGTGTGATCCGGTAGAGCCCCGAGAGCCTGGGATGCTTGGAAAGAGCCGGAAGGACTTTGGTTTTAGCCTCTGCTCAGTCACCAGCCCTGCACGACAGGCCTTCGGTGATGTGACGGATTTGCCCTTCTAGTCACCTGCTTCACAATTTCATCACAAATCTTCCTCCTCACCCCTCCTGGGCTTACCTCCTTCTCTAATGGAGCAGATCTCCATGACACTGCCTACCATGAATTTAAGGTAGCAGCACCATTAGATTCTCCAAAAGAACGACTTTTTCTGCCACTCCCACTAGCCATTGTGATTGGCCCCACAATGAACACATGATCCTAGGTGGGCCAATCAAAAGACTTTCTTGGTATTTGAGAATGACATTTTCCACTTCTTTGCCTTTGGATCGCCAGGTCTAAGGCTGTGGCCACAGACTTCATGGCAACTGTGTACCTGCTGACCAGAGGAATCTGAGAGAGGAGAGATTGACATTGAAGCAGAAGCTGGAATGAACAAGAAAGTGCTGGTGTTTGCAAATCCCTGAGTTGTTTTCTGCTATATACTCAGTACCTACCCTTCAAAGTCTTCATGAAGATTGAGTTAAAATTTGTGCTTAAGGAGAGATTTATTTTGGCTCATGGTTTCTAGAAGACTCATTCCATGGCTCCAGGGAAGGGAGTGCATGGTGGGCGGGCCTGAGCAGAAACAGCTGCTTATTCTATGGCAACCCGAAGGCAGAGAGAAGGGAGGAGCAAGGACAATAATATGTACTTTCAAGTCAGGCCTCCAGTGACCTGCTTCTACTGTCCAGGCCTCACCTCTGAACCTGAGATTTTTGGGGGACATTTTAGTTCTAAACTGTAACACCCAGTTTTGGAAAAGGAAGTTAAAACTGAGTTTCTGTCCTTTGTGCCTCAAACTCTCAGCATCCCAGGAACTTTTTTTTTTTTTTTATAGAAGAGCTCAGAGGCCTTAAATCACACAGATGTCAATGACACTTGGAGCGAGCCTCCACAGGGGCCACAGTGACCCATGCCTTTGGCATTAGTGCTCCTGTGCAGTCTCCTCCCATACACATGATGTTGGCTTGTATGTATGACCACAATAGCATATTGCAGAAATGATGACGTGTTTCTTCTACAGCTAGGTCATAAAAAACACTGTGGCTTCTATTGTATCTTGCCTTCTCTTGGGTCACATGCTCTAAGGGCTGCCAGCTGTGGTGTTATGCTGACACTCAAGAGGTTCTGTGGAGAGTTCCATGTATGAGGAACCAAGGCCTCCTGACCACAGCTGGGTGAGTCATTACATTGAAAGTGGATGTTCCAGCCCCAGCCAGCCTTAGCTGGCTGCAGCTCTATGTGACAACACTACTGCCTCCTCATGAAAAACCCTGACCCGGAACCACCCAGCTACATTGCTCTTGGATTCTGATGTGCAGAAACTGTGAAATACAAACTATTTGTTGTTTTATGCCATTAGGATTTGAGGCCATCTGTATGTAGCAACAGGTAATTAATACAGGGTCTTAATGTATGACTCTTTCCCAAACAGGCCATTGTTTATTATCATTCTATATTTGGTTAAAGGCTCTTTGTTAAGGCCACTGTCACTTACTGAGGACTGATATGGTATCCATGCTGTAATCACGGAGTAGCCTACATTATCGCCTCCAAGATACTCTCTTGTATGCTACCATTTGGCTCTGAAGAGTCTTACAAAGGCCCCTGTGACAAAGGCA
The DNA here is from genome assembly GCA_004027205.1 of Ctenodactylus gundi. Taxonomy (NCBI): domain Eukaryota; kingdom Metazoa; phylum Chordata; class Mammalia; order Rodentia; family Ctenodactylidae; genus Ctenodactylus; species Ctenodactylus gundi. Next base: position 690,884 of record PVKB01000078.1, read on the forward strand.
TGGTCTTGGCAGATGAGAAAGCCTATGAAATGGAGCCTGGTGGGAAGCTTTGAAGTCTCTGGGGTGTGCCCTTGGAGGGTAGAGTGGTACCTTAGTTCTTACCCCTCTTGTTTTTGTGTCCTGGTCATGAGTGAGTGGTTTACTCTGCCAGGCGCTGCTCCCCACTGCGAATGCAGCTTTGCCATAGGCCCCAAATCAATGAGGCCAATTGACCTTGCACTTCAATCTTTCAAAATGAGAGCCAAAACGAACATTTTTCTTTATAAGCTCACTGTCTCAGTTATTTGTTACAGTGATGTGGAGCGGACTAACACACTAGCAGTCCTTTAAAGCAGGTATCACGGCTACATTCCTGGCAGCATTGAGCTTCTGTAACAGGAGTTCTGGAGCCAGACTGTCTGGGCTAAATCTTTTCTCTCTCACTTTCTGGGGATTTAATTTCAGTGAGTCAGATCTCTAGTGATCAGTTTCTCCAGTTTCAAAACAGGGAGGACAGCAGTAACTATCTCTTAAGACCTTCTGAAAATTGAATCATCCATGATCTGCTAAATAAATGCTAGATATCATTAATTTTACTCATAAGTGAAGACACTTAGGCTCAGAGCAGCTAAGCTAATTCATTCAAGGTACCTTAGCTGGTCAGAAGTGGTGCTGGGATAATAGATCTCTGGAATTTCAATCTCCTGAAGGAGGCACTGTGCAGTAAAAATTCAATGTGAGCCAAATATTAATAAAGCTTTGATTATAGTATTTAAAAAGTATTTTTAAAAGTGAGGTTGAGTTTGATAATTTATCTTATCTGATGTGTTCAAAATATTATTTTGATGTTGCTATGGTTTAGATTTGCAATGCTCTCAAAGTCTTCTGCTTCAAGGTTGGGCCTGGCTGTAGCAGGTAGGTGCTGAGGATGTGGAATGTCTGCTAAGAAAAGCTGCGGGCAGTGAGTGGAGCCATAGAGACATCTCTGGCTCCGTCTTGGGGTGCCTGCACATCCACCTCTTACATGTTTGTGTTGCTCACGTTCCTACAGAAATGCAGATTCTGACTCAGTGGATCCAGTCAGAGGCCCAAGCACTTGAGTTTCTAGCAAACTTCCAAGCTGATGCTGCTGGCCCAGGGACCACGTGTTGAAGAGCAAAGATACGAAAATAGCGTCCTACTCCTGCTGATGTGGATGGACCCTGTGGTGTGTACACACACTGGAAGGCCCCTACACCAGAACTGAAGATGAAAAGGAATTAAAGGGGGGTCATAGATCTTGTTTTGTAGTTACTTTAAAAACATGAGAAGACAGCAAATGCAGGGTTATCCCCCTGGCCCAGCCACTCAGATACCCTGGCACCTTGTCTTCTATAGTGGCAGCAGGTAGCAAGGGGGACAGGTGAGAATGAGGTGAAATTACAGATATAGGTCCAACTACTCCCAATCCAAACCAGTGGTACCGTGTGAGAGTACAGTGCAGGTGAATGCCTTGTGTGGATTCTGGGATCAGGAAGACCTGAATCAGAATGCTGGTTCTACCATTTATTGGCCATGTTGAACAAGTGACTGAGACTAGGTTTTACCTATCTGTAAAATGGGGACAACGATGTCTGTCACCTAAGGAGTTATTGTACTTAACAAAAATAATGTCATTTATTAGGCCATTGTAATGTACAAGGCAAATCATTATGTGTGATGCATTGTTCTCAGCATAAATTAACTTGGTTAAGTCTTTCAGTGGCCTATAAGGGAGATAACATTATTCTCCTTTCTTCCTTAGGAGGGAGCAAAGCTCAGAGATAGTTCTCCAAAGCCACACAGTTTGGAAATGATGGAGCCAAGGCAGTCTGATTCCAGGATCACCACCTCTGCGGTGCATGGTCCAGTGTGCTTTGTGAATCTCATAGTTTGTATATCAAGTGTCTCTGAAAGCCCACATGCTGATGGCTTTGCCCAGATGACGATGCTATTTGGGAGCTGGTAGAACCTCTAGGAGATGGGGCCTGGAGGGAGGCTGTGAGGTCCCTGGAGGTATGCCTTTGAAGGGAACATTGGGACTTTGGCCCCTCCTCTCTCTCTCTGCTTCCAGGCCACCATGAAATAAGCAGCTTTGTCCTATCTTTCCATGAAATGCCGAGCTGCCTCATCACAGCGTCAGAAGCAATGGAACCAACAACCATGGACTAGAACTTCTGAAACCGCGAGCCAAAAGCAATCTTTCCTCCTTTTAAGTAATCTATCACAGGTATTTTGTTACCAGTCACCAGGATGACCAACACAGTATCTGTGGGTGTCCATGAATAAATCATTTTCAACTTCACTGTGAGATCCAGAGAAGTTGACATCTCTCTATCTGTCTCTCTCTTCCTTCACTTTCAATTTAGTTATTTAAAAGCAAAATAAAGTTTTCTTGTACAGCTGATGCATTTACTTGGTCTAAAAGGAGTAAAGGGTTATACATAAACAAATATTCCTTCTGGCCTTAATCCCAACCTACCAGATCTTTCCTTTGAGGTAGCCATTTTACTAGCTTCTTGCATAAATAAATATATTTTTCTCTCTGCTTTAATTCAGGTGGTAGCATATCATATGGAATACTCTGCTTTGTTGCAGTTCCCTTTTTTGTGATGTTGTTTCATCTTTCTGGAAACTTCTCACTGTCATTCATCCCCTCTGCAATCTCCTCTCGTCTTAGTTTCTTCATCTGTGAGAGAGAGATAATAATGGCTTCTTCCCCCAGAGGCTGTGAACATGAAACAAAATATGGGGAAAGTGCTCAGTGCAGGATCTATCAACTCATAAACACTTATTTTACCTTCATTTAATTTTATTTCATTTTTAAATGGGGTAAGGAAGGAAGAGTTAAACTGGCCCTCATTGGACACTGAGGCTGACATGCCAACACCAGCTCTTGAGGGGACAGTCCTCCTTTTTGTGTTTGCCCACATCGTGAGCCACTCAACCCCCAACACAGGATGGGAGGAAGGAAGACACAAACAAAAATACGGACAAAAAAAAAGAAAGAGAAACAACCATCCTTCAGAGCCATCCTAAAAGACAGAAACTGAGGCCTGCAGACATTAAGCAATCTAGGCCACTGATCTCAACGGCAGCCGTTCAACTGCTGCCTGCTTTCAGATGTTTTTTTCTCAACACCCCAGCGCCCAGAAATGTGCAGGTGGGAGGAGAGAGAAACACATGGAGTTGGTTCACAAGGAGCCTCCAGATTCCACGCTACAGTGATAAATACTGTACAAAGCCTAACAACACAGGGGTGTGGGCCCTTATTCCTGAGGTGCAAGGTAAGGGTACAAAGCTTCTCTGCTAAATCTGCGAGGCTGTGATTTCAGGAGTATAGCAGGGACCGCTAAGCCAGTCAGGCAGTCCCGCACCTGACTGCGTCGGCCTCACCCGCCGGGCCTCAGGCCTGCTCGGATGGCCGGGATGCCCATTTGAGCAGGAGGCATAAGTCTCTGTAATCATTAATCCATTTCCCCCTCCTGGCCATCAAAATCTCATTTTAAAATATATATATAAAACTTTAAAATAACAGTCACATTATTTCAATCCACATGCATTTTTTACTACCACTTAAAAGATTTTTTGCACATTACCCCCAGAAAACCCCACTACCTAAGAATTATCAGAACAAGAGAGAGGAAAGAAGAGGGGGGCAGCCAGAAGAGTCAGGGAGAGGAAAATAAAGAGGAATCAGCCCGGCTTCAAAGGGCGCATTTCCATAATTGCCCTGTAACTTTGGCAAAATAAATCTGAGCGGCTGAGAGAAGCACAATCTGCCAGATGAGTGCACTCCAAAGGCCCTGGAGGGCTGCGGCCCACTTGTTAGCGGCCTGGTACTGTGAGAGAATGCGGGGCTCGCCACCGGCACAAAAGCCATGAAATCACAGCCTTCGCTTCCAGGCCGTTGGGCCCCAGCGCCAGACCTGACACCGCCTTTGTCTCCCTCTTGCTCCCCAACACAACATGCGCAAGCGTGCGCGCACGTGCACACACACACACACACACACACACACACACACATACACACACACCTGAGTGTATTGAGCAAGTAAATATTCCGATGCATTGCCGTCCATAGAAGAGCTGGTAGCAGTTAAGGGCTGACAGTGATTAGGAGGCTAAACCTACCCGACTTACCGTTCGTGTGTGAGGCCCTTCCTACAATCTCCTTCTGACCCCATATTTAAGGGAGACAGGCCCAACTTCGCAGACACACACCCTCCTTGGGGTGGACTTCCCGCCCCATCCACCTTGGGCTGGGGATGATCCCACCAGCAGTGGCCAACTTGAGATCCATTCTGTCTTTTTTCTCAGGGCCACCTAATTTCCTGTTGATTGTCTCTGTTCCTACTTCCCCCTTCCAATGCCAAAAGTTTTCAAAGAACAAAAACGTTCCACTTAGCACCATTTTAATGTTTTGCTCAACAAAGCTGTGGTTTCTGAGACACAATACTTGCTGGGACAGCCCCAGACACTTCTCCCTCCTCCATCCAGTGTTTCCGACATTTACACTGCTGACATTTTGAGCTGGATGCTTGTCCAGTTCCAAGTATACACCAGGCTGGGCCATGTGGCTCACGAGATGAGGTGAGATCAGGTACGTTCAGGGAAGCTTGCTGCAGACTGCATCGTGCAGGGATGGGGCATCGTCTTGTCCTTTACTGGACCATTAGCAATGCCTTTGCCCTCTACCCATGGCACACTAGTATCATCCCCACCCTAATTATCTTCAGATATTGTCAAATGTAGGAGTTGGTTGAAGGCCACTACACTGTTCCTAAGACTTTTACTAGCTGTTCCTTACCTCAGGAATCACTGCCCTTAGGGTGGTTTCTTATCCACATACTGGAGATGCACTTCAGAGGGGCTGGGGCTTCTTCAGAGTGGGGCAGCAGCCACGCCAAAGCTATGCTGGTCTAACAATAGGTGGACAATTTTGATGTGCTCAGGCTGGCCAGCTGGGTCAGTTGACAGAGGCCAATTAGGATCAGAAAGAATTTCTCGAGAGCATATCCATAATAAACTTTGGACTTTTCCTCCTCCTCCTCCTCCTCCTCCTCCTCCTCCTCTTCTTCTTCTTCTTCTTCTTCTTCTTCTTCTTCTTCTTCTTCTTCTTCTTCTTCTTCTTCTGTGATCAATTCTGGATACTTACTATTGGATTTATTTTTTAAAAAAATGTTTGAAGGATCACAAGTTTGAGTCCAGCCTGGGCAACTTAACTACTTAGTGAGACCCTATCTCTAATCAACAAGTGGGCTGAGGACGTAGCTCAGAGTGAAGGCCCTGAATTTCATCCCAAGTACCACAAAAGAGAAAAGAAAATTTGGATAAATTAGTCTCGCCCACCTTCATTTTTCTAGACATTGAGAGTGAGGCCTGGAGAGAATATGAGATTTGTCCTAATTCAAGCTGGAGTAAGCACAAAGCAGACATAATTTTTACGCATGTGCAATCGCCTGCTTTTGTTGAATGGGGTGAGGGCATACCTGCTGCCCAGAACTCTAGGATGGAGAAGAATTTGCTATAAGAATGCAAACATTTAGGCCCAAAGTGAATTACTGGCAAAACTCCCAATAAATGGACAAACAAAAGAAATCTGCCATCCATCGCATATCTGAGCATTCAATCTCCCTGTTTAGCGTTTCACAACTTAGGCAGGCCTACAAGAGTGGAGCCATTGGGCTTGCCTGCTCTCTAGGTGCCCAGAGAACACCAGTCCAGTAGGGGGATTCCGCCAGCTCACTCTCACCTGGCACAGGTGAGTGGTTGGCCTCTTCTTCTTTTGTGGCACCTTCTAGCTTGACCCTCACTCCCTTGTCCCCACTCTCTGAAAGGAAATTCAATTGGAAACCATTACCACGCAGTCCTGGATGTGGATGGTCACTTCGGGAGATGTTTTTCTTCTCCTTTGGCTCCTTGGTCCTGTGACACAGTGCCCCCACCCCCCACCCCGAGCTTCCTGCAGATAATGAGAGGTGCAGTGCCACAAGCTCCTTCCTCCGACCTAACTGATTATCCCACACACCTTGGAGTGCTTTGCATAACCAACCCCGACAGCGGAAACCCCTTCATGGCAGGTGATTGACGTATTTTATTTCTAATTGAAGCTTAATCAGGACCAGGGATGAGACACCATGGTCTCATCTTCTATCTCTCTCTGTCTCCCCCTCTCTCCTTCCCTTCTAGTTTCCCTTTTAGACTTTAGAGACCAACAATAAGGCATGGAGGCAGTTCCTGAGATCTCTGGGAAAGAACAAGGTGAGGCTGGGAGAGGGAGCGAGCCACGAAGTACAACTGCCTTCCTTCCTGGGGAAAACCTAAGAGGTCCTGCTTTGCGTTGACTAGATTATCTTACTGGGGTCAACTAGGGGCCTTCTGAAGGATCCAAATGCTGTATGGGATAAGAAGATACACACACACACACACACACACACACACACACACACACACACACACACACACCGGGAACTGAGTCTCTCCTGGAGAGCGTTCTGGGGGCCTCCATGAGACTCCTCCAAGCTCTGACTTGCATCCCCAGACCCACCTCTCCCTCAGAGGGCTGGGAATGGGGTGTGGGATATTTCCTGTGGAAAGGCTGCCTAACCTCTGGGGTCATGACCTTGATCACAAGCCCCTCTCCCTGCTGAGACCCTGCCTGGCAGTTTCCTCTCTCTCTGGGTAGAGCTGGAGTTGCAGAGGGCCCAGAGTTACCTGATGGTAACTTTTCTGGCTGAGTGGAGGGGGCAGGGCAGAATACCGCTGGGCGGTTGGATTCTGGTGGTCCTGCATCCTAGAGGAAGGCCGCAGAGCAGCATTTGGACTCTCACCCTCAAGGTCACTCTGCCAGGTAGGTGGCACCGCTCCCATTCTGTAGGTGAGGGAACAGGACACAGAGAAATTAATTACCTGTCCAAGATCTCACAGGTGGTAAATGCGGGAGCAGGAGTGTGCTCCAGTGAAATCGGGAATTCTTGCCCTGGACAGGGTCCAGAGCATGGACCTTGTGCAGACAATCTGCACTAACCAGATGCCTCAGCCGGGTCCCACTATCGAGGCCCCAGGCAGTTGAAACCCCGGAGCTAGTCTGTTCTACGTGCCACAGCGCTAGAGTGGAACCTCAGTCTACACCTGCCATGTGGGAAGGAGACCAAACCCCAGAAACAGAGGCCTTTATCAACCAGGCAGAAAAGGAGCGAGCCTAGAGGACTCCCGTGTCTGCGGCAAGGCCGGAGGAGGGAGCCTGGCTGGAGGATGTCTTCCCAAGCAAGGGACCTAGGAGGCAGCACCTCTATCCTCACTCACCCCCAGGGCACCACTGCACTGTGAATACTCTAGCCTTGGTGTGGGAAACTGCATGCAGGGACCTGTCCTTGCCAGACTAGCCTGCTCCCACCAAGACAGGAAGGTAGACAGTATGACTCTGAGCCTTGCTCTGCCGCGGATGTCCCAGCTGTCCTCAGACCTCCTTGGGAGCCTGCGAGACGGTCACAGGCCCTGCTCTGCAGGTCAGAAGACCGGTCTCTGGCCAGCCTATTAATTTACCAAGGTGGGTAGAAAAAAGTTGCCTCCCCTTAGCACCCCAGGATTCACTTTCCCAAGTATTCCCCACAATGTCTTTAAAGTCAAAGGTGGGTCCGACCAGCTGCCGAGCTGAAACAATGAAGAGAGGGCACGGAGGGGGCAGGACGCCAGGCCTGGCTTCAGAGGCCGGCCACCAGCCGACCAGGAGCCCGCCAAGCGTCCCTTTCGTCCTGTAGAGGGAGCTCCAGCCCCAAATTTCCCGGCTCCCTCCCCAGGCCAGCCCACCGCAGCCCCTCCAGCCCGAATCCCAGCTGAAAGGTGCAGCGCCCTGCCCCACAGTCCCGCCAGGTCCCGGCTGCTTGGGGAAAACTCACTGGGGCGCCCAGACCAGGAAGCCGCAAGGCCGGAGACCCCCAGACGCCACTTCAGCAGCCACAAGTCATGCGTGGGGAAGGATGTGCACCTTAGGCGCCTTTCCTTCCACCCCCAGAGCCACTCTGCAGCCTTGCGTAGGTTAAGAGTGTCTGGAGGGTGCAGGGCAGAAAGGACGGAAGCAGCCCTTATGTGTAAGGCCGAGAAGATCTCAATGGTGCGCACCCAACGATGGGAGCAGGGGGAGGGAACGCCTCCTAAACCAGGCCCGGTTCAGGCTTTCCTCGGGCCTCTGCACTGTCACCAGAGAAGGGCCCCCACCCCCACTGGCTGCTCCCACCGCTGTCACCAGAGAAGACCCCGGCCTCTCTGTCTCCTGCAGACCGGCAGGTGGAGCCCCGTTTCCCGGCTCCTACCAGAGAATCTTGCCCAGATTCCCGAGCTGCTTCCCTGGTCCCACCTCTCAGGTGCCCAGAGGCTGGTCACTTCCCCCGTGGTGCCCGGCCCCACCCCCCTGTGCCTCCCTCTCCAGTCCCCAAACCACAGGGTGGGTTCTCCTTTCCTGCGGGTGACAGATTCTGCAATTCAGGGGAAAATTACAACAAAACAAAACCCCCAAAGAACCACCAAAGAGAGCCGTCCCGTGGCAGACAGGCTGGTTTGTATAGTCAAAGTGGTAACAGCTCATTTATTTAGCCAAAAATAGATACTTTCTTGTACAATTTGGTTCACACGTATGTACATTTTGTTCTGTATATACAAAAAAGTCAGACGCGCATATGCTCACTAAAACTCCACCCCGCCCCCAGTCAACCAGACAACACACCTCACAACCAGCTCAAGTGGGTGGCACAGAAGCGACTTGGGGAGGGCGGGTGGGACTGGCTTTATTTCATTTCTTTCATTTTGTTAAGTTTTCTCTTTAGGTATTCATACACGGACATGCTTACAAGTCGTTAACTATACAGAGCAATTTGGTTGTTGTTTTTTACAATTATTACAATGATTTAAAAATTGTTTAGAAAAAACTAGGATGAGGAGAGAGCTGATAAGACCAGAGCCGCATCCAGGTGGTTCTGGGGCCTAGAAGAGAAAGAGTGGTAGCAAAGGAGGTGAGACTTAGGGATGCCTGAAACGTCTAGTGCAAAAACACCCTTCCTAGGACTGGGACCAGGGGCCGGAAGGCGTCTCCATGCAAAAATTACGCTCATCTGTGGAAATGTGTGCTGGAGGTCAGTCTAAAGGTGGGTGGAAGGCAAGGCACCAGGACGCCAGGTGCAGGGCTGGAAGAAGGAGGGCACCACAGCCTAGCCGCTAGCTCCGGGGGCCCTGTCGCTCAGCCAGGCTCTGGTTCTGCCAGCTCTGTCCCCCCAGGCCTTGCCTGGAGGTGGCTGAACTGAAACCGGCTGGCTGTTTCTGGGCCCACAGAAAGAGACTAGTGAGTTTCGTTCCCTTTTAAAAATGCTTCTGAGACACGTTGTTCCGGGACAACCGGCCACCCTTCTGGTTCGGAGTTCTTTCCTCCTCCCTGCGGCCAGCCTCTCCCCACTTCATGCCTCCTTCCCACACTCGGAGTCTCTTACCGCCTGGGCACGGGCTGGAAAGCTGTCTTGAGTAACTTTTTCTCCACTTCCAAGGCACTACAGCGATCTGAAGAAAGCGAGAGGAAGGAAAACAGGGTCTTTAGGAAGCTGCGTTCCGGCGCCCGCCCGGGGACGCAGAGTCGGGGAATGAAGCACCCTGCGCCCCAAAGAGCCCGGTCTGTCCCCTCGGGCCGGCGCGGCCACCAACCCCCGCCCTCCGCGCCCTGCGCTAAGCCATCACCTGTTCCGCCCTCGGGCTCCGCAGGTCGAGCGTAAGCGGCGGCGGCGGCCGGGTGGCCCGCGGCTCCGGGAAGTCCCAGCAGGTGCTGAGGGGCCGAGCCGAGCAGAGAGAGCGGGTGCGGGCGCGGGCCGGACGGCGGGCCCGGGAACGGCCGGTTGGTCCAGGCCGGGAACTTGCCCAGAGGCGCCGAGACCAGTCTGTGAGCCGCGGCGGCGGCGGCGGCGGCCGGAGACAGCTGCAGGGCCGGGGGCGCCACGGCCGCCCCGGGAGGAGAGCCCCCGGCGCCGGGGGGCGAGCGGCGCGGGTTGTCCGGGCTGGTGGCCGTCTCCGCCAGGGACCAGATTTTAGGCTTCTGAAGGGCGGAGGAAGGAGCTGGCGCCGGAGCGCAGGGGTCCAGGCCGGAGGCAGGCGAGGGCGGAGACGGCGGGGCCGCGACCACGGGCGGCGGCCCCGGGGCCAGACTGAGGACCGGCGGCGGCCGCTCCTCCAGGCCCTCGGAGCTGTCTTCCGAGTCGCTGTGTTTGGAGTCCGACAGGGGGCCCAGGCCCAGGCCGCCGTCCCCGCGCGCCGCCCCGGCCAGGGCCAGCTCGGGCGCAGCGGCCGCGCCGTCCAGGTTCTCCAGATCGATCTCCTCGTCCTCGTCGCCGGCCAGGCCCTCGCCCCCGGGGTCCTCCTCCTCCAGCTCCAGCTCGCGCTTGCCGTCCTCCTCGTCCTCCTCGTCCTCCTCCTCGCGCTCGCTCCCGTACGCGTTGCCCTCCTCGTCCGTGCGGCTGCGGGGCGCCCACGTCATCTTGTTCTCCTTCTTGAGGCGCCGGCGCGCGTTGGCGAACCAGGTGGACACCTGGGTGAGGGTCATCTTGGTGATGATGGCCAGCATGATCTTCTCGCCCTTGGTGGGGTAGGGGTTCTTGCGGTGCTCGTTGAGCCAGGCCTTGAGCGTGCTGGTGCTCTCTCGGGTGGCGTTCTTGGGACGGGACGGGTCCCCGAACTGGTACTGGCCGTAGGGGTAGAAGGCGGGGTGCGGGTGCGGGAACGCGGTGGCCGCGGCCGGGTGCTGCACCCCGGGGCTGTCCTTCAGCTCGTACTGCGCGCCCTGGACGCCCACGGAGAAGGAAGGGGACGCGCGCGGGTGAGCTCCCGCCTCCAGCCGCCTCCGCCCTCTCGCCCCGACCCACCCGGGGAGCTCAGTCTCGCGCGCCCCTCGCGCCCTGCGCCCCCGCTCCCCCCCGCCCTCCGGCTCCCCTGGCTCTTACCAGCTGCGGGAAGACGGGCAGCTCCGCGGCGTAGGGCAGGAAGGCTCCGTAGCCCTGGGCCGCGGCGGCGGCGGCGGCGGCGGCCGCGTAGGGCGCCCCGTACACGGACGAGAGCACGCTGGACAGGGACCCCGAGGCGGCCAGCTCCGAGGCTCCGGCTCCCGGGCCGCTCCGGGCCCCCGCACCGCCGCCCCCGCCCGCAGCTCCCGGGCGCTCGGGAGGGTAGAGCGGGCGGATATACTGGTACCCGAGCTGGGGGAAGGCCATGGTGGCCCGCGGGACACCGAGGGAGAGGGGCCCGGCCCCGGGGCCGCCCTGCTCAGCGCCGCCCGCGGGCTCCGGCGCGCATCGGGGGCTGGGCCGGGCTGGGGCCGCGCTCTCCCGCCGGCGCGGCGCTGCGCGGTCGCCTACTGATCGGCTCCGCGGCGGCGAGGAGCCAGGTCAGGTCCGAACAGATTGGCGGAGATTCCCGGGGCTCCGGGCTCTGATTGACATTTCCACGGGGCCGCAAGCCCCTCCTCTCGCCGCCGCCCGCCGCCTCCGCCGAGCCGCGCGCCCGGCTGCCCGCTCGCCGGGCCGTGTCCCTCGCCCCGCTCTCCTTCTCGCGCCCCTCCTCTCCGCTCCGCTCCCCCCGGGGCCGCTTCCGCTCCGGGGCTCGGGCGGCGTCCCGAGCGCGGGGCTGCTCTCCCTTCCTTTCTCTTCTTCCCCTTTTCCCACTATCGCTTTCTCTCCCTTTTTGTTCCCTTCACTTTTCCTTCGCTCGCTCCTCTTCAGTTCTCTGTCCCTACTCACGGAGCAGTCTCCTCGGCGTCTTCGCGGCCACTGCGACCCGGGCCGGGGCGGCCTAAAGTTGCGGACGCTGAGTGCGCCGGGCGGGGGGGCGTGTGTCCGTGTCTGTGTGTCCGTCCCCGCCCTTCCACCCCCTCCCTCGCCCTTCCCTAAATCTCGGGTCTGACGTCGCGCCCTCTTATTCGACTTTTCCTCGCGTCTCCGCCCCGAGTCGCCAATCGCCGGGGCGCCTGCCGGGCGAGGCGGCCCACCCCCGCGGACCCCGCGCGCCGGGCGGGGCGGGGCGGGGCGGGGCGGGGCGGGGGCCGGGACGACGCGAGTCCCCGCCCGCCCCTGGGCCGGCGCCGGTGGGGGGAGCGAGAGGCGCGGGCCCGCGGGTGAGGACGGGGTCAGCCCGCCCCTCCCCGCTCCCGCTCCGCGGTGCCGTGGCCCCGCCGCAGCGACCGGCCGGGGTCCCGGGCCCGGGCCGGCTCCGGGCTGCTCGGTGCCAGGCCCCCTTTACAGCTCTCCGTGGCGTGCGGAGCTGGAAGAGCGCGCAGGGCTGAGCGCGCGACCTAAATGGCGTTGTAAAAGGCCATCTCACCGCCCGGGGTGAGTGGCAGGCCCCTACTCAGGAAGGCCGAGCCGTGCGATCTGCCATGTGGGCCAAGTCTCCCCAGCGTCCGAGAGCGGGCGCCTGGTTAGAAAGGGCGACGCTGATCTCGGGGGCCGAAGGGTGGGCGCTCCTTAGGGAGCAGCGACGGCTTAGTGCCGGCTGGGTGGGGGAGGAGCGGGGTAACTTGTCGAGCACTTCGAGAAGTTTCTGTAATCGCATTTTCGGTCTGTTGAGGTCTTCCCTCTCGACAGCCTTTCTCTCGTTCCCGGGTCCCGGTGCCAATCTTTTTCATTCGGCAAGGACCCTCCCACTGCCGGCGAGGTGGGGGTGGCTGGCGGGTGGAAGGCAAGGCTTTTGGTTTTATCGAGGGATATTTCCCAAGTCAAACTTAAAATAATAATATCCCGGCGCCCACCTCCGCAGATCAGAGCGCGCGGTCGAGATCGCTGCGGCTCGGGGCTGCGGAGTTTAGGCCGCTGCGGCGATCTGCGCGCGGGTCAGGCCGGCGGCGGACGTGCCCCGCGGACGCTTCGGGGGCGGCGACTCTCCGACGGAGGGCCAGCCCCAGCTCAGAGGCGGAAATCGGGCTCCTGGCGCTGATTGATCAAGGAATCGAATTCGAATTCCACCAGAGTGGAAGATACCAGGGTCTGGGCCCGGGCTGACTACTCAGTGCAGCTGTGAGGAACGCGGGTCAGGAGTGGAAGCTTCTTCTGCCCGTGTCGCGAACGCCCAGGTTTTTACTCCGCTCCCACCTCCTGCCGTGTTCTTCGAACTATTCTGTGGCTCCAGTAGATTCTAAAGAAAACTGGGGGAAGGAGACCAATAGAAAGTTCGCGAGCAGCCAGACTTCGGAGTCCTGAGGGAGAGACAGAGTCTCTCCCAAACTGAGTCTGCGCTCATTCCCTATCCCGTCCTTACAAACGCCTCTGCCTGGTGCGTGGCATCGGCTTTAGGTGAGCCTGGCCAGAGGAGGCAGGGGCAGCTCTGGCCTTGAACTGTCTTCCCAGAGCCCAAATTCGTTTCTAGTTAAACCCACAGAGAGTGTCATGGCGAACCATCTTAGAGTCACAGAACCGTGGGCGACGTTATTTCCCAGGGTATCTCCTAGGTGTAGACAGACCCTGAGCTTCGCGACAGCCCTTGAGCCCTAGAGTTTGCACGAAGTGGTGGCCCCAGGCCGGGGATGAGGTTAGAGCAGGATTCCAGGGCGAGGAATCTGAAGCCGCGTTGTTCATGCCCAGGTGAGACATCGATACTTTGTTCAGTTCTTCCAGAAGGAAAAGAAAGAATAATCACGAGCTTCTGAGAATGCTCCTTCCGCATTAGCCGCTTTATCGATCGGGCTGCGTCCGACTGCGGGTGGCGGGAGGAGGAAAGGAAAGGGCTAGGCTATTCAGGGACAGGTCAAGCCAGGTGGGCCCGCCTCTGGCCCAGAGTGTGAACCTCCAGACCCAGACGCCAGCCCCAAACCTCGCTTCACTAGATCCCTCCAGTTGCCCCTGAGCTCAGACTGAAGCAACCTCCCAGCTGGTTAAGAGTCTCCAGCTGGGAAGAGCCTTGGCCTGGCCTTGAGATCGCACCCCACGTCGGGGACTCAGCGTCCCTGGCAGCAGAGCCTCGACGTGGTGCTGGACCCTCAAGTGGACCGGGCCAGTGGAGCACGGCTTGGAACACAACTCGCGGGCCAAACCTTTTCCAGGGATTCTTTTAAGCCAAGAGATTAAGTCAAAGCGACAAGCTCACACGACTAGGAGAAGCAGGTGCACTGAAAGTTGTTTTGGAAAAGCCACGCGCGTACGAACGCGCGCACGCAGCTTCTCCCGGGTCTTTGCTCCCGACGTTTCCAGCGCACACAGCGCCGCCGACGCTGTCTGGAAGCGGCCAGGGCGCGGGGAGCGTGCGGAGCCGGCGTCAGCCGAGCACACGGGCCGAAGGCGCGTAGGGAGCGGGCCCGACGTGTGCCCAGCGCCCGGGGCCCGCCGGGCTCAGAGGCGGCGCGGCGCACCGCACGCAGACTCGGAGCCACCAGGCCCCCTCCGGCCCCGTCCTCGCCCGGCCCCGCGGGGTGGGCGCGGCCGCTGCGGGTCCGGGGCGCGCAGCCGGGACCCGTCTCCGGCCCTCTTCTGCCGAGGCCGGGAGTCCCCCAGCGGCGGTCGCGGGGCTGGCCGTCTCTTGGCTTCCGGCAGACGCCGCGGCGCGCGCTCCCACCTCTCTCTCCCCCCGCGCTCGGGTTACAGGTTAATGAAATGCTCGTTTTCCTCAGTCATTTGTTTTGTTTTCCTGCAAAGTTCTGATAAGTAGCTAACCAACGAAGCTTGTAATTACAATCTTACAGAAACCGGGCCGATCTGTATATAAATCTCACCATCCAATTACAAGATGTAATAATTTTGCACTCAAGCTGGTAATGAGGTCTAATACTCGTGCATGCGATAATCCCCTCTGGATGCTGGCTTGATCAGATGTTGGCTTTGTAATTAGACGGGCAGAAAATCATTATTTCATGTTCAAATAGAAAATGAGGTTGGTGGGAAGTTAATTTCTCTCCGCTCTGTGAAGCGTAGACAAGAATTTAATGATTTAATTACAGTTGTAAGCCCTTTCCATGAGACTTAAATTGAGCTGAGAATATTTTTTTCTTTCTCTCGCTTTCTTTCCCTCTCTCTGTTTCGCGTTCTCTCTCTCCGCTATTAGCAGCTCCGCGGTCTCCCGGATGCGTGGCTTGGCCTACGCACCGCGAGGGATTGGTATTTGGCCGGGAGTTCCGACTCGGAGCATCCCCAGGAGACGCCGGCGGAGCCACCCGGGAGGTGCGGCCGCTTCCGACCGGCCTCGGGTCCTCGGAGACCTTCCCTAGCTTCGGAGAAGTGACGGGGAAACTTTGGAGGAAACTTGGCTAACTTCACCGCAGCGCCAGCCCGAGTGGTCGCAGCGACAGCGTGGTGAAGACGCGGCGTGGGCCCTGGGCCAGGCCTGCGCTCCCGGGAGCAGCCGGCAGCCCCGGCCCAGGCCCCCTGCTCCGCCCCTGCCACTACCGCGCCTGGTCCACTCTCCAGGGTGCCTGAGTGGCCGCTCGTGGTGCCCAGCGTTCAGACACCAGCCTAAATCGAAAAAACCAGCTCTTTAATGCGACTGATTTAATTTTTAAAAAAATGCCTTCAGCGTCTTCCTTTCTGGCTCGCTCAGTTCGGTTTCTGAGTCATTCATTTCTCTCTGCCCCCCAGTTCTTCTGTTTTCCCTGGGACCCCTCTTCAGTCACTTTTCTCCATTCTGTCCCTCTCCGCCTCTAACTTGACGTCCCTCTGTACCCCTCCCAGACGCTGGCGGAGCCCTTTCCCCCCTCGGAACCTCTCTCGGGTTTCCCCCCTCTTTCCCCCTTTCCTCAGTTTCTTGGAGCTCGCAGGCTCTCCTCTCCCGGGGTATTCGCTCTTCTTCCCTCTCTAGGATCGGCCCCCTCCGCCTTATCGGATCTGCCCCCCCACCCCCCAGCGCCCGCCCTCCTCCCCCATCCATCCTGGGAGATGAGTATGTCGCCTTATTGGACGCCGAGGCCAAAGCAGGGTGACGGCTCGGCCAGCGCGGGCGCATTTTCCTCATGCATATTGAGGATATGATAATGAGCACGTTTGCATCGTTGCATGGAAATGCTACGTTTCCTGCAGCAGTTCGGAGCAAGCAGGGTGGTTCAGGCCCAAGAGAGTCCCGCAGTGGGTGCCGGGCCGGGTGCATGCAGCCACCCGTCAACAGACTCTCGGGTGCTCCGGCTTCAGGGAGGCGATGATCCGGCAGAGCCCCGGGCCTCACCCCAGGTCTCCCCTGCTCTTCCATATAGGCCGGCTTTGCGCCGTCTTCACAGCCTTGCTGGCAGTCCTTCCCCCGCGCGGGCTGCGGGCTCCAGAGCCCATCCCGTGACGTTTAAAGGCTTGTGACGGGCGCCACCAGGAAATGAGTGCCGATAACGTCGCCTTAATGGCAATACATTGTTTGTGATTCTGAGCGACTCCTAGCATCTTTTTGAGGACCTTCTGCACGGCCTCACTTGTTAATCTAGGAAGGTGCCCTGCATCCCTTGCGGGGGAGGGGGGAAGGCTCCAGTTAGGCCCTTGGGCAGTGGGGGGCCGGGTCAGCAAAGAGCAGCAGTCCTGCTCCGAGTTCCCTTCCGTGGGGCTGAGTAGACCCAACTAACCTCTCTCCAAAAGGTGAAGGGTGGTAACTCCTCTGCGAAACTTGCAGGGAGCTCAGAAGAGCCTGGATCCCTGTTCTAGGCCTGGAGGACCAAGGACTGCAGCCTTTTCTTCCCGCTTCTGATGACGGGTGTCTGGAGCTCTCCGTTCCAGAGCAAAATGTAAAGGTCTGTACCTGTTGTCGAGGGTCAGAGGGTCAGGTTTTTCAGACTTCAAGACTTTCTGCTTCCTACTATTGTTAATAGCATCTTAAAATTAGAGCCATTTAAAAAGTAACTGTTACTCGCTAGAAAAGGAAATTGTAAAATAGGTAAAACCAAGCATTTCGTGGGAGGCTCAGGCTTGCTTGGGAGAAAGACTTTCAGGGACTCAAGTTGTGTGTGTGTGTGTGTGTGTGTGTGTGTGTGTGTGTGTGTGTGTGTGTGTGTGATTAGCAGGGGCTGGAGGTGTTAAAATAATGACTCCCAAAGGTTTCAGATTGCTCTATGTTGACTTAGTTCTCTTGTCTTCAGACTTGCAAAACTTATGGTGAGGACCCCAAGAGCAGCCTTGCTGTAGTATTTTTCCATGTTATTTTCTGTTGAAGAGTTTGTAAAAAATTTAAGATGAAAATATAACTTATTGAATAATTAGTATTGTTTACCAATAATGATTGTGCTAAGCATTTTCAAATGGTCTCTCATTTAATTCTTGCTCTAGGCTTACAAGAGACAGTCCATCCAGGTGGCTGTGCTGTGCAGGATGCTCACCGAACAAGGGCATCCAGCCAGCCCTGGGTCTAAGGCAGCTGAAGTTTGTGCTTACCAAATGGCGTGTTGGTTTAGGAATGCACCGGAAGAAAAGCACCTTTCTCTAAATTGTACCAATTTTGTGCAAAAATTGAGTGTGTCCTAACCCTTATCTTGAAGACTGGAAAAAAAATAGAGTTTAAACATTGGAAAATCCCAACTGGAATCCCACCTGATGTTTTCTTATGATCCCTCTGCCAGGAGGATCAAGGCCTTTTGGGAGGCTGGGGAAGTGGTACTGGGAGTTGGGGAGGGGGTACCCCGGAAGACTAGTCCCTAATTTAATTGAAGGAAAAGGACAGCCAGGGATTCTCCTTTCCCTCAGTCTTCACATTTATGCCAACATTTGGGCATGTTGCTAGCCAGGGTTAAGGACCCAGTTTGGGGAGGGAAAGAGGGTGTTTTGGGGTGTTTTGGCCTAGTCATGAATGTCTGGACATCTTTTTTTTTTCCTTTTCCTTTTCTTGGTTCAACCAAAAAGAGTTTGGCGTGAATTTATTGACCAGAGTTTTGCTTTGTGCTTATCCACACAGCTTGAAAGTTTCCAATTCTCAAAAACAAGCAGAGGAATTGCACTATACCAGAGGGGGACACCTCTGGCCATGCACTCTTTGTTCTGTTTTGGCCTTCATAGTGACTACCTCCTTGATTAAATGGCTTGAATTTTATTTAACAGACTATTTAAATATTATATCTCAGGGATCATTTGAAAAAAAAACAAGGGGGCTAAGAATTACTTAACATGTTCTTCCTCAGAGCAGTACTTCAGAGTTCATGTCTATGGCTGATATCCCTGGCCATGCTGAAGTCAGCCCACTTCGCTCAGCCACCTGTAGGCACCTGGTTGTGTCCTCAGCTGTGAGAATGGATGTGCTTGTCAATACACAATGCTTTTCCTACATGAAAGAAGTGGCCTAGAGGGGGCTTCAGAATTGGCGACACAAGTACCTCTTGCCTTTCTACCAGTCCTCCTCTGGTTCAAGGGTGGCTGCTTTTCCCAGGTTGGTTAAGTTGAAGGCAGGTTTCCAGGAGTCACAAGAAGGAGTGTCTCTGTCCTTTCTGTGAGGTAAGCCAGGAGCCCAGCAGGAGACTGGGGAGAGATTAGAGCCACTGGTTTTGAAGCAGGAGTGAGTAGGAAGCCCCAGCTCTCTTTGAAAACAGCATTCTTAGCTCTTTCCTGGTTTGTGGGCACCATATTTCCTTCTCCCCAGCGCTAGGGATTGAACCCAGGGATTGTCTCTCACCAAGCTACATCACCAGCCCATTTTATGTTACGTTTAATTTCACTTTATTTAATTCTGAGACAGAGTCTTACTCTTTTCCCCAGCTGATCTTGAGTTTGCCCCTCTCCTGCCGTGGCCTCAAGTAGCTGGGTAGTAGAGATGAGGGTGACCTGCACCTTCTTACTGAACATGTCAAAGCAGATGGTCTCTTTCTTCCCTTTTTTCTTTCTTTCCCCCATTATCTTTGCCACACATGTCTCTTTGCTATTAGCTGAGCTAAGGGCTGGGATTCAACAGTGAGCTAGAACATGGCCTTCCTTGGTCTAAGGGAGTTGCTATTTTAGTGCTGAAAATCAGATATGAAACAGGAACACAAGTAGGACAATTTCAGGTAGTGCTAAGTTCTACTGAAAAACACAAATGATACTACTACAGATAGTGTCCTCCCCACATTCTGGGCTTGTGAATTTATTAGGAAATAGGGCCACTGCAGATGTAAGTTGTTAAGATAAAACATTTGCTGGAGTTGCATCTCACACAGGATCTTAACCTGGAATGACTAATGTCCTAGTAAGAAGAGAAAAGATATAGTCATGGACACTGGGGCGTGGATAGTCAGTGAAAAGGGAAGCAGACATTGGAGGGAGCAGCCACAAGCCAAGGAATGCCGGGGATGGCCAGCAATCCCCAGAAGCCAGCAAGAGTGGGGAAAGACAAAGTGGATGTAAATCAATAAACATATGATACATGCATGTGCCAATGCCTTAGGATAAAAGTGGTTTTTACATATCACGAGCATACACTGATAAAAATAATAATTATGGGGAGAAAAATGAAAAATTTCTTCTCTTGAGCCTCCGATGAGAACAAGGTCCTCCTATCTCTAGAATCACAGAGAATACCTTGCTGTCGCTTTGAGCCACTGAAACGCAGTCATTGGTGACAGCAGTCCTGGGAACCTGACATATAAGGTAATGGGATAGGAGGTAGGAAAACTGTGACTTTAGATGACATAATGAAGAAAGCTATTTGTGAGGAGGAGACATTATCGCTGAAAGGGAACCAGTCATGAAAAACTGGAGGAAGTGTATTTTAGGGCTAGTCTGTCCACTCTAGTAGCCTGTAGCCACATGTGGCCCTGGGGTACTTGCAGTGTGGCCGGTCCAAATTGAGATATGAAAAATATACACTAGATTTCAGAGGCTTACTATAAAAAGAACATCAAATATCTTATTGATTGTATGGTGAGATGATAATATTTTGGATGTATTGTGCTAATTACAGAATACTAGTAAGGCTAGTTGGTCACATATTTGTAATCTGAGTACTCTGAAAGGTTCAGGCAGGAGGATCTCAAGTTTGAACCCAGCCTGGGCAACACACACACACACACACACACACACACACACACACACACACAGATTTCTTTTGAAATGTGGTACTGAAAGTTTAAGGTTACATCTGTGCTGTTATTGTATTTATTTTGCGTAGTGCTTTTGTAGAGATGAGGAACAGTAAGAGAACAAGCCCTGTGTTAGAGACTGCGCTTCATGTGTTTAGGTCGCCTTATCGTGGGCTGCATGTTGATACTTATGTGGTGATGTCACTAAACCTGGAGAGCTAATCTGAGAGGCCCTGTTGAAGTTACAAGCGGTAACTATATCAGCATATTGTATATGAGCATATGACTACATGAGTCCATTGGCCCTTCTTCTCAAGAACAAAGGGAAGTGATGAAATTCTGCCCCTCAGCATGATGCCTCCTTCCTGCATTCCAACCTCGTGTGCTCCCTCGGGCCACGGATGGAGACAAAAAGCAGGCCCCGGCTTGCTGCTCTGTGTGTCCCTGTCACTCTCTCCCTAACCTCTTCAGTACAAAGGACTTGGAGTGAGGCTGAGCTCCACAGGCCTCTTGTCATGTGCTTGCTGGCCCCCAGCCCATGGGATCACAGTACCCAGGAGAGACACCCTTGTCTGAGCTCACAGCTTTGCAAAGTAAATTTCAAGGCCCACGTTAGTTCATTTCTTAACCTAGACTTTGCTTTTCTAGAACCCATGTCCCACGATGCCCTTTTGAGCTAAGACTCACATGTACTGATCATCTTCCATGGTTTTAAGATACCTTCTATGTTTGGTTGCTGCATCCTTCAGATAGGCTGGACTATCTCCCATAGACAGCACCCTTGACCCACCAGCCTTTTGTGATGGTGCAGATTGAACTCAGGGCCTTTGCACTGAACCACATACCGAACCTTTTAAAAAAATTTTAGTTTGAGACAGATTCTTGAGAAGTTACTCAGTTGTTCAAGCTAGGTTTAATTTGTGATCTTCCTGCTGCATCTTCCCAAAGTGCTAGGATTGTAGGCATGTACTACCGCACTCAGCTCAGCCCTCAAATCTTATTGGCTACTCACCATCCAGTCTATATGGTATCGGCTATAGCTCACGTCCATGTCATCTTCATTCCAGGATCCAGCAGGACTAAAATTACTTCCCTCTGGGGTATTGCTGTGCATCCTGACCAATATCAAGCGAGCACAGTCAGCCGTACACTGGTTCTGGGTGCATCTGCTTAGAAATGACCCATGCTACTTCTGCTTCTAATTCACAAGTCAAGACAATCCTGTGGACATGCTTGGGGTCACAGGGCGGGAAGCTTTGCTTCTTTAAAGAGGTGTACTCCCTGGACACCTCTTGCGTACCACTTCGAATCCTTTCAGCTCTACCTCCTGTTCCAGCCACTTACTTAGCATGTTCCATCCTAATAGAACCTAGTATATACTTTTTGAGCCTCTGCATTGGCTGGGATGGCAGCAGGACCCTTGTTCAGCTCCAACTTGTGATCCTGCTTGTGACATCTGTGTGGCTACCCTTGGCCAAAGGACAGAGAGTGATTGGCTAAGTGTT
Organism: Ctenodactylus gundi; assembly: GCA_004027205.1. Lineage (NCBI taxonomy): Eukaryota > Metazoa > Chordata > Mammalia > Rodentia > Ctenodactylidae > Ctenodactylus > Ctenodactylus gundi. Next base: position 712,346 of record PVKB01000078.1, read on the forward strand.
TCCCACTTCATTCTCAGGGTAGGTGTTTCTGAGATGCATGCCATAGGCAACTCAGAGAGGCTTGGCAGCATCCTCCCCCTGCAGTGGTGGTCGACCCAGTGGTACGTCCTTGAGCAGCTTCCTTCTCACCGTCTGTCAGTCCCCGGGACCATGCTCTCCTCTTCTGGAAAAAGAAAAAGAAACACCACACATAAGCCTTTGCATGTTGGATGTTAGGGGAAACGTGACTGAGATAGCTTAATCAGTGAGCAGTAACACGGTTTGACACCATTGCTCATATTCAAAGTTAAGTAACTTAATATAAAATCTCTTTCCTTTTCTTTTATATTTCCTTTTTCATTCCACCCCTCTTTCCCTTCTCTTCCTTTCTCCTTCCCTCCCCCATTTCTTCTTTACTCTTCTTTGCTCCTTTTTTTCCCCCTGAGGATGAAACTCAGGGTCTTAGGCACACGAGAGAAGCACACTAGCACTTAGTTACTCTACCAGCCCTCAAAATGTCAGCTTAAACTCTAGTTTTCTTTTTTTCATTTCTCTTTGTGTGTGTGTGTGTGTGTGTGTGTGTGTGTGTGTGTGTGTGTGTGTGTGGTGGGGGCATTGATACTGGGATTGAACCTAGGGCTTCACACTGAGTTACATTCCCAGCCCTATTTTTTTTTTTTTTAAATCATTGATTTTTGTGACCAGGTCTTGCTATGTCCCTAAATTGTCTGGGCTCAGCTCTAACTTGTGATCTTCCTGTCTCAGCTTCCCAGAGTGCTGGGATGATAGTCTTGTCCCTCCAGACCTGGCTAAGCTTTACCTGAAAAATCAAACCCGGTGGCTCAGGATTTACTTTTGGGAAGCCACAGGAGCGGTTGCCGTCTGAGAGCAGAGTTGCCACCTTCAGTTGCTGCCCAGTTGGCTCCAGCAGACATTCAGATTTTTAAAATTCTTTGTTATAGGAGCTTCTGGTGCATTACACCTCTATGATTCTTGGAATCTTTTCCAGTGTGTAGGGTTTTTACTTTATTTTTGGTTTTGTTTACTTATTTTGTTTTCCTTTCTCTGCTTCATCAGAGACAGTTTTTTTTTTTAAATTTGGCTGGCAGTACCCAGGGGGCAGAGACGGATGTGTGTGTGTCCCCGCTGTTCTCCTCTGTGCTTACTCCCAAGCTTGGTATGGTGGAGGTACCAAAAGGGCATTGCGAAGTGAGCGTGTTGAGTGACCCGTAGTCAGCCTGCAGGAGGCCCCCGATGACTTCAGCTTCTCGAATTAGTGCCTTGTGGAGATGTCTCCCTTTGAGTTGTGTTGAATGCATATTTTTTTTTTTTTCTGAAGCAGTGAGATGCCACTTCTAAGATGAGGTTATAACAAGACTGTGGCTTCCTCCTCAGCACTGTCCCCTTTATTTAGATTAGCAGCTGCTTTCGTGAGGACACTCGGGCTGCCTATGGAGCTCCACGTGTCAAGGAACTGAGACCTGCCATTAGCTGGGTGGGCCGGCTTTGATACCAATGCACCTCTCTGAGCCTTCTGGTGACTGTACTCCCATCTACCTGCTAGACTGCACCCTCATGAGCACCACCGAGGCAGAGGCATCCTGCTAAGCCGGCCCTGGATTACTGACTCCCAGAAGCTCTGAAACAATAAATATTTGTTGCTTGAAGACAGAGTTTGGCAAACTTCCTTCCATGGGTCTTGCAAAGAAAGTTGTATGGGAACTCTTAGTGCACTTAGTGTCTCTGACTGCTTTAACTTTAGAGCTATAACAGCAGTAGCTATTGATTAGTTAAAACAGAAGACTCTATGACCTACAAGCCTGAAATTTTTACTGTCTAACCCTTCCAAGAAAACCTTGCCTGTCTGTGTTTTAAACCGCCAAGTTTTGGGATATTCGTTCCCTACCAATAGTTACCTAGTACAATGATATTCAAATCTGGAACAATGGGCTCCCTTAAGTCTGCAGGTAGGGTTTCTTATTTTAACTTAGACAACTTAGCGAGTATTAACTGAACACCTACTGTGTGCCAGGCCTGGCCTCGATCATGCTTCTGAAGGCTGCATTTGTGCCTTTCTTCACTGCCTCTGCCAGCATCTGCTCGGCCTATGATGTGCTCAATGCCTGTGGACTTCAGTGGGCTTTAGAGCCTGGAATGAGCAAGGCACTTTCAAGAAAGCAGTGGAGAGTTTCCTAATTGTGAGGAAATGAGAGGGAGCAAGAGGACATTTACCTCCTTTGTTGATGCAGTCATATAGGTTGGGCTCTTCTGTCCCAACCTTCCTGTCCCAGGGTCCCAAATGGCCTACCTTCCTCCCTGACCTTCTGATTTAGCACCCAAATGGGTTACATGTGGCACAGCAGGGGTCACCTAAGCTGCTGGGTCTACCATGATGGTCAGTTCCCAGATTGTGCCACGGGGTCACCAAGGATCAGCCTCTCCCTGTGTGTCACTGCCAGCTGTCCCTCCACTTAGGCTTGGAATGTGGGTGAAGAAGGTAAAAACGTCATTGCTTTCCAGATTGGACTTCTGGCCTGGTCCAAGGAGTGCTTGTGATGCTGTCTGCATGATGGAATTCATGAGCGTCTCGTCATTGTTTGCCCCTTTTTGGATGGGGGAAGAAGGTACAGAAGGAACAAGACACAGGGATCAGTCTTAAGGACAGAGGCACTCGGACTGTATGAGTATTCCCGATCCTAACTCAGTCAGAAAGCCTGGAGACTCTCTGGGTTGAAATCTAGCCCTACTTCTTAACAGCTGTGTGACACTGAGCAAATAAAATTCTGTGCCTCAGTTTCTTCCTCTGTGACAATGGAAGTTCCTACCTTATATCATTTTAATGGAGATGAGCTCATGTGGAAGTTTCTAGGAACTCGGCTTTGTACCTAGTGAGGACCTTCATATGTTAGAAAAAAATGACCATTGTCCATCCAGGGCCTAAAAGAATTTGCTCAGGGAGAATTGTGATAATGGAGCATGCGCATTCAGTGTGTTGACTGAGCGCTGGCCAGGTACAGACAAGGCCAGCTTCATAGGCATGAGACCTGTGCTCAGGGCCCCCGGCTTGGTCCTGTGCTCAGCCCAGGGCTCTACTGTCACCGTCTTGAAAACTACAATGACATGTTGGGCAGGAGCTTTATGTTTTCACGTTGCAATGACCCCTGTAGATGACATGACTGGTGTTGGGCACGCAAGTGGATTCTACAAGAGCCTGATCCTCAGGAGCCCTGCGTGCCTGTGGGGAGGCAGATCAGCTCACTATCCCTAGGTCCCACGGTGCTTGGTGTTCTGGTGACATGCTGGGCCATAGCCTGTGCTCCCGTGCGGCCTGGTTGGTGGAAGCTTTGAAGAAGACCTGTTGGAGGCCACAAAGCAAACCACCGCCAAGCCTGGCTTATCCCATCAAGTCCCAGAGAGGAAAAACAGGTTCCACGATTCATCCAGTCTAGGGAATTCTGCTTGGATTTATTTTCTGCAAGAGGAGTGAGGTCTTGAATTCTGAAATAGTTTTGAAAACTTTGGAAAATCCCACTTTAATCACTGATGACAGTTTGACATTTTTCCAGCTGTTTAGAAGTAACAGACAAGTCCAGTCGCTCGGCGGGGCCTGGGGTGCCATGCTGAGACATGTGTGGGTTCTGACCTCCCTCTCTTTCTCCGGATCCCTTTGGCTTTGAGGAGAACAGAAGAGAGAAGAGCCAAGCTCAGATCTTGCAATGCTCACGACAGCCCACGCTGTCTGTACTTGGGAAGAATTTCCCACCAGGGAACACTTCATTGGGAAACTTTTTTCTTCCCATATCCGTGGATTTGCCTCCTTCTAACCAGGGCACCACTGAAGGAGCTTTTGGGTCTTTCTGTCTTGAAAGTACCTCTTTGTTGGAAGGATTGTTTCAGTGGCCACATATATCGACGAGCATCCTACATTCCTCCTCTGGTGTCTTCATGTATAACCCAGACACAAGTGTGTGAACTGGACTTCAAATGTGGTTATGAGCTGGCCGGTTGCTTTGCTGTGTGTTCTCAAATCCCAGCTCTGCATTTTACTTGCTGTGGGGCTTTGAGGAAGTGGCCTCTCAATGCCTCAGTTTCCCCATTTGTAAAATGCCATATGAAGAATTAGATGACAGAGTAGATGTAAAGTGCTGGTACCGTGAGATTGTTTAGGCACATACATAAGTGGACATTTAAGTTTTTAAAAGAATCTTTTTCATTGGTACAGTGGACTGTGTGGTATTACCTCTGTGGTCATCTTTCTGTTCATAAAGCTAACAGGTATCACACTCAGGATGTGACAGGTGTGATTTTTATCCCTTTATTGCCTTATTTAAATCTTAAAATGAGCTTATGAGGCAAGGCCGTTATTTTCCCCATGTTATACAAGGAGAAACCCAAGGAACAGAGAGGCTGAATAACTTGCCAGGGATCACATTTAGAAAACCAGCTCCAAAGCCCCCTGACTCTGAACCACTGTGCTCTGCTAGTGCATGTAACTTATACCTTGCGGGATATTCGAAGTTTTTTCTTTTTCTGTACATTTTCTAACTTATTGAAGAATACCATTAACCCACAAAATACACACATGAGAAAGAATGTATGCATTTTCACGAAGTAAGAATTCCTGTGTATCCAGCATGCAGACCCAGAAACTATGGTCTCTTGCGAGCCTCTGGGTCTCCTTCCAGTCACTCCTGTACTCCCGTGAGGCATTACTGGTTCACCTTCCAAGAGCACAGACTGCCTGGTTTGGAACTTTAGGAAAATGGTCCCATGCAGGATGTATGCTTTTGTTTCTGATGACTTTTGCTCACTGTTCCATTTCCTGCATGTGATGGCAGTGCTTGTTCTCATTACCACGCGGCCGTCCACTGACAACCTACCTGGTTATTCTACTGCTGAGGGACACTTGGAGCATCTTCACAAATAATATTCCCAGGAACATTCTTGTGTGTGGCTTTTGGTGGACATCCGCATGCATTTCTGAGGGGTGCTTTCCAGGGAGGTAAGAAGTGGTGCCAATGTCCTCATGGGTAATACTGCCAAGCAGTTCTGTGAATTTTTTTCCAGACCATTGAATGGTGGCGTTGAAGGAAGAGACCAGAAGTTTGGCATTTTGCAAGTGACTTCTTTTTCTGGCCATTGGCTGGGAAGCCACATATGCCATTTGGACCTGGTAGAAGGCAGATTCATCAAGGCAACCCCAAGGCTTATTTATAAGGTTTTGTTAAACAACCCACTTTTCTTTAATTTCAGCAGGAAATCCTCTTCCTGTAAAGGGCAGACCATGTGGGTTTCATGATGTCATTGCTAGAGCTAGAGGGTGAAGTCATCAGCCAAACCCATGCAGTCAAGGTGTACACTGTTGTTCAGACTTTTCAAGAGCCTCTAAACCCACCATATGTGATCTCGTGGCTCATCCACCCACTGATCTACCACTGATTGAGCACTCTGTGTGTGGACAGTTGGGAATACAGCAGAAGGGGCCTGATAGTTCCCTGCCCTTCAGTGGACTTCTACTTGGAGGACACAGAGACACAAATGGACATGAACCAATTTTTTTTTTTAAGTTTACTTTTAGTAAACTGGTACAACTACTGTGAAAAGCAGTACGGAGAGTCCTCAAAAAAATGAAAACAGATGTTTCATTTGACTTAGCAATTCTTTTCCAAAAGAGTTAAAAATACCATAAAACAGAGATATATATGCACATCTCTGTTTATAGCTACAGAACTAATAATAGCTAAGTCATGGAATATGCCAAAAATATCCAACAATAGACAAATAGATAAAGAGTATGTGGTGTATATACACAACGGAATACTACTGTGTCATAAAGACAGATAGATTTGAGTCATTTGTAGGAAAATGAGTACAACTTGAGACCATTATGCTTAGTAAAGTGGACTAGACTCATCAGAAAATTGAATGTCACATGGCTTCTCTGAGAAACTCAGAGCACAAATAAGGAATGGAGCCAAATGGGTGAGGTGTAGGAGGCAAGGGGGATGAAAACGGGGATGGGATCGAGAGAGAGGAGGGGAAGGGAATGTGAAGTTGACTCGATATGTCTGTGCACAGAATCCTCAAGTTTAATGTAGCCATTGTGTATCACAAATACATATTAATAAAAAGTGGGGGAAATTATTTTCAGAGTGTGATAGCGAAGAGGAAAGACTGAAACAGGGCAACGGGAAGATGCGTTCTTGGGAGGAAGTCAGTAGTGAAGACAGCTCAGGAAAGCTGGGGCTAAGCCAATGTGTGAATTGGCCTAGAAGTCCCTATGGAACAGAACCCGCCTCATGAGTGCACGGGCCTGGGTTCTTGCTTTGATGCTCTACTGTTGAAGTCTTAATAATTTTAGACCTTGTCTTGTGGATCATGCAATTGTTCTGTTGGGTTGTTGGGGTTTCTGGAGAAGATGAATCTATCATTCTTCTAGGGTGAGGAGTGAAGAAATTGTAGCTTGCCCCCAAAGGCCATGCAACAAGAAGGTCTTTAGTGTCCCTCAGACCTCCCTCTTCCCCTTCCTTCTCTGCATCTTACAGGTTTGCAACCTGCCTCTGAAGCTTTGGTGAGTGCAAATCAGCATCCAGATGGAGAAGTCGCTTGTGATGCGGGCTTCTTGTGGCTCAGAAATGCTGTAGCTGCTGTTCTGGGAGGCCCCTGGGTGATTAATGACAACAGGCTTTTCTCCATTGTGCAAGCCACAAGGAAGGAAGGAAGAGCACTTTAAAAGGTGAGGGCAACCAAGTGCCGGACTCTTGGGCTTCCAGGCCACTGGGAGGACAGTTTAACCCTTTGGTACAAGGCTGGCCAGGGTAGCTTTGGTGAGCCAGATGGGCTGGTGACCCTAGGTCAGGTCATTAGGCTGTGACCTTGGGTCATCTCTGTTGTGCTTTGATGAGCAGCCCCTGTATCAAGTCCAGCTGAAGCCCAGAGAGCTGCTGCTGAGAATTTGAGACTCCACTAAATCCATGTTCTGAACTTATCACCAGGATGTCCCTAGCATTGTGGGGTACTGTGTTTCAGAAATACCCAGGCCCTAGGGAAATTCAGAGAGAGCCCTTGGAAATCTGAGAGGGATCCCACTTTAGGTCACAGGAGCTCCCCAATTATTTCAAAAAGTAAAGAAACGTCAATATAAAGTTTCTAAAGTGTTTGTCACCAAATGAATGAATGTGTTTAACACATACATAGATAATATCATGAGATATATTTCCATTAAATGGAATTTTTGTATTCTCAATCATGTTTGTATTTATAGTTGGCTAATGAGTAGGAAACTGGATCCATGTTCCACTTTTCCATCTCTCTGCACAATGATTATGAGCTCAGTTCCAGATGGTTCCTGGGAAGGCATGGGTAAGGGGGTGTAAGTCCCAATGGGCCTAGAGGTAATACTCCCTGCCTTAATTTCCCCACTGCTTCATTAGTGCTTTCTAATATTTCCCTCACCCCTGCCTGGTAAACTCCCTGCATCCAAATCCTTTTCACTGGGTCTCTTTTGGGAATTGAAGCCAGGACATCACCTTAGCGACTGAGATCTGTCACACAGCCCCAGAACCTACCTGACCACACTTCAGGTGGGTCTGGATTTGTAATTAACCTTTACAGTATCAGTGACAACTTAACTTTAAAAGTATTGAAAGCAACTTGCTCGGAGCCCTTAAACTAATCATGCTGCCTCCCAGGGGCTCAAGTTTTCTGTTTAGTAAGTAATGCTGACAACAGCCATAGCTGATTTTTTTTTTTTTTTTTTTTTTTTTTTTTTTTTTTTTTTTTTTTTTTTTTTTTTTTTTTTTTTTTTTTTTTTTTTTTGAGACAGAGTCTTGTTCTGTGGTCCGGGCTGGACCTGAATTCACTTCAGACTCACGGCAATCCTCCTGTCTCAGCCTCCCGAGTGCTGGGATTACAGGCATGCGCCACCACGCCCAGCTTAGGTGGTGCCGGGGAATCGAACTCAGGTACTTAGCGTTTGGCTTAGCGCTTGCTCAAGCGCTTTAACCACTGAGCCATTCCTCCAGCCCCATAGCTGAATTTTTTTTTTTCAGCATGGCTGTGAGTATCAAAGGTAAAGGCATGAGGACGGGTGATGTGACCAAAGCAGCAGTTGATGTCCACTCTAGTGGATGTTACTGCCTACCCTGCCCAAATCCTCCCCAGTGACAGCACTCTGCTCTCTGGGGAAACAGTTTCTTTTCATACTCAGACTTTGTCTGAGGATGAAGCAGATCTTACCTGGATCCAAGGAGGGGAGGAGAGCCAGGCCTTGTTAATAAGGCAGCTATTGTCACAAGACACAGTGATCTTGGTGATGGACCTGAGACTGAGCACAGGACTCAAAACAGTTCCTTGACGCTACGTTCTGTTGTGGTTGCTGTGTTTTACCCTGAAACAACTGAGAAATGGTGAATTGGCTGGGTTCAGGAGCTGGGGGTGGCTGTCCTGCCACCACAAGGAGAAGGCGCAGGTAGGTAATGGAGGCTTCACAGGGAAAGACAGATCTGAGTGCTCAGGGGACAATAGGAGAGGGAAAGAATGACGTTTGATGACATTCTTATGCCTTGCTGGAGGTCTTGGATCTAGCCATCCCTGGAATCCATACAGTTTCCTTGTCTGCCTAAGTCATACTGAGTTGGATTTTGATTTCTTATGACCACACGGCCCAAGAAATCCAGTAAAATATTTTCAGTTAAATATTCAATTTAATATTTTCAGTTTCATTATTAGTTTCCCAAAGGTAGTGATCAAGCTAGATGTGCTGTGGTTGGTAGATTTATATTGACTGATAACCGAACAGAATTTTGGATACAGTGAGGCAAAGGAACCAAGGAGTGGAGGAGGGAAGGGAAGGACACGGGACAAGCCAGACCGATGGCTCACCCATTCCCACAGGACTCTGGGCGCTTTGCCCTAGAGGCAAAGGCCGCACCAGTGAGTGGCCCAGATGCTGTTTCTGCCCTCCTAGCACTTAAAGTTGAGTGAAGGAAATAGATGTTAAGACATTTCAGTAATGTGTTGTAGCTACAGGTTGTGTGTTTGTGCATGTGTGCATATTACATGTGTGTCTTTGCGTGTGTATGATATACATTGTGATCAAGGATTAATCAGAAGCATCAGTCTTCTCTGTGGCAGTCACTTGGAGCCTGAAGGTCTCATGTAGGCCATGGAAGGCTGGAGGGGGCACACCTTCTGAGCCTCTGGGGAAGGGTCAACAGCACAGCAGGAAGATGCTGGGAGCATTTCGGGAGGCGGGTCGAGAAATAGGACTGGGAGGGAATAGGCCACGAGGAACTGAGTAGGTAGAGCAGATATCCGGAAGATAAACACTCCGCCAGTGAGGGCTTACAGTAACTTAGCTGCTGTCGCTTATGGCTTGTGAAGGGGAAACAGAGGCACTTGTGCTTGTAGTATCCCAAGCATCTCCAACCAGGCCCTCAGCGTCAGGTGAAGTCAGCTGCTCAGGGAAGACCTCTGGAAGAACTTATTGCTATGAATCAGTGCCTGGCACACAGAAAGTACACACATTGTCTTACTCTTCAGCTGACTTCCTTAGATAGCAATATAGGCTGAGGCCCTGCATGGCCCAGTCTCACCTCTGTGTTGTATTTAGGGACACAGAGTCCAGCCTAACAACTATTCATAATTTTAAAGGGTCCTCATCCTGTGAGGCTTACAACACTTGAATGCAGGTTGGATTTGTACTCCAGAAAGACACTTCCCGAAACTTCTTCCCTGTTCCTCTGCCTCCCATGTGGCTCACGCCACCGAAGCACGTACACACCGTGCCCCCGAGTCTGCCCGTCATCCCCAGCCTGTATGGCCTTCCCTCTTCCTCCTTTCCACAAGCCGTGCTTTATTGCCTCTCTGCCAGATGTCCTTGGAATTTCTGGTTTGGCCAAGGAACAGGCTGGAAGGGCTGGAGAGCTTGAAAGCGCTCCCCCCACCCCCCACGCCCTTCCTCATTCCTGACAGAGGGACTCACAGAGCAGTCACCGGTCAGCTGAGCAGACAGAGGGACCGGGCAGCCAGCAGGACCTGGGCTGGAGCCGGGTCCTCTTCTTGCCCGCCGCGTGGCTCTGACCACACTGTAGCGCTCTGTGCACATTCACTTTCCATGGGAGAATAACGGGAAAATGATACGCTTGCCTCAGATAGCAGTCAGGTTGAAGTGAGCTAGCTCATTGGCTCTCACAGTGCCCAGTGGGTGAAACGTGACTAAGCGCTTGTGTCCTCTCATCCTTCGTTATCCTATTCTATTATCTACTCTCTTCTACTCTGTTATCATTATGTGGGCTCTGGAACAAGCTGGTGGAATTCAAATCTTGGCCCTTTCATTGGTTTGAACCCAGTTTATTGCATAAGGTCCGCTGTAAGATAAGGCTTGTAGTAATACCTACCTCCTGGAGTTGTTGTTGTTGTGAGGATTAAATAAACTAAAACTATATAAATTAACTTACACAGAAGAGATCACAAAAGCATTTGCATATGGCAAGTCCAGCAGCTATTAACCACGTGGTTCTATGTAGAGTAGGAGGAAGACTTAGCACTTGAGGCTAGTCTCGTCTGCAAAATCAATGTCCATAATGACTGTCCTGCCTCCTTCCCTCAGGCTTGCTGTGGGGCCACTTAAAGTTACAAAAGCTCCCTCCCTGTGTGGCCCAAGGATGGACAGCAGAGTCTTAAAGAGATACTTGCTTACTCTTGTTCATAGCAGGGTTATTCTAGACAGCCAAAAGGTGGAAGCAACCCAGTGGAGCAACAAAATGTGACCTACCAGCACAATAGAGTACTACTCAGCCTTAAAAAAGGAAACCCTGACACATGCTGCATACAACTGAACCTTGCGGACAATATGTTGAGTGACATAAGCTGGACACAAAGGAACACATCCTGTGTGATTCCACTTATTTGAGATATCTAAAGAAGTCAAGTTCATAGACACGGAAAGGTGGTTGCCAGGGACTTGGAGGAGGAAGGACGTAGTTGTTTCATGGGTGCAGAGGTTCTCTTTTTAAAAGTGTTCTGGAGATGGTCGGTGGTGGTTGTCGTATAACCATGTCAGTGCTTAGTGCTGAACTTATACTGAGGATGGGAAGTTGTGAGGGATGTGAATTTTACCTTCAATAAAAATGTTGAAAAAACGGGTCCTCTCCAGCCACAGAACAAAGAGGTGACTGGACTCAGTTTCCCTTTGTTGATATTATGGAGACTGTGGTTGCCCTGTTAGCAGTTTCGATTCTGCCTCATGCTCTTACCTTGTGATGTGGCAAAGCTGCCCGTGACCGGCAGTGTGGGTGGGGGTGAGCCCGGTTCCCACCCTCGTGGATGGGAGAACCTTGCTGAGCAGATAGTTAGGTCACCGCAAGGCCATCCAAATGGATTCATTCTGAAAGATTTGTGGGGAGGAGTCTGAATGCTGTTACGGCAAAAGGGGAAATCGTACGTTTCTTTGCCCTGCCTCGTTTGTGTTTGCCAATGGGACAGACGTGTTGGGGCCATCTGACCCTGTTCTCTTTTGTCTCAAAGCTTGAAGCAAGTACTCTGGCACTGGTTGGAGTCTGGAGGGTGAGTGGACCTCCTATGTCAGGGGGTGAAGACACTATACTGACATGTGTGTAGGATTTTTTCTTTTTCTAGGTACTTTGCTAATAACGGTTGGGATCCTTCCAAGTTTTGAGAGCTTTCCCTGTGTCGGTGGGTGGGAGACCCTGCGTTGACAGCAATCGCTTCTCAGAGGAGCCTTGATTGGAATTCTAAGAGAGAGAGACTGCAATCTGGGACTCACAAAGAGAGGGGAGCTAACGGGCAAATTGAGTTTTTTTCTTTTTACCTCTCCTCTCTCTTTCTCTTTTGGCTTCATTTTTCTCTCTGTCTTTCCAGGGATTCTTGTCCCATTTTTCTCTGCCAAGCTATTTTTATCTGTTACTTAAAAACCCAGTTGAAACCTCTGCGTCTTTGGGAAGTCTGATTATTTCTGATTAAAACCTTGTTGTAGCCTGGACTCCCCCTAAAGCAGATTCCCAAGGCAGAGGCTGACATGCAGGTAGTTTATTTGGGAAAATCATGGGGAGCAGGTGCCCAGGATGGAGCAGGTTCCGAGGTGGGAGACGCCACGAGTGGTGCATTACAACAAGGTCCCTGCGCTGCCACTGGGGAGGACGCTATGCACCTGCACATCAGCTCCCCTCCCTGCTGGTCAAGGGTGGCCCCACAGCCTTACCTGCCGTGCTTACACCTGGGGAAAGCTAGTAGGTTCATATGGGCCTGAGAAGCCCTGAAGTCTCAGAGGAGCCGCGGGATGGGAAGCAAGAACATGGTAGAGTTAAGGAAGTGGCTGTGTGTCACAGATGCTAAAAGCTGTGTGGAACTACCACCACAGCCTTGGCTGGAATATGAGGGGATTTGACAGATGTCCCATATAGACCTTTAGAGGCTGGGGCTCTAAAAAGCACGGAGACCCACCCCGAAACACAGAAATGCGTTTCAGCAGAACCTCACGTGTGAGGCATTCACCAGAGTGTGGGATTGCCCCACTGCCTCGTTTCCTTTGGTGACTTCGGGAATTATGTCTACCAGATGCTTTGGCTTGGCTCCCTAATTCTGGGTGCTTCTACCCAGACCCTGCAAGGCATGCTTAGCCCAGCTGGTAGATAGCACCCCTAGGTGAAGCCACAGCCAAGCCTGTGCCGGCGCACACTGACAACAGGGGCCATCCAGACGGACTGTGAGCGTTACACTCCACCAAACGGGAAGTGTCTGGACTGCAACTGCCCAAGCATGGCCTTTATCTTTAAGCTATGTTATCGTTCCCTTACCTTTGTGTTTGAAATCCTGGATATTATTTAAAATTGAGAGAAAAGGTTGAAAAAAGTTTCCTGTTAGTTGAGGCCAAGGAAAGAAGTCCCTTGTCTGGTTAAAGAGACTGTATGTTACAGCTGGTCCTCCTGTCCATAGGTTTAATACCGATGAATTCCAAATATTAGGGAAAAATATTTCTACATAGAATACAATTTCTTCTTGCCATTCTTCTCAAAATGATGTGGTGTAATAACTACTTACATAGCATTTATGTTGTACTAGGTATGATTTATAGAGGAAGATATGCATAGATTACCTGCAAATACCATAACATGTATAAAAGGAACTTGTGCACCTGCATATTTTGTTGTCTGTGGGGGAGTTCAGGAACCAGTTCCCAGGATTCTGAAGGGTGCCCTATGTGTGTGTGTGTGTGTGTGTGTGTGTGTGGGGGGGGGTGCATGCACGCACATGTGCATACAATATAATACTGGCGTACATCTAGTGTTCCTGGATCCCAGCGTGGGTCCAGCCCAGCCCAGGGCACAGTAGAATGTTGGGTAAGCATGAGGTAATACAAGCTATGGATACCGATTCATACCTCAGTGTAAGGTATGTGTCACAGAGGTCACCTGCACACTTCGCGGACAAGGACTTTCTACCTGTAGCACACACAGGTCTACTCTGAGTATTCTTTCTGACTGAGGAGCATGCTCAGCCTCTGGGTGACCCAGAACTGCTGACACCACAGGAGCCATCCTCAATTACTAAGAGGTGGAAGATGGTGGTGAAAACCCCTGGGTTCCCTGAATTTAAGCTACTCTGACATGTGCTATGATACCTCCTCAGGGACCTACCGAGATTGCGTCTTAGTGACCCATGATAGTCCACTGCCCACTATTTTCTAGACTCCCAACTCCTCTCCATGCTTCCTGGGTCATGATGTCTACTCGTGAAGCTTAACATTTAAAATTTTTTCTGGTTATAAGCCATTCTGTTATCACAAATACTTAAAACATAGGCAATAATGTTATTTTAGACAGAAGAGTCCTAGTCCTGAAGCCATACACTTCAAAGTTGTTGAACATTTTTCCATGCCTTATCAAAGGTAGCATTTTTTTAAATTATAAAAATGGAATCATAGAATAACATTCTGTTACCTCTTGTTATTTAGTATATATTTTCCCTAGCTTTGTTCCATCCCTTTTAGTAGATGCCCTGTGTATCAGAACAGCATATGCAAACTTTGTGTTACTAAGGCTCGGTGGGCTTAATTGGGCTTTGTTGGTTATTTTGCACCTATAATCAATTGACAGTTAAGTCTGCAGACATATCTTTGCATGTTGGTGCTGGCAAGACTATGGGATAAAGGCTTAGAAATGGAATTTCCAGTTCAAAGAGAATGTATGTCTACATTACTAATAGATATTACCCAATTGTGCTCCAAATTAACTGTGCAAGCTTACACTGATAAAGTTTTCTGTCACTGGCTTCAGAATAGGAGTTTGGTGTAATTGTAGGGCTGTCATGGACCAGAATAAAGAGCAAATGATGACAGACCTTGCCACCTCAAATGTGTACCTGCCACTGGTTTCCTTCTACCAAGGTGGTAGACTGCTGCCATCTTGAAGCCCCAGCAGACAATTAGTCCCTGTCTTGGAGAGAGGGAAATGGAGTGTTGTAATGTCTGGAAGGCACATGGTGAACACTTTTGTGTTAGTTTATGTGTTTTGGGCCAATTGGGAGGGAATGTAGTTTCTAGGGTCAGGTGGTTCTTCATTTGAGTTCTAGCTGTGCCACGTGCAGAGGGTACAACTCTGGGAGTCACTTCTCTTACTGGATTCACTTTGTTACCTGAGAAACGAAGACCAGAACACTTGATTTAATCACACGGGATGTTTAGTGAGGTTAAGGCTCAGCTGCTGTAAAAGAGAAGTCCTTCATCTTAATGGCTGACCACAACAGATGTTTAATTACTACACACAGAAATGATAGCTCTTTCTTAAGTGGTGGATCAAACTTCTTCCATCTCTGGTTATTCAGTATGTAAGCTTCTGAGAATCCCACATTGTCTGCATCAAGCTAAGGGCAATGGTCCAGATCTAGCTGGGAGGGGGTACATGTCAGTCCGTCCCACATTCCTTTGGTCAAGACTGTGCCACATGGTATGGCAGCCATGCAAAGTACCTTTCAGATCTCCTGAATAGGGACCCAATGGGCAGTTGTAGCTATTATCTCTGGATTTACCATCATGCTGTGCAGAGGGAGGCCATATTTCCAGCAATGTCTGAGCATGGCAGAGGTGTAAGGCAGGCCCATTTTGGCAATACTGGAGAAACTTCTAATGAAAAACTCTGGCTCAGACTTGCTGTTGGTCTGCCTGGCACTTACTTTGAAGAGTAATGCAATCTGAGACCATCTTACTCAACCTTCTTTTCTCCCTGCTTTGCTTCCACGGGACGTAGATGCCATACATCCCGAAGGCTCTCTCTGCTCTCTCTCGCCCATCTACAGTCTAATCCCATATTGGTGTCTACTTCTCAGCCAGCTGAGCTAATGCAAAGGATGATGCTCAACTGCAAGGGAGGCTGGGAAATGTAGTTTAGATATATGTCCAGGAGAAAAGGAAATAGATTTGATGGTCGGTCTCTGGATTACGATACCATGGAAAGTCCTCAGCCCTGGGCCTGACACACAGTAATGCAGTAAGTGCTACTGGTACTGATGTGCAGAATCCCTGAAAGCATACACTGAGTCTCCCTCATCACACGTGTGGCGTGGCACGGTACATGGAAGAGCTGCCTAGTGAGGTTCCTCTGTACCAAAGCAGGATCAGTGTTAGCGGGTGACTGCTGTTCCTGGGGTGGTGTCCGCAGAGAGCGGCACCCCCTGCAGCATCTGTCTGGCAGCAGCTCCAGCTCCTTGTTCAGAGTCCCTGCACTTGGCTCCCTCCCCAGACGAGCTCCGGGCACCATAACGTGACGCACATGCTTAGCTAGTGCTAGCCCTTGGGAGAAGCCTTGTATTCCACATGGAACATCCTCACCCATCCCGGAATCTCCCTCCTTTGCGTGCTTCCAGGGGTTGCCATCGCTTTAAGAGTTCCATAAATGCTGATAATTGCTGCATTAAACTTCAGTTTATTATTTTCTCTAGGTGCAGGTATGCGGATGATATGAGGCCTCACTGCATTTACATACAAATTGAAGATTTTTATTAATCAGTCCAGTACCAGGAATCCAACGCTAACAGTCCATCAGGCCCTTAAATACATTTGGTGACATTTTTACCATGCATTAGCATGATAGGGCAAGGCGAATATAATGTACCAATGATTGCTTTTCCATTGAAAGCACAAACGGTTTCATTTTTCCTGTCATCTCAAATAAGTGTTAAAGAGGGTTTGGAGGCTGTTGTGTCCGCGCCGTATGCTCGGGACTTACAAACACTGATGGGCGCATTAAATAACCATTAGCGTCTGGGCCTGGACCACAGCACCGGCCCTCCGCTTCAGAATTTATTCTTTGATTTAAAGTGAAGGCAATCTGTGGTTGCTTTCATAAAGTCCTGCGGCTCCTTCATTCTCCCTCCAACAAAATGCATTACAACAGTAATTTTATGACTGTTAAAATAACTGTCGTTAACAAGCACTTAATTAAAATGTACAATAAATAGCCGACTGCAGTCTTATCTGCTCTCCGGAGCGGCCTCGGCCCGAGACCGCAATGCCCAGGCCTGCTGTTGCCCAGCTTGTTTGCAGATTAATTGCTTTTTGAGCTGGCAGGAGTTGCCTCTTCAGCAGCCAGATCGTAAATGACCAGATAGGGACTTTATCAATCAGGCGAGTGTGTCTGTGACCGTGGGTGGATGGGGAGGAAGCCTGAGAAGCCTTGTCAGAGGACAAGGCTCGGTTAGGTGGTGTTGCTGACCGAGGAGCGGGACGGCCAGAGTGGGCACCAGTGGAGGAGGTAGAATATGGGCAATGGAGAAAACCAGGGCTTTTGAGTCCCTTGTGAGCTGGCCTGCTACTCCAGGCCTCACTGGGACACCTCTGGCGTAATTATTGTTTTGATGATGCTAATAATAATGGTAGTTTGAACCTGCCTTGTGCCAGGTACTCTGCTTTTATCAACTTATTTAAATCCTCCCAACAACCCATCAGGTTATTATCATGATTCTTATTTGTAGATGAGGAAATTGAGGTTCAGAGAGGTTAAGTGACATATCAGGGTCATGCAGGTACTAAGTCACTGAGATGGAATTCAGACTCAGGCTCCACAGGAAGGACACTTGGCTGCTGCACTGTGTGTCTGTCTTGGTGGATATGGATGAATCCACATGCCTGTCAGGTGTCTGGAGTGGTGCTGAGCTCTTTGGGTAAGTGTTCTTTCCTTTCACTAATTGCCTTCTCTGGCTTAGGTGTGTGCCACCTAGAGGTATGAGGGGGTGGGCCTGGTGTCTACGCTTCTACAGCTCACAGGCCAACAGTAGGCAGCTATTGAGCAGATACGGGGGCTGTGGAGTAGAACACATTTGGAAGGTTGCACGTGTGAGTGTGTGTGTGTATATGTGTGAGGGTGGTGTTATAGAGCTTCTGCAGGAAGTGACTTATCAGTACAGGCTTCACCACAGCAGAGAAACCACGGTAAGGATGGGGGTGCCCTAGGCAGGAGAAGGACAGCATTTGTGGGGCACAGGGGAGTCCGAGAATGGTCTATCCGAGCACGAGGGCCATTCAGAGTGGCATATGCTGCGTGAGCAGCCAGAGCTGAGGCTCAGAAAAGTAGCAGGTGCTAGATGGTGATAGGTCATATGACCCCACAGGGCTGAATGGGGCACTCGATTTGTGGTGGAGAAGAGCTTTATCTGGAGAAATGCTGAAAAACAATTTTAAAAGATAGATATCATGAGTCTTATTTTTTATAGCTGAAGAAACAGAGGGGGGTGGAATGAATTACCAGATCCCTGGGACAGAGGCACTTTGGGTACACAGTGACGGACAGCAGGCCGGCTTCCCATACAGGTGCTTGGAGCTTGCCCACCTACTAGGTACCCACCCAACCCTTGTCACTGCCCAGCGAGAGGAATCTTCTGGGGTCTGGAGCTATTATCTCAAAACCACTGGAATCACTGAATCATGAGACAAATGATCCCAAAAGGTATGGATTGACTTCCTTGGGAATTCTATCTTGATATATGTATATTTTCTTTCTGGAGCCACATTCAAAGACGTGAGTATTAGTAGGTCTGGGGAAAATGGCTAGAAATGTCTTAGGCTTCAAATAGCAGAATAATGTCAAACACTCATCCAATGGAAAGAGGTGATGATTTTGTCCCATTCATCATGAAAGATGGAGAAGAAAGTCATAATTTTGGTGAGGGCATGTACTGTGCCATAAAGGGCCCTTTCCATATTCTCTCCCCCTCTCCTTGGCATAATGGCTTTCAATTGTCATATTTTTCACAATGGTCATAAATAGATGCCAGATTAAATAAGAATACACAAATAAGAAGGAGCCCAATAATGGAGTCTTTCTACATAGAGCCTGTACTTTGTCTCTTTTATGTTGGGAGTCAAATCCAAGTCATATGACCAGTGCTGAGCGCAAGCAAGGCTGGGAAAGTGACTACAGCCATCAATGCTGGGCACTGGGCACAGGTCATCCTGAACAAAACCAGAGAGATCTTAGTAAGCAAGAGAGGCAAGAATTATGGGAGCAAGGCTGCCAACAGAGACTGCTGTAGCATATGTAGATTTCAGGGATTGTGCTAAAGATTTTCATGATTCTGATACCTCTACAGTGTAGCTGAAGAAACAGAGGCTCTGAGAGGCCCAGGAGGCTCAGCTTGGACTCTGATAATTCTAACTCCAGGATCCCTACTCTTAACCTTCTGACCATAATAATGGGACCACTGCAATCTCCAAAGGAGTAAGTATGAGGAAGAGACTGTCCCTAGTCTTGGATGCTTGCCAACAGATACTGTCCCATCTGTGCCAGGCACACTCAGCCTTCAGACTTGGGCCTGGTGCCTCATTTTCACTTCTGGAGGCCAAATTCATTCACCTATCATCTTCTTAAAGGCTACCATGAGCACGGATGCTCTCTACATCTGCTGGTAAACTCAATTTGAGCAGTTCAAATTTAGACTCATCTTTATTTAAAGTTATTAGACTCATTTTTTAAAAGTCAGCTTCATTTTAATAAGGAGATCTCATACTCGAATGAGACAGAGGTAATGGTAGATTTCCTTAATAGGAAAGTGATCAAGTTCTTTTTGAGGTAGTTGGCCCTTC
Organism: Ctenodactylus gundi; assembly: GCA_004027205.1. Taxonomy (NCBI): domain Eukaryota; kingdom Metazoa; phylum Chordata; class Mammalia; order Rodentia; family Ctenodactylidae; genus Ctenodactylus; species Ctenodactylus gundi. Next base: position 731,421 of record PVKB01000078.1, read on the forward strand.
ACGGCTATGGGTTCTGTATCCATGGAGTCAACTAATGGGGAATCAAAAATACTTGGAAAAATGTCTATATTGAATATGTACAGAATTTTTGTTGTTCACTAAATAATATAGTATAATTATTTACATAGTCTTCATGTTGTATTAGGTATTAGTATACAGGAGGATGTATGTAGGTTCTGTGCAAATATTATATTGCTTTATATAAGAAACCTGAGCACTCATAGATTTGGGTATCCATGGAGCTTCTGGGCCTGATCCCCTGAGGATTTGAGGGAAGACTATATTTGTGTTTGTGATGCTTCTGGGTACAGTAAGCATGATCTTCCTCACGTCAGGGAGGGCTTTGGTAGAAAAGCAAATGCAGGCAGCTGAAGGGTCAGACTAGGTACCTGGCTGCATCCCTCAGTCTGAAAATGCATGAGGCTCCTACTAACGTGCAAGCTTTATGCATATGAATGTATCCCAGACTCACAAATAAGTGGAGGCCAGCCAAGAAGCGATCTGGAAGCCACCGCGGGGTGGGGTGGAGTGGAGGGAAATGCTTCCAATCCTGGCATCTTGGAAGATATTTAACTAAGGTCTCTACCTGGCTGTTATTTAAACAAACACAAAAGATGAAGGTAAGTAGTCCAGGGAGGATGCTAGCAACCCGTCAGCAAACAGGGGCGCTCAGCTGGGAGGGAGATGCACTGTGTATGTGTCAAATCCATTTGCATCAGAATCCTGCGGGAGCAGAAATGCCCAAATGCGGAGTGAGTATGCACAGCCATTTGCTGGTGTGAAGGCCGAGGAGGAGCTGGGTGGGCCCCAGGGATGTGCGCAGGGGCACATCCACCCCACCAGCGTCTCCTGTGCATTCATTAAAGAGCCAGCTTGGTGGTCTCATGGTCAGAGAGTGACCGTGCCATTTATGCACCGGGAAGAGCTTTACCTAGGCATGCACCCTCCCGATTTATTTTGATTAACTTGTTAGGAGTCTGCCTGCTGCGTCTTTACGGAGCCACAGAACAGCCGCTTGGCTGTTGGTCCCTGTCTTATTTTATTACATTGTTTTAATTCTATGGTTTTGCTTCTCCAGGAACTTGCCTTAGGGAAGTCAGTATGGTGAGGTGGAAGAAGCTTGTGGTTGGATCCGTAGCCCTGGTGTCAGCTAATTGTGTCTCTTTGGGTAAATGACTGTCTTGCTGAGCTATGGTTTCCTATTTGGTCAAATGAGAATAGTTTCAGCATTGTTGGGAGCAGTAAATGAAATCACAGGCCCAGCGAGGGCTCTTGGTGTTAGAGTCAGAGTTTATCTTGTGCGACGATGGCTGGGGATGGGTACTAAGGGTTTAATCCTTGTATGGAGAGGCATTGGTGATAGTCTCACAGAATGAGCTGATCTCCTTTCTAATCTCTTTTCATCAGTACCAGTCAAAACAAGAATTTCATCTCCGTGCCAGTGTGTCCTTAACATCTCTCCAATTTCTTCTATCTCCCTTTAAAATGAAAAAAAAAAATATTACAGGGACAGTAGGTGGAATGATGGTTGCCAGGGGCTGGTAGGCAGTCACCATGAGGAGTTGTACAAAATTTCAGGTTGGGAAAACAAAAATGTCCTAGAGATGGTGATAGAAATTGCACATCAGGAATGCACTTGAGCTACAAACTCAAAAAGTGGTTAGAATGGTCAAGCTTGTGTTACATTTAGTTTATCCCAATACAACTAAAAAACCAGGCTATGGCACCCACCTATAGTCCCAGTAATCCGGGAGGCTGAGGCAGGAACATCACAGACTCCAGCCCAGCCTGGGCAAATTAATTACTTAGCAAAATCCTGTCACAAAATTGAAAAGAAATAGAAAGGGCTGGAGGCATAGCTTGGTGTGAAGGCCTTGGGTTCAATCTCCAGTACTGCAAAAGTAAGCTAGCAAAACAACAAAAATCTAAAGAAAGCAAGCTTCTCACAGAAGCTTTGCAAAGCCATAATGTCCAATCAGACTTTATTAATAGTATTTTAAAGATCAAAAATTCTCTTTCTTTTTCCTATTTCCTCCAAAGAAGTGATGAGGATAGAACCAGGATCTTGTGCTAGCTCTGGTGAGTTCTCTACCACCAAGCTGTACCCCAACCAGTCAAATTCACATTTTTTTTTTTTTTTGTGGTACTGGGGATTGAACCCAGAGCCTTCACACTAAGCTACATTCCCAGTTCCTCTTTTATTTTTTCTTTTCTGACAGGTCTTGCTAAGACACTGAATTGTCCAAGACGGGCTTGAACTTGTGCTCCGCCTGCCTCAGCCTCCCAGAGTGTTGGAATTACAGACATGAAACACTCAAATTTTCCCTTAAGATGCTCTCAATTCAGGACAAGAGACACAGTCTTTCAATTTCAAGTATTCACTTGGCACAAAGCTTCCTTTCAAAATGCATGTTGTAAGTAAGGAGACATGGTGAGTAAACTATAGTACACGGTAGGGGACAATTGTGAGCCTGGATCTGAAATTCCAGTCAAAAGATGGGTAGTTGATGCCCCAGCCCTACCTCCAGGGAACATCGCCCGCCCATGCCCTCAGCCAATCACATCTCTCCCCTCGGTGTCCTTCTTTGCACATCCCTGCATCACTCTGACCCTTTGGCTCTACCCTCTGCCATTACCCGCTGTCCCAGCTAAGACTTCTTCACAGTGGCTGACAAGAAGGTCAGGGGGAAACTCCCTGAACGTTTGGTCTGAAGTTTCTCAGGCAGTCACCTTGTCCTGAGGTCACCATGGTTTCTTTGAGCTCTGTAGGTAGGTCCCAAGAAGCTACTAGCAAATGCCAGGTTTCTTAGTTTATGAACGGGTCTGTTGACAAACTCAGGGTTAGCTGGAGCAAAGGCTCTACAGCCTGGCTATCCTACAGAGCAGGGGTCCACCATCCCCGGGCCAGAGACCAGTCCTGATCAGTGCCCTGGAAGGACTAGGGTACCAGGACAAATGAGTGGAGAGCAAGAGGTGAGCGAAGAACAGAGATCCACTTCTCGTGAGAGCACTCCAATTAGGTTCTAATGCCAGTCTTGATCTGACAAGAGGTGGAAGTCCCCTCTCCGCTCCCCTGCTGCCACTGCTCGCCATTTCAAGATGTCCTCCCGTACCACTGTAGAGCAGCTACTCCCTGTCCCCAGGTCCAAGGGAGAACGGTCTTAAACTAAAGCCATTCCTAGTGTCAAAAGGCTGGGAAGCCTGATTTTGAGTCATCTGGGACCCCCAGCAAAACCAATGATACCAAAATGTCTGGACTGGACACCTCCAGTCTTCAAAGCTTACCAGGGAATTCTAATATTTGTCCAATTGAGAACCACAGATTAAAACAAAAGAGGGTTGTCGATCCATACCTTGTTCCCTCTGCCTAGAATGGCCTTTTCTTCCTCCTAAGAAATTCTTAAGTCTGTTTTAATCCTCAGAAGAACTATTGCTACCTGTAAGAAGGCCTCCATGATCTTCTAGTCTGGCCTCCCTTGCACCCAGCTTAGATCGAACTAGCATCTCTCAAGAGTTTGATGGTAACAGATCTCCGAGAATTCACTAGTCCTTGAAAGGCACAGCTTGAAATTTATTGGTAAGGCCAGCTTGATTGTGGTCAGACAGTTGTGTGGCCTGATACGGAGTGGGAGCAGCATGGGAAAAGCAGCAGATGACCCTGGTCTCAGCCATGTCAGCCACTCAGGTGATGAGAAAGTTGCATCCAGCACTCCAGCCCAGTTACTGGCTTCAGAAACAATCCAAGAATTTCAGCTTCAGCACAGTCCAGTGAAAGGTCTCATGTTTTTACGTTTCTCTCTACAACTAAGTTTCATTTTAACATTTGGATTATGTCCTGGTCAGATTGGAAAAAAATTGTACAAAGAAAATGCTATTCTCATTATAGACTAAACAAGAAAATTCTGCGGTCTCTGAAAATCTTCCCCCCCTCCTTTCTTTCTACCACATGTAATCCCTGAAAAGTGTCATATAATCAGAGGCCTGGAATTGCCTTCTTCTTCACATTATTGACCCACTGGTCCCAGTCAGGAGAGGCTGTGCAGGAACGTGATAACAAAAAGCCCCAAATGCTGTGGCTCCATGCTGAGTTTTGTTGCTCACTTGTACTTCATGTCCAGTCCAGGTTAGTGCAGAAGCCAGAAGTGGGGAGATGGGATACACGACTACCTATGTCACTTGTCCTCTAGATCTTTAGGCTGAGAATCGCTCCTCCGTTTTAAGTCACTGGTGTCTCTGCAGTAGTCTTCCAGGGTTCCTCCTGTCTTAGTAAGAGATGGCAGGAGAGTTAACTACCTGTCTTTGGTGTTGATCAGTCACAGAAACAAGGAATTCCAGTCATCTGTGTGTCCAGAAGTAGAAGAGAAGAGGGTTCTGATGACCTGTGACACTCTGCTCAGATCTAGCCTTTGCTTTCTTGATCCTTCTACAGGATTTCACCCCTGGCTCTCATGTTTTTGTTCTGCTTCGGAGTCCTTCTTTTCAAACAATTTATCTTTGTTTCTCTTGCTGGACTGTCTGGTGCAGGGGTGAAAAGTCATTGGAGCCAGACTTCCTGGATTTGAATCTCGCTCCAAGCAAATGATCTGCTGTTTCTGACCTTCAATTTCTCACGTGTAAAGCAGGAACAATGATAACACCTAGCTCCTAGGGGCAATATATGTGCCTAAGGAAGTTGCCCCTACACTGTAAATGTTCAATAAGCACTCTTTTAAGAACCATGTTACCTATAGCACTGAATACCTGGCATGCGTGGGACTGTGAGGTATACAGAAAAATAAGACAATGTAGCTTGGGGCTTGGGCGAGGGTGTTGAGGTCAGCAAAATATTGACATTTGCAACTGGACTGTTGTTACTTTTTGTGATTATTGTTCACTGACCTGCCAACTTCCTTCTACTGTATGAAATGAAAATCCATAACCACGACGAAGGTGTTCCTTTGGCCCACTACTCATTCTAAAGTGAGGCCCAAGGGTGGCCTGGGTCTAAGGCTCAAGGTGGAGCAGGAAGGGAGCTTGCAGAAGAGTTTCTAGAATCTCTGGAGTTGCTGTTCCCACAGGGCAACTGAGGTTTCAGTACAGGCAGAAAGGAAAAATGGATGTTGAATTCTTTTTTTGCTATGTGAGCCTAAGCCAGCCTTAGTTTTTCTAATCAGTAAAATAGGGATTACATTATCTGTCTTGAAAGGTGGTCATGAGGAGTCCACGATACAAAGCAAGCAACACGGTCAGCCTTGGCCTGACGTACAGCAAGGGTGACTGTGGTTGCCCTGGTTATTCCGATGACCAGTGTGTGGCAATGGGCGAATAAGCACTGGTTGGTTCAGACAGGCTTCGTAACTATGTGAGGAGATTAAGCTATCCTGAGAACAATGGAGCACCCACCAAAGGGTTTGATCTAGAGGTCACACACCGAGGTCTACACTTTGGCAAGATCCTTCTGTCTTCCTTAGAGAAAATGAATTAATGACTATAAAAAGGAAACCAGGTAATGTCCTGGATTGAGATGGCAACTGTTGGTTATAGAAATAATATTTATCATGTATTTAGCAGAGAGCGTATTAATGGCAAATGCATATATCCTGGCCACCTTATACTATTTATTCATTTGATCATCCCAAGGACCTTTATTGTAGGTTCTTCCACCAGTAGCCCCCATTTTCAGATGAGGAAGCTCATTTTAAGTCTTCGGTCACCAAAAAGTTAAGGAACTTTCTCAAGGTCACATAGGTGGTTGAAGAGGAATTAGATTTGAAACCAAGAAGCCTGGCTCTGATGTTGGCCTTTTGACAACTGTACTTCAATTTGGTGATTGATTTGGAATATGGGGTAGACCAATTGACCATGATGATGCTGTATAACAACTATGGAAATTTCAGTGCTGTATGTAGACCAAATATCCTGTCTGAAATACCTGATTTTAGTAGTGTTTTAGATTTCAGATTTGTCTCCAGATTTTGGAATATTTTTTATATATAAAATCAGATATCTTGTTGATAAGGTCCAAGTCCAAACATGAAAGCAGTTATGTTTCCTGCACATTTTGTATACACAGCTGGAAGGCAATTTCAAAGTTTTTCTAGTGCACCTACATTTTGACTGCGGCCAACACAGAGGTCATGCGTGGAATTTGACACTTGTGGCATCATGTTGGCACTCAGAAAGCTTTAGATTTTGGAGTTTTATACTTCTGAGTTAGGGATGTTTAACCTATAATCACAAGCATTTGTTTGGGCTCACGAGACTATATGTTGGCCAGGTGGTTCTGTGGCTTTGAGCTTTTTGGTGGGCTCTCACGTGTCTGTGGTCAGCTGAGGCCCACTAGTGAGTTCGTTGGCCTGTGATGTACTGTCTCCCAAGTGTGTGGGTCTGGTGGGCTCTGCATTCCTCCATGTGGTTCATCCTCCAACAGGCGAGTCCAGTCTTGCTCTTATGGGGATACACAGGTTTCAGGGAGCCCAACGAAGCACAAACCTTGAAAAGAATGGAGCACTGTGACTTAGCACATGCTGTTGACCACAGCTGGTCCCATGACTGGCCTGGATCCTGGGAATGGAGAAATGGACTCCTATTGTGATGAGCCAAGAGCATGGGCTCAAAGAAGGCGAGAAATTAGGGTCATGGGTCTCCTGGGGGAGTGCATCTTCCGTATCACTCGGAATTTGTGCTTGGCAGAGTGGTGCAGGCTGCTATAAGTTCCTGAGACGGTGAAGCAGAAGAAACGATGGCCTAGAGGAGAAGCTAAGGACAGTGAGACTCAGTGAGGCCAGGTGTCTGCTTCGAGTTGCACAGCTGTACAATCAGCAGAGATTCTGACTGCTTAGACCTGAACACTCCTCAGGAGCAGATAGGTGAGGTTGTGCAGCTAGAGACAACTTTGCTGCGTGTAAATAATTACTTGGAAGTGCCACGCGTGAACAATTCCTCATTCAGTATCCAGGTTTGCTGCCACCTGCATTCCGAGAATCCTGCCTACTTCCTGTTTGGGTTCTCAGAGTTTTTTTTTTTTTTTTTTTTTTTTTTTTTTACCAAGTGTCCCTGAGGGGCTTCCTTCTTAAGGCGGTAGGAGTGGAACAGCTGCTTTTCACCTCTAGGGCAGATCTGGTGTCATTTCTGCAGGTGCTGGCCTCTGGGGACTGGAGCAAAGTGCCTCACTGAGACTCCAGGCTGGCGCCATGAATAGCCTACTTTGGTGCAAGTCAGGGACCCTTTTCCAGGATAGCCACCGAATGACAGTTCTTCATAAAGGGGGGCTAGAATGTGTGTGTGTGTGTGTGTGTGTGTGTGTGTGTGTGTGTGTGGAAGTGGAGGATGTCAGGGATCCTGGCTTTACTTAGATTGCCACTGCCTGGATCCTCAGGGCCCATTCTGGACACCCAAAAACTTCCCAGGCAGGGTTATTAATTTCCCCAGGCATAGCTCCCCTTCACAGGCTGAGCTGACACCCCTGCAGGGCTCATTTCCTCCATGTCTGGAGCTTCTCAGCCTCTCTGGGCTTGGGAACAGCCTGGATCCAAACCCTGAGCTGCTAACATCCCTGACACTTTGGCAAAGGCCTCTCAGGGCTTGGATGGCTCTGGCATTGTACCCTTCTGAGGACAGGCCAAGTGCGGATGTTTTCCGGGGAGCAACCATTTCTCCTGGAACTGCCCTTGGTGCAAGTGAGCAGAGACCCAGACAACGACATCTCAGAACAGCCCCTCTTTCTGGGAAATCACCAGGAAGAGTCTGAATTCCAACTGATTCATGTATCTTCAGGCTTAATTTCAACAAGCACTTACTACATACAAAGCGCCATGTCAATGTACTTGTTTACCCTACCTTTTTTCTTCCTTGTCTACAGAGAGAGGGAGACAGTGGGCTTAACAAGGTTGTCAGCCCGGAGTTAGGCCAAAATTTGGAGCAAGTGGCTACTTTACCTGTTTGGACCTCTATCTCACCCTCGATCAAAGGAGGCTGACTAACATTCATCATTGGAGGAATTAGAGGTGGTGTGTGTAAAGGCTCCTTGAGGTTGAGTTTGTTATTTTTGTGGTCATTCTTGAGCCTGGGACCCTACTTCCTTCTCCTCTCAGCCTGATTTCTTCCCTCCAAGGCACCCTGCGGGAAACTGTCTGCCTTGCTGAGATGGGGGAAAGGGCATGTGTCACTGCAGCTGATGGGTGGATCTGAGGGCTGGGGACGCTCGTCCAGGGCACTCACGTCCCTCTGTTGAGATGATTTACCAGCTGCCAACACTTTAGCGAGACCCAAGACGGAACCCTGTTGCTCAGGACTAGCAGCACCCAGCGGGGCTGGCTGGCTGTGTAATGGGATCGCTACGGCCCTGCCCAGGCCCCTGCTGCATGGCAAGCTAGTGGGGGCGGGTCAGGTATCTTCCTCCTTCTTTGCTCCTTCCTGGAATCTTCTACCCTGCCCAGGGTTGCTAACCGGATAGCCTGTCATTTTTCATAAACCCCTAACGTTTGTCTCAGTGTAGCTCTATTTCCCATTAAAATGTAGTCCAGAGGTGATATGCAATTCTGCAAAATACATGTAGGCACAAGCCTTTTGCTGCTAGCTTATTATCAGTGCTGGAGTCCCTGGGGTCGAGGATGGTGAGGTCTGGTTCTATGCACAGGGAAACAACGGGAATCCTCCCTTCACTACACCGCTGCCCCCTGCCTGTGCCCCTCTGTCTTGGGGAGACTTGTCTGTTAATTCACCTTGGAATGTTTGGGCTTCAGTGCATAATGGCTCTGTTTTCTGGCTCTCTAAACATATGAGTGAGTGTGAAAAACAAGTCAACAAATAAACACCAGCTTCCACCAGAAGACCCCGGAACAAAGCACACAGCTGGCGGCGTTGCTGGCTGAAGAGACACATCCCGGTATCATCTTGTAGGAGGCAAATTCCACACATTGTCTTGGGGCTAGAAAAGTCAGAACTGGGGCTTGTACCTCACAGAAATGGGAAGATGATGGCTCCGCCACCTACTTGCCGTGTGACCTGGGGGAAGTGACTTATTGTGCAGCAATTTCCTTGTCTGTAAATGAGATAATAATAGTGCCTGTTGCGTAGGGTCATTTTGCAGATGGCATGCGATAACACACGTAAAGCAGTTTAGGCCAATGTTGGACGCATAGCGTGCCTCATGAATGTCAGGTATTATGATCACAATTCTAATGGTGGTTAATAGAGTCGGAATGGCTGTGGGACCTCAGACAAGCTACCAAGCTTTGGAGCAATCACACCTCCATGGTGGTAGGAGTAGTTAAAACTGTTAAGTAGGATGACCATATGAAAATGTTTAGCCTGGCTAGTTAATGCTTAGTAGGCTCTTGATAAAATCTGCTTTTCACTTAGGCCGAATCCAAGCAACCTGAAAACTTAGAGGGCAACATTGTTTCTTTAAGAAAAAATATTGCACTTAAGTGCTTTTTAAATTTATTTTTTAATTGACACCTACAATTGTATGTATGTATACTGTACCACATGATGTTTTGGTGTATATACATTGTGGAAGGGATAAATCAAGCTATCCAACATATCTTTTCCCTCACATACTCATGTTTGTGTGTGTATGTGTGTCTGTGTGACTGCCTATGTGTTTGTGTCTGTGTGTATGTGTTCATGTGTGGTGCTGAGAACATTTAAAATTTACTCTTGTCTGGATCTGGTGACACATGCCTGTGACTATGATCCAGTATGCTGGGAGACTGAGGCAGGAGGACTGGAAGTTTGAGCTCAGCCTGACAATTTACAGACTTTGGAGAGACTTTGTCTCAAAATCAGAACCAGAACGTGGATGAGGATGTGCTAGGGCTAAGGCCCTGGGGTCCATTCCCAGCACCGCAAAACCAACCAACCAGCCAAACACACAAAAAAACAAACACACAAACAGTAACAAACTCTACTCCCCGAGTTTCAGGTGCACGATATCTTGTTACGTACTGTAGTCACCATGTTGAACAATAGATAGCTTGAACTTATGTTTCCTGCCTAGCTGGAATTTTAATCCTCTGATGAACCCAAGCTCTCCTCCAATTTGAACGCCCCAGATAAGATGGAGGATGTTTCCAGCACCCCAGAAAACTTCACTGGGCTATCCTTCCCTCCCCAGGAGGCTCCACTGTCTAGACAAACCCCACACCTTGATTTCCAACTCCGTGTATTAGTGCTCCCGTGTCTGCGCTTCGCACAGTGTGATAATGGAGTGTGTTCTGTTCCGCATCTGGCCGTCTCAGTTCAACACTGTCTTCAGATCCATTCATCCTATCGCACGTCCGCTGGCGCGCAGTTTTACGTAGTGCGTGGTTAATTCTGTTTTGAGCCTTCTCGCACATGGTGTTTCTTGGGTTTGTGAACTTACTTTGTTGAATGCACACCCACGGGTGGAACTGCTGGGCTGGAGGTTAGGGGTGTGTTTCGTTTCAACACATCTTTGCCAAAAGTATTTCCAGAGTGGCTATTGCCAGGTTACTTTTGGAGTGAATAAAAAAGGAGGGATTATGTCTGAAAGAGATTTGATGTTGAATTTCTTTGATCATATTTTTATTGAATTCTATATCACTATTTATAATTCACTGAGGACTGACTGACCATTTTTCTTTCTCTCCCTTTCTTCTTTCTTTCTTTCTTTCTTTCTTTCTTTCTTTCTTTCTTCTTTCTCTTTCTTTCGACAGGATCTCCCTCTGTAGTTCAGGCTGATTTTGAACTCACTGTGTAATCCAGGCTGCCCTTGAACTCATGGTAATCCTCCTGCCTCAGCCTTCTGAGAGCTGGGATTACAGGTGAGCATCAACCCCACCTGGCTACATTTTATCTGGTGTTGGGAGATAATTGAACCCACGGCTTTGTATATGGTAGGTAAGTGCTCCAGCCATTAAGAAAAACCTCTAGCCCCTGACCTGACCATTTTCTATAAGAATGGTTGTAATTTTAAATATATACTCCAGGGGATGAAGAAATGGCACAGGGGTTAAAGTGCTTGTCCAACAAGTGCAAGGCCCTGAATTCGATTCCCCAGCACCATATGAAGTCTGGTATGGTAGTGCATGCCTGTAATCTCATCACTTGGGAGGCTGAGGCAGGAGGATTGTCATGAGTCCAAGGCTAGCCTGGGATACAGAGCGAGACTCTGTCTCAAAAAATATTTAAATATATGCTTCAAAATATTTACTACTTATAATGGGCAAAAATGAGAATAATCTAAATGTTTACCAGTAGAGAGATGGGCAATTAATCACTACATATATGTATATATATATATATATATATATATATATATATATATATATATATATATATATATATATATATATATATATATATATATATATATGTGGGTATATATATATATATATATATATATATATATATATAGAGAGAGAGAGAGAGAGAGAGAGAGAAATTGCAAGACAAATGAAAAAAGGCTGTAAAATGTACAAGCTATTGCAAGCAAGAAAAGAAAGCTCATTGGACAACATTATATATTATATATGGGGGAAGGAGCGGAAGAGTTAGAACGAGGGAGAGAAGGGATTGTAATGTTGATGTGATGTGATGTATGTAGAGTATGTTTATATCCACCTCTCTACTGATAGGCCCTGCCTCAAAATAAAAATTTAAAAAACTGTTTAAGAAGAAAAAAGGCTGAGGATATAGCTCAGTGGTAGAGTACTTTGCCTACATAGTTGCAATCTTCAGTTCCAGGGAAAAGGAAAGAAAAGAACAGAAGGGGGGAAGATATGCGCTTGTGCATATGTCTGAAAAGCTATACATCCGGATGTTAATAGTGCTGATTTCTCAACAGGTTAATTATGAAGGAGTGGTTAATTCACTTCCAACTTTGTGTATTTCCATATTGTGTGGATTTTAAGGAGTAGATACTGCTTTTAAAATCATAAAAAGAAAAAAGAAATAAAGGACATTGGTGACCTCAGCATGGTAGATATGGTCATTCTTAGTTAAAGAAAATCCCGTTTGGGATACAGTCCCAAAACAGGTTGAAAGGAGGGTGGCTTCCTCTCCAAGGGGTCCCTGAGAAGTGCAGGGACAGCTGAGGCACAGTGGGCAGATGGGCACAATGGGCACACAGCAGGACAGAGGGTGGTGGGCAAGGGTGGGCTGGTCCTGCTTGAACCTCTGTAGTACTTGAAATTTCCCATTATCTCAAAGCCTCGATCCTAGTGGACCATTTTAGGACCAAGACACTCCTTTAATGAAAACTCTTAAAAAGCAGACAGACCGATAAAGTCCCTCTGGGTTATGGTCCATTCACTTGGAGCCAAATGGTTTGGTCATTAATACCTCTCCTCCTCTCGCCTTATGACCAATTCGCAACTATTAAGACCCAGACCATCCTGGCAGAAAGCTTTTCCCTACAGCAGCTGGCACCGCAATAAAGGCTTTGGGGACTTGGAAGTTACCTGACCCAGAATGGATTTCTTCCCACTTTCCTGGTACCCAGAGCTCACTCTCAGATTAAGTCTGGCAGTGGGAGGTGGTGCAGCTTCCTGGGCACCTAGCACTGCTGGAACCTAGCAGAACCCAGCCGGGATCGGGAGAAGGTTTAAGCAGACCTCTCCACATCTCCTTTCCCAGGGCAGGGGCCATCTTGGGTGATGTTCCGAGTGACTATAGACTGGATGTTTTCACAGACCATGTTGCTAAGACACGGACTTCCTCCTTCCCTCCCTCCTTATCTTCCCTCTCCTCCTCCTCTTTCTCTATGACGTAACAAATGAACAAAGATAACCCCTTTAGTTGAGTGCTTACTGGGTGTCTGACCCTGTGCTTCATGTCAATGTATTTTCTCACTTGTTCCTCATAATATTAAAACACGGTGAGAAAAGCTATTAAACCTATTTGCAGTCAGTGCAGTTGAGACATATATAGAGAGGGTTAAGTGACTTGCGCAAGGTCACTCTCCAGGATCTAGCAGAGCTAGGCTTTTCACTGTGTCTCTAAGCCAAGCGTATTTTAAAATGGCATGTTTGTACGAGGCCAAGACGTGAGCAAGTACAAAAACCAACCTCCCTCCAAGAGCAACCCTCCTGTCCCCGCTAAGACAGCACCACTTTGCCGGGAGATGGAGTTTTTTATCCCTTCAGCAAATGTTTGTTGAGTACCTGCTGTGATCCCAGCACTGTTCCTGGTGCTGAGAATTTGGCAGTAAATCAAACTGACATGTTCCCTGCTCCTGGCGTGCACATTCTAAAGCTAATGGAGAATAACAAAAGAAACCGTTCAAAAGTAAGACATGACATCAGACGGGCATATGTAGAGAAAAAAAACTGGGTGACACAGTAGAAACTGAGGCAGGTTGGGCCTTTCAAGGGGCCTTGAGTGTTGAGAAGAAGCCAAAATGGCAGGATGTTGGGGGAAGGGTGTGTCACTGCCGAAGGAGCAGCAAGACAGGCCCTGGGCTAGGAGTGAGCTTGTCAGGTGGGAGGCGCTGCTGGGCCTCCATGGAGGTGCTGGGCGCGAGGGGAAGCCGGGATAGGGCCGATCCAGAAGCACATGGCCTGCTGAGTCATGGCTGTGCTTTAGTTCGATTCCATCTTCAATGGGAAAAAAGTGAGAAGGTTTTGGGCGGGGGACTGATGGGATCGCGCGCGCTCTGGTTTCTACTAGATCCCTCTGGCTGTTGTGCGGACACCAGCAGTAGATCTTTCAGAGGGCTGGAGTGAGAGAGAGAAGGTGAGGAGGCTGCTGGGAGGAATGGAGAACACAGGAGGTAGATCTTGGAAGGCTGCTCTAGCAGGAAGGCTGCGGCCCCACCAGGAAGCCGACGCTCTTGAGGGACATGAAGAAGTCTAGACCGGGAGCCACCAGGCTGGATGGACACCAACCTGGGGCTCAGGAATGTAGGAGGCCTTGTGCTCCCTGGGCATCCCCTCTGTGCTCAGTTTACCTGGGTCCAGGGTGCTGGCTGTTTCATTCATTTCTCCCTATGGAGTAGGTTCTTTGTTGCTCCTCATGCTGGGCACTTTTTTGTAGTGGTAGCGATCCTACAGGGTGGGCAGTGTTTTTCCATGGTGGGCCTAGGGGGATGCTTTCGGCTCAAATCCCAGTCCTTCCTGACGGTGGGATCTTAGGCCAATAACTTATCCTTTCTGTACCTCGGGGCTCTCACTAGGTGTACATATCTGTGTTGGTTAGATCCTTTTGGTTGTAACTGCAAAGGCCAGATTCAACAACAGGGTTACTCGCTCCACAACTGGAAAAGAACAGCCCAGTGTCAGCTGTGGCTCTGTGGTGGAGTCCTTGCACCTCTCTGCTGTACTGTCAACTATCCATTTTAAATTAATTAATTATTAATTGATTAATTATTGCAGTGCTGGGAATGGAACCCTGGGCTCCTGTACTGCGCTACACCCCCAGCCATAGTTTGGTTTTGACTTTCAGACAGGATCTCACTGAGTCACTAAGTTGTCCTGCCTCAGCCTCCCAGAGTGTTGGAATTTTATTTCTGGGATAGAGGAGGGATGGTAGGGAGGGTGTTGTTCTCTGCTCTGCCTTCAGTATCACATCTAAATGCAACAACATCCAGGAAAAGACATGGGCCCATTTTTCTTGAGTTCTTTTTTCAGAGCAAGGGCTTCTTTCTGAGAAGACCCAACATACACCGTTTGGTGTTTTATCAGCTAACTGCGGTCTCATGCTGAATACCAAGGGACGTGGGGTTGCCAAGCAAGCTTTAGATTAAACACAGGGTGTGGGGAGTGGCGGGGGTGGGGATGGAGGCTGTGTAGTCAGCCGTCGTGGCCACTGCCCTCCATCAAGGGGTTGTTGCAGATGCTCATGGTCAAGTGTTTGGGATTTGCATGGTGCATAGTAGGCACTCAATAAATTTTAGAAGAGATAATTCATTTTTTAACAGATCAGGGTACTCAGTGGCTATGACGTCAAAGTGAGTATTGTTTTCATTTCCTTGCGGTGCCTCTGTTCTGAGTCCTGGCTAGGACTGGAGGGAGTGCAGGCAGAGTTGGGAGCCCAGTTTGCCTGGTTGCCTGAGGAGCCAGCTAGCTCGGCTTCCTCAGCCCTGCCTGCCCCCTCCAACGCTCAAATGGGCCATGCTCAACATGAGGGATCCCTCCCTGAGCTCCTTGCTGGCATTCTCTGTTTTCCAGACACTCAGAGCTGGGGAGGAATCCAGGAGACCCTTGTTTCCTCACCTCCCAGGTCAGGATGTACATCCTCAGCCCCCTGCTGGGCATTATTACTCAACTTTGAGGAATTTCTGGAAAATTTGGAAGCAATACCGTGTAGGGAGGGAGTTCTTTGTTCTGCTTGGAACAGAGCACAAACTCCCAAGCCTTGGGCAAATTATATCACCTTGCTAGGCCTCAGTTTTCTTATCAGTGAAGTGGGGTAATAGATCCCTGTCTCATAGGCCTGTTGTGGAGATGAAATGAGATCATGTGGGTGAAACACATGGCCCTTAGAGAAAAAAATTCTTGGCTTTGATCCATTTATTTCCCGAGAGTTGAAATAATTCGGTGTCATTCAGTGTACATTTATAATGTAGTGTAATCATCAGTTCTATCTAGTTCCAAAACATTTTTATCACCCCCAAAAGAAATCCAACACCCAGTAAGCAGTCACTCCCAGCCCACTCCCACCCCAGCCCTGACAACCTCTTCTATCTTGATGGATTTTGCTACCTGGATATTTTATAGAAGTAGAATCTTCAACAATGTGATCTTTTGTGTCTGACTTTTCTCATTCAACACACTTTCGAGATTCACCTTTGTTGCAGTGTATGGTAGAACTCGACTCCTTTTTGTGGTGATTAATATCTATGGGTATACTTCATTTAAAAAGGTTTTCATCTATTGATGGGCCCTTGGCCTGTTCCCAAACTTTGTCTGTTATAAATAGTGCTTAACAAAGCCAAACTCAGAAGGTAAAATATCACATGGTTTCTGTAAAATGAGAAACTCAGAATACAGGTATTTTATAGAACCAAATGGGTGTGATAGTGGGAGTCAGGAAGAAAAGAGTGAGGGAGCTAGAACAAGGGAGCGGAGGGATTGTAATGTTGATGTGATGCAAATGTGCACAAAATACTCAAGCTCAATGTAACCACTGTGTATTGCATATGTGTACTAATAAAATGGGGAGAATAAGGAAGAATTATTGTATGATGTATTAAGAATAAAACAGTGCTGCCAGGAATCTGTGTATATGTGAACTTGTTTAAGTGCCTGCGTTCGGTTTTTGAAACATGTCCCAGGAGTGGAGTTGCTGGGTCATGCGGCAGTTCTAGGCTTAACTTCCTCAGAAGTGTCTAACTCTTTTCCACAGGGGAGGCGCCATTTGACATTCCCACCAGCAACACTTAGAGGTTCCGGTGTTTTCCTGTTCTCACCAACACTCGCTATTTCCGGGATTTGATTAGGGCACCCCAGTGGGGATGGAGTGCTGTCTTAAGGTTCAGAGCATGATGGGGGTGGGCTTTGCGAGCCTGATGGTGTGCATTGTTGAGAAACAGCTCTGAAACACTGACCAGCTGTGGCCAGTGCTGCCTGTCCTCAGGTGTGGCCCACAGGTCTTTGCCACAATCCTCCCAATCCTCCTCTCATGTGCAAATGCTGAGAGGCAGATGTGCTGCTCCCCGCCTCAGCTCATCAGAGGGCAGGGGACCCTGCCCCCTTTCCTTCTCTTGCTGGGACTGCCTTCCCTTCTTCCTGAGTGGGGAAAGCAGGCTTCTGAGGTACTTCTTGAAGCTGCCAAGATGGCCTCCTCGGGGTTCTTCTGCCTCTTCTCCACTACGTTGCTGTCCTTAAGATGGGGGTGGGGTGCAATTTCAGGGATTTGGGTGAAACGAACACTTTGGGCCTCCCTCTTGGCTGCTTGAGAGGGTGAAGAGATGCGGGCCAGACTCAGCGCAGAGGGCCTCCCCAGGGTCACTCAGAAGGGCCCGTCCTCTTTTCTGTGTCCCCTTCGTCCTCGGTCTTCTTCAGAGCACCATGAAGGGACTTTTCCCTCCCGAGGGCTCTTCTTGCCTTCTGGGCCTCTCTCTTAGGAAGCAAGTCATCTGCACTCACCACCAGCTCAAGGCTGGGGCTGATTCCGGACTCTGTTCTGTGTGGCAGAGGGACCCCTCCTTCCACCGCTGTGACCCATCCAGTTCTTGTGGAGGCTGTTTTAGATTTTAAGGTCCCCGGTACTTCCACTGCCCCTGGCCACTACTACCACACCCTGGGTGACCTAGAAAACGAAAGAGTCTCATCAGAACCCTACTCTGGGTGAAGCAGATTAAGAGATGGTAGTCTTTGCCCGGGAGCTCTGCGTTCTTCAGCCAGTGGGCCGGACCGCCTGAGCCTGGGGACTATGCCTCTGACCGTGTGGATCCCTTTTACAAGAAAAAGCCATCAAATCTGAGTTTTCTGGGACATGTCAAGCTATGCTCATAGTTCCCTTTCCTTGGGATACACTCTAGAATCCTGCCCTTTAAGACTTAGGATCCCGATTTAGTGCGTCTTCCCACTGATTTGTTAATACTCTTCTCTTTCCCAGTCTCCTTCCCGCATGACCCAAGGCTCTGACACCTAGATTCCAGTGGGAGGTGAGATGTGTTGGGGCAGAGGGAGGGGAGGACCCTGGTACACACAGTTTGTTTTGCAGTGTCTGGAACCATCTTTCTCTGTTTTCTCCAGAGCCCCATCTTCCATATAATCCACGTGAGCCCGATGCCCTTTAGCCCAGCTTCCTTCTGGGCGGTAGGCTGTCAGAATGAGCTCCTCAGCCACACCTGCTGAGGTCACCAAGCATGATTCATCCCCATTTCCCTGTTTAAAAGCTACAGCTTCCTTTCTATCCTCCAGCAACTTCATTAGCTTAAAAAACAAAACAAAACCTTTTACTTGGGGGGAGGGGGTCACTGGTGCCTTCTAAAGAGAGGAGGAAAGACAGCAAGATACAAAAATAGAGAAAAACACACCCCTAAAACTCTACCATCTAGAGTTATGATAACAAAAATCAATGTGTGCGCAACATGCATTTTCTGTTAGATACAGGGCTCAGACCTTTACCTGGGAAATTTTATTTAATCTTTTCAATATGATTTTCCCAAGGTCACACAGCTCATGAGGTTCGAACCTCAGACCTGTCTGGCTTTGTGCAGGGCACACCCTTCACTCACAAGCACTGTTCAAGTAAGCATATTTTATAAAGTATTTTAATGGAATTAGCAGTAGCTGTTGCTTTGTAATCTGCATTTAGCCCCTCCTTTAACAATAGATGATTATCGTTTTTCCCATGGCATGATCTAGTCCACAGCGCATTATTTTAAATGGCTGCTTAGAATCTCATGGTATACGTGTTCCAAGGTTTGTTTAGCTAATCTCCTATTGTTGCACACGTAGGTTGCTTCTAGTTTTTGTTATTATAAACAACACCAGTTTGAACAGACCTGTGCTAATTTTCTTTTGCCCACATTCGTTGTAATTTCCTTGGGGGTAAATTCCCAGAAGGAGAGGCTGGGAGGTAGGAGGCATGCCCTTTGTTGTTGAAATGTCTGTAACATCTTTGGATCAATTACATATAATTTGTGAATACAAGTTATGCCATTCACGGAGGGAAGGTTGACACCTTTCCTAACTTGTTGGGCTTTGCGCAACCTAGAATTACAGGAGGTGTAAACAAGGCTTCTAATAGCCCTGGATTATCTGTTGCTATTGTCAGGTCATGTAGAGATGGTAATTTATTAAACAGATCTTTGAAATATGTCTAAGTACACCTGGGTAAAACTGAGAGTGGGAGGAGTTCCTGGGACGAGAAATGGGGTGTGCCGTTTGGTGTGCTCAGGGGCAGCCGTTGGTTATTTGTCCCGGGGCCCTAGCATCTGACAGTGGTCTGGCTCAGAGCCCCTTGGTCCCACAGCCCCTCCGTCTGGTGTCATTACCCTGGAGTGAGCTGCCCTCAGGGTGCTCGGGGGAGAGATACGGGACAGTGGAGGTGGAGGCTGCGAGGGAGGAGGTGACAAGTCATGCCCTGTTCCTACAAGGCCGTGGGTGTCATTTCAACATGGTTATTATCTTGCTTCAGCTGCCAAAAATTACCAGCTGGTGATGTCGAAATACCCCAGAGGAATTTCTTCAGGGAAGTTATTTACCAGCCCAACAGCCTCTCATTCCATTAGCATCATGGGGAGGGAGAATTTTCTGAGTGTGAGGGACGCTCTGCTTCCTGCCACCCCTGAGGCTCCCCCTACCAATCTAGTCACATTCTTTGGCCATCACTTGCTAGGCCACATTACATGGCTTCCAGGCTACCTGGGAGCTCACCGGAGAGGCTGGAGGGGTGGAGAATTAATGGGCACCCATACCAGATGAGCTGAGGCAGGACCAGTTTGGACTTAAATCCTATTGTTCAGTGGAGATGTATGGCCTAGTTTCTGTGTGGGCTGGGTGAATGGAGTCTAGAAAACAGTTCTTGCCTTTGAGGGGGTTTAGCCTTTGGAGGAAGGAAAACACAAATTCAAAGCCTGGAAGAGCCTTCTGTAGGCTGAGGTGGGCGGCGTCCTGTTGGCTTATGTGTGTGAAGACTGGACAAACCAGCTTTTTTTTTTTATTATTATTACGGGGGGAGGGTAGTGTGGTGAGGGACAGAAAGGATGGCTTCTTGAACAACTTGGTTTCCCTACCTGCCATTTGCCTTGCCCCCAGCTCCACAGGGAAAGCATCATTCAGCAAAGAGCATGGCAACATCCTGACTCAGGTGCCATCTGTTGGGCACTTATTAGTACGTACCAGTCAGCACTATAAATACCATCTCCATTGTTATTTTAGTTCTTCCACTAGGCCTATGAGGTAGACACTGTTCCCTAGAGTGCAGATGGGTAAGCCCAGACTAGACTTTGTCTTCACCTAGTGACCCAACAAGATAAGCTGTCCTTCAATCCTGGGTCTGTATGATCCCAGACTTCAGTCTCTCAACAACCACAGAAAAGCACGTGCTTCTCCCTCGCATCTCCTGACACAGAGTTGCAGCATGCTGGACCCTGAACGCCTTCCCAGGGCCACCATTACTTTTTTATAATTTTTTTTTTCCTGCTTATTTGTCCTCCCGAAAGGGATGCTTCCTGCCATCAGGGCTAGTCTGCGACCCATTTTGCCGCTCTGCATCTGGGTCAGGACTGGTGTACAGTAGGTGCTTCATAAATGTTTGAAGACAGAATGAGTTTTAAAACTGTAGTAACTCAGCTGGGTGTCTGAGTATCTGTTGGCTTTATCTTCTGAAAGCTTGTTCTGGAATATCCAGAACACAGAGTTAGCCCAAGAGACATGCAAACATCACCTCTTTGAAAAACTGTTTTAGACAAATGCCTTCTCTTGTCTTTTTAAAAAAAATTCTTCAGCTTGATTTTTGTGGGATTCTAGGATAGCAACATGTTTCTTGTGGTATTTTTCCCTCTCTACTCCACCCATCAAGGTGAGTGAGTATCCTAGGTGTAAAAATAGCCTGTCCCGGGGATGAGGCCCCATGACAATGGGAGGACACTTATTTCCAAGGCCACAGTCTCATAGGAGCTTGTGGTGGAGAGAGGAGGACTCTGAGATATTTGCCATTTTCTGGAAGCTGGAGGTGCCCATGGGATCAATTAGCTTTTCTGTGGGATGTCCTGGGAAGGATGACTGAGTCCAAGGGCACCTTCTCTCTACACAGAGCTGGAGCTCTTGTCTCATATGCCACATCGTTTCTCCCGAGTTGACTGTGTTCCATTTGGGAACACCAGACTTGGGTTTGAGGGCCTCTGCAAATGCTCCTTTGCACCACCACCACATTGTACATTCAGAAACAACCCACATAAACATGGCTGTCAGACATCTTAAGACTGAGCCCCTTTCAACTCTAGGGCCCCAGAGTAGCCAGGGAAAGCGGCAGTCATTGGAATCACCCATCCCACCCTGGCCATTTCTACAACTCCTGGTTTTCACAATCCTGGAACAGCTGGGAGAGGCTCATCCAAGCCCAAGAGTTTGGCAGTGAGGGGCAGGGCAGGCTATGAGAAGTGAGGAGAAGTGCTACGTGGGCACAGAGTTCTTTACCATCATTGCTGTCTACAGAATAAAAAAGTGAACATGATGCATCTAGTAACACAGAGAAATACGTGACTCAAAAATGTCAGCTTGCGTACCGCTCAGTAGTAGAGTGCTTGCCTCGTATGTGCAAGGCCCTGGATTTAGCTCCCAGTCCGAAAGTCAATCAAACAAACAAAAACACGAAGGAGGAGGAGGTGAAGGATCAGGAAGAACAGGAGGAGGAAGAAGAGAAGGAGGAAGAGGAGGAGGAGGAAGAAAGGGGAGGGAGAGGAAGAGGAGGAGGAAGAAGCATTCCTGATCTCCAAAGAGATGAGGTCTAGTTAGTCAGCTTCCTAAGAAAGTGACCAGCTTTTCTGCAGAAAACAAACAGCCACTGGTTGCTTCTTTACTGTTTGATTCACAAGAATGATTTTTAAAAGGAAAAAGAAAAAGGAGCTGGTGCCAAACCCCTGGGGGACTCTTCCCATGCAGGTATGATGGCTCTGAGGGGCAAAGGTCATGATGAAAGTCACCCCCACCGCCACATTGGTGGCTGCTTGGCCTCCTCCTCTCTCCCCCCCGGGACCACAGCCTGGCAAAGCTGGGCAGTGACAGGATGCTGCTGAGGTCTCTGCTGCAACGTCCTTCTCAAGGACATGCCTGGTGTCCAACAAGGCTTCCTGTCAGGCAGTGAGCTCAGGGCAGAGGAAAGTGCAGGGACAGGCGGCTGCCGCCAGCGGACAACCCTGGCGGGGTGGCCTCTCCCCTGCCTTACTGTCAGGGGCTGCAGGAGGCTGCCTGTGCTTTAGCATGCAGCACAGTCTCCCAGGGAGCTTGAATTCAGGGCCCGTGCCAGGGAGACAAGCTGCAAATGGGTCAGCTGCTGTTTCTTGGCTACATGCGTGCTTTCACGCAGGGCTGGGAGAAAATATTAAACTTTTTTTGATATATATTTCACATATCCTAACAATCTCCCCCTTTAACGTGTTCGAAGTTTTCAGCAGACTGATCAGATTTTGCTGCTGTTGTCACTGTCTAGTTCCATCAGTCCAATAAAAAGTTTCATCACCCCCAAAAGAAATCTCAGGTTTACTAGTGGTCATTATCTGTCCCCTTGTCTTTCCTGTCTCTGTCAAGCTCTAATCTACTTCCTGTCTCTACCTAGTTTGGACCTTTTAAAGAACAGGAGTCACACAATCTGTGGTCTTTTGGGACTGGTCTCTTTCGTATGGCTCAATATTTGCAAGGTTTACACAATCACGTGCATCTGTACTTCCTTTCCGTGGGTGAATCTGACTCCGTGTGTGGATAAAACCCGTTTTGTTTCTCCATGCATCAGTGGGTAGACACTAGGCTTGTTTCCACTCTTGGCTGTTATAAACAGTATGATCATTAGCATGTGTGTGTGGAAGTTTTTGTTAGAGCATATGTTTTTAAATCCCTTTGTTGTATCTTTGGGAGTAGAATTGCTGGGTTATGGGGTAGATCTAGGTTTAATTTTTTGAGCAACTTCCAGGCTCTTTTCAAAGCAGCTCATTAGTTCACGTTTTCACCAGCCACGGACAAGGTCCATGTCTTTGGGTCCTCGCTGACATTTAATATTATCTGTCTTTTTGATCGCAGAGGTCCCAGGGGAATGAAGCGGAGGGCAGGAGACAGGCAGAGATGATACACACAATTAGATGTATGAGTTTGGGTTGAGGGGGAGGAATTGGAATGCTGGGAATATCCCAGGTGACATCTTTAAGAGATCCAAGACACGTCTCGTGCGTAGGCCAGGAAAGCTGTTTGGAAGTCTCCTGTGTGTTTCATTGCTACTTGTATCCCCAGTACCTCACGTGAAGCTGACACTAGCAGACACTCACAATGATACGTTGAATGAATGATTGACTGAATTATTGAATGAAGGTCCAATCCACTGGGGACCTGGTGTACGCACATGGACAGATTAGGAGCTAGAACACTATCTTACAAACTTCAGGAGAGTAACACTCTCCTCAGTGCCATGCCTGTGGTCTTTGCAGAGTGAGGAAGGCATAGCAATTTTCTTTCTTGTAAATAGGGAAGGAGCCGGCGAGAAGAGCAGTAGTAGGAAGGCCAGGGCCTGCAGGGCAGAGCCAGCGGGCTGTGAATCATGGCCAACTCAGGACGACTGCTTCCCAAAGGCATTAGCAACCACTTAGCTTTTCTTCTGACGCCCTGGGCTTCCCAAGTCTGCCTTCTGCGGGAATGTTCAGTTTTTACATAGCTTCTGTTTTCAGCCTAGGTTTACCTCTACAGACACCAGTGGGTGGTTGCTTTCCTTGCTGGGGGAGAGTCGGCCATCTGAATGCTGAGCAGCGTCCTACAAGAGACTCACTGGCCGTTCGTGGTGGGGCTGTGTGAGTGCAGAGACGCTGGGTTGGAGAGTGAGGGAGCTGCCACTCCTGGAAGCTCGGCACTGGGGAGAAGTAATGTACTGGAAGGCCACCCTCTGTAGGATTGACAGAACATGTGTCTAGTAGCAGTAAAGTACTAATCTTAAGAATGCTTCCAGGGACTGAATATTTTCTATGTGGCAATTCTGCCCAGGGCTTCATATAACCTGGCGACTGTTGTCTCCTTGGAAATCATTTTCTTTCAAATTCCTGTTACTAGAGGAACAGAGCATATGCTACGATTGGTTTGCCTTCCCAGCGTCCCTGGAAGCTGGTGTGGTCATGTGATCCAGTTCTGGCCACTGATGGGTAAGGGAAAGTATACTGGATGGTCTTTTTAAAGAGAGAGGGATGAGAGTGAGTCCTTTCTATGGAGGTTGATTGCGTTTAGAGCTGCTGCAGCTACCTTGTAACCATAAAAGGAAGGCCAACTCTATGGCAGAGCCTCTGAGCTAACCAGGGACTGTCTATTCTTGACATTCTGTTATCTGAGAAAAATATATCCCCCTTTGTTTAAGTCACAGCAATAGGGATGGTCTCTTTCTTACCATTAAAAATTGTAGTGGACACACACATGTATCTTCTGATCAGTCTTTATCATTGTCCAAATGGGGAAGTGTACTTATTTTCACACTAGGTGAGAGAAATAATGTTCAGAGTGTACGACATGGATTCCCAGTGTCACACAGCCAGAACGATTGGGTGAATCAAAGTTGAACTCAGGGCCGTTCAGCTGCCAAGTGTGTCATTTTCATCGCCGCAAACCTCTACCCACTGTGGCCTTAGAGAGAGCACAGAGTGAGACCGATGGTAGACAGAGGTTTCAGCAGAAAGAGAAAATGCGTCTTGGCCTTCCTAACCCCAAAATGTGCCATGGCTCTTGCATGCCGGTAGGTTTTTTTTTTTTTTTTTTTCCTTCTCTTCTGAGATCAGAGTCTCTGAGTTTCTGTGACTCAGGCTCACAGTAGGCTTGGGGAAAGTACATTGGTATGGAAGAGAAAGGCCTGGCCTGAATCCCTGTTCTACAAGTTACTGGCCCTGTGACCTTGGCCTGACTGCTGCAATCCTTGATTCTTCATCTGTAAAATTTAAAACTTGTTTGTGCAAAAATCCCCTACCAAACTCTCTTCACCAAGGAGAGAATTTGTTGGGTTTTTGTTTTGTTTGTTTTAGTTTGCTTGTTTGTTTGACTAGAAAGTCCAAGTGTGTACTCAGCTTCTGTTTTGGAGATAGAGGCTTTAGTAGAAAGAGAAAACATACCCCACTTCTCCAAATCCCACTGCCCAGGTCGAGGAGTTTCCTCTGTACCTAACCATGTTGTGTCCTGTTCCCTCTAAGTCCAGCCTTTTGGGAAGCGTGCCTGGTTCCTGGTGGCACTGACAACCATTCTACAGTGACTAGCCATGATACTGCTTGCCTTGGCATAGTCCCATGACCTCTCCAGGACAGTGGAGTAATTCCATCAGAACTTCCCCTGAAAGTGGGAATGGGCTGGTTTTCCACAGAAAAGGTTAAGTTTCTGTATCCAGAAGTGTGGAATATGCTGGGCCAAGAGACACCCCTTCTGCATCTCGGGGGCATCTGTGTGGGTGTGTCATAGTCACTGACCACGGTGTGTCCAGATGCTAGTGCTTCTCTTCCCAGGACTTGGCAGTGCCCTTTGGGAGGCTCTGGGCTGGTCCCTTTGTGTCAGTGGCACACTGGGGGCTGGAGTACAGACCTACCTCCACTAGGCAGCCCTATCCATCACCCTAGCCTTTGTCCCCGCACCCCATGTGATGGCGGCGGTGTGGCCTGAGACGAGACTTTCTAATCCTATTACTCATTCATCAACCAGCAGATGAGAGGTGGCGCTGGATCGAACTCTGCCAAGGAAGCGGGAGAAGCTTCTCCACTGCTGTGAAACTAGGCTTAGCTCGGGCACAATAGGTGTGTAATTTAAGGTTTTGTTGAGCTGAAATCCAATCACATACTTGACTGGTGGATCACAGAGACTCACAGACTAAAAGAATGAGATAATTCCACCTCACACAAACACTGGGATTCGGCTTTGACTTAATGACAAATGTGTGACCAACCTTACACGGTTGCATTCTCTCTCTCTCTTTTTTGTTTTAATGCATTTCCACCTCCTTCCTCTCTCTCTTCCCTCGCATCTCCTTCTTGGCTCCCAGAGGTGGAGTGGGGCTCAGCAAGTCAAGCACTGGAACACGTAAGGAGGAAGCAATAGGAGCAGTCTTCATAAATGGCGTCCCTCAGAGGAGGCCCACTCAGTCCCTGCTGTCCTGTCGGCTTCCTGTGCTCATAGCCCACTGTGTAGTTTGTTGTCACAATTTATTTCATGCTTGTTCCCAAAGGGAGGACAGACCCCACAGCTGAGCACAGACACCTAGCATGTACAAGTATCCAACAAATTTGTGGGGTTGACTACATGCAGGAGAGACGTCTTCTAGGTTGGGATATAGTCAAATTCTGAGTGGTCTTAGTTTTCTGTCCAACGAGTAGCTTAGAATGGGGAAAGATGGCAGCAGGCAGGAGAGGCACATGGTCACGCTCATTAACCTATTTTAAAAAAATTCATTCAATGCATTTTTTCTAGTGAACATTATTCAGTGTGGGGTAAGGAAGGGCTGGAGGAAGAAATAGATCCTGTTAAGTGATAATAGTTATTTAAATAATTTGGGAATATAACACTATACTTGGTCAACTTAAATATATTTGCTTACCATGTTTTCACCAAGATTATTATTTTTATCAGTCCATTTGGTTCCCACATGTCAGGCAGGCACTGTGCTAGACATTGATGATGCAATGGTAAACAGAAGCAGTAAACACGTAGAAAACATATAGTGTGTAATTGTCACTAGTGGAGAATACTACTTTAGACTACTGCAGAGAAATAAGGCGGTGGCCAGGGAAGAGCTCTCTGAGAAGGGGATAATCAAGGTCTCGCCCGAAAGAAGAAAACAGCCGTCTATTTCAAAACTTGGGAGAAGATCTTCGGAGACCCTTAGGAGCTCAAGGTGAGGCCCCAGGTGAGTAATGGCAGGAAGGGTCACAGCCTGGGTTCAAACTCAGGCCCACATGGTCACGTGCCAAATCTCATCTTCCTCAACCTGGATTCTCAGCCTGCCCTGCTAAAGTCACAAAGGCTCTCTGTAGTCCCACTGTGATCACAGTGTGTCACCTTGTATAAAGACAAGCAGAGAATGGCAAGTGACTTCACATGTTCTTATCACATGGGAACTTTGGGTGTGAGTGTGTTGTCCTCAGAAATGGAAGTTCTTGGGATAAATTCTGTGAAACCAACTCCCGTCTTGTTTTTGTCCTTGGCACTGCTTTGGATGTTTGCTCTTGGCTGGCATTTTCCAGATAAATGTGTCCCACTGGCAGAGAGCTGAACAAGTTTTAAGTTGAGAATCCCTGGGTAGGTACCTTTAGGTGTAATTTAAGATGAGCTTGACCCTCACCATTCCTGGTCCAACAAGGGGCTGATATTGGAGCGAAGGCCAATTGAACATTAACTAAGTGCTACATATTCTGCCAGATATTTTGCTTACATGATCTCATTCTATCTTTACCAAAATCCTACAAGAAAGATGAGGAAACAAAGGCTTTTAGGTGTTAAGTGATGTGCTCCTGGTCACATAATGTGAAAATGGCAGAGTTGTTATTTTAGTATTTCTACTACTATTATTATTTCCATGAGCACTAATAGTTATAGGTTCTAATGTCTCTTGTGCCATTATTATGTTGTTATTGAGCTGTAACTTTTCTAGTTACTGTCCCATAATATGTAATATTTCTTCTTTTTTTTTTTCCAGTGGTGGGGATTCACATACACATTTGACAAGTGCTTTACCACTGAGCTATAATCCCTAATTCAAGACACTTTTACAGTCTTTTTTTTTTTTTTTTTTTTTTGTCTTTGGTGTTCTTTCACTATTTAGATGTAGATTTGTTTATTCAGCTTGGGACTCCTAAATCTGAGGATCGGTGACTTCCATCCATTCCAGAAAATTCTCAATCACTTCCGTCGACTGTTGCCTCCTCACTAATTTTTAAGTCTCTTTTTCTGGAATTCACATTAGATGTACACAATAATTTTTCTTTCTGCCCTGTTTTTTTTTTAAACTTTATTTCCAATTTTCCACCTGTTTCTCACTATGCTGCAGCCTAATTCTTCCAGACCTGTCATCCAGGGCACTAATTTCCATTTAGCTGTGTCTAATGCGTTTAACTCACCCGTTTCCTCTTTTGAATTTAAGTCTAAGTTAGACAGGGAGAAGTGCAGACACCATACATTTACAGCTGGCTGAATTCATAAAATGAATGTGCAGGATAGGACGTTCCCTAACCCTTTCCTGTCACCTCTCCTACTGCTCCACACACAGCAGCCACTCTCCTGCCTCTGCCACTACGGGTGGTTCTTCCATCTTCCTTCAACTTTAGACAGAAGAATGCCTCACAGTTAGCTTTTTTTCTTTTCTTTTTTTAAATCCCAAGGTCTGTATTCTGGGATTCTACTAACTGCAAAATGAAAATATCTGAAAAGCAAAATTGCATCCAAAAAGAACATGTACAGATTATTTTTTCCAGTCATTGCAAAAACTTTATAATAATTATGAGTGTATAAAAACTGCTTATATAATACTTAACATGTTTACACATTCGCATTGTGTTAGGTATTATAAACAATGTAGCAATGACTTATTGACAGAAGGCGTGTTCAACCTGCAGTTTGCTTTTTTTCCCCCTTGTTGCGTTTGAGTGAAAAGGAACTGTCTTGGGCCACATGCAAAATATATAAGATATTGAATAGTTAATGTACTACATTTCTTTTTATAATTTTTATTATAATATTTTTTTTAAACCAAAGGCAAAAAATGGCCGCATTTGGACAGGCCTGAAAAATATATGGAAAAATGTGGTAGATTATATGTAATTCCTACGCCATTTTATAATAGGAACTTGAATAGCTTCTGATTTTGGTACCCATGGCAGTCCTGGACCCAATCCCCATGGATATTGAAGTATGCCTGTATGGCTTCCTTAGGGTCTAACTTCCCTTACTCAATGGTCAATGGTATGTTTTGGAGATTCAACTGTGTTGTATGTATTATTACTTCTAAAAGATTCCTTTTTTTTTTTTTTTCAATGCTAAGGACAGAACCCAGGGCCTTGCATATGCTAGGCCACTGAGCTATACGCCTAGGCCTCATTCAGTTAGTAAAACATACTGAACACATGTGTTTTTGCATTCTTTTCTGTTTGCTCAAGTATCTGTGAACTCATTCTCATGATGGCTTGGGTCCCTCTGACTGTGTGATTTTTTTTGGCCTCCAAAATCATGCTCCACAGCCCTTTAGTTATATGGATTGTTGAGTTCTGGATTGCTGGGCATTGCTCTACAGAAGATTTCATTTTCATCTGCCAGGCTTTCTGGTTAGTTACCAACACAAGACCACTATAAACTGAACAGTTGGCCTAAGGCTTTGGTAAGTGGTTTCTGATTCCAAACCTGAGTTGGGCTGAAGTTCCAAGGGAGCTGGCAAAAACCTCATGATCTCTCCAGTGTGAGATAGTTTTTTTTTTTTTTCTTTTCCTGTTAATAGCTTTATTGAGATACAGGGTTTTTCAAAAGGCAGGCTCATTTGTTCACCAAGGGGCCATCTTTCTGGCTGTACGCAGGGGCCCCACCTAAGCATCCACCATGCTTTGGTCTCAGGTCTTGCCTTTGCTCCTGCATGCACCAGATGCTCTTTGAAGCAGAGACTCAAGTGCACCAGGTGTTAGCAGCTGCTCCCGAGCAAACACTGGCTCATTCTCTCTTATTCTGTGCTTTTACACTTTCTCTTTTTTTCTGACTTCCAAAGATTTCTCTTGCTTTTCCTGCCAGCTTGCCCATGCATTAAACAAAGAGCCAGCCTCTGAAATATTTTATCCAGCATTTTTGTGTCTCTGTGTCTTATTAAGCTAGACTTTTCCTGTCATCTATTTTAATCCAATGCTCGACCAAGCAAGGAAGTTCTTTACATGCAGTATCTCATTTAATCCTGAGGCAGACCTCTAGGATTAGTAACTAGGGGTATCTCTACTTCACAGATGTGGAAACAGAGATTCACAGAAGACAGGCTGCCCGGCTTGTACAGCACAGAGACAGACTTTGAGTCCAGGTCCTGGTGACCCTTCAGCCTTTATGTGCAACCATGAAACTTGCTGAAGTCAGTGTGCAGGACAGCTTCACTCCAGCTCTTTGGGCCAATATCGCAATCACATTATCGGGAGCAACTGGTCAGCTGCCAAGGATGACCACAGGGCAAGGTGACTGCCAGCCTTTGGTCTTGGCATCCAGGCTGGACACTGAGTCAGACAGTATTTCTGGCTTCTTTGGGAGGTGGAGATGACCCTGTGGAAAAATGTCAGTGCTGAATTGAGCATCTTCAGACACTCTGAATGTGCCAGTTCAGACTTAAGTAACACCCAGGGAAGCAAACTTGGCAGATGGAGCATTTTGAGCTATAGGCTACTTCAAAGGCAGGTGCTCTGAATGCAGCTCCGTAGCCAGCCTTGCGGGGTCACCCAGTGAGTGTCACCCAGGCACGCCGTCCCTCCTCAGGGTGCCTTCCGGCGGGCTCCTTTTCCCTCACAGCCCCACCCTCCACCCTCACCTGTCATGCGGGGCCCAGTGCACAGGCTCCGCTAGCCTGCTTCTGGCTGAGGGTTGGGACTCTTGAGCTCCGGCCTGGTGGATGGGACAGCATCATACCTGGGCCCCTACATCTCTTCTGCACGTGTCCCAGCTGCAGGGCAGGAGCGTGCCAGGCTCCCGGTTCTCAGAGCTGCTGCCGTTTCCTCCAAGGAGCTGTTGTTTGCATATTAGTTAGAAAAGAAGTTCAAAGGGTTGGAAGCATAGAAACTGCCCCCCGTTGAGCATCTGCTGCGTGCCACGCACTTGTTTCATCATAATGAGACAGGAGTTATTTTATTTCGAGAGACTTCCCTTTGTGTGAATGCCACCAGAGTTCACTTTTATCTCCCACCCTTTCCTACCTCGCCATGTGGCGGCTGGCACCTGGGACAGGCAGCCTAGCTTCATGGCCAGTGCAGGGGCCCTGGAATGGGTCATGCCCAGGCTCGAGTGGCAGCTCTGCTACTTTCTACCTGTGTGACTTGGAGTTTCCCCGAGTCCCAGGTTCTCCACCTGCAAGACAGAGATACTAATAGTGGCTGCTTCAGAAGACTGTTTTCTGGACTGCAGCAGACACTGTCCAGGCCCGACCACATCGCCTTGGCCCGGCAGGAGGTCACGTGCAGTCATTTCCATGCGTGCCAGTAACTGTGCGGCTCATGCTGTGCCTGGGAACAGAGAGACCATCTAGAAACTGAAGTCCCAAGAAAGATGCCCAACGAGGGAGGCGTGGGAGGTGGTGGGTAAACACCCCAGCTCCTTCACTCTCCATGGGACCATTCTGTGTCGTTTTCTTACAGTCTTCATGAGGGTCCCTGACTAGCCACACGAGCAGACTGCTCATAAGTGTTCCCTGCAGAGATTTCTCATTCATCTCATCTTACTTGTCTGATTCTTACTTGCCACTGGAGGCAATTTCCAGATAAATCCAGATACTGAGACCCTCTTCTTGGGGTCCACGTTGTTGGGGTGGGCCCAATCTAAGATAAGAGATAAAAAGGGGTGTTCCTGAGTGCCTGCCCTCTCCACCCCTGCTCCGTTGGTCCTCTCCCTTTGCTGGTTACCTCAAAGATGCTCCCAGTTCAGTTATAACATATTCGAACTGGGCCTGGTAGAGCATACATGTAAATTCCAGCATTCTGGGAGGCTGAGGCAGGAGTATCACAGATTCAAGCCTATCTTGATCAACTTAGCGTACTAGAAAGATCCAGCTAAAATAAAGACAGACAGGCAGGCAGGCAAAAGAACAAAGAGAAGATGGTTAGGAAGGTAGCTTAGTAAGAAGATCCTGAGTTTAGTCCTTAATAAAAACGAGCAAAGCAAAAATAGAAATATGTTGGTTTGGGCTTTGGTATGTCCTGAGCTTTGGGCATAAAGGACATAGAATTGGAATCACATTGCTCATTGTCCTTAAACAACAGAATCTTTCATTTGGTGACATCCTCCCCTATGCACGATGTGGCTGCCAACTGGGTGGCACTATGTTTCCTACCAGTACGGTGGCAAAGGATTTTAAGATTCCGTTCCATTGGCAGCCAGTATACGGTGCCATCTGCATGATGGTTCTGCCTTACTCAAGTAGGCGGAGGCCCTCTGCTTCCTGTGGATATAGACAGCTAAGTGGGGCAGTGGTTGCAGGGCCTGCCCCTGATGTGGAAGAGGACTGGCCTGGCTCAGTGTGCCTTGGCTGGAACTTCTGTCCATTGTTCTGTGGCTGGGGAGCGGGAGCTGCACTTGGTGGCTTTGTCCTTTCTCTGTGACTTGCCACTCGTTACCAATGATCACTCTCTCACACTGTGTAAAGTGCTCCCCAGTGGGTGCATCCGTCGCTGTGCAGCTGCCATGAGTCAGCACATAAGCTGGAGTGGGCTCTTGGCGCCTCTGGGTCATCCACTCCTGTAATCCACCCCTCACCAGTGCCTCTGTAAGTAACACCAATGAACTCACTGTTTCACCGAGTGGATTTGGGTGCCACTGTTTCTTTGGTCTGCCATCTGTGCCAGATCTGGGGTAAATGGGTGTTTGCTCATGCCTCCTCAGTACAGTGCAGTATGTGTGCACTTTTGGTTAAGTGCACCTGCTGGGTGTTCTCACTACTCCCGCTTCACAGGTAAGGAAATAGAGCTCCTGGTGGACACGGACCTGCCCCAGCGCACCCTGCTGGTTAAGTGGAGAGGCTGATTTGAAGTCAAGATGTCTCAGAAGGATGGGAAGACGTGGCCGGGTTGGGCTGGAGCTTGAGGGACGAGGGTCCTGAGCGCAAGGCTTCTTGGAGAAAGAACTCCTCTCTCAGCCCCCTGGAGTGTCTCGGGAACTCGGCTTTCAGGGAGCTGGGGAGTGGGCTTTTCAGTGAACTGTGGGGCAGGGAAGCTAACACTGGGGGGCGTTGTGCATCCTTTCTGCACGCCTGTTGTCTCCAAGTTGGAGAGAGGAAAGGAGAGGTAGTCCCCAAGGAGGCCTTCAAGCACGCAGGGCAGGAATCTGGCCCCAGCTGTGTGAGGCTGTGCCTAGAGCTGGGGATTTACTGTACTTCAGCCAGCTGAGTGGGGTGTGGTGGGCGGGAAAGGGCATTCCCAGTCTCAAAGGCATTGGGGCCACACTGGCTCCCTCGTGGTCCGGGTCATGGGGACAGTGTGCAAAACCAAAGGCATCACCTGGACCCAGATCGCATCAGAAACTGACTTTGCCAGGACAGATCTCGATAATGGGGTCTCCTGAGTGAAGGGGAATGCTGTGAGTCTCCCTTCATAGTAGGAAACACCTCCCTGGTTGTTGACACATCATTGTCAATGTCGTCCTCCTGGGCTTGACATCCTCCTCTAGAGGCTCAGCGCCTCCCCGTGAGGTCAGATCTGCCTGCTCCCATGTAGTAGTGCCACGAGACGGACAGCAAAGCGGTCCCTCCTGGGAGCAAGTGGCAGATCATGTAACAGGCCTGGGCATTGGCCCTCAGGAGACTCCTTGGGCAGCCTATGGACCTCACGTCTGCAGTGACTCTGGATAAGACCTCTCATGACTCCCATTTTAAAGATAAAGAAACTGAGACCCAGGAACTATTAGCTAGAGATCTCATAGCCAATAAGCACAAGGTCATGACTTTAAGCAAGACTGGCCTGAGTGCCAAGACAATGACGTTCACTATGGCACCATATTTTATGATCACACTGTTTTACAGGCATGTGTAGGCATGCTAAGGGTCAGGAGAAAGGGAAGAGGGGTCCACCCAGAAAGATACCTCTCGTCAAAACCTTGTCATTACAAGACTTGTGTAAAAAGCAGATAATTTTATAGAATTTTAAAGTCAGCAGCAGAGGGGTAAAAAGCACAACAACTTGTAAATACTACCAGCTTCTCTCCAACTCTGTTGAATTTAGCTGATGTTTTCGATGTTGACTTTCCCAGCTATCAGCTTAACTATATAAATCCAGTTGACGTGTCTTTATTCAGATAAAACTCTAATACTGCAAGTGTAGCAAATTAGATGCAAATGCCCCCTTTTTATTTTAAGTATACTTAAAGCTGCCTTTCCAATGCAAATTTTATAGGAAATCTCAACCAGCTAGGACAGACGTCTTAGCTGTCAGCAGGCAAATGCTTTCATTTTGGTCCCAGGCAAGGGAGCTGCTCGCTTTTTTTCCTTTTTGCCCCTGCAGACTGAGATAATTAAAACTACAGAGAAATAGTTTTAAATATACATGATACACACAGTTTCCTAAATTATGGGATAATGCATAAATTCACCCATTACCATATTTGATAGCGGTCTCCCTGACCAAAGCTGGGGGTGGGGCAGGGGAGCAATGTGATTTGATTAAACAATGCTCTTCCTTTGTCAACACCTTCAAGGCTCCTGTCACCTTACCTGGTGTGTCCTGAGGAGCTCTGGGAAAGGTTCAAAACACGGTCGTGAACGTGCTCATTAAAAAGCAATTGCTACGTGTGTGTGTGTTTTTTTGAAGAAATAAAAATGTTAATGGTAACTTTTTTTTTTCTCTTTCCCCCAGCAGTTCTCAGTCTCTTTGGAATACATATCCATTTCGGCTTTGATTTGTTGAGCTCTCTGAATGAGTTTATCCAAACAATGTGAATTTACTCAGATCTCTCTCAAATCCCACATCTCTTGTGGTTGATAAAGCTGACTTTAGCTAAGAAGGGCTGGATCAGTGTGATTTGAAATTCACGTTGAAAATGATAAGGGCTTTGCTGGAAATAATAAGCACCGTCAAACGCTGTCAGGAGGAAACAGGGCAGCATGCAGGGAGAAATTCGGTAGCGCCACTGCCCCCTTCTCTTTCCGGAAGGAGGCAGGGAAGTGAGGGGGAGCGGAGGGGCGTGGCACAGGCCTAGACACTTGCAAAGGACCAGGAGGAGAATTCTGGAGAGCTGTCGGCATTAGCTTCATTTTTAGTGATTAAAAAGACAGCCACCTGTTGGTGGGGGAAGGACTCTCTCCTCCCACTGTGAGGCTTGGGGGACCTACAGTGGGATCTGACAACAGGAGGGAACTCGCACTGACTTCCCGCCACATAACATAGATCAGAATCCTGGACTAAATAAGTTCTCATTTTCTCCTCCCAGTCCAACCAAGCAGCACAGATCTTACAGGTTATGTACATTTTATGGAGGTGGACGCTGAGACTAAGCTTGAGTCCAGCCCAGCCCAAGTATCATAATTTGCCCCAGTTTTTGGGGGGATGCACAGAGGACACCTGTGTCCTGAACTGAAGGGCAGATGGGTCCCTTAGACCACTGCAAAGACTCTCTCTCTTCAGCTGCAGGGCTGAGACTGACTAACCCCACAAGGGAGCCATTGGTTTGGAACGTGGCTCCTGGGGAGTTCTGAAGGAAGCTGATTTTCTGGAATATGTGACCCAGCAGAACTGAAGGGAAAGAAGGTGTCAGGGCAGAGACTAGCATTCCAGGTGCAGAGTAAACTGCAGTCAGTCCATGAGTGTGACCTGGGCAGGCCAGGCTGCTGACCTCTGGGGCTGTGTCTGCGATGGGGTTGGGGCTTATCCTGTGCACATAGCAGGTTTACCGCCGCCTCTTGCCTCTACCCACTGATCGTCAGTTGTGACAGCCATTCCCCTGATGTTGGCAAACCCCCCATGGGAGGCAAAATCCCCCAGGTGGAGACCCACTGGGTAGAGGTGGTCTTCCAAAGCCAGGGAGAGTTCTCCGTCCCTTGGCAGGCAGCTTGCACGTGAGTTCCATGCCCTCCTTCCATTCTCCTTTGTCTCAGAAGATGCCACGTTCACACGCCCTCCTAAGCAGCTAAGCCACCTTCCTTGGAAATCAGTGGATCAGCAGAGCTTTGCCATGGAACCCTCACTTCTAATTACAGTAATTACTCCCCCTTGTCCTCACCAGAAGGACGGCTGGATAAGGCTCTGGGCTGTTCCTTGAGTCTTAATTTATACCATTCCAACCAGAGTTGATGAATGAATTTTCCAAATGCTCCTGCCCTGCCCGCCTGCCTGTGTGTGTGTGTGTGTGTGTGTGTGTGTGTGTGTGTGTGCGCACACACTGGGTAAGCATAATGACCAGGTCGGGGCTAGGGACTGGACATTAATTCCTCCAAGTCCTTGTCCCAGGGCTGCCTCGCAGGCTAGGGCCATCCCGTTGCAACAGCTCGTTCCCCACTGGGCTGAGCCAGAACTGACCTCTCTCTCCTTGGCTCAGGGCCTCCGTTTCCCCCCTCATCCTCCAGCGGCTGCCTCTCCTGACCCGGTGACTTGGTGTTTCCTAACCCACATCGCTAATCACCACTGATCACCGAAGGGCACTTTAAATTCTATTTAGACTTAAAGAAAAAAAAAAGAATGAGAGAAAAGGAAAAGAAAAAAATTCAAAATCTGCTTCCTGCAAGAGAGGCGAAGGCCAAGCCCAGCCTTTACCAGCCCAAGCCAGATCGATACTTCAGCACCATCCCTGGCTGGGTTTTCGAGGAACTTTTATTGTGATTGCAGTTAAGCTGTTCTAAAGTGGAGCATCATTTATAAAACAAACGGATCCCTTCCAAATAGGTTATTTTCCTGGTTAATGACCGATCGTCTGCCCTGGGGTCTGTGTGTGTTTCGATTCCAGATGGGAACAGGCACTACCAGCCCAATTATCTTTATTAAGTGTTTTTCCTCCCCCTTTCTGAAAAATGAAACGGCAGCCAGCTCCAATGTCCCCTCCGTCCCCTCGCGCTCACCCCTGTGCCGTTTCCTGCGTTTGCCTCATTATGGACAAGTGTGTCCTTTAAGACACAGAGACTAATGAGGCGGTTTTATGAGACTAATACATTTTAAATTTTAACACTGGAGCTAGCATCTTTAATGGTACAATTATGCATTCATTTAACACACACTCTCAAGCATTCTCCCTTTTTGCTTTAAAAGATAACAAACCACAGGTGAGTAAAAAGCATGTGGAAAACCAGAATTCTTCCCATTCTTCAGGGTACTAAATTATGCAGGGCTAGGAATTATTTTTCTTCTGACAAATTTCTGAAGCAAAATTAGTTACTCTTTAAAAGAAAATGATTGAAAAAAATCGATGGAGGGAGGACAGGTGAGGGTTAAGAGCTAGCTTTTCTGCAAACTTTTGTCTTCATGATGCTCAGTTTTTACCTAAAAAGCCTTTTGAGAATTAAAGATGCCTTGATATTTTGTAGCCCAGCCAAGAAAGGAAGAGAGTGAAACAGAAAAAGAGAAGGAGAGAGAGAGAGAGAGAGAGAGAGAGAAGAATTGTATGTTCTGTCTTCAACAAAGGCCCCCTACATTCCCCACCTGACAGGACTTTATTGGGTAGTAATAAATAAGGCTGAATTATTGATGATGAGAACTGCTAATATTATTATGACCTCAATTAAGTGCTTTTCTCAGACACATTAGTAACAAAGGGTCTTCCCTCTCCTGGTTGCTGTGTTTCCCCCCCAGGCCCCACTTTACAT
Organism: Ctenodactylus gundi; assembly: GCA_004027205.1. Taxonomy (NCBI): domain Eukaryota; kingdom Metazoa; phylum Chordata; class Mammalia; order Rodentia; family Ctenodactylidae; genus Ctenodactylus; species Ctenodactylus gundi. The sequence goes on from PVKB01000078.1 coordinate 768,480, forward strand.
TAAAATCTAATTGATCAAGCCTAGTTGCCACTCGCACAAGAGCGATCACCATAATGGGTCATCTATCAGCATGGCCTCCTCATCAGGCTGTTAATACCTTTTGTTGCTGGCCCTAGTTCTGTACCAGCTGAGAGGATGAGACAGGCTGGACCTCCAATCTGCTAAGATGGTGTGTGTGTGTGTGTGTGTGCGGTCGGCCTGTGCTCCCCTCTAATTGCTCTCTTTAACATCCTTGCAAAACACGTAGGTTCTCTCTCTTTTGCCTTCAAGAAAGTCCTGCCCGGCAGCCTTGTGCACCAAGATGGTGGCCCTACTCAGCTGGAGCAGAGGGTGTTGTGGTGGCTCCCTGGACTGCCTCCGTCTCTTTCTCCTGCCTCTCTTGGCCTCTCCCACTCTGTGGCCTGAATACGGCTGCTCTAGGGAGCTGCAGTCACCTGTTGGGAGGAGTTGGGACTTTGATGGTAGGCTCGAGGGTATGGGAAGAAGGAAAGAAACTCACCCAAAGTAGAGACTATGCTTGGTCACAAATGGGGACCAGGCCCCCTAACAACGGCCTGCTCATGACTTCGTGCCTCCTAATTCCCCAGAAATGGACACGAAATTATGTTCGCACGTATTTTTTTAGGACAGTTTAGAGCTTCTACCAGATTCTCAATCAGTCCCAGATCCCAAAAAGGGGTAAAATGGTCTTCACAGGATCTTCTCAAATAGAGGAATTCTCCTATGGGTGTGATTCTCCATCAGGACCAGGCCCTAGCTTTGGGCACTTGAGATGAGCTGTGCTCCTAGTGTGCTGCCTGATATCAGGTGGAATCCTCTCTGCTCTCCTATGCTCTTGTCTTTTGTGCTTATTACGTCAAAAGAAAAACCTCCCATGGACCTCTTTTCGTCAAAGTGACTTTAAGAACTGGGTGCTGGAGACGATGAGGAAAGAGGACATGCTTGCATTGGTTGGGTGGCTCTTGTTAAGAGGGGACATCTCCAAATATGACACAGCAGAAACTTTCTTTGAAGGACCTTGAAGTTTTAGTGCACTCTCTTGGAAGCCATCTTTGGGACTCATGCAGCTACATCTCCCCTCCTTGAAAAAAATAGTTTTTCTTGATTATAAATTAATACATTCAGAAATCAACCAGAAAGAGGCTTAAAATTCTCTAAAAGTTAACATATTGGCGCATCTCAAATTCCCTTCCCTTCACTTCCCTTCCCTTCCTTCCTTCCTTCCTTCCTCCTTCCTTCCTTCCTCCTTCCCTCCCTCCCTCTTTCTTCCTCTTCTCTTCAAACAACAGTAGGACAATGTCCTAGAAACTGAATTTTTTAAACAATGAGACTGTACTTATTATTTTCAAATTTTTGTTATTTACTTAGCCACATATACTGTAAGCACGTTTCCATTAACTGTATATCACATCATTCAACACTTTGCCTTTCCACAATTGCCGAGTGGCTAATGAAGGAGGGTTACCACAAGGTGTTGGCCAATCCCTTTCTGCCGGATAACCTGCTTGTTTCCACTTTTGTCTCTTTAAAACAGGTCTGCAGTGAATGTCCTTATGTAAACATTAGGTACTTACTTGATTATGTTCTTAAGATGGATTTGTAAAAGCAGAATTCTAGGTTAAGAGGGTTGTGTTCATTTTTTTTTATTATGGTACAGATTAAAGGATAGGATACATCTTAGTGGAACTTTTAAGCTGTCATCAAAGAGTACTTTCTGCCAAACATTTGTCTAAGGCGAGGAATTCTGGAAGAGAGGAAGTCAAGCGACTTAAGGGCCCTCTCAGGGAGCCTTCCTCTCGCAGTGCGGCTCGGGAGAAACTGGAGGGACGAGGCTCGGACTCCTGCCCAGTGGAGACAGAGTAGGGCCAAATCTTTGCCTTTTTTGGACTCACCCTTTAAATACACAGCTCTTTCAACAAACAGATCTTCCTCAGGTCAGTGAGGAGGCTTCCAGGCTGGCGGCTGTGGTCACGATGTCCCAGCTTGCCACTTGTCTCAGAGCTCTGTCCACCCTCCAGGAGACCCTGTGAGTGGCGACCAGGTGGGAGTCTGTCTGCCTCCAGCTCCTGAGAGGAGGGAGCAGCGCAGGCGGCAGTGCTGTCGGGAGGCGCTCTGCCTTGAAGCCTGGGACGTCCAGTTAGCACTCTCAGGTGGCTTCTCAGCCTCTGGGTCTTAATTCAAGTTGTCATTCATAGACCAGTGGAAAACTAAAATCAATAAATGGTGAAAATGGGCTTTAAAGGCAAAGTAAAGTCACAGAGGAAGGGAATTAGCATCTTTTCCTTCACTGGCTTGTTTTTCCTTGCTGTTTACAAGGGCAGATGTGGAGTCTGCATCTAAAATGGGGGTGGGGAGGGGTAGGGGCGGGGGTAGGGGCGTGGCCAGGAGACACATGAATTTCTCCTCTATAGATAGCTGCTGGATCTCAGGGCCAGCTTAGCCTTTGTTTGAGGCACAGAGCTTGATGAAGATGATGGCATTTGGAATGGGTCTGTATTTTCTCCCAGGGCCACAGCAGGTGTGTTTTGGGGTATTAATCTGCGCATTGCTAAGTTACATTCTGCAAATATAAACACTTCTCTGAACCACAGTTTTGTTTTGTTATCTTTTTTCTGGTATTTGGGATTAAGCTCATGGCTTTCACACTGAAGCCTCCACCCTTCCTGCCTCCCCCCGACCCTCCACCCCTATTTTTAATTTAAATTTTTGATTTTGAAACAGGGTCTCATTAAGTCATTAAGTTGTCCAGGCTAGGCCTGAATTTGCAATCCTCCTGCCTCAGCCTTTTGGAGTGCTGGGGGATTACAGGCTTGCACAACCAGGCCCAGCCCGGACCACAGTTTTTCTTAACTGGAAAATAATGTCAATGAGTTTTAGACTCTTTTCTGGTGAGAAACACAGCAGATATGTGGGGGATGGAGTGGAGATCAGGTGGTGGGCTTGGGTAATGTGCCTATTCCTTGATGGAGCAGCTCTGGGTGCTGGGATCCTGCCAAAGTTTTCATTTGAAGTTAGAATTTCATGGCAGAGATAAATGATTGGAAACAAATCACCGAAGGCGAGGGTTTCCAAGTTCCCTTCCGTTTCTGACGGGCTCGAAACATCTGCTGCACGCCTACTGGTGATTGCTGAGAACTCAGCACGGACTGATTCCGCCTTCTTCCCATGCCTCACGTGGAACTGGCAAGAGTCACGGGAGTGCCAGGTGCATGGGGCAGGGCTGTTCCCGGCTAGTCTGGAAACCCTGGTGGGCTCCTCTGGGACATGTGGAACATCTCAGCCTGGTTACTGTTCATCTCAAGGGTTTGAAGGTCAGAGAGGGAGGAAGGGGCACCCACTTCAATCCAAGAATGACTGCAAACCAACTGACAATAACACCAACATGATGGCGACATTGTTTGGGTGAACCATAAAACTCCAAGACCTAAATCAGTCTAGCAATGCTAAAAGGTAATTCCTTGTGCCTCTTTTAAAGAAACCAGACCATCTGTATGTTGGTACCAATGGAGTGGCCTGGAGGAGGAGGGGACAAAGGAGGAAACTGTTTCATCATCAACCCCCATCCTAGCCACTGTCACACAGACCGTCAGGACCCCAGGGCACTGCTCACCTGCAAGTCTGCCACGTTGGTCCCTTCCTACTTAGAAATCCAGGTATCTATGAGAGGCCCATGGATTTGCTTAGGCACCTTTAGGAAACCATTGAGGGTTATTTAAAAACAATAGCTGCATTTGCAATGGAGCTGTCTGAAATAGAAATGTGAAATTTTTACCTGTACGTGTGATACTCAAAAATAAATCAGTGCTTTGGAGAAAACTAAAAAGTCCAGCTCAGGAAGCTTGCATTGGACCTCGAGAGCATCTCTGACTTGGAACTGGCTTTGCAAAGCAAGACTTGACATCCCCTACTGGTGAGAACCAAGCCCTGAGCTGCCGAGGTGTGGACAGTGTCCTTGTGTCCATTACGGTTAGTTTTGAATCTTCCTTTATGTCCAGCAACTTTTGTTCTCAGGGCCCGGGACTGCTGAATGCTTGGCTATGAGCAGGTAGACCACAGGGCCTGGAGAAGGAGCCCTCACCCGCACACCGGCCTGAGCAGCAGTCTGGTGCTTTGGGGTGACTCAGATGCAACCAGCTGTTTAATTTTTCTTGAGCTGACAGGTCCTACCTACTTGTCAATGTGATTATGTCTTGTCGATGGGGGTGTCCATCACAGCTTGCCATATTTACTGACTGCATCTTCTTCTTCCACACACTGTTTTGAAGTCCTTCCACTTATGAGTGGGTTTGATCCTCTCAACAGCCCGGTGAGGATCCCATTTCACAGACGAGGACACTGAACCCCAAAGAAATGAAGGTGACAGAGCCAGGATGTGACTCAGAATGGAGTCTGGGTGTATGACCAGGAGGCTGCTTGTCTTTGAAGCCACAGACTTCTACATTTAAATGGAGAGACAGAGAGAACCATGGGTCTTTGGTATTTGATCCTGGCCATTATCCAGTCCTTTAGAAATATGCACACCTTGGTGGCAAAGGCCTAGACCAGTTGTCTGGGGCTGTGAGCCCCGGCAGAGCCCAGTTCAGCATAGGCTGAGGCTGGCTGGGCCTCATAGCCCCTTCCTTTTGCCCAGGTGACAGTGAGGGTGAAGGAGCGAGGGGAAAGTGGTAGAGACACCTGCTACAGGCCTACACAGATGCGGACCATTGATGTTGTAGCTGGGGAGATGGATGCTCCTCTCAGGAGAGCACTGTCCTGCGTTCCTGTGACCCTCCAGAAGCTCCCTGTCCAAAAATGCACTACATCCTGGTGGGTGATGATGATGAGGAAAACAGGGAAGATGTTCCTGTCCCCTTCCCCGGAGGCCAGGGACTTTGCTCACAACATCCACTTCTGGGGAGAAACCAGTACCTCTCCTGAATCCATGTTGCCCCTACATCCACAGCCAAATTCAGTTTCCCAGGCAACAGCAATGATACCCACTAGCAAATCAGGAAGGTGCACACCCTCGGTGTGGAATGCTTCATTTTTTTTGAATCGCAGACCCTATTTATTTTATGTGACAGTCTCTTCCTTCCCCCTACCGTGACAGAATGTTCTGTGGTGTATGTTATGATCTTTAATTAAAGGGAACTTAATTTGGTTCTGAGGCATTCTTTGTTCAGTGGTGACACCCCAGGGTGTTTTAAAACTGGGTTTTGGAATCGCTGGCACTGAAGCCAGCGGTAGAAGACCGACTTTCTCCTGCGGACCGACGCCGGCCGCCTGGATACAGGGGTGTCTGCCCACCACCCTCCTCCCCATACCGCGGTGTAGACGCTGGAAGTTTTCCAGACCTTTCCACTTGCCATGGGAGTTTTCACCCATCTTCCAAGGAGCACAGACCCTGTCGGCCCCATGAATGGACCGTGGGCCAAAATTATGCTTGAGAAGGGGAACGGACCATTTAGAAGACACATGGGCTCCCAGACACCGTCAGAAAGTCCAGGCGGGGAGGACCATTAACGGTCACATGGAGGCAGCCACATCTGTGATGCCAGAGCCGGTCCGTGGGTCCCCACTGCTGTGTTTACTGCTCCTTAATGTGGTATTGTTTACTCACAATTAAACCCTTTACCATTAATTTAACTTTCAGATGCTGAAATTGGTCACACAGCCTCGAGTCCCAAGGCCCGGACAGATGTGTTCTATACACTTGTTTAAACACGGCGCTCATTAGGAGGTAATGCGTGTATAGCAAGTTGATTACACCACAAAGCGGGATGCTTTATCATGGGGGCCCCTCCGGAGGCGGCGGGAGGGGCCGTCAGCTGCCGCTGTCACTCTTCTCCCCCTCGGATCCTGAGTGACAGCCAGGCCCGCCACCTCCTCGGCTGCCTGCTCGGAAGTACACAGCTTCCCGTCAGAGCGCCGCCGAGCTGCCTGGGAGGAGGGATTAATCGTTGTCAGCCTCCATTTCACACCCCAGATAACGAACGAGAGCCACCCTGGCAGTGTTTAAGGAAGATAAACAAGTTGCCTGAGCCCCTGCAATTAAACATGCTTGCATATTTAACCGGAGATGTTTCCTGGAAGAAGGCAGAGCCACCCTGAGTGCAGTGGGTGTAGCAGCAGTCCTTCCAAATGCCACAGCAGTGTCCTGTGACCCAGAGGCCGGCCACCCCGGGGGCTCAGGAGGCGATGCTAGGTTCGCAAAGTCTCTGGGTAAAACATAGAGTCTGCCTGGACCACAGCAGATATCAGAGCTCAGTGAGATGTAGCAGGAGTAAATCTCTGTTACATTTCGTCTCCCAGGAGAAAGGTAGAATAGTGTGGTGGCAAAAGGATGGGATTCTGGCAGTACTATTATCATTCTTATCCGTGACCCTGGTGTGGAACCTAGGGGCATGCTACCCTTGGCCGACACGCTCTTTTTCTTTGTCCTGACAAGATTTCATAAAGTTGCTCAGGTTGGCCTCGAGCTTGGGATCCACCTGCCTCAGTATAGCAAGTAGATGAGAATATAGGCATTTTCTACTATGTCTGGGACAGATTGCCTTTTTGACTTATATGACCTAGGACAAGTAGCTTCTTTGAACCTCTATTTTATTTTCTATAAAATAGTTATAAGAACAACAATCATGGACCTAGAGGACTAGGACAGAGGTTACAGTGCTTGCCTAGCAAGTGCAAGGTCCTGTGTTCGATTCCCCAGCACCACGTAAACTGGGTGTGGTGGTGCAGGCTTATAAGCCCTGCACTTGGGAAGCCGAGGTAGGAAGATAGCTCTGAGTTTGAGGCCAACCTTGGGCTCCATTGTGAGGTCAGGGACAGCTTGGACTACAGAGTGACATTCTGTCTCAAAACAAAACAAACACCCAATAATACACATCGGTTGCTGCAAAGATTAAATGAGACCTATGTTGGTGGCACTGTGCCCGACCTGTGGAACAGGTAGAGGAGGAAGTGTTGTCACCAAAGGGAACGGGTATATTTTACCTTTACCTGTTGACTAACGGGCTTGCTCGGAAGTAGACGGTTAGAGGGAAGAGTTACAGGTTGTTTCTAAACTGAGTAACTGGACTCCCAGATTCACTTGCTGTGTTCCTCTCCTCCGTGGAACCACGATTGGGAATTGGGTGAGCTCAGTCCACAGTTATTGGCAAGTGTCTGCCTGGGGCAGATTCAGCAGGCCCAGGCACTGACTATATCTCTACCTTCTAGATATTTCCAGACAGATCTGCTCCAACACCTGGTAGGATTAAATATGTCAAACTACCACCTAATTTGCTTTCCAGATTCTTCTTCCTTTTTCTCCCTCCCCCTCTCCTCCCCCTCTTGCTCTTTACTTGGATCTGCAGCAAAGTTCCAGATCCATCATCTTACAACAGCCTGGCAGTTGTAACCTGTCCTGGGTGTACTCTGTACCTCAATTCAGTTTGGATCCTGAAATTTAAATGACTGCTGCTCTAGGCCATTTGTTCTGTCCCCATCAGGCTAGTCCAAGACCATCCCTCTGTCATGAAGCTTTAGTACATGCTGTGTCTTTGGCTGCGATCAGTGTCCCCTCCCAATGTCCCAAACCAGGTGTCTTTCCTTGGCTTTTTCCATACATCAGTCTGGAGCAAATTTCTCTGCTTTACATCTTTGGAATACTCTTGTTTCTTTCTCTTTGATGCATTTCTAAAATTATTCACCATTTGAGTAATTATCTGTTTAATTTCTACTTTCTTAATGAAGATGGCAGCTGTGTCTCAGTCACCTTTTGGAGCTCAGGAAGTGACACCCCAAAATATGATTTTAGGAGACAGGAATGTACCACCTTAAAATATACTTATTTTCAAAAAACTCGGGCAATAGCTCTGGAAAGCTGTCCTTTTGCAAAAGAAACTTACAACTCTGAGGGAAATCTACATTAGTAAGAATCAGGCCAGGAAGAGGGCTCCTTGGAGATCACTTCTACTCCCTGGGAGCCTTTCCATCTGCCTAGCAAGACCTGAACAGTGTGTGCTCAGTGTGTCTTTCCTCGTTGCCACCCCATCCTCTTCTCTGGAGCTTGGGGCCTCTATTTCTTTCTGAAATTCAGGAGGATCTAGAATAGGGCCCCTCCCCCCCCACACACACACACCCGTAGCTTTGCTTTTAGCAGTTTCAGTTACCTGCAACCATCAGCAAAAAATATTACATGGAAATTTTCAGAAAAATGAGCTATTGGTAGATGTCAGTGACACTTATTAAAACATATTGTCATCAAACCATTTTGTTATTAGTTATTGTTAATGTCTCAGTGTGCCTATTGTATAAGTTAAACTTCATTGTAGGTATGTGTACCTAGGAAAAACCATGGATGTGTGTTGAGGCATCTACTGGCGTCTTGGCACATATCCCCCATGGAGCAACTGCATCTGCTTCAAATATCTGATTCCTTCTGGGATCTCATGTTTTGGGGGACTCTTCTGCATGTGCGTGTAATCAAAATGGCTTTTCCAGTGTTGTTTCATAGACCCATTGTGACCCCTCAGAGGGTAGAGAGGTTTTCTTTTCCCTCCAATCACATAGCTCCAACACTGAGAACATACTTGTAGGTATTCAAAAGATGCTTATGGCATTGCAATGAGTCAGTATCACGATGACACCATTTTCACATGGGATCTGAAGAGAGGCAAAGTCTCACCACCACACAAACCTTGTTAGTCTTTCCTGCGTACTGCTCCATGGCCATAAGCCTGCTTTGTCTGGGCTTTGTGAGGAGAAGGAGGTCTGCAAAGGTTGGCGCAGACCTTCATCAGACATGTGCTCACCACCAGGGCCTAAGAGTCGTCCTTTTTTCTTTCAGTTGCTTGACAACAGCAGCTGCTCGAGAACCACAGTGATTTGTCCTCGCGCAACGCAAAGGATGCAGCTCTGCCTCGTGGGCACACTTTAGGGAGGTAGGCCCTTCGTTTGTCTCCACAGCTGCTTCCTCTGGGCTCTGTGGTTGCCCGTTCACCGCCTACTTATCCGATCTCCTTACCCTTAATAACCATGGCCTGGGAGGGAGAGGCGAGGGATGCCGAGTTGCCCGTCCTGCGTCCGCGTATGTAATGCGCCAAGCAACGACCCTAATGATGCGTTCAGCACACCGTTCCCTCAAGGCCCAGCTTCCAGTGTGTCCAAAGACATTTATATTCCCGCTTAGACCTTTGGGATCAAAATTCCTGACCTTTTTGCGAAAAGCAAAAACACCTTTTGAAAAAAAAAAAATAGAGGAGGGAGGTGAAATTCCCCAAGCTTTCATTTCCCTTCATGGTTGAACTTCGATGACTCAAGTCATTTGCAGCCCATTTATTTAGCTGATTGTCCTGTGGACTGCCGGGAGGTCAGCACTTCTGGATTTGCCCCTCCAGAGGCAGCATGTGGTCCCAGCTGGTTGTGCTGTGGTGGGAATGGAGGCTTCGGGGGTGGGGGCTGGTCTGGAAGCTACCTTGGGGGCTCTTTTTAGCAATGGTGCCCTGGATTCTGGGAAGATGAGGAAGGCCGTTGTTTGCTGTTTGTGTTGGGTGGGCATACTGCGATTACATATTAATAACCTAGAGTACTATCTAGTAGGTAGATGTCATCATCCAGATGTTTAAAGGAAACCATTAATATTTTATGCTGTTTCAAGGTCTCTTGGCACTTTACTAAAATGGCAGGAATTTACAATGTGACTTGGTGGCAACTCTTTCTCGGGATTCTCTTGCTAGCTGAGGCCTTGGAGCCCAGAGGACCCATGAAAGGACCTAAAGCATCTATTGTGGTGGCCCCTGTTTGGGAACAATTGAGGCAGCCACCCATTCAAAGGGTGGTAGAGGGACAGCCAGGGCACTTCTGGCCCCTGTCAATCGGCCAGGGCAGCTCATTGATTTCTTTGAAGCACTTGAGTGACTCTCTCAGAAGTTCCCTCCTTGGAATCCCACACAATCGCCTGTTCTCTCTTTATTAGGCGCTTTGAGGGACAGCCTGGTCTACACCTGCCTTTGAAGGGGCCCCCACCATGGTTTTAATGACCTCCATCCGTCAAAGAAAAAGTTCAGAGTTCATTCTTTTGTCCAAGCCCCAGCAACTGAGGAGTCCGGGGTGCTGGCTGGTCAGAACTCTTTAAGTCACCCGCCCGAAAACTTTCCCTGTGACCTCGCTCATGTCAAAACAGCGAGCTGGCCGTTCTGGCCATTGTCATCGGAATAAGGGCTAAGTGATGCTGCTTGGTCATTAGGTGTGCCCTGATTGGCAATCAGGGTACAATGGGAGGTCATTAAAGGCCATAAAACTGCCACAGCTCTGAAAAGGGGATTTTGAATGGAGCCAGAGGGCTCTGGGAGCCCGCCTTGCTGGCCTTCTAGGAGAGGGGGCCTGAGCTGAGCCGGGCGGGGAAAGTCAGCTCAGTCTGGATTAAGAAGTTTCTCTCCAGTGACACCAGAAAAGACGGATATCCCCACATCACGTTCCCCGTGCTGGCTTCTTCATTCTTGGAAGGAATTCACTTGGAGGAGCAACCCAAATGATGCTCATGAAATGAAGTCTGTTTGTGTAAGGAGGCGCCGTCACCTGTCAATGGGTCTGCAGAATCGAAGAGTTGATGTACACCTGCATAGCACATGGCGCTTGTGAGGAGGGAGGCAGGTCTCACTGCAGGTTCACTTTCGACTAGGTCTCGTTCTAGGTGCTTTACAGGTGTTAACATAGTTGAGCCGCACGCCATTCCACAGACATGTTGATGTGATCAGAGCTATAACAAGCTGGATGTGATGGTGCACACCTGTAATCTCCTCACTCTGGGAGGATGAATCAGGAGGATTTGCAAGTTTGAGCCTAACCTGGGCAACTCATTGTCTTAGCAAGACCCCATCTTAAAATAGTAAAACGGGCTTTGTGGGGATGTAGCTCAGTGCAAAGGTCCTGTGTTCAGTCCTCAGCACTGCACATACATACACACAGAAGAAAACTGTAGCAGATATTATTCTTGGAACACTTATCCAGCATGGCTGGCTGTGCGCAGCGATGATGGCAGTATTGAAGGCTGTGTCTTACTGAGTCAAGAACATGACCCAGGCACACGCAGTATCTCACTTAATCCTGTGTCAAACTAGAGTTCATACTATTACCATTCCCATTTCACACTCTGGAAGCTAAAGCATGAAGTGTGTGAGCAGCATTACCCAACCCCAGGAGGAGCCAAGGACTCTAATTACATTGTGGGGTACAACTCCAGACAAGAGGGGGCACTGGCTTCCTGACTAGTGCTGCCAGCCTCGCTGCTGGGGCTGTCAACTCTGATGTCACATAAGGGATATGTATTCCAGGGAGCCTAGGCTGAGCTCGCAGATGTGAGTCGGAAGCTGCTGCGCAGCTCTGGGCAGATCAGTCCACCTCTCCGTGTATCAGTCTCCTCAGCCGAAATGTGGCCAGGGCGAATGGAACCTGGGCTCTTTCCGAGCTGCTTCTTGACCTGGAATACAGGCAGAGGACACACACAGGTCATATTTTGAGATTGTTTTATTCCAAGGGGAGTCACTAAAGATGCTATTTTTTGTTTTCGTAGAAACAGATATATTCTGTGTTAGAATATGAGATCTCCTGATGAGGTTTTCAGGTGAAAAAAATAAGCCTGTGGAACTCCGTAGTTGTTTTGCCTGTCTTTGGGCTCTGTGCCCTCGTCACCTGGGGCTGGCTGTTCTCTCTCATCTGCTTATAGGGGAGATTTGGGAGGAGAGTGGCGCAGGGCAGCCCGAAACCCTGTTGGTGTGGTCTTCCTGTAAGTTGTTCCTTTTGGTCTGAAAAATGGAGTCCCCAACGTCCCTGGGGGTACCTTGTGAGAGGGCAGATGAGGAAATGCAGTGTTGGGAGTCCATGCGGGTGTCAGAGGGAGGAGGAAGTGGGGATTCCCATGGCTGGAGCTCCAAGTTTCATCTGAGTTATGAGGAGGGGGGTCCTGGAGACAGAAAGAGGGCCACCAGTGCAGACTGTGGCTCCATGTGGGATCAACTCTGGAATTCTGGGGTATTCTCTGAACCCCTGTATCATCCCCTATAAGAGGGAACAACTCGAGTGCTCCCCTCCTGGGAGCATGAAGATTCATTGAGAAGAACTCACACCAGGACTTGAAAGTACAGGACGTGCTGCAAACTCAGTGAAAACGAAACACGGCCATGATAATATTCATTACACTATATGATTGAGGCTAAAGCCAGTTCTTTGCAAAGCTGAGGGACTCTCCTCTGCTGTGGAGTAAAGGGAGTGGGAGAAAGGACAGAAGAGTCCGAAGTAGTGGGTTGCGTAGGGTCTTTCTCTTGATTAAGGTTATTTGAAATACATTGCTTCTCCTCTATTTGACATTAAAGCTATCAAGATTCCCTCTCATTGCCTCTTGGCTGCTGGGTCATTTAGATTGTCCATCAGACTCTCAGGGTCTACCTTCTTTTTTATCTCTTAGTGTCTAGGAATATCCTCCCCAGTCTCTCTCGACGGGGTGAGGCACGAGTGATTTCCTTTGGGAGCCTGAAAGCATTCTTTTCTCATATTTGGAGGAGAGGGTGGAGCTCCAAGGATAGAGAGGAAGAAACACTTTGGGTGAAGGTATCCTCTGGTGTGTAAGAACCTGGGGTCTAGACAACAGTGAAAAGGTTCATTCCAGTCCACAAAGACCTGTTCCTTGGAAACTTCTGGTGCATAAAGAAACCATCCTGCACCCCATTCTTCTGTATGATTTAGGCTAGACTTGCCTGGACAGATGGAGATTCCCCATGATGCCCTCCTTCCCTCCGGGAATTTTCCAAGCCCATTTGTCTCCTTTTCAGAGACAAGCAGGATTTCCTGCACACCGGTCCAAGTTGCGAATGCCCAGAACACGACACCATTTAAAATCTCATCAATCTCGCATCTTACTCTCTAGAATAAACGGGAGCTGGTTCTGGCACGGACATTTGCTAAAGCTTGCATTATCCCAGTGATGCCTTTGGGAAAAGGACCTATCAGCTTTCTACTCAAACAATCTGCAAATGTACTAAGTTTGTCAGTTTGTTCCTAGTCCTTTTGAGGTGAAGAAGATCTATAGATTCAGGTCCAGCTGGCCAGTCCTGATGTGTGACACTGGGCCATACCTTGGTTTGACTGAGTCTCATTGGTTTGTCTGCAAAATGATGACTCTCTGCAGTTCCTTCTAGCTGTCGGATGCGACTTCAAACAGTCGTTTCTTCAGCTATTCACCCTTTAGGGCACCAGCTGTATGCCAGGTAGTGTAGGCACTGGATTCAGCAGTGAATAAGAATCGTGTGATTTTAACTTCCACGGAGAAAAAAATCTGAGTGACTGGAAGGGCGGTTCCGGGCCAAGATTCCACATGAGGATGTGAATCCCACATCACCGAAAGTGTTCAGGAACATTGAAGTGACAATCTGCCAGATTTATGCAAGAAGTTCAATCAGGGTATGAGCTTGTCCAGGGAAAGTCAGTTTTAAGGAGCAGGAACAGTATGTGTGGACACAGGAAGGCCAAAAACTTCACTCTGATGTGCGAGCACTCATCCTATGGGTGAAGGAGACTCTCTGAGCCATTAAAAACTAGCACAGTGCCATAATCAGTGTTCTAGGAAAGCCACACAGACCACAGAGACATGAGCATATAGAAGGGAGAGAGCCTGGGGCAGGAAGCCTGCCTTCTGGAGGCTGCCAAAGCTGTCCGAGGGAGAGGTGCTGTCTCTGTGCCAAGGGAGCCTCTGTGCAGGTGGAGACAAGAAGCTAGTGCTAGATGCTGGGAGGAAGTGGGCTCTGGGGAGCTGGGTGGCAAACAGACTTAAGAAAGAAAGAAAGGTACAGGGTAGTATTTGGAACTTAAATTTCACATGAAGGGACCAAGTAGACTCAATTTGATCCTACACGAGGCAACTTTGGAAGTTAAAGCTGGAGGAAGCTGGCAAGATCTTTTTGCGGGAAAGAGAACGAGCAAGCAGTACCGACAGTACAGTCAGTGCTTCATACTGCAGGTTTCACACCAGCAGATTCAACAAACTGTAGATTCAAAATATTAAAAACCAATTGCATCTGTACTGGGCACGTACCGACCTTTTTTTTTTCTTTTAAAATATTATTCTCCAAATAATACAGCAACAACGAGTGATATTTCCACAGCACTCACACTGCATTAAGAATTACAAGTCACCTAGACATGACTTAAAGTATACCAGAGGGTGTGCATGCTTATATGCAAATACTGTGTCATTATGTATGAGGTACCTAACATCCGTACATTTTGATATCTGTGAGAGTTTCTGGAAATAAGCCCCAGTGGATACTGAGGGGTGAAGGTATTTGCCGACTCATATGAGGCTTACGAACCAATGCATCAGAACAGCCATTGCATCTGTCTTCCTGGCCTTGTCATAAAATACCGCCTACTGGGGAGTTTAAACAACAAAAATTTAATTGCTTATAGTTCTAAAGGGTGGAAGTCCATGATCAAGATGTAGGGGTGGGCATCAGTGGGGAAGCCTCTCTCTACAGCTTGCAGATGGTGTTACCTTGCTGTGTCCTCTGTGTGGGTGCGAGACAGATCTTCGGTGTTTTCTCTTCGTGTCCTAAGCACACATCCATGTGGGTGCTCCAGTAGGATTCGTTTACTTCTTGCCCAGCATTATTCCCCATTTAATCCTAATTACCACACTAAAGGCCCTCTCTTCAGCTTCATGTACACTGGGGGTTAGAGCTTCCACAGAGAACTTTTTGAAGGGTCGGGTTTTGTCTAGAATAGCCCACCCATCTCTGGATGTCAGCATTAACCTTTCAGTGGCAGGTCACAGAGATGCTGGGAAGAGTTTAGGGTGCCAAGCAGGAAGGCACAGGAACTCAGGGGCACAGACTGTTTAGAAACTTAAGTGGCGGTATTTTAATCTCCAACAGTGGCAAGGCTTCGTGTGCACAGGCCATAGATGCGGTAGCTCCAGTGCGCTGCCTGTAACAGAGTGGAGCGGCATTGATGGCTGGTGCTTAGCCACTGGGCACAGCAAAATTTCACAAAGAAAAAACTCAGCATTGATTGAAGGTTGGTGGTGTTGAGACAGGCCTTTAAATGCAGGTTAAATATTTGCTTTTGTGAGTACTAGAGCTCAGTGTTTGCTCTACAGTTGCTTCTTATGAGAGTAATTTGAGTATTTTTCCCCCTTGGACCAAGCATCTGTCTTGCTGGGTGAGAATGGTGTAGCTGCTTCGCATGTCAAAGTCCTCATTACTAACCAGAGGGACGAACTTCTCTCTTCGCTCCCTCTCTCGTGAGCCCAACCTTATCTGGAGGGACCTCTGTCCCCAGAGCTGTAAAACATGCTTTTTTTCCTAAGCTAACGGTGCACAATAGTGTCAAATTATGTATAATGATTTCGTAATGTGAACTAATGCCACCAGGGACCTCGTGGAAAGTACCACTTTCATTAAACTTATCCAGCAACAGGGTCTGAATACAAATTTAGAGGTTGTGGCAATTCATAAGGCACATTGGTGCGAGGCATTTGCTGGTGGCTTCTCTGTGCGAGGGCCTATTGGGTAGAAATCCACAGTGCCAGCTCTGTTTTTGCCGCTCAGAACGGCACCAAGATGAGTCGAGATGGTTTGTGCCCCCCTTCTCGGTACCCAGGGACCTCAAGCTTTGTGAGTGTCTCCACCAGCAGACTTGGGCTGCCTGCCCCTTTTTGTCTTCGACGTGCTCCCGTCTCTGAGAGAGTCCTACCGCCCTTCCAGCGGATCTGAGAGGGCACCTGGGCATCGCCTCGGAATTAATGAGACTCCAATTACATGTATTTGCTTCGAGGAACTGTACCCAGCACTGACCCCCACATATCAAGAGCTTCCCACCTCCTTCGTGTTCTTTTGGGAACACTGGCTAATTATAAGAAAATCACACCGAAGCAGGACAAATGGAAGAGAACTCGGCAAAACAGAAGAGAAAATGGCAAAGACGCAAAGAAATGGCATCTCTCCAGGCAGGTTCTGTCCTGATGAACCCCGCTCTGGAAGCCCGTGTCGCCTCCCAGAGACCTGACAGAACTGAACTCCACCTGTGCTCGGGCCACCAGCACCAGTAGCAAGAGGGGGAGACAGTGCTCATCAAAACGAACCCCTGCCATTTTCCCGACTCTGCTAATCTTAATTGAATCAATCTCCCAGCCGCTCTTGACAGTGAAAGATTGCTCAAATCGGGGAGGCCAGGCTGGACAGGACTCCTCGAAGGAAAAAAACCTTCCTTAATCATTAATTTGTCCATTCCCTCCCATTTGGACCCATTCTTCACTGTCTTCCTCGTCCCCCTCAACAGTCCTCTTAGTAATCACTCCTAAGTGTTCTTCCCAATGTGCTCCCATGGCCAGAAACCAATTTGCTGGAATAGGATATGGTGATATTGTAGAGTAGCCCTCTACCCTCCGCCTCTTTCCTCCTCTCCTCTCTCTCTCTCCCTCCCTCCCTTCTTTCTAGGAAGTTTAGTTTCACTTTAATTAAGTCCAATGGGGTCGCCAGCAGTATTTGCTTGACACATTGGTAAATAGGTTTCCAGCAGTCTCCCTAAGAGCTGGGACCAGGTCTTAGGTAAATCACCAAAAAGAATGCAATCATCCCAGCTGCATCCTGACCCCAGTGAACAGCTCAGGTAAGTGGAAGGAACTGCAGAATTTTTGCTATGTCTCCGAAGGAAGAGAATGTGTTGTTTATGCCCCTCCTGGGCTTAAGACTTTTCAGAAAGTACTTCTTTTCCAAATTATCCAAAGCTCTCAGACCATAAATCTCATTGTGATTTTCTTTCTTTCTTTCCTTCTTTCTTCTTTCTTTCTTTCTTTCTTTCTTTCTTCCTTTCTTTCTCTCTCTCTCTCTCTCTCTCTCTCTCTCTCTCTCTCTCTCTCTCTCGTTTTGTACTGGGTTAAGCCCAGAGCCTTCCACTGTGTACATCTCTAGTCCATTTTCTGGTTTTGATTTTGAGATAAGGCCTCTCTAAATTGCTGAGTTGCCCAGGCAGGGCTTGAGCTTGGGATCCTCCTGCCTCACGCTTCTAGAACCTGCGACATCATAAGCTTCAATGTGATTTTTGTCTTTCCTAAAATAGGTCCAATGGTTAGTGAGAAATCTGCATGGGATGTACAGAGTAACGTGAGACTGAAGCAGTGGGAGGGAAGCCACCACCCCTTGCCTATTAGCTATGTCTCCAGGTTCCCCCAGCTCCTGTCCTTGCTTCCGCCATTCTGTCCTCCACAAAGAGAGGGATGCCTTCAATGCATCAGTCACAGTGTGTCCTTTCCCTGCTCCCATCTCACTCAGAGAAAACCCCAAATGCATCCCAAGGCTTGCAAGGCTCCTCAGGACCCGGGCCTATAGTCATCTCTCGGATTCCTCTTGTGCCATTCTCTTTTGTTCAATCCACTTAAAGATGCTGCCCTCGTGCTGGCCTCAGCCTTCGTGCTGGCTGTCCCCTGGTCTCTAAAGGTCTTACCTCTCCTGCCTGCATGACTCTGGCCTTCACTTCCCTCAGGTCCCTCCTTTATGTGGCATTTTGTCACAGACATTTCCTGACCACTCTGTCTAATAAGTCACCATCACCACTCTACTTGATTGTCCTCTAGCCCCTTTCACTATGTGATTTATTATTTATTTTCTGTTTCCCTCCACTATCACGTTGTAGATGCTCGTTAAGTATCTGCTTTATGAATGACTGTGACATTAGCAACAAGATTCATTGAGAGGCCATTGATGACTTGGAACTCTTGGTGACAAGTTTTTGTAATTTCAAATTTTATCTGCTGCCCCTTTAAATGTTTCATACTAATCTCAAATCTCTAGATATCA
Source organism: Ctenodactylus gundi (assembly GCA_004027205.1). Lineage (NCBI taxonomy): Eukaryota > Metazoa > Chordata > Mammalia > Rodentia > Ctenodactylidae > Ctenodactylus > Ctenodactylus gundi. The sequence continues at coordinate 786,290 of PVKB01000078.1, forward strand.
CAAACTAAGGTGGAGAACATCTGAAAAGGATTCTCCTTGCTAATAAGAATTAGCAACATTTGAAGCTAAGCAAGACATGGCAGTCATCACATGAGGCTTCCAAGCCAACACCATGCCTCCCTGGGATTACTCATCCACCAGACAGCATGGCTTTGTGGTTGAGTCCCAGTTCTTAACCCTAGGTGGGTTGCCAGTCATGGGTGGATTTATGGTATCCTTGTGGGTTGTTCCCCAGCTCTTACAGACCAGCTCCCCCAAGGCTCCTCCGTGTGTAAATGCCAGGTGGTAAAACAAATACAACCCACTGTTCCTCTTCCATGCCTGGCCATAAATCGGCCCCAGCCTCACTCATGGGGCTGGAGTGAAGCCTGATTTATGCACTTGGTGAGATTTACAGTGTAGTCATTTAACGTAAGAAATAAAACCTCTCAAACATGAGTACTTACACATAAATTTCAGAGCTAGCAAATGTTTGGAAACTTGTGTTTTCTTTAGATGACATTGAACATGCCTGCCTCATTGTAGGGGTCATTGGAAGTGGGAACGTTCCCTTCTCAAAGTCCACAGGGAAGTATGAGGTTGCTGAGTGTCTTGGGCATTACCTGCTGTGCCTAGTAAGTACTAAGTTAATGTATTGTTAAGTTTGGGGTCTGAGTTGAGAGCAGCAAAATGTTATTTTAGCTTAGTTCTGGGATCCTCTGGTCTTGCCTCAGTGGAGCGGGTGACATTTTCCACAGAAATGCTTGACGTCATTGGGAGTCATTACACCTTTACAGGCTGTCCTGGGAAAGCTGACGGACACAGGGTGCGTATGGGTGATACTAGAAAGATCCCTGTTAGATATAAGGAAACAAAGCCTTGGATGAGTTTGCCATCTTTAAGCTTCAGTTTCCTTATCTATAAAATGAGGATCTGGATTACAAAGGCAGAGATCTCCTTTCAGAATCTCTTGTCACTGGATGCTCTACACGAGAAAACACTCTCCTCTAGTTTACTGTATATTTTCACAGGATACAGTGCAAAGGGTCTGCTCATTGGTTGAGTAGAATTTAATTTTTTTTTTAACTCTGTAAGCTTGGACCAACAGTGGAAGTGGGGAAGAGCTTCCTTTAGGTTTGGGAAGTTCCTCAGTTGGTGCATGACAACAGGAACACTTCTTCATTTGACTTCCATTGCATGTGCCACTTGAGCAGTATTAGAGGGTATCAGCCTTAGAAAGGCTTGAATTAGGAAGTTAGCCTGAGCAACACTTTCTTGGCTGCAAATGTGGGAGGATTTTTGTGATATTTAGCTATCAATTTTTTTATTTGCTTCTATAGGGCCAATCGTTGTTCTTTTGAAAGCAGTGGGGGCTGTCAATGTTTTCTACCACTCAAAGCATGATCAATCTCACCATATGCACACTTATATGAAAAAAATGTGTATTTCTGTTTAAGTGACAGTTTTAGGATTCTTCTAAGCAGTGATTAAAAAAAGAACTCGCAGTTATAATGTGTGATCATTTTGCCTTTCATTATAATGCAGAATTTCTTCATGCAAAATCAGGCCAAGATAGAAGCTGAAACCCAGGGGCAAAATTCATTCATTATGTATGTACAGTATTCCCCCCAAATATTGATAATACTTTTCATAATAATTATTTTACATATATTAGCTCATGCTGCTATATTAGTATTAAAGATACCTTTATTAATCTTGAATTTTTGCTGAATAATAAATAGGATCTCAGAGGCTTGAGTTAAAAGCTGCTCGTAGCTAGAATGCTGCAAATCAGTTGTTATATGAATAAAATTGGCTTCCATACTCTTTTCCTCAGGATCGCTTATTTAAATAATTTTCCCATTTATTGAAGGTATATCATTTATTTATTTATTTTACTGGAGAAAAGTCCCCCCTGCTGCCACCGTCTCTCCTGGTTCTTTCTCTGCCTCTCTGCTGGAGGAGAACGCAAAGTCACACAGGCCTCCTAAATCTCGGCCTGAAAGGGCAAATGTGTGCATTATTTAGCAGGCGATGGAAATTTTTGTTTTGGTGTTGAAGCTCATTTGTACTGGATGGACCCATGGCATAGGAGCATTCTCATGGAGAAGGTCGCTGGTGGGACATGAGAGACAGCCTCCTTTGAGTGGAAGCATTGTAAAGTGACTAGCATGATCAGTTTCTATTGGTTTTGTGTTGTTTCACAACACTAGGAATTGAGCCCAGGACCTTTGCACTGAGCTGTATTCCCAATCTTCCTCTACCTGTCTCCTATCTATCTAGTTGTTTATTTAGAGACAGGGTCTTGCTAAGTTGTTAAGTCGCCTGGACTGGGCTCAAGTTGTGATCCTCAGCCTCCCAGGGTGCTGGAATTATAACCCTGCACCACCACATTTAGCTAGCACCCGGTTCTTGTCTTTTGGGTCTACCCCACAGCATTGACTCCATCCCTCCTCTTTTTTCCATCTTTTTAAAATTGAGCATCCCGATGTTCCTACACTTTTTCCCACTAAGGACTGGTGATGGCAGCAGAAAGACAAAAATAATATTTATTGTACCAGCCACACTGGTGGTTTTTATGTCTTTTCTTCAAGGTAGGTTGTATTATGCTTATTTAAACAGATGACAATAATAATATAGATTGAGTATGTCTTATTTGACATGTTTGAAACAAGTGTTTCAGATTTGAGATTAACAAAACTTAGAACATTTGCATTCATATCAGTTGTGTGGAGTGGGCCAGCCTCCATTCTGATCGATTGGTAAGGTCTGCGTAGAGTTGGATGGAGTCTGAGGCTAACGTCAGCATAGATTGCTGATGCCTTCTGGGTTTCTCCGTTTTTCATTACCGCGACAGAAATACCCGAAACAGGCTACGTAGAAAGAAAAGGAGTTTAGTCAGCTCACAGTTCTGGAGATCCAAAGTCCGCATGACGTATCACACACTTGGCGGCAGGCGCTGCCCCTCGGTCCTGTGACTTCGCGGGAGATAGCAATGGCAAGAAGAAACTGGGGAGTGAGCTTATATCTCAACCAGGAACCTGAGAGCCGGGAGTGCCCAGATATGCTGCTTTTATGACAAGGACTGAGGGGTCCCACTAGTACTACCGTCCTAGTGCACACCATTAGTGATCTAAGGACCTCCCACGAGGCCTCTCCTCTTACAGGTCCACCACCTCCCACTGCCACTCCCCCATGGACCAAGTCTCCAAACACAGTCAACCCTTAGGAAACACGTAAGCCACGGTCCCTTCTGTGGGCGCAGGGGCCACTTTGGCAGCCAGCACACTGGGTGTTTCTACATGGGTGATGCTGTAACTTGGATAGACTGCCTTGCAAAGAATCCCACCTTGGGGACCCGGAATTGTGGGTTTTACATTCCAAAGAGAACAGCGGTGTAGCAAAAAAATGCTGGTTGTGAAGCCACGTACATCAGAAAAAAGGAGAGTAGCACACGGGATCCCGGAGTGCCATGGAATTGCTTGTTCCTCATCGCTCTGAGGGAGATGAACAAGGCTGGGGCCATTTTCTTGTAGCATGGGATGTCTGGTCAAGATGGCTGCACATATAGCTTCTTTGTCCCCCTTGTCCTTTCTGCTGCAAAGTGAACCTCCAGAGAGCAGAAACTTGGTTTGACCTCTTTCCTAGGCAATCCCAGCACCTGGAACTGTACCTGGTATTGAGTGAGTGCTTGTTGAATGGATGAGAAACGCAGATTGAACGTTCTTTTGATTTCCCAGGATGTATGATTTCCCCAAATTCACCTCAGGCTCATCCTCTTCAAACTCCATCTTTTGGATCTGACCACTGTCTGCGGTTCTGGTTTTTATTTCTCAATTAATCTGGTGTCTTCCAGTTTTCCCATTTGATTATGACCCACATGCCCTCCTTGGGAGCCATCCAGGGCACAGAAAAATATTCCTGAAGTAATTTGTATTCCTAAATATGGCCTCCTCAGCTCCCACAGCTAGGGGCAGCCTGGCTTAGTCAGGTTTTAGATATGCATATTATTATGTAAATGTATTTGAATTGAATATCATTTCCTTAAAAATATTTTCCAGTGGAAAATAGAGCTTGCAGAGGAAACCTAGCCAGGCAATACCTGAAGAAAGCCACATTGTCTGCACCAAGCAGGCATGAAGTTTATTTCAACAGGCTATTTTCGGAATTAATAATGACAATAACAAGAACTAGAATTCATTAAATATTTACTGTGTGCCAGGCACCAAACTCAGCCCGTCAAAAATGTTTCCCCACGTAAGCTGCCCAACAACCTTAAGAGATCACCTTACGATGACCACCTCCAGGTTGCAGTTGTGTAAACTGAGGCACAGAGCTGGAACATGCTTCAAAGTTACCCAGCTTGAGACAGCACTGTTGCCCACTACAGCTCAGGGTGGCCCCAGAGTCCCTCTCTAAACCCTCTTCAGTCCTGGCTCTAGGGATTAGTGTCCCAACTTTGACTCATTTTCAAAATTGGCTCAGGGGAAATGACTGCGCAGAACTGGAGGGTTACGAAGATGATGCACACATTTCGTGGTCCTCATACCTTGGCTCCATCATTGCATCTGGTTCTGTTGCCTCTCTCAGGGGTAAGAGGAAAAGGCCGGATTTTTCTGGCTAACCGATGGTGTGAAATAAATCAGACTATATCCCGGTTCCAACACAGCACACAAACTCAGAGCCTCTTGGCTTCCTAAGTGGGAATTAACGTCTGCATCAAAAAAGGATGCTCTTCTCTGTCCAGACCCTCTGGGGGAGAGATTCCAGGGCAGATTCTCTGCTTCTTTCTCTAAAAGGACATTGGAAATCCCTCTCACACATGCGTCCCATAGACCTTTTCTCCACATGACTAATCCAGTCTCCTGTGACCTCTCTTTAGTGTGGCAGGGATGCAGGAACAGAGCCTGCAGCTCCCGCCGACCCCAAGCATTTAGTTACATTAATCACAGAGCGTTTGGGGCTTTGAGCATCTAGAATGAAAGACACTTTCTCGGGGAGACATTGATCAAACAGTCTACAGGTATCTGTACATCGAGGGACATTAATCATTTCTGCATTATCTTGCCCACCAGTAGAATATGTAAATGTGATTCCTGTCAATGATAAAGGGAAGTGAAATTATTCTTAGAGATTGGTCCATCTGGAGCCGTTGATACAATCTTACCTGAGACAATAGGTTGTAAAGATAAATTTTTTAGCATTACTAATCCAGCGTTGCCAATACCCATGAAGAATGAAGAAATTTAAAACCAAACTAAAGATAGTCAGTCGATGGAAGAAAACAAGGCCCAGTTTTGCTTTATTTTCTGTAATATTATCTGGCAACCTTGTAAGAACAATGCTTTCTGTGTAATTAAAGAAGACGTTTTTGGAAGGGTCCGGGTAGGTATTTGGAGAACATGTTGTGAAAGGATTCACAGCCGGCCAGAGGTTTAACTATTGAGTCCAACAAGACAAAGGCCTGAAAACCTAGCATTGCATTGCACTTAGTTTCTACAGGCTCAGAGTTCAGGGGTTTTACCTTCATGAGAGAAATCTTTCTAGAACCATCTGTCTCATCGCCTGCCCTAACAGGCTGAACAACCATGCCCAGAATAGAAAGAAACAGAAGAAAGGGACAGAGCTCTGCTGAAGAAGATGACACCAGGTTCTAACCTCAGCTACACTACTAGGTAGCTGGCAACTTTGGGCAAATCACTTCTTCCTATCTCCAGAGCATTTCTTGCATCGATGAAATGAAATCAGAAGATGCTGTCTTCCCCAGAGTAGGATGCCAAGCCTTCCGATACCCCTCACCTTCTCTATCATGGTCGAGAAGGTTCACAAGTGCAGCAGAAGCCTTGCACGTGGCCTTGCCCACTGCACGTGCAGTGCCCAGAAACTCGGGGCTGTCTGCTGTTGATGATCCTGTGATAAAAGGGACCTCTGGGAGGAGGTCCTATGCACACAGATGCATACTCTTTCTGTAGAATTCGTATTACTTAGAATCATTAAAAGCAGAGGCGCACCTTGGAGAACTGTTCCACTTTCTGGGTGTATATGCTAAGTATGTTTTACTAACCTTTCTGAAATTCAGTGTTACCTGGGAAGGTTATTGGAAATTGATGGTAAGAGTAAGTTTCCAGGATCTTCTGAACATGTTACTTCCCCTTCTCTCCTTTTACACTAATGAGTCAAAGTAGTGAAAAGTTCTAAGTTGAGGCTTTTCAACTCCAGGTAGGAAAGGGGAATGAAGGGTTTCCCTGACTGACAATGGGTTTCTTTAGCGATTAATGATGAAATAGTGCAAGGCAGTTGCTAAGGGAGGAGAGGGAGACTTTTTTGGAGACCTTTAAGAAAAGGACTAAGTGACGACTCCCTTAGAAAGAAGGAACAAGGTCATTTCCTTTCCTCTTGTCACTTTCCAAAAGGTCACGGATGTTCTCTTCCCCCAAAATTCTTAGTTTTTTTCAAATAATTCATTTGAATCTGCCATCCGCAAATTAGCCTAAATGTTTCCTTGGACTTTATAGGGTAATGAGCTCCCCAATTTTGTTCTCCCCTTGTGAAGGTTAAGTGATGTCTCTTCGGTTGGCTGCCTGCTTTCCATTTCAGGCTATGGTTGGTAACCACCTTTCCCACTTAGTTATGTTCCCTTCAACTGCAGTCTTTAATTTTTAAGCTTGTTCTCACATGAAATTATTTTATTAATCACTGATAACCTTAATTCTTTTTTAAGTTTGCTATGTTTACCATGCTGAATTATCGAGCAGGAACTCTTTTAAAAACAGATGAGATTCAGCTTTCTGGCCACTCATTGGACCTGGATCTCCAATCCTGTTCTGACAAACTAGTTCTGTGGGCCTCTAGTGGACATTGCTTGGAGAAAGGATTTTGCTTGGAAAGTCTAAATTACAGAGTTAAAATTACACTCAGTGGGATGACGGTCGTTTCAGTGCTTTCAACATGCCAGGGAGCTCAAAGAAGGGGATGACAGTGGTAGCATCTTCTACATTTATTTACGTGACCACTGAAAACTTTATTCTCAACACAGCTCCTGTAACAAGTCTCTCCAGAGTGCATTTCAGGGAAGAGCCAAGTTGAAGGTCATAGACCTTGGATATGTTAGGAGAGTTTATTCAATGCAATGCTCAAGAGAGAATAGATTATCCTAGTCCTGAATATGACTTATGAGTTTAACAATTCACAAGAACTTATACTGTTTACTTAAAAGACTATTATTAAAAAGAAGACACTTTGGAGAAAACAGATCCTCATTCTGCAGGTGGGATTAAATACTAGTGTAGTTTTTCTGGTTGTTGATTTCACAAGAAGTGCAGACATTTTTAAAAATGCTAGTATTTGGTAACTAGCAGTTCTTTTCTTAATAATTTATCCTAAGTAAAGGATTATTAAATTTCATCAAGACTTCAATCTGATGATGTGGCTGTTAAAGAGATTATGTCAACTTGAGGCAATTAGGAAACATGCCCAGAATAGAGCTTATGTGTGTGTGAGCGACTTGTGAGCCAACAAATGAGGGAAGAGCACCCACCCTGGATGTGGGAGGTCCAACTGGAAGCTCGAACTGTATAAAAAGAATGCCAACTTGCTGGTTACGGACTGCAGATCTTCATCACAGATTCACTCTAGTCTCAACTTGTGCCTGTCTGCCCATCTCCAATCTTCAGCCTCAGGTCTTTGCCATTGTTCTTCAAACAACCAGGATCTGCAGCAGATTCTCACTGGCTGTCCTGTAGTCCTGGAAGGGTGTTCTACCTTGTGGCTGGGCAGTCATCAGACACTCCAGCTCTTGCATGTGCAAGCCGCCATCTTGGATTAGCTCTCTCCTCAGACTTGTAAGCCTTTTAAATAAATCTCTCCACCCCACTTCTTTTTTTAAAATAATTTCTGCCAAGTCTACCTCTTGTAGAACCCAGATGACAATTATTTGCATACTTTATAGGATTGCTAATCAAAATATTTAATCACCATCACCTAATCAGAACATGTGCCTCAAAGGGTCACTAGTTTGACTGGCCCACACATTGCAACTAAATATTAGTGTTGATTCTTTACAGTGAAGATTAAAATTGAAAACAAAAACTCCACAGTTGGAGAACAGGTATATAAGCTGAGCTATCTCTATGTCTTAGTTACTTTTTTTGTGGCTGTGACAAAATACCCAAATTGAACAATCAGGAGGAAAAGCTCCTTTTAGCTCACAGTCTTAGAACGTCCTCTCATAGGCAGCTGGTAATAGTGGAAACACATGGCAGAGGTGGAGGTGGAGGCAGCTCCTCACAGCATTGCAAACAGGAAGCCAAGTCCTGGAAGGAAGGAAGCAGCACATACCCTTCCAGCTCCTGTCTCAGTGATCTTCGCCTTCTGGGTCCAGCCCCAGTGTTCCTCCACTTTTAGGTTTAAGCCCCTAATCCACCACACGCCTGTGGTCTATAATCTACCACACTCCTGTCTTCTACCACACCCCTATATTCCACCCCACCAGATCAGAACCTATCTCCTAACAGCACATGTTTCCATAGATAATCCATAACATCCAAATATATGAGACTTTTGGGGATCCAACCAAAATAAACTATGTAATAAAACACTTCATATTTATTAAAAGTAAAATTATTAAAGACTATTCAATAGTATAACTATTCTTAAATATTCTGTGGGAAAAACAAGTTAAAACTGTATATATAGATAGTGATTCTACTTTGCAACTAAAGTATGTATACATGGGGAAAAAAAGACTGGGAAGATATATACTCAAATATTAACATTGGTGATTCTTTGATGGTAGGATTCCAGGTCATTCCTTTTTCACTTTGAACTACTCCTTACAAACCAAATCTGGACATTTGTTTTTATATATGAAGTTTTATTAGAACACAGCTAGGCCTTTTTATTTGTATATTGCCTATGGCTACTTTTATACTAACACAGCAACATTGGGTAGGTAGAGCAGATGCCATAAGATGTTTGATTCTTTAAATTTTTTCCAGACTGTTGGTCTAGGTCACATATCATGAACAATTTTTAATTGTGTATTAGAAAAGCTTACCCTAAAGCAGAAAACAATAAACTGCAAGTTTAACTATCAAAACTCTCTTTAAAGATGGCGGTACAAAGACACAAACTTAATAATGTTTATCTCTAGTACTCATGGCTTTCTGAAAAATCTCAGTGGGAGGACATGACACAAATTACTTGATGCCAAGTGAGATGGAACTCACACCACAGAATTTGCAAATAAAAGCGTTGGGATTATCAGATCAAAATAAGTTTTAATTGCAATACCAATACATTGTAGGTTTCCTACCTGTCCAGATTTTCGTTCTCTTTCTCTCTTCCCAGTGACCTCCAAGAAAGTTGCAGTAACACATCTGATATGGATCTGGTGTCCCTACCTCTCAGGTGGCAGACTGGTACTGAACCGTGGCCTTGGATGAACCAGGCTTCTGGAGAGACGAGAGAAGCTCTGCCTTTGGTCGGCGGGCTCGGGTTCTAATGCTGCTGCTGCTGACCTGGTAGAAGGTGGAGCTTAGCCACCTCCTCACCCACAAAGCTTGTCTCTATTTGGGAACTTCTCTATTAAGTAGAACTAGGGAGCTCCATCTTCAACTGAACTGGTCCCCGGTTGTGAAAAGGCTTGGGGATTGTTGCTACAGACTAAATGCTTGTGTCTCCTCAAAAATCATCTTTTAACCATATTCTCAAAGTGATGGCATTTGGAGGTGGGGACTTTGGGAGGTGAGTATGTCTGAGCAAAGACTTAGAAATGGAATCAGTGACTTTCTAAAAGAAACCCCAGCAATTTTCCTCCCACCTAGTGTACGAGGACACAGCAAAAAGCCAGCTATCTATTACCCAAGAAGCCCACTTCTCCTGAATCCTGGATTGGACATTTCTTAACCTCTGGAGTGATGAGCGATAGAAATATGTTATGTAAGCCACCAGACTAGGCATTGTTTCATGGCAGCCTAAACTGATCAGGCCACAGCACATCCAGACTGTTAAGTGAATCCTGTCCTGCTTCGTGAATCTCAGCTGATTACCTTGTGAGCATCTCTCCATTTTTTTCCACTTCCCACATTGTAAGAGACCCAAAGATTATTCTCTGGAATAATAAAGTAGCTTTTAAGGAAAGATAGATAGTTATTGGCCCATGGGAGTTCTCCACACAAAATAATGGCCTCTGACCAATCATCACACGTAAAACTTCCCATTCCAGGCAACGCACATTTCTGGGTTCCCTTCCAGTAGCAGGAAATTTATTTCCCTTCTATACCTGCTTCTGCATTTTTCCTACTAAAGTGCCTTCCCTACCGAAAACAAACAAAAGACCAAAAAGCCACCCCACAAACACTTTCACATTCCTGTGTTGGAGCTTCTCTATTAAATATAACCACGCAGCTCAAAATATTCAGTCATTTGGGAAATCTTCAACATAAAAATGAAAAGATATTCTTTCCACTAAAATTAAAGGAAGGAAATAAAGGCAATATAGGATCCAGAGGGATTTTTTAAAAATCATCTTCAAAATACTGAGAGAATATGTTATACCTAGGAAAAAGATGATGGAAATCAAGTATGTAATAAGAGTTCCTAGAAGTGGAATTTATGATGAAAAAAACAGTAGGAGAGTCAGAAGGTAAAAGCTGATGAGATCTTTTGGATGATCAAATAGATGCTTAGGAGCAGGAAAATAGTTTTTTTTTAAATGAAAGACTAAATTCATCTATCATTTATTTATCAGAGAGGTAAGAGAGAATTAATACAGAGATAAATTATTTTTAAAAATACAAGAAAACTGTCCATAGGTCTTCAAGTTAAATGACCCACTGGCTTTTCAGTCCAATGAATAAAAAAAGTTGACACTACACTTAGAAAGAGAAGGTTTCAGACTGGAAAAGATAACGAGGACATCCTAAAAGCTGTCAGAAAGAAAGCAAACGCTGTCACTGAAGATCGGAGTTAAGGACAACACTAGGCCTCTCAGCAGAAGCCAGAGCCCTGAGAGAAGAGTGAGGACAGTCCTCTAGTCCTGAACTCTGTAGCTGGCAAATTCCTCATCTAGTTTTTACAAAAGAAATAAGAAGTTTGGAAAAAAAACTTCCCAGACAGCTACCAAAAATGGATTTTAATGAAGGAAAGGTTGTATTCAACAGTGTGCACATCCATAACAAAATATCATTGACTGGGTGGCTTAGTGACATCTTCTCTCCTTTCTGCCCTAGAAAAGACTCATTTGAAGGTGCAGCAAGGCTGGCAACTGGAGAAGGCCTGCTTCCTGCTCAGCACGTGGTGGAGGGATAGCGCTCTGGTCACTTCTTCTAGTAAAGACACTCCTCTGACCTACTTTAACCTTTATTATCTTGTTAAACTCTGTCTCCCATACAGTCACCTGAGAGTTGGGGCCTCAACCTTTGAATTCTGGGAGGACATAAACAATTATTCCAAAATTATTCCATAATGTATCCCAGAGAGAGAGAGAGAGAGAGAGAGAGAGAGAGAGAGAGAGAGAGAGAGAGAAGAGGAGTGGGGGTGGGGGAGGAGAAAGAGACTGTTGCAGTGCGGGAGGGAAGCCTACTGGCCTAGACCCACAGGTGGAAGATGCAGGGGAAAGTTTTCAACAAGACAAGTTTTTGAGAGTGAAAAGTTGTGTCAAGTGGGGAGGACCCCCTGGTTCAGGGAGGAAGGAATGCTTAGTGTTGGGTAAAGAAAGAAGACTAAATGACAATAATTTAATTCAAGAGGAAAATTAAAGTGTTTGGAAAAGGAAATTAAACCATAGCATATGACTTTAATTCACCTAACTGATAGCATGAGGGCTGAGCTTTAAATCCAAGCCAGCAATCTAGCTGAACAGCCTCCTGAGCTTCAATTTTTTCTTCTGGAAAATGGACAAAATAACATGAAGACCCGGAGGGTTGTTCTGAGGATTAAGTGCAACAGTAGCTATAAGCCTCTTAATAAACATTCTGCTTGGTAGTGCTGGCTAAATGTTTATGTAATTATTAGGGGAGAACGTGCTGGAGCTGGCAATTGTCCAGTTGTGTTTTTCAGTGTTGGCTATTCTAGAAAGGAAAAGGAAGGTTGTTCAGGATGATGAATAATTCAGTATTTACTAGGCCCGATTCTGTTTTGCATGCGTTTTCTCAGAGACCCACTGGTTTCCCCATTTTACAGATAAGGAAATTGATGTCAGGAAGGTAAAACCACTTGCCCAGCCAGGAGCTGGCAGAAGCAGACGTTCAACTTGGGTTTTCTGCCCTGAAGCCTGTGGACCAGGATCTGAGAAGTGGGAATATGGGGCTCCAGCCTCCAGCCCTTTGCCACCTTGAGTGCCTGAGTCTCCTCCACTTAGGCCTCTGGAGCCAAGCCGGGAGCTCTCAGGCCAAGTCAGGGCGGGAGGCTAGATCATCAGTCATCTTTCAAGGGGATAATTAGCTGACTAGGAAAACAGCTTCTTTAACCACAGCTATTCACCCCACCAGGGGAGAGGGGAAGTCCATGTTTTTATTGCAAACGGAATCATAGAGGACTTTAAGGCTTAGAAGTATTTGGTTTGGTTTTGTTTTTTAAAGATTTGAGGTGGAACTTGGCATCTGTCGCCCCAGCTCTGAAGAAAGGAAGTTCATTTTTGGGGTCAGACTTAAAAGCTTCAGCTTTCTTAAATTTTATTTCCATGGGAGAGAAACAATTTGCTTCTTTTGTTGTATCTCTAGAGTCCCTCTCCCTTCCTTCTTCCTTCCTTCCTTCCTTCCTTCCTTCCTTCCTTCCTTCCTTCCTTTCTTCCTTTCCTTCCTTTCTTTCTTTCTTTCTTCCTTACTTACAGTGGAGATTGAGCCCAGGACCTCCACACTGAGCTATGTCGCCAGTCCAATTTTAGTTTTGATTTTGAGACAGGGTTTTACTAAGTTGCCCAGGTTGGGTTAAAACTTGCAATCCTTCTGCCTCAGCCTTACAGAGTACTGGAATTATAGGCCTGCGCCATTGGGCCTGGCTCTTTCTCCTTTTTTTGTCCTGGTTTTCTGCTGCTTTTTGAGCAAATGATGGGGACATGGATTGAGAGAGATGGAGAGAGAAGGCTGGGAAGAGACAGAGTGAAACAGGGACACTAATAGAGGCTTACAAGGCAATCTTAGAATCCCGCGGAAACAGAGGACTTCTGAGGGAGGCCAATTACCACCGTGGGATCTTGACCAAGTTGCTTAACCTCTGAGCCTAGTTTTGACATTGCATGTTCAGAGGAGTATCTGTGACTTGTCCAGAGGACCAGACTTCCCACAGTGATATTATGTCTTAGGGCCTGGGCACTATGGCTTTAAATTCTAGTCTCAGCCCTCCCTTCCATGCAGTATGAAAGAGTAACTTGACCCCTTGTGTCTTCATCAATAAAATGGGCATGAAATTATTATGGTTGTTGGGAGAACCAAATGGAAAAAGTGCTTAAAATAGTGGTAGATCAGTGCTCAAAAGACACTGGGGATTTTTACTTACGTTTACCATTAACATTGCTAATGTGGCTCCTCTGGCTTCTGAAATGGATACTGGATCATAAGTTGAATTTAAGGTCACATTGTAGAAAGATTTAAATGTCAAGCTGAAAGAAATTTGTATTCAAGGATTCGACTTTTGAGTTAAAGAGATCTGAGAAGCCATTCTATTCAACCCACTCAGCTGTCAGATGGAAAACCAGGGGTTCAGGCAGAGACAGTAGCTTGATCAAGGCCCCACTGTGGCTGAAGAGTAACCAAGAGGTCACCGTAAAGAGGACCCCCATAAGGCATTAGGAGAAGTCAGTACTCCATAAAATCTTTCACATTATATTCCCATAGCTGGTGTCTGGAATCTTTCCCAAAGGATTCGGATCAAAGTCCCTTTCCTACATGCAAACACATTGAGCCCATGTAGAACTCTGCACACTTTTGCATGAGTTATAATAATTTGTCAGAAGATTTCCAGTGTGATAGCCAGCTGAGAAGATAGGTCAATGTGCAGATGAATTTTGATTCACAGTGGAAGGCAGAGCCTGGCATCTACCTAAATTAGCTGTAGTGTGATTAGAAGTAGGGCAACTGAGAAACCAGAAGGCAGCGTGAAGATCCTGCCCCCATCCTCCTTCCCAGGGGCACCAACTGTATACCTCTTGGGATCAGCAGAGAGTTTTATAGTTTGGAAGCTACTCAAAGTTGGGCAGAAATTTCTCATCCTTCCTGACCACTCAGAACCAAAAAATGCTCCCAAAATTTGGTCATTGGCAGCTTCAACCTCAGAAACCTATTTGCAAATGGGTCCAATGCATTGGGTAAAACCATATCCTCAACCCACGGCATTTCTGGCTTACATTATTTATATATTCATTTCTTTAGATCTACTTCCAACTGGGAAGAATATTGGGCAACTTATAAGGATGTATGTTAAATAAAACAAGATGGTCTTCTTGTCACTCCTCACCCTCACTCTAAGGAGCAAAGGAGGGGTGAAAATGAGAGTTTTGTAGAAAATTCAACAAGGAATGAGGCTGAAAAGTGAAGTCCATTGGTCCAAACAGCTCCCTTAATGGCGAGTTATGTCTGACTTGATCCTGGGGTGATTTCTGTCTTCTGAAAGTATAGTATACCCACGGGAATCTGCTTCCTCAATCGACCCTTTAAATGTTATTCTTATTATTACTACTCATGGAGAAGCACCTGAGATAAAGTGGTACTAGTTTCCCCCTTCACCAATGCCGCAATGAGCATGGCTTCCCTCTCTTCCGAGGAAGCTGCCTTCAAAGGGGCTTTTTACTCAGATCATTTCTTGATTTAAATAGTACGTGATTAGAGGATGCCTGTCTACTTGTGGGAATGTGAAGGCTAACCAAACCATCCCTGGCCCACCACCATGGAGCCTAGTGTCAGAGCTTGTGTGTTTGCATGTCATCTATTACAATGGCCGAGTAACCCTCCAGGACCCAGCCTCAGCGGAGGCAGCAAAGGATATGGAGGACAGATAGATGGTCAGAGTCTATCCAGGCTTCCCAAAAGGCTTCATGTATTTCCAGAACTGATTACAGTTAGAGAAGAGCTTAGACTCCAGGCAGGGAACAGGGGAGTCATGCAGAGATTAGCAGCAGCAGAGTACAGGTTGGAAGCAAGGGGGAGGGGGTGAGTTCCCCCCAGGCCAGGAACCAGGGCACCCAGTGGAAGCTGCAGCCAGGCCAGAATGGGAGAGATGTCTGGGAGAAGCCTGAGCCACAGAGGAAATGAGGTTTTCTCCCCAAAACTGTGTGAGAACATCCAGAGAAATGCCCTGGCCTGGCAGTTCCTCTACCTTCTAGCTCATACCAGGCCCGCATCAACCAAGCCTACTTGGAAACCAGCTTCCATACGAGACTTGAAGCCGTAGATGGACTGTGGAGACAACCTCCTTACACCAGGGTGGAGTTCTGCTTACAAACAGGTCTCTTGCCATGCAACACACCGCACGACAAGGCTTTCTATGAGGACTCAGTACACTCACCCTAATGGTGAAGGGACATTATAAAAAGCGGTTCAAGCTTCTCCTGGAATGATGACACTAGTGATGACAACAACAAGCAGTGTAAGACTCTTCCTTTTGGAATGTGGATGTGTGTATATTCATGCAAAGAGGCAGATGCTGTAATTGGGCCGTTTCCTATGAGGAGGCCAGAGTTGAGAAAAGGCCAAGGTCTTAGGGCAGAGTGAGCAATTAGCAGGACCATGGCAGAATGTGTTATTGGATTCCAGATCCTATGTCGTCAAGCAGAGAGCATGAACCCCTGAAATTCCTGGGGACTCCTTGGGAGGCAAAGGCAGTTTTGCAGGACTTGGGAGTCAGAACCTCTTCTAACACTCTTTTCTTTCGTCCCCTCCAAGTAACATCTGAACCTCTAAGGGCTGGCAAAAGGTCTGAGGGATAGACAACAGGTCACTCGCAAGGCCACATCCCTGTTGTCCAGAAGGCTTGAGCCAGTGACTCAAAGGGCACTGCACGCGTATTTCAAGATAGGTAGTGGTTATCCCCAGTGTCCACACATCCTCCTTCTGCTCTTAGGCTCTGGCTAGCCAGGTGGATGAGGTAGATCCTACCTGAGATCTTTCTGGCTGGCCTCGGCCTCCAGGGCCTCCAGCTGGTGCTCTAGAGTGGCCTGATCCCTACAGGTAGCCTGGTGTTGGTTGGCTGAGAGTGTTAGCTCGTCCTGTCTCTGAAACTCTGGTTGCAGGTATGCGATGCCTCTAACCTGGAATGAACTGAGAGGAGGCAGAGGGCATTTAGCCACAACATATCAACCACTTTTTTGTGTGTGGTACTGGGGAACACATTTAGGGCTTTCAAGCTAAGCTATACCCCCCAGCCCAATTTAATTTTGATTTTGAGGCATAGTTTCATGAAATGCTAAGTTGCCCAGGGTGGGCTTGAACATGTGGTCCTCTGGCCTCAGTCTCCCGGAATGCTAGGATTATAGGCGTGCACCACTGGCCCCAGCTCCAATCAGCTACTTCTTTCAGGACATATCTTCCAGATGCTAACTCAGTCTCCAGTAATTCCTAGATGCCGGGTACAAGCCAGGTCTTCTTGAGAACCTCAGATTATCTGAAAGAAGAAAAGTCAAATCAAGGTGGAGATCTGGGGACCTGAACAGTGGTGGTTGTGGTCTGGTACTGGCAAGTTTCTTTGAGGGCTGTGCCAGCAAACTTTGTACTCAGTTTGAGATGCAGCATTTACACTTTGTAATAGTCGGGCCTTGTATGTTACAGTGTTCGCAGCCTGGGACGCTGGCTTTATCACTCCCTAATCTCACTTTAATTGCTGTGGTGAATTTACCCTGTACTTAATAACCCACAGCTTGGTATATTGTTTAATATGGTTGACACACACTTTGCTTTTAAATGTCAGCACTGGCTGGGCCTGGGGACTTGGCAGGCTCCCTGGGAGAGATGGCAGAGGAACAGCGTCATCTGCTCAGCGTCTGGGATGCTGGTATGTTGGCTGCGACTTTCCTTGGCGTGGAGGCTTAGTCACTGCCCAGTGCTGAGCTCTTGGATAGCAATTGCCATCTCCTGCCTGGATTGGAGGCCCACCCACTCAGCCCTGACCTTTTGTTTCCTTGCTCCTTCCCATCCAGGGCTCGTTAGAGAAGGAACGTCTGCAGGGCAGTTGTCCTCAACTTAGAAAGCATGGGGAGTCCAGGCACTGGGAGCAGTCCTGCAGGCCCAGGGCTATGTGTGGGCCAGTCCTCCTGGTGTGTTTGTGAGCAAGACCCTGGGGCATCTGCTGGGTAAATATCACACTCTGGTTGAGAGATTGCAAGCAACATCAGTGATGACAGCTGTGCCATGGTGGTTCCGCCACTGCCCGCCCTTTTAGACTCACCAGCAAACTGGATGCATTTCTGCCACCCACTCAATCGCTATTCCTCTGCTTCTGATGAACTAAACAGTCCAAGTGGACACCTTTAAGGTGGCCTCCTAGCTTATTGTGACCACTCAAGGCAAGTTCCCACAGGAACTGCTCTTCCATCCATAGAAAATAGGCATCCAGAGGTAGTGTTAGCATGGAGTGTCTCTGTCTTCCAACTAGCGTTGATGACCCCAGCTAAGCCAGCCATCTTCTTTCCCTGGAGAATGGGATTTCAAGAACAGGTGCCTGTGTATGTCCCAAGCACTAACTCTGACTGGAGAGCCACAGTCTTTCCTGCGAGCTCATTACTAAGGAGGCTGGCTTGCAGCAAGTGGGACCAGAGGTGTGTATAGAGACACATGGGGAGGGGGAACCGAGTTCTCCAGTTTCAGGCCTTCCCAAAGAGAAAGGTCACTTTCTTCTCTTCAGTTTCTTTGAGACCCTGAAACGTTGTAATAAATTTATCTTTTCAATTGTTCACATTTTAATCATTTTCTCATCACTGGGACAAAATGCCCAACACTCACAACTTAAAGGAAAAGGAATTTTATTGGCTCACAAAGTCCAATGGATTTAGTCTATGGTTGGCTAGCTCCAAGGCAGAGGTGGCATAGTGGAGGAAAGCCATTCAGCTCATGGCAGCCAGAACGACAGGAAGGAGCCTGGAACAAAAACACACCTTTCCAGATTAAACCCTCAGGGACCCACCTTTTGTGATCAGGTCTGATCTCTGAGTAGCACGGCTCTGAACTTATCAATGGACCAATGATAACGGTGGAGACTTTGTGATCCAATCACTTTCCAAACCACATGAGACCTTGGGGGGACATTTTAGATGAAAATGCCTCTAGCCACCCTCCACCCCCCAACTCATGTCCATTTCATTATACAAAATGCATTTAGTTCAACTCTAAGAGTGGCCAAAGTCAATAGTGCCAGCGTTACTAAAAAGTACTAGTCTAAATCTCCTCTGAAACTCCGGACAAACTCTTAGCTCTGAGCCCTAACAAATGTTTTTGGAAGGTTAAATACATCCAACACACAATGGCACAGAGTAAACACTCTCATTGCAAGAAAGGAATAGGAGAATAGACAGACATTAGACCAATGAAAGGTCAAAAGCCAGAAGAGCAAATATGAAATTCTACACTGTGTATTCAGAGTGTGGGACAGGTTGTGGTAAGATGTGAGTTTCAAAAGGCTTGGGCAGCCCTTCCCCTACGGCATTGCTTTTTGCAGTTCATGTGGTCTCTCTCTTACTTAGTCTGTTTCTGCTCCCATGATCCACATTCCTGGCATCTCTAATTTCTTGAATTTCGACTACACTTTTGGCCTACTTTCATGACTTCACGTACTGCCCTAGCAGGGACACATTGCCTAGGCTCCCAGGCATTCCTCCAAAATCTTGCACTCTACGTGCTTGAAAAACCAGCACAGGGTATATGATACTAAGGTCTGCTGTCAGTAGGAGGAGTAGCTGGGCCTCCTTAGAGCATGGCTCCAGTGACCTCTGTGCTCCTAGATGAGTTGAATTTTGGGGAACCAACTCCCAAGGTGGTTTATTTGGGTTGGCAGCCCAGGAGCTCTCTTCTCAAATGTACACAGTTTACACATTCATACCTTTGAGCCTGTGACGGGTATGGTTTTGACGGTTTCTGAGATGCTTTCAAGCAGTCTTTACATTGTCCCAATGCAAAGTAACTGACTTCTTCTTAATGATAATCTTTTCCGTGATCACACTTTTCATAGCCCCAACTTTGCAGGGGCTTCCTTTCTGGTAAAAATGAAAACTTTTCACAGCCTTTTACTCTGTTATTTGCCCCCGATTCTCACTATAAATCTGGCAAAAATCAGCTAGAAGTACCCATGTACAGCCTGACCAATGAGCTACCTTGGAATGTCCTCTGCCACATTTATTAGTATACTGCCTTTAAATTCAGCCTGACACAAACTCTCAGGACACGGACAAAACATAGACAGATAGTTTTCCAACATGAAACATGCATGACCTCCAACCAGTTTCCAATACAGTCCTCATTTCCATCTGAAACTTCATGAGCCTGGCCTTTATTGTCCACATTCTTATCTATATTCCGATATTCTGAGCTCCAACCGCAATCATCCATCAGACTCTGCTCACAACTTTCTAGGGCCTGACTAGCGTACATCTCCAAACGTTTCCAAGCCAGTTCCAAAGGCTTTTAAACCTCAGGGTCAGATACAGTCATAGCAATGACTCTACTTCTCTGCTACAATGTTCTGTATCAGTCAGCATTCCTGTCACTGAGACACACTAGTCAACACCTTCAATTTAAAAGAGGATTTATTTTGACTCATAGTTTCAATGGCTTTCGTATATTGTCAGCCAGACTCAAAGGCAGAAATGGACTGGTAAAAGGGCATGGCAGAGGACAGTTGCACACACTATGGTATCCAGGAAACAAAGAAGGAGAAGAGAGCTGGGGACATGAACCCATCCTTCCAGGTCACACCTCCAGTGACTCATCTCTTCAACTAGAGGATATGAATTCAGCTGTGAATTCATCAGTGGACGACTTCACGGATGAGATTAGCACCCCTGTGATTCAATCACCTTCGAAACATGGGACTTCTGGGGACTTTCATCCAGGAATTCTGTCTCAAGCATATTGTACCTGACGCAGAGCTGCCCAAGGCCGAAGGCCAGCCTTATTCTTTGTTGTATTTTTGTTTTGGAGGGTGGGGATGGGGAATGCAAATTTACTGGGTAGGAATGTGTTGAAAATCATGTTGGTTTTGGGTGAAGAGACGTACTTCCTAGGCCTAATACATCCATTGAGTTTCTTACCATGTCTGATTTTCTTTTTCACAGTTGACATTAGGAGTATAGCTGTGATCTGGTGACTGTGCCTCTGGCCACACCCTAGAGGAGGAATTTGTCCCAGTATTTGGTCTTGTTCCTCTGTCCAGATGACAAAAGCTCCTTCCAGTTTTGAAGACTCAAGTTTTTCCTATAGGTCCTAAAGGTCCATCAGGGAACATCTTCCCAGACACGGGCATTCTCTCCTGTGGGCTCAGCCAGCCTAATTCCCTCCACTCGGGGTGGTTTATGACATATGTATAATAGCTATAGTGTTCAGATCCATGATACTTTAGGGGTTTCTGAAAATGTCCTTCTTTTAGAATCAGAATAATAAGGAATATAGTAGTAGTAGTAAGTGTATAGTAGTGAATCAAGTCTGTATTCCATTGGTCTTTATACCAACACAGTTGCAAAATGTTTTGTTGTTGCTTTTTAATGGAAAAAGGGGCTCATAAAGGCAAAGGCTCTAAGGGCCACAAATGACATAATGTGATTTTTCCTACTCCCTTTCACTCCTAAGTGTAGACAAGGATATTGACTTTGGGAACCCAGGTGAAATCTACCACATTAGAGAGTAAGTTTACCCTGAATTGTTCAGGAGCGTCCATGGGAGAGCAGCTGCTAAGCAGCTCTGGCTTGCAAGACCCACAACTGCCTATTTGTGCTGCTGGGTACGATTGGTGCAGAGTGTTATGAGGGCTGACCGACTCACCTGGAGCCATTACTTTGGATTGAGCTCAGAGCTCAGCCAAGTAGAGACTTGAGCCCAAAGAAGAAACCCAGCCATGCCCTAAAATCTGCCTTAACTTGAAAGGAAAACCAGCTCAGAGCCTGAGTACAAGCCCTTGCCAGTCAGCAGGTACTTGAACTCTACCTTGACCATTTGACCGGCTTCTGCTCCTTTCCCACAACCAAAGAACATCATGAAAGCCATCCATTGCCAGGATCATTTGGGTTTTCTCTCATTAGCCACCCCAGCAGCCCCACAGGAAGGTGGTGTCATCCACCCATTCGCAGGCATAGAAAGAAACTGAAGTACATGGTGTGGCCAAATTCAAAAGCTCACAAGTGGACGGGCCAGGATTTGAATTTGACTCTGGCTGACAACAGAGCTAGTATGTTTCCCCCACCCTTCCACTTACCAGAAGGGCAGGCCGTCTAAGAAAAGAGTCTGGCCTTAGGTAGTCTTTCCAAGATGAGATATAAATGTAGTGTCCTGGTCAGAAATAAGGTGCGTTTTGGGTGACATACAAAATAAAATTGAAAAAATACCGTATGTGGACATATAAGTGTATATTTGATTTATACATCAATCCTATGATTTCCTGAGTATTACTGCTAGAGTAAGAGATGTCATCTTCTCAACATAGGCTGACTTAAAGAAAAATGTTGATAAGTAATGGTATAGCTGACATAGATAAAACAAACAAATAGACAAAGAAAACAACTTAAATGCTGTATTGTATCTGGGAGAGAGGTACAGATCTTAAATCAGAGATTTTGGCTTTGCTTTATTTTGTGAGCTGTGTGGCTGGAGGAAGAGTCCCCAGCTCCTAGACGAAGAGAGACGTGGGCCTCCAGGCAAGCACTCACCGTTACAAAGCTTTGGCAGGGAGTGGGAAAGGGGTTTTGGATGGAAAGGCATGGAGGTTTGGGGCTGGGGACTTGGAGCTCTCTGTGCTTAATTTGGCTCAGGACCTACCCATACTGGTCAGCCTCCCAAGTAACATGATACAAATCCATTTAATTGAACATGACTCTTAATTGCCAAAATTACCTGTAACCTTAGCTTCATTCACAGCTGTGCCCACTCCTGGGGTTAGTGCCAGTTCTCCAGGGATCACGGGGTCCCAAGGAGTCCAGCCCTGAAGGGAGTGGGGTGGGGCTGTCAGCAAAGCTGGGAGCTGAGTACAAGGCCTTGGGGAGGTGGCAAGTGGCCAGGGTGGGAACCCATACCTTGGTCCCAAGATCTCTTAAATTCCCAGAATGATCCTACTTTCTTTTCCTAGGTAGTCCAGACTCTACCCTAAGCAGGTGTCCCTGACTTAAAATGTTGGAGAGATCTTAACTTCCCTGGGATCATCTCAAAATATGGAAGTCAGGACCCCTGCATACTCTTACTAGCATAATTTCGTCAACTACAGAGTTCTCAAACTCAGTCAGTGGGGCCACAGCATCACTGCGAGTTCACAATGATTGGAGGGGACAGGAGAATAAAATGAATCCCGAGGAAGTGGTGACTGCCACAGCTTTTACCTCAAACGACCTTATCTTCATTGACTAACATTGGAAAATAAAAATAGCTGGGAAAACAAAAATAGAAAGGAAGAAAGAAAAGATAGCTCAGATTCACCAGTTATTAGGAAGAGAAGACAAGTAAAAATTATATACATTTGTTCACCCATCAGATTGCAAATAATTTTTAAGTTTAATAATTTTAATACTATATAATACAAAAAAATGGATTCTTCTCTTTTGTGCAATGCTGGTGGTGAAACCCAAAGCCTTGCATACACTAGGCAAGGGCTCTGACACTGAACTACGTTCTCAGCCTCTGAATTTTTTTATTCCACTGGGAAAGCAACTTAGCTGAGAAAATTACTAATATTTAAAATGGGCACGTCTCTAGATCCAATAATTCCACTTCTGGATATGTACCCCAGAAAATACTTGTACATGAATCAAGGACCCTTTGCACAAATGGTCATGGCTGCTTTGTTCAGCAGGAAATTAGAAACAGTTTCATGAGAACAGGTAATACACGACGCTGCGGTAGCCATCACCTTCCCAGGATGTGCTTCCTGCCCCCACTATCCCCTAGATCAGCATGAATTGTTAGTGATAACTAAACGTATGTATGCAAGACACAGACTTAGAGAACTCTGAAACTAGGAAATATCCAAAGTAACCATAGCCAAAGGGTGTGGGACTAGAGAAGAAAGTTACAAGAGACCTCGGGCTTCACATTAATTATTTGAAAACAATGTTTACAAATGAATATTTTATGTGCTATTTATGAAATTAAAAGTAAATGTATTGGGGGTTGGGTGGAAAATATCTGAAGGTGTGTTATATTGTGGAAAATTGTATATGTGTCCAAATTATGCATAATAAAGCTTAACAACTATAAAATAAGATGGACATTATAAAAGTGATTATCTCAGTTGGGTGTGGTGGTACATGCGTGTACTCTCAGCATTCTGTGAGGCCGAGGTAGAAGGATTGCATATTCAAGCTCAGTCTGGACAAGTTAGTGAAACCCTGTCTCAAATTAAATAAGAAAGTTCCTGGGTTCAATCCCCAATACTGCAACAAAACAAAAAACAACAAAAACCAGTGATTACCTCACAGAGATATAGCCCCTTTTAAAGATGCATTTCACAATGCCCAGCTCTGCCCTCAAGGTGGACTTGACTGACTTTGGTCTCTTCGTATCGCGGACAGTGTTGACTGACGACTGATAAATGAACAAACCAATGAATGAATGAACAAGTAGAGAGCTAAGCTAATTCACTGGAAGGGAAAAGGACGTTATTCCTTGGTGACTTACTTTTGTATTTTTGAACTCCCCTGGAGTACTGTGACTCAGTAGATAATGAGGCTCACATTCTTCCTTGAATCTGAACAGGTGGGTATCTTGGACAGTAGATATTTATGGCACAGAAACGTGTTGGTCAGTTTTCCTGTTTCTGGGACTAAATATCCGACATCTTCAACTTAAAGTAGGAGAGGCTTATCTGGCACACAGTTTCCAAGGGTTCAGTCTGTGCTCTGTTGGCTCCAAGGCAGGGCATGATGGGAGGGTATGGAAGAACAAAGCTGCTCATTGCATAGAATTCAGGAAGCAGAGCACAGAGGAAGGGCACCAATAAGAGAAACAGAATCTCCAAAGTCATATTCCAGTAACTCACCTCTGGGCTCCTTCGTAATGGGCACAGAGAGAGTTTAGTCATGAACAACTAGATTAATTCACTAATGAGCACAGAGCCCCTAAGACACAATCGCTTTTCCAGGAGTCTCTTAATCCATTCAAGTTGACAATTAAGGTTAACTGGATGTATTAGTTACTTTTTCATCACTGTGACTCAACACCCAACCTCCACAACTTAGGGAGGAAAGATTTATTTTAGTTTACAGTTTCAGAAGGTCACAATCCATTCACAGGTGAGTGGCCTGAAAATGGTGGAAGCACATGGCAGGACTGGAGCAGGCGCAGGGCCAGAGCCAGAGCTCTAGTGGCAGAGATTCTCACAACATGGTGGTAAAGAGCAAGAGTGGGAGGAAGGAAGAACCAGCACAGGCTCCTCCAGGCCAGTCCTGAGCATCTGCCCCCTTCCAGCCAGACCCCACCTCCCAACCCTACACAGTATCTATAGGAACATGAGGTTCTAGGGGGACATTCCAGATCCAAACTGTCATACTTGCAGAAGACAGAAACTTTGGCTCCCCCACTCCAACCACTGTACAATGTGAGATTCCCTTTGGAAGCCCAAGCTGCTTCTTCCCAGGGCTCTGCGCTAAGCTCTGACACACGGAAGAGACTTCACGGATCACAGATGGTTTCTAGATAATTGAATAGACCAAGAAGAGGGACTAACCATGAGAGCTCCCAGACAGAAGCCATGTGCTTCTGATCTGACTTGGGGTCACATCCTGCACTCTTCCCTGCACTCCCTTTGTCTAAAGACCCACCATGTGGGTCTCTACTATGGAGATGTTACCTAATTTCAGACTCTTGTCCTGGTACTAAATTAATTTATAGCATTTAGCATGACAATAAAACATATATGCCATTTTTCTACTTGTTATCAATGAGAACCACCTTTCTTAACATTACTGTCTGTGTGTATTGAGGTGGTGGGAGAGGGGACTAGTTTGGAGGAAAGAAGACAGGAGTGGGGCACACAGATGCAGAAGGGGGAACCCAGGTTCCTGAAGGCACACACGGGGGGCACCCCAAAGTTCAAGAGCTAATTATAATTCCGTGAGGGTTGGGAGCTGCAAAGGTGACAGGTTTGTCTCCAACTGCATATTCCCTCAGAGTTTCTGAAGAAGGAAAGCCAGGCCCCACATAGAACTCTTTTTCTTTGAACTCTTTGCAGTTGTCATGTTGTAAGCATATGAGTGACACAACTCAAATCAGATGTAAACTGAAACCATGAGTCCTGTAAAAGACTATGGCAGGCAAGTCTAACCTACTACTTGCTGTTTTATTGTCCTTGGTTTTTAAAAAAGTTACGATGAAAAATTCTATAAAAGAAGTTTTAGTACTTATAGATGCACATTAACTATAGTTTATATTTTATATATGGCCAAAGGTAGTTCTTTTTACTGAAAAAAAAACCTGAAAAATGGTGGACAGAAGGTTGAACCTGCTTGAAATGGGTTCAATAAATGTGTGAAGGTCACGTTGGAGAGCTACTTGGAATAATTTTCAAAGCTGGTGTGTGAAGAGGGCCTGCCAGCCAAGATGGAGTACTTGGTAAACAAAGAAGAAAAGTGCACGGGATAATGATATAACTACTGTCTTGAAGGGATGAGTTCAATGATCAAGGTCTCCTGAGTTCCTCGAGAAGGAATAAAATTTTCTGATATGTTCAACAAATGGCCTTTCTAAATAACGTTGCTGTCACAGTCAAATATGGGGTGAATACCTTTGTATGACTTATCATACAACTTGTGTGTGTGTGTGCTACTGGACGTCCAGCCCAGGGCCTTCACATTGAACCATGTCTCCAGCCTATCTATCTATCTATCTATCTGCATGTTTGGTGGTGCTGGGGATTGAACCCAGGGCCTTCACACAGAGCTATACATCCAGCCTATATTTTTATTTTTTGATTTCAAGACAGAGTCTCACCAAGTTGCTAAGTTGCCTAGGCTGAGCTTGAACTTGTGATCTTCCAGCCCTTTTTGTTGTTGTTGTTGTTGTTGTTGTTGTTGTTTTTAGTTTTGAGTCAGGGTCTTGCTAAGTCACCAAGTTGCCCAGAGTGGGCTGGAACTGCTGTTCTTCCTGAGCAGGTTCCACCTATCACAACACGTTTGTAGGGAATACAAACTAAGAACAGGAATGGCCCCTTGTCATTTCTCAAAATAGGAGCATAGCTGTACTGATAGCTCAGATTTGTGAAACATCAACTAAATATATTTGAAATAATTTTACTTTAATTTTTGAGATAAAAATATAAATCAAGTCTTTTGGAACTTTTTCTTTTTAATACTGGGGATTATACCCAGGGCCTTTGTACTGAGCTACATCCTCAGCCCATTTTTAAAATTTTTTAATTTTGAGACAGGGTCTTGCTAAGTCACCAAGTTGCCCAGGCTAGGCTTGGACTTTCAACCTTCTCCTGCCCCAGACTGCCACAGTGCTGGGATTATGGGTGCATACCATCATGCCTAGCTAAACTCTTTTGAACTATTAACATGAGTTTCTGTTTATAATTTTCAAAAAATAAGCCTTAATTTTTGAATAAGTGTGTTTAATTGGAGTCACTTTCGTGATTTTCTGCTTTTTCAGAAGACCTAATCCTGCCTAGGCTGTAGGAAGTACCAACGAAGCTGCCCCAAGGAATTGAGAGCAGAATAAGTCTTGACACATGAGGAGATGGCCCAATGATGAAGATGAGAGGTGCATCTAGCCGGAAGCACAGCATGGGCAAACACATGGGCATGAGCAGTGTGTGTTAGGGTGGCCCTGCTAGCTGGGATTGGTGACACATGACTATATTTGTGGCACTCCGGGAGGCTGAGACAGGAGGGTTGCAAGTTTGAGTCCAGACTGTTCAAAATAAGAAATAAAAATTGCTGGGAATGTAGCTCAGTGCAAAGGCCCTGTGTTTAATCCCTAGTATAGAGCTCTAGAGAGAGAGAGATTGCAACATTACTGGGTACAGATGAAAAATATCCTGGAGAGAATGAGTAGAAGTGAGCAGAGACTGACCACAGAAGCCCTTGGGGCCATCGTGAGAGATTCAGATTTCGTCCTGTCAGCCACCAGAGAGTTTTTTGCAGGAAAATGGCAAGATCTAGTTCAGCTTCTAGAAACATCACTCGAGCAAGTATGAGGGAGCTCCCTATCCGTGGGGCCACCACCCGCACATGATCTGAGCGCTAACTCCAGCAGCACAGAAAGGGGCAGAGAAGCTGAGGAACCTGCCCAAGGTCACACACCTAGCAAAGGACAGAGGTGGCTTTCAGACTCAGCCACGTGCTCTAGACCTCACACCCTGCCCTATCTCTCGGTACACACTGGCTGGCTCTCTCATGTACCTGTTGAAAATGGGACTGGCGTCTGTGTAGGTAAACTTTATTTGAAAAGATAGTTTTATGTCATAACTGTATTTTAAAAAGCAATTTCTTTTGTATTACTTAATATAAGAACATTTGCCTACAAGATACATAGGAGTGAGAACTAACATTGGGTGAGGCTGTGGTGGTGGTCAGAGAAGAGGAAGGCACCCTGAAGACAAGCTGGCCCATGGTGCAGAGGGCCTCCTCGACTCACCTGAGGGCTGTGGGATTTGTGACACGCGTCACCCACTGGCAGGAGGGCGGTGCGCCCTGTGAGAGGCTACATTAGTGCATTAGCATTGACATCCTAAGTGAAGTGCTTCAGGGAGTGGGTTCCACCCGAGAGAGTGGCGTGCAGCCGTGCAGCCGAGGACTCACAGGCTTCCTGATGGCCTAGGAAAGGCTTTGGCGTGGGACCGGGCAGCAGGCTGTAACCACTGGGAAAGGGAAACTCCCAGCGGGCCTGCAGAAGGGCGGAAGAAAGGCGGGAAGGCGGGAAGGTGGCTGTGCACCTAGCTTTGAGACCCAACACAGCAGAATCATCTGCTGGAATGTTGCAAGGAAGGTCATTGGGAGTGCGACATCAGGGCCACTTTTGCCGCCTTGCCCGGCAGGTGGGTGGAGCGCTGAAGGTGCGGCTGGATCAGTGGCGCATGAGGGGTGAGCTGGGGAAACAGAGGTCAGCAGCCTGAGCTCTCCAGGGTCCTTTCCAGGTCCTGACCTCTTCTTCCCTGCCTATCCCGGAGCCAGGCTGAGCGAGGCCTCGCTCCTCTCCTGGTCCCTTTTGTGCCAGTGGAGGACAGTTTGCAAGCAAGGTATACTGGCACATCTACTCAGCACCCCCTCCCCAAGACAGAGGAAACATCTGGGGCTGTAGGCAAAATGTGTGAAAGATGGGGGTGGGGTGAGGACAGAAATTTTCTGTCTTAAAAACCATTTTATCTCCTGGCTAGACACCTCCTTTATTAAAATGAAATTTATAGGTAGAAATGGGAACACGAACACAGAGGAGACAGAGGTTTAAATCCGAGAGGAGGAATTTAAAATAAACAGAAAAGGAAATCCCCTAAACTCACACTTCCAGAACTAAACGCAGATGCATTCGTTTCGCTTTACTACCCTTCCCCACACTCTCCAGCCCGGAGAACCCCGCCACCTGTGACACGGAGCCGCAGATTTATCGTCAGTGTCCAGGGACCAGCGAGCAGCCGTGCTTGGCCCCAGCGCCGCCTGGTCATCCATCAGGCGCTGAAAGCGTCCAGAGGCGGGCTGGGTGGGAGAGGCCTGCACCTCTCCGAGGAATCCCAGAGAGAAGGAAGGTCCGGGAGAGGGCAGGATTTAGGGTGTTCTGCAGTTAGACCAGAGGTCGGGGGATGGCTGCTCTTCCTGCTCACCGCCTACCCCTCCTCTCGCCCCTGTGCACCACCACCGGAGACCTAGGATTTGGGGTTAAAAAGACAAAAACATTAGCAACCAGATGCCACCAGGCAACCCGGTAAGCAGGAGCAGCCAGGTGCAGGAGAGGGCGCCCTGCCTCAGAATGGCCACGGTCCGGTCCCTGAGTAGGCCCTTGATGGTTTGATTTGCAAGACGTTTCCTCAAACCTCTAGACATATTTATACAATTAGAGCAGCCAGCGAAAGAAAACAGCTCGGTGACAAATTGGGCTCGCGCACTCTGATTAACTTGTTAAGCAAAATAAATGGCATCAGAAACGTGCCCTGTTTCAATTTATGAAATTGCTTCTCATCTAGATAGATGGCCATTGGGCCGGCCTGGGCTGGGCAGCCGGTACACAGTCTAGCCACAGCAAGACCCAAGCCCAGGGGAAAGAGGAGACCATATCTCTCCTCCCCACACCATGACAAATCCTCTATAAGGCGACCAGGCCAGGCTGCTGTTCTGTCCAAAGCCGGTAGTGATGACTCACTCTAATTTTGTCAATTCCTATTCACACACAACTCAGGCAGCAGGCTGATGTTTTTTTTTCACCCAATGTTGTCTGTTTTTTTTTTTTTTTGTTAGTTTGGTTGTTTTTTGTTTGTTTGCTTTTTGTTTTTCTCAAGAAAAACAACCAGGAATCCAGATTTTAGCCTGATGACCATAGTGATCCTGCCTGCACCTTTTCCGTCTTTGGCCATGGGGACTCACGAGGGTGACCCTGTGCCTTGCAGTGCTGATTTCTGTCCCGTGTTAACAAACACACATAAGCATATATCGACACTTGTTCTGTGCCAGATCGTGGGCTAAATGACTTTATGTCACTTATCTTGCTAAACCCTGCGTGAGAAGGACAGAGGGATCATGGAAGAGTTCAAGGGATGTGCAAACAGCAGTCCCAGGATTTGAACCCAGAGGAGCCTGGTCCCCAAGCCTGCCGTGTTATCCTGGAACTGTCCTGCCTGACCAGGGCACAAGGACTCTCAGACCCTTCAAAGGGATCCCTGAGACCTCTAGGGTCTGAAACATCATTTAGGCATAACAAAGATGTTAATGTTTTATTCCATCAAGTTTGGATATTATTTCATAGTAACTCACTATTTATGAATTAGTTTGAACAGAGTTTGTTTCCACCAACTCAAAAGATTGGATTAACCAATTCGTCTTGCTTTGGTCATTCTGTTTTTTAAGGGAAGTTGATATTTCAAACATGTCATGGTTTGGGTCGGGAATGTCTCCTCCAAGTCTCTCGTTTGGAAGGTGATTCAAAACGGGATTAACCCACTGACTCCCTGTGCTGTTGGGAGGTGGACCTGGTCAGAAGGGGCTAGTCGCTGGGGCTTGAGGTGGGAGGGGCAGATACTAAAACATGACATGAAACAGCAGAGGCTAGCTCTGTACTTACGTACATTGATTACATTATATATTTTATATGTTGCTTAAGACAGTCTCTCTTCATTCATTAAAAAAAAAAAGGTAGAAAAAGGAAGGCTGAAGTTTGGGCATGCCTGCTAGGGAAACATACCTAGTCAATAAAGTCTAAAGGGGCTTTGCTTGGGCTGAGACCTATAGCAGAGTCACCAGACAGAAAAAGAACAGTCCGGGCAAAGGGAATAGTGAAGGCCCGGGGTAGCAAGGAGCACGGCAGGCAGAAGGGGCTGAAGAGGCTAGCGCTGCTGCAGTACGAAGAGTGAATCCAGAGGGGTTCACCGGGGACCCACTAAGTGGGGCCGTGCTAGCTTTACCAAAGCTAAGCTTAGCGCAAAAGCATGGACATGGAAGAGGGAATAATGGTGGGGAAGGGAAGTGATATACTTACTCGTGTTTGGCAAAGTGGCCCAGTCTCATGCATTCACAGGTGAACTTCAAGCAAGGGGGGCTCACGGGAAATAAGGCTGTAGGCACTGTATGTCTTTATGGAGCTTAGGAGGAAACCCAAGTGGAAAACGGTCAACTATCTTATCAATTTTGGGAAATCTCAACTTTTAGGCATGAACGCAAACAAACTGGGACCAATCGAAATGGGGGTCCCCAGCACCACACTCAGTAGTCTTTGGGTTGCAGCAGCAGAAGTTCATCCCGGGGCCAACCAGAAAGGATACGGCTGTACTGAGTATGACTTGATTTGGGTAACACTCAACAACATGATAGTCTGCAAATACAGACCCAAGCAAAATGGTTAAAATTAAAAAGACACATGTGGTCTCTAGGACATTGCACAGTCACACAGCCCTTAAGCATAATGGATCCGAGTCTGACTGTACTACAACACCTCAATTAAATGGAGAGATTCTCATCTGGCATCAGGAAGCAGGGTGCTCTTGGAACACTGGCTGAAACCTGTAGTCATGGTCTTGTGGTTGAATGACAGGCAAGGAGACCTAAGCATCTCGAGGCACTTGGGAGACAAAGACTCAGTGATCATCATCATCATCATCATCATCTTCTTCTTCTTCTTCTTTGAGACAGGGCCTTGGACTCACGGCAATCCTCCTATCTCAGCCTCCCGAATGCTGGAATTACAGGTATGCACCACCACGCCCAGCTTATGTGGTGCTGGGGAGTCGAACTCAGGTACTTAGCACTTGGCTTAGCGCTTGCTCAAGCTCTTTAACTGCTGAGCCATTCCTCCAGCCCCAGAATCAGTGATCTTAAACAGCTGTCTGAGGAAATAAAATGGGCATTCTAGGGCTCATGCCGTGGGCTCAAAAGAGAGGAGCGGCACCCAGAGGAGAAAGTGGGGTAAAGGGAAGTCAGAGACCAGGAGGATGTACCCATAAGCCAAAGAATGTTGGTGGCCACCAGAGCCAGAAAAGGCCAGAATGGACTCTCTCCTGAAGCCTCTGCAGGCAGTGTGGCCTTGTCAATACCTTAGTCTTAGCCTAGTGACACCTCGTTTAGACTTTGACTTCCAAAACTGGGGAAAATAAATTTGTGTTATTTTAAGCCACCAAGTTTATGGCAGTTTCTAATAGACTGGGGACATGACTCCATTCTGAGCAACACTTACTTCATATTTACACATGCCTGTGATTTCACCTGGCTGGGGCACTGTCATCCTTTACGGAGGAGAATAAAAGACACCTCCTCAGAGGGACCACCTGGATCTCCCCAACTAGGAGAGGTAAATTTCGCTTAACCTCCATTACAGTATTGAGTTAGGCCCACATCCTTTCCTTAGTTATGCCCTTACATTTCGCCTGCCGTACCTCCACCCAACCCACATGCTAGAGTGCATTCCAAGTGGCTAGGAGACTATGATGTCCTGTTCCTACTGCACCCTCACCATTAGGGAGCTTGGAACTGAGCGTCAGGCCTGAAAGGAAGGTGGAGGCACAGACTGGCAGACAAGAACGAACTAGAATACCCACTCAACCCTATCCCTGGGCTGAAAGAAGGACAGAGGCATGTTTGTTGAATGAATGAATGAATGACCTTTCACAATATCCTGGAGGTCAGTTGAGTTTGTTTTGTGTGGTAAGACAAGTCTCCTGGCTTGCTTTGATCCACAGTTAGTATTGGCATTTTCATTCTTAGTTTGGATCTTCAGTCTGCCCCAGTCTGGGAGGCTATTTAATATTCAGTCACTCATTCACTCATTCAATAAATATTTATTTACTCGGGGCTTATTATGTGTGAGGCAGTCTACTGATGATTCCTAATTGGGCTATTTTTTGCCCCTGTTGAATTTCAATTGAGAAAGAAAAAAGCAATCGCGGCGTTTTTCAAGGCAAAACAAGTCATATAACAACCGCAGACCACAAACAACAAAACAATCTTTCATGAGACTAATTAGTCCTAAGCCTTAGAAAAGAAATAATAATTGCCAATTCTGGAACAGTCTTTGAAGGCTTTTTGAACTGAATAGCAATCAGGAAACTTCAGCCTTCTCGAAGCAAAGCTCCTCGAGAAAAACAAGGCCCTCCCGTGCCGTGCGCTTTCCATGGCTCTGATTTGCCTGAGTTTTCTTCTGATAAAGAAATTTTAAGGACATTGATGGGTACGGCAAGCACATCTAGCACATCTATTCCACTTGCAGCCACTTTCAACAGACTTTGGGACGCACAACCAGTCTCATAATCAGAAGTGTTTTTTTCTGCTTAAAACCCAGAAGGGTAGCTGACATCTTTTATCAAAAAGACAGACAATTCTTGTCCCCTGACAATTCCAGATTATGGATCCCAGGAGGCTCCCCTTACACTGGTATTTTATCACTGGAATCAGAGCGACTGCTGTTTACTTTCTGAACCTCCTCGTCGTTTTCAAGGTGTTGCCAGCAGGGCCTGGGCTGACAGTGACACGTGTTATTGTCACATTGCTAGATCTGAGAGAAAACATGAGATAAATAAATATCAGTGTTATGTTGGATCTCTTTTTGCTGTGGTGGGCACCGGAGGCACTGGCACGTGTTAATTCGCGGATCTGTTCTGTTTGCTGGGCCACTCTCCCCTTTCATCTGACAGGCCGGGAAGGAAGGCGGAGGCACAGGCTGGCAGGCAGGCCCGGGTGAGGATGCCCAAGCAACCCTGTCCCCAGGTTGAGTGAGAAATGGAGGGTAGATGTGGCCTCTGGATGAAGCACCATCCATGAAGGAGGGAGGCGACTTTGGCTGAGAGTCCTCCCGGTCCCTTCCCTACATGAGCAGCATATCTCTCAGCGTGGCAAAGACCACTAGGCCCCGTGTCAGGTGACATGGGGACACTGTTCAACATGAGTCTCTGCTTGTCTATCCATAGCAGCCTGTAGACTGATATTGTCGTAGCCACCAGGACAGTTGAGGAGGTGAGCTGCAAGGGAAGCTCCGCCTCCTGTCAGTGAGATCCTATTAGGTTCCAAAGCCACCACTGATCTGACAGGAGGCGGAGCTTCACTCCCAGATCCCTCCTCCTGCTGCTGGCCATTTCAAAGCTGTCCTCCAACAGTTTTCTATATAACAAGTATTCCCCACAACCACTGCTTGGGAGATTGGTCTTTAACTAAAATGGCAAATGTCTTAGTTACTTTTTTTTGTCCGTGACTCAATACCCAGCATGCAAAACTTCAGGGAGAAAAGATTTACTGTAGTTCACGGTTTCAGTCTTTTTGAGGGTGTGTGGCTGGAAAATGATGGAATCACATGGCAGGGCTGGAGCCAAGTTGTGGGCCAAAGTCAGCACTCCAGAGACAGAGATCCGCACAGCCTGGCAGTAGAGAGATGCCTGGGAGGAAGGGCAGACCCAGCACACACCCCTCCAGGTCAATCCCCAAGCGTCTGCCCCTTCCAGCCAGGCCCACCTGCCAGCAGTACACAGTATCAATAGGTACATGAGGCTTTGGGGGGGTACTCTAGATTCACACCATGACCGCAACTAAATCTGTGTGATCTACAGTGTACTGGAATCTTCCTCTGTTGAGGCAACCCTGGAATAGAAGGGAAATACCCACCTCCTCTCTCTCTCTCTCTCTCTCTCTCTCTCTCTCTCTCTGGGGCCTTAGCTGTATGTTCTCTCCTGCGGCTATCACAAAACCGTCTTCACATCCCGTGGATCTTCTTATGACGGCACGAGGCCAACACAACAGGCCTGTGGGCTGTGTCTGTCCTGCGCCTGATTAAGAAAAGACACGCAGCATGGACACCTCCACTCACTTCCCCTTAGTGTCTGCCACTCTGGTGCCACCATGCCCGAGTTGACGAGTTGCCGCAGATACCACACAGTTCAAGCTGAGTACTTGCAGGCCTCCTGTAGACATTTGCTGATCCTGTTTTGGATGTGTTCCTGGATTCATGTCGCATTGTTCCCGCTTGTTGTTGAGGACTCTCAGCCGAGTTCCTGATCTGCTTAGGTGTTCTGTGGCAGGTTCATCAGTTTTACACATGCAAAGGTTTGTTTTGTTTTTTTTTTTTTTTTTTTTGTTTTTGTTGGAGGGGGAGGGGGCATCAAATAAAGGCGGAAAATCCTAAGTGAGCTAAGCTTCTTTGCCGGCTGAGGGAGTTTGCTGGGAACCTTCTGAGGGGAGCGTGGTATACATGTTCCTTAAATGCGCTGCTCCATTGAGCCATAGAGAGTTCAAGAGCTTGACTCCTCCCATCTCTTTCTGTGTCCAGTTGATGACATCTGTTACAATAGTTTGTTGGAAGGTAGCTTTGAAATGGTGAGCAGCCACAGCAAAAGGGAGCTAGGAGTGAAGCTCTGCCTTCTGTGAGATCAGCAGCAGCCTTAGAATCTAATAGGAGCCCACTGACAGGAGGCGGAGGGTCACTAGCAGCTCCCCTCCAGCTCACTGCACATCAGTCCTGGTGCCCTTGGTCCTTCCAAGGCCATGACCCGGGGCTGGGGTGGGGTTGAGGAGCTTGATATAAAGGCCACTTCTGGCCATCTGTACTGTACCCAACCAGGTCCAAATTGGATTCCCTGCTTCTGCTCTGGAGCCTGAGGTTCATCTTCTGTGTAGATAGGACATTTTCGTGAAACTTAAATTCAGTCACATCTTTCTTTACCTTAAAACATGTTCAGGAGAAAATTTCTATTCTAATCAGAATACAATACTAAATTCTTGAGTAGCTTTCCAGTTCCTGCATAGTGAAGTACTGCTACCCTCTGGTGTATAGTGCACCTGAAACCCATAAACACAGGATCTTTACACATGCTAACATACTCACCATCACTTCATCCTCCTCACTTTGACCACCACCTCTGCATATTCTCAAAGACTCTTCATCATCCTTTGGGTCTCAAATCCATAGATCCTCAGGGACCCTTGAAGACTGTCCCATTGAAATCCATTTACCTTCTTATAAAGCTATTCTAATTTATCATCAACATAGCTTCTTCTGAAGTCTAAAGCCATCTTATTTATTTATTGTTTTCAGAATTACTTTTTGTTCACCACTGAGCAAAATCTTTAGGAGGGAAAGGGAAATGTTTGTTCTTCCCCTTCCTTCTGTCAGGCATTCATTCGGAGTCTTCGAGTTCAGGCCTAAAGTGTCTACTTGACAATAATTAGTTGTTCATGGACTGACTTATACACTCCTTTGGTCACAGAGGATCCGGTGTGCTGGCTGGTGTTGTATACCATTGTTTCCATAACAAACAGCAACAGCACTTGATACTCACTGAGGACTATTTGTCAGGAGATTGTGAAATGCTTTTTGAATACTTCGTGCCACTCCTACCATTAGCCCATAGAGGAGCAGGTGCTATTTTTGTTCCCATTTCACAGATGAGGAAACAGTGTTTTAGTCCATTTAGGCTACTGGAGCAAACTTGCCACAGACTGGCGCAGCTTACAGAACCAACATTCGTTCTCACATTTTTGGTGACTGGACGTTCCAACCCAGGCGCCAAGCAATTGGCTACCTGCTGAGGCCTGCTTCTTGCTTCACACAGGGCCGTCTTTCCTGGCGTCCTCATCTCACATGGCTCAAGAGATGAGAGAGTTTTCTGGAGTCTGTCTCTCATCCCAGTGTATTTGCAACTGTTGTTTTGATATACAAAACTTTGCATCTTTGGTGAGAAGGCCAATTTTCCAGATTGGCTCCTACGTCCTTTAGAAATGACTGTGGGATCTGTCTTCTAGGGACCTTAATTTCATTCACAGGAACTTTACTTTCATGACCTAATCACATCCCCAAAGCTCCATCTCTTAGTACCAGTACATAGAAGGGGTTAGAATTTCAACATAACAATTTTGGGGTGACACAACAAGCTAGCTTATCACAGAGTCTCTGCAAGGCCTTGATGTTTGCTGATACCTGACACCTGGTATGTGGCAGGGCTGAACACCCACCAGATGTGATTCCAGGTTCCTGACTGTGGCAATACCAGGCTGTGTCTGCTCTGATAAGGGGATTGGCATAAGCCTCTGGGTATAAGGCTTACGGTGCCCACAGTCTCCTGCCAAGACTCACCTCTGGCTGTGGCTTCTGATTTGGGCAGTGGCTCTTCTCACTCCTGCTCATTTAATCCAGAATACTACTGAGTTGGGTCAGTAACCTCATTACCATGGGAAAGAACCAATGTGATTTTTATAGCCTCTTTACCTCCTCATAAAAAATGGTTCAACTCTATCCACCAATAAATGTTTCTTGTTTGTAAGGCGCTTACAGCATTGGTCCACAGTGTTTTCTACCGTTCTATTAAGTAGCTATGGGTGGAAAAGGCAGGAGACTCTCAAGTTTGAGTTCAGCCTGGTCAGCTTGGTGACTTAGCAAGACCCTGTCTCCAAATCAAATAAAAAGGGGGTAGAGAGGGTGCTGGGGTTGTATATCACTGCAAAGGCCCTAGACCTGATTCCAAGAGCCACGAAAAAAAATGTTAGTGACTTGAAGGACTTTCTCTCTAAAGGAAAGAGGATTACCTGATTGCAGGTGGTACTTGATACTTCTGAGTGGCATTAGGTACTGAATCCCATTTGGCCTTTTCTCCTTCATACAAAGTTTGGCCTGATCTTAACACCTCTCTAACACTTGTTAATTTGCCCTTTAAACAGACAGGATTCCTGAAACTAACCTAAGGCCCCAACTGTCTGGCAGGCAGTAGTGCCTCTTGGGCATGTATAGACATTCTTCACCCAAGATTTCATATACAGCATGCAATACAGAGTCTAATCATATATATATATATATATATATATATTCATGATTTTTATTATGATGGCAAATATTTATTCATGGTAAAAGAAACTGCTTTCCAGTTATAGCATTTATAAGAGGCTTTCTTTCAAAGTAAACTCATTTAAATTAAAAAAAAAAAAAACTAGTACAGGATCCAGCAATGCCTCTGCTAGGTAGATACCCAAGAGAAGTGGGAATATAGGTCCACAGAGGCTCACATGCAAATGCCCACAGAAGTGTTATTTATAATAATCCCACAATGGACAGCATCTAAAAATCTAACCATAGGTGGGTAAAGAAATTATAGCATGTCTATACAATGAAAAACTATTTTTTTAAAAAATGAGAAAAATATTAAGGAACACAATGTGGATGAATCTAGGTCAGACATGAGAAACCAGAAACAAAGGCCGGAGTACTGGGATTCCACTTCCATGACTTTCTTAGAAAGGGCAGCTTGGAGCCACAGCAAACAGGCTGCTCAAGCTCGGGATGCAGAAGGAGGGCTGCTCACAGCAGCCTAAAGGCACGCGCAGCGATGAGAGGCGAGATGTGCACCTTCGTGTTACAGGTGACTTCAGAGATGGGGACGTTCTTCAAAGTCTTTGTCATACATAGCTAGCATGGGTACGTTCCCCTGTACGTTAACTTACAGCTTTTAAGTTAAGGGTTTAAAGGGAGACAGGCGTGGTGGCGAAGACTTGTAACCCACCTCCTCTGGAGCCCAAGACATGAGGACCACAAACTCAAGGTCAGCTTGAGCTACTTCGGAGACCCTGTTTCAAAATCGAAAATTAAAAGGGCTTGGGGTACAGCTCAGTGCTGGGATGCATGGTTAGTATGTTAAAGACCCTAGACTCCTGTAAGGCCCTTAATCTCCAGCACTGCAAACAGCAAACAAATAAACAGTAAAGAAATAAAGAAAAAATTGTTTGAAGAAGAAATGGTAAATAATATAATAGGTATTAAATGAAGGCAAAATCTGTGAGGTAGTAAAGGAATGGTAGTTTATAAACAAAGCCCACGGTCCCTGATAAGACATCTGCTATTTTTTTCTTGTTCTTCTCTCAATGTCATTACAAAATTACTTTGTAATTTTTTTGTTTGAGATAAGATCTCATTATGTTACCCACGCTGCTATGAAACTACTGGGCTCATGAAATCCTCCTGCTTCAGCCTTCAAAGTAGCTGAGACTTGAAGCACACTGTCCCCGTCTTAAAGTAGTTGTGGGTTTGACTCCACCTATCTCTTCTTTCACCAATTCCATATTTCACTTAAAACATCAAAAAACACTTCCCTACTCCTAGAATAGGAAAGACATAATGTTACATTATTCCTTAATGCTGGTATACTTATTTAATTGACTTCAAAATATGTGTATTACAAAATTCACCACCTTCACCATTTTTAGCTGCACCATGCAAAGGCACTAAGTACATTCAGAGTGTTGGGCAGCCATGACCACCAACCATCTCCAGAACCGTATGTCTTACAAACCAAAACTCTGTTCCCCATAAATAGCTCCTCACTTCCCCTCCCCACAGATCTGGGCACCCCTTATCTACTGTGTGTCTTTATGAATCAGATTAAAATAGGGACTTCCTGTAAGTAGAACCAGCCAATATTCATCCTTCTGTGACCAGTTTACTTCACCACAATGCTTACATAATTTTTTACAACACTTAGATTTAATCGACCTATTTATTTGTGTATGTGTGGTATAAATATTGATTTAATTTTATTCCTCCCAACAGAAGTGAAATTATTTTCCCACCACCATTTATTAGACTCATTTCCCACAATGCCACCTTCTCCCTTGCTGGGCCTGCAGCTTGGATCCTGTGGCCGCTACACACTATGTAAACGCCTTAGCAGAGACCTCAACAACTTGTAGCCAAGGATGCAGGTTTGGCTCCTTTTGTCAGCTTTTCAGCTGTCCCCAAGAACAAGGGGTGCTCCTGGGCTCCCAAAGACTCTCCCACCTCCCCCTTTCCCAGGAGAGCTTAGTGGATTGGAGCCTCTGTTTGGGGGCAGGTTTGCCTGTCAGACAGTGCACACCTGGACATCGCTGAATGGCTGCCTCCTGCTGCAGGGCAGGGTTCTTGCTAGGGAGCAAAGGCGCCCGGGCACACTCTGACTTCTCAGCCTACAGTGGAACTTGGCCATACCCCGGCTGACTGTAAGGCAGAAGTCAAGATAAGGCGAGTTAATCTTGGTTCCCGTCCAAGGACATTCGGTTCTGACACACAGAACAGAAGCCTTCCCAAGATCACTATAACAGGGGACCCAGAGGCAGTAATAGAGTGTCCTCAGTCTTTGCACAAGAGGTGTGTTGAACACCACTCAGGCCACCTCTCTGAAGGTGGGACCTGGCGCCGAAGGAATGTGGCAGGAGCTCAGCGCGGCAGGGCTGGAGAGCAGGGCTGGGGCCTACAGATGTGCCGTGACTATCTGCACGGCCATGCTAAGCCCTGGCCTGGCACCCCACAGGGTCTGGGCACAGGAGACTACTTCTCAGTGCCAGGGAGTGGGAAGGGGCTGAGGCTTCACGAATCTCTTGCCATCCTGTGTCAGATGCGTCAGGCCACTGGGGCTCCCTCTAGGTTTCTGTCAGGAGGCAGAAGAGATAAGCTGGGCAGAGATGGAGCAGATTGAGCTGAGGACTTGTTGGAAAACAATGGGCATCCACCACCCTCACAGAGCAGTACAGAGGCTGCCTGGCCAGCCCTGCCAGCTTGGTGAAGGCCCTTTGGGT
Source organism: Ctenodactylus gundi (assembly GCA_004027205.1). Classification (NCBI taxonomy): domain Eukaryota; kingdom Metazoa; phylum Chordata; class Mammalia; order Rodentia; family Ctenodactylidae; genus Ctenodactylus; species Ctenodactylus gundi. Next base: position 826,596 of record PVKB01000078.1, read on the forward strand.
GCATTGTGTCACCTGGAGATTCAGAGCTTAAGAAGAAACATGCTGGGACATGGGCTCAGCAGGGAGGGAGTCACAGGAAGGCAGGCTGACCAAGCCATGAGAGGGTCAGTGTCTCCCACGCCACCTTCATCTGTACACCAGCTTCCCAGATTTCCCGTATCATCTGCTTTCCATCTTGGCTTTGCCACACACACCTGGGCGATCAGATCACCCTTTCAACACAAATTTGGCAATTTTACAAGCAGCCATGTCTACGATGGAGTTAACAGATACCACTCAGAGAACACTGGTCACATGCCAGGTCCTGTCGTAGGTGTTTAACATAGATCAGCCCGGTCAGTAGCCACTCCATGAGAGCAGCTCTTCACCATGCTATCCCTTCGCATGTAACACGAGGACACGGAGGCACCGACAGGTACAGTTACCAGGTTCAAAACCATCTGGGACCTGAAGCAGGCTGTCTTTTGAATCATGGATCAAATATGGGTTCTTTCGAGCCTTTTTCACCAAGACATATTAAAAATCTCAAATAACACATATATACACATATACATACATATACTGTATGTGTGTGTGTGTGTGTGTGCGTTCATGCGTATGAAATGATCATCCATGTTCCAAATGGTTCTTTCTGCCAATTTCTAGGTCATGGGTACCTGCTCAGGCCCCAGGAGGTTTTAATGAATGCTGGAGCCAGGACAAATTCCTTTTCCTGATGTTGGGACCAGAGAGAGCATTTCTCATGACACCCCCAACTTGGCCATCAGCTTGATACGTGTTGATGCCCAGGTGCCATCATGGAATGTATTGATGGGAGGTTGGGACGGGAGAAAAGCCGTATGGGATGCTGTCTGCAGAGCCCAGGGTTGGGGAGACTCCATCTGGTTTAGGGTGTACCATTGTCCAATTCTGTCACTCATGGTCACTATTCTGTTGGCTGATTACAAATCAAGTACCTTGCTTTGATTGGTCACTCCCAAGGAGGATACCATCAAGTGGACAAGCACCAAGTTGAAGGTCTGGCTTCAGATATGCACATATGATCAGCACAGTGTAAACCACACCTGGTACAGGTATTTATAGCCTGTCCTGTGATTTCAGTTAGTAGGTACAGCATCTTTTGTGGTGTCCTATTAACCTTGGAGCATCTTTTGAGAGAGCTGGGCAGACCTTTGGGGGAAACCATGAACATATTCTCATTCCTAACATTGAGCCCATGTTAGAGTGGGTTGTGAAAGATAGCTCTGTCTTCTCCTGAAAGTGGCAGGTCAAGTGGAGAGGACAGGGCTTTCCTCCAAGCCTTAGCCTGTGGCCACCCACCTGCCCACCTGTCTGGCAGGCTGGACATCAAATCCTGAGTGCCGAAGGTGTGGACTCATGTGTTCTCCACACCAGTGACTCAACGCTAGTCTCCACCCTCAGTTGTGGACAATTATAGTCTTTTTAGCAGGTGGCTGTGGGTCAAATCTTGCTGCTGCTCCTCATTGGTGGGGTGGCATGGGCAAATCAGCTACCCTTGACACAGGTTCGTGCCCTCACCTGTGAAATGAGCACAGAAGGGCCTCTTGCAGAATTCCTGGGAGGGTAGGATGTATTCTCATGTGAAGAGTTGGATGCCTAGAAGCTACCTAAGAAATGTTAGCTGACGTTGCTGGTGGATGGCGAGACCAACTGAGTCTGTTAGTTTCTTAGTACATCGGTTTTTTACTCTGAGGTCTAAGAAGCCCCTCCTCTGCATCAGGCACTGAGTTGCATGCAATTCAATAAAAATTGACAGAGGTCATTCTAGCCTTCATGGACCGGAGCACCTATTTTTTGCTTGTTTGGTTGCTTCAATATTGTTCATTTTTTATGATATTTGGCTCTTTTGGACCTTAGGGGAAAGGTCATGCATCCTTACAAAATGGGGAGAGTGTGTATGTATGTACAAGGTAAACAACATTTGCAAATAAGCTAGAGATTAGCCACGGTCTCCATGCCCCTCTTAGTGCCAGGTTAAGCAATCCTAAAGATGGTACAGAAAAGGAAAGACTCCCCCAGCAGTTTACGTTCATTCCGTATTTATTTATTTATTTGTTTATTTTTCCCATTGCAGCTCCCCGGGTGCTTAGGGAGCAAAGTGAAATCCTGCCTTTTAAGCTTCCTTATTCACCAGCTGTGGTGACTTCCAACTTCCAGGTCAATGTCACTTTTCCTCCTCCCCTTTTTCCCCTTTGCCCAAAAGCCAAAGATTCACAAACTCACCTGACTACACCACTTTATTCGCATCATAGTTTTTAACTTTCACCTGCACAAGGGCTGCAGTGGCAGAGGCCACGAAGGTCCAGGAGAGCCGGTGCCCAGCCACGGGCATTCACTTCTACTCAAGGGCCAGTCCTCTTGTGGCATAGCCTGCAGCCCCCGGGGTACCACTGTCACTGTGAAAATTCTTCTTTCATTTATTTTCTTTCTAGCTGTGATGTGAGATATTGAACTAACCAGTATGGGAAGGTGAGAATTCCCCTCCAAAGCTGTGAGCATGCAGGAACAGTTTCTGAACAGATTGTGACTACAGGAACCCGACTTCTTATCTCGTATCCTCATCGTGGCACTGGAAGGTTTGATGCTCCACCCTGCTACTGGGCACCATGTACCCAGAAGTGAGCTTCCAGGCCCTGGGCTGCATTCAGCAAACTGATTTGTTTGGTCCTATCTCTGATCAGATGCCACAGGCAGATGAGAATGATAACACCTTCTCCGTTTTGCAATCAAGGACATGATTGAGCTGAGAGATAGGGCAAGGGACAGGTGTGGAACAACCTTGGACTAGCTCCCCAGACCCCAGCAAGGCCAGGCACGGTTGAACAACATGCCGTCTTGCCAGCCTTCTATGATTAACCATGCTAATGGCATTCTCTGCAGTCTTGGTGCTTGATGAGCTCCTTGGCCTCCTTAGAACACAGACCTGCCACTAGCAGCCAACTGGGTGGTGATCTCCTGTCTGGGGGATGATGGTCCTCAGACTCGGGGACCTTCCCGAGGCTGTGGAACTTCCCTTGGAGTGAACTTGCCCATCCTGTGGTGATGGGAACCTGTTGTTCACCTCTTGGCAATTCTCCCACCGCCGACTCAGCCAACTGGTTCACATTTATACATCTCCCCCTCTTCCTCCCTCTCTCTCCCCGGCAGAGCTTCTCAAGGCCACAATTTGTATCTGGCTAATTTATCTCTAGGTCTCCAGAGTTTGGCTTTGAGCCCAGCGTATTTTTGCCCTTGGACAAATACGAATGAGTGAGTTCTGAGGGACAACGCACCCCAGTACTCCCTGAGGGGCTGGAAGTTCATTTCCCAAGTGTACTCTCCATCCTGCCCACTGACATCACCTTCCCAGGCCTAAGAACAAGTTGCAATCTCTAAGCTGGAAGGAAATGGATCAGTTGAGTCTGGGGGTGTGGCAACAGCTGTTGCTGTGTGCGGGGAACACGAGGCACTAAGGACTGGTGCAGACACTTCCAGAAAACACTGCAGGGCTTCATGCATGAGTGCTGTTCCCTCACTGACCTCAGCCAGCCATTCTACAGAATTATAGAGGCTGCACAGCTACAGAGTTACAGGTGTGGGAAGGAACAGGGCACAACTGTGAGAATGGGTTATAGACAAGAATATGAATTCTTTAAGGTCATGCCCAAGGTCAGTCAGTGCAGACTTCCACATATAGGAGGGTGAGGTGGGGAGGAGACATAAAGCAAATCCATGCATGTGTGTATATGTCTATGTATACATATATGAATTATTTTTAAAAATTCATGGCCTTTTTCTGAGCTACTAACTGATATGGTTGGTCTACTAGCCAGAGTCCCTTCAGGAAACAGAGTCCAATCCAGATGGCTAGGAGCTGAGAAAGATCTCACTCTCAGGAACATTAAGGACATGGTCAGGAGTGACAAAAACCCCAGACATGTGCAATAGGAGGGCACTTCTACTTCCTCTAGGCCTGAAGGGTCAGAAGAGACAGGGGTACACTGCAGGTCTACAAGGGTGGGGTCAGTGAAGCAGGCTGCCAAAACACAGCTGTGGCTTGACAGGGGCATGGGCACTGCCAGGAAACAGTCCACCACAAAAAAGTGGAGGAGGACAGCTCTTCTGTCCTCCTCTCCTCTGCATCTTCTAGAAGACCAAATCAAGAGCCAGGAGGCATGGCCATCTGGATGTGCTGCCCATGGGCTCAGCCTCTGGGGACATGGGGCAGGGCAGGGAGGAGACGAGAAGAGATGTGTGGCGCACGGGAAAGTGGGAGCAATAGCACAGTCAGAAGATAAGGATGCCACTTGGCCATGGAAACCAAGTCAGCCTGGGCAGCGTGAGCGATGCTGGGGGCTGCTGCCTCCCAGGGGTCACCACGGAGGAGACACTAGTACCATGCAGTGGGTGCTACTTTATGCCTTTACCCACTGTCTATGGAGCCTCACAAATAGGGCCAGTAAGCCATACATTATTCCGTTATATACCATCTAGTGAGTCTATAAACAATACATTAGATGCTTTGATGCAATATCTCATTTAATTCCAGCACAATGCCTACCACATAAAAGGCATTCAATAAACGTTTCCGAAACAGTGAGGGAATACCTAAGTTAACACATCAGTACAAAAATGAACGGCTCTGCAGGACTTTAGAGAGGGTGCTATGAAGTCTGTTCTTCACAATGAGAAGCCTGAGATCTGGCCAGCCGGTGTCTACTCGGCCACTCAGTTTGCTCCACGCTTTTTGGGTACTCACAGTGTATCATCAGCGTGGGTGTTTGTTGAGGGAGATAAACTCAAAAACAAGGAAAATAGAAAGGCACGAAGAACTCTGACCTATTTTTAGCTGATGACATCGGGACCACCTCCATGAGAAGGAGGGACAATTGAGGCGAAACTTGATGAAGAAGAGGACATGTCATGTGGCTTTCCAGGACAGGCACATTCTTGGACGAGGGGGGCAGGTATGGGTGTTGTGGGACAGGTGTGTGTTTGGAGCTTGAGAATGAGCAAGGAGATCAGCGTGGCTGGGACCAGCGTGGCTGGGACAGAGTGTGGCTGTTGGAAGGATGTTCTAAGGTGTCCCTTGCATCCAGTCCTTCCTCGGTGAAACCCTCCGTGGCACATTACTGTACTTGGAGCACAGTGCCAGCTTTTACCAGCCAGGCGTGCTTGACAAGGCCCCGTCTCCCTGTCAGAACCTCCCATTTCCTTGTTGGTATGTGTGCCCAGCAGGTTCCTGTGGTCACCCCTGCCACATGGGGAGCTTCTTGAAGGCAGGCACCTCTCAGATGAGTGCCTCACACATAGCAGGTCTCCAGCAAAGATTTGTGCAATAATGAAAGGCTGAGTGAATAAATTAACAAGTGAGTGAATGAACTAGCAAATAACATTTGAGACCTCAGAAGAAATTCAACTTTCTAAACCTGAGATTTTAGGCTTCTCTTTGGAAGGGTTACCTTGGAGTGGGTGTCCACACTGGCACTCACAGAGCAGAGCGCGAGGGTCCTGGAGATGGGATCAGGAGGACTTCCCTTGCACCTGCTCTACCTGTCCTTCAAGAATATCTTCTACACAAATTCTCCTCAATGCCAGAACCTCTTAAAACCCCCGTGCAACCCCCAAAGGCAGAGTGTGGCCAGTCACACTGAGGATCTCTGTGCTAGTGCCTTCTCCACCGAATCATCCTCCCTCTTAACAAACGAACAAGCCTGAAGTAGAATCAACCTGGAGGATTTTCTATATTAGCAAATATAGAAATAGATTCTTGAGGCTGGAGTGGGGGTGAAACTCAGTGATTAGAGTGCTTGTCTAGCAAGCACAAGGCCAGGGATTTGACTCCCCAACACCATGTAAACCACAGGTAAGAGGGCACACTTATAACTCCAACACTCAGGAGGCTGAGGCAGGAGGGTTGTCATGAGTTCAAGACTAGCATGGGATACCGCTGAGTTCAGGACCAGCTTGAACTATAGAATAAGGCTCTGCCTAAATCTATCTATCTATCTATCTATCTATCTATCTATCTATCTATCTATCTTCTCTTATGGCTCTCTGATGATTTTTATCATCTTCTTTCTTTAGTCAAATTACTCAGCTAATTTTAAGAAAATAATCCATCTTTTCTTACATGCCTAATTTTGCACTCACTTGTGCTTTGAAGTCCTGTACGCTTGTTGCACAGTCACATTTGTTCCAGTGTTCCTTAGAATACGTAGAAATCTGTTGGAAAGGACGTCCCCTTGCTCCGCCCATGCCCTTCGCGCCTTGCCATGGTGACGTGCTTCCTTTGGCAAGTACACCCCTGGAGGGTCTAGTCTATGTTGTTGAAGACCTTTCACCCACCATGGGGCAGGCATTCCCAGTGACTTTAATATAGTTGGTTTGGGGACAGTCATCTGGGACACTGTTCCAAGCCTCAGGCTTGGTTGTTGGTGATTGTGTGTGTTCGTGTGTATACAGTGCACATGCAGGCAGATTTTCAGCGTTTGATAAAACGAGGTCCTATCAGAACCCTGGTGTAGAGATCTGCTTTATTGCTTTCAGTTGTAACAGTGTGCCTGTCTTTTAAATCCTGCAATAGGACTGTGCGGTCTACTGAGGAACTTGCTCAGGGTCATGTCACCACGGACTCTGTAGCCTTCAGATTACCCTGTGCTCACGCTAGTGGAGGATGGAGGAAGGAGGCAGAGGGGGTCACTCACAGAAGTTATCTCTCAATGGAAGTACAGGAGGGAACAGAAGAGAAAGATGTTACGCGTGGAGCCTTGACCACCTGGAGGCCAGCCTGTGGGTTCCAGGGAAGGCGAAATGCCAAGAAACTGCATATGCTAAAATGAGTCCTGGGCCGCCGTGGCTGTGGTCACCCTGTCGGTGCTGGCCCCAGCGCTCTGTTTCTGGCAGCACATCTCAGCCTGGGGCCAAGGAAATGTCCCTTAGACTGGACCCCAAGAAGCCAGTGTTTGCCCACAATCTCTGTTTTGGAAGTAATTAATCTTCAAATGTGTGAGCCCCTTTGTGGTGGAAAGCTCGCCCTGACACTTTTTTTGTAAACACTCAGCTTAGCATATTGACAAACTCATGGCTGTTGCTTTGATCCCAGGCTGCCAGCTTGGAAAAGACCAACAGGCTTCGGGCTGCCCCACCAGGCACAAAGACGGACCTAATCCCTGCTAAGCTCATCTCCCCTCCACATTTAGAATTCGGAGTCTTCAGTTTCTCTATCCCCTTAAGCTCAGCTTGGAGTTTGCTTAGCAACTTTCTGCCTTCCTCACACTCGCTGGTGACTCATGAGTTCTTTTTCTTTTTCTTTTTTTTTTAGCAAAGCACACAGCAAAAATTCCAAAGTAGCAAATGACCCGAATGAAAACCCTTAAACTCACATAGATTTAATCACTGCAGCAAATTGGAACCATTTGTGGTCAGGGTTTGATGGCGATCTATAAAGATCCCCTCCCTCCTCCCTCCACTCTCTGTTTAAGTGGTTTAGTTAAGGTTGGTGAGAAAAGGAGACACCGATGCCAAGGACCGGGGGAAAGGGCCGCAATTGTTCCTATCACTACTCCGTGACATCTGCTGCTGCCTGAGTGCCTCCCAAGGACAAGGAGCAAGCTTTGGTGGTTGCCATCCACATATCTCAGCCGCCGTCAGCGAAGATCCAGTGTTATCATTGTCTGTGGAAGACGTGAGACCCTCTAAGGAACAATATTGTGCTTGAGTTTTGTCACCTCCAGTCATCCTAATATGGTAACCAAGGGAAAGGTCAGTACATTGTTTTTTTCACAGAGAAGAAAACGAATCTGATCTGTTATGATTTCTCCTTAAACAAAGCAAACAGAGGGAACTTTAAGGAAGATGCAGATCTGAGATGGAGGCTGCCCCAGGCCGCACCAGGACAGTGTCAGATCTGTTTCTGATAAAATCGACATTGAGGTTTCGAAGAATGAATCAGAAAGGAAGTTCAATACCATTTCAAGACTGAACTGAACTAAGGAGAAAAGGAAAACTTGCGTGTAATTAAAGAGAAGCTTAAATTTCTTTTTCTACAACATTTTCAGAAACTTCTCAAATTCAAATTGCTCCCAACAGTTGGTAGGGTTCTACGGAATTTCTTGAGAGTAAATGGAAATGGGAATTTACAGAGACCACAGCAACAAATTTGCTTTGCACAAATTATGGAAAAAGTTGCCCGATAGAGTCCTCCCCCATGTCTTCCCCCTCCCCTGCATCTCTAGTTTCTATGATTATAGTTGGGGAGAAAGTTCAGACTGAAAGAAATTTGATATTTATTTTCTGTGAACTTTAATAAAGAAAGTGGTGGGGTTGAGACTTTTTTCTTAAGGTCCTTTGGATAAGTCAATTTTTAATTTTTTTAAATAGAGCCCTTTGGCATAAAGCTGCTGGTACGTGATTTATGGAGCTGTTAGGAAGTTGTGCTGAGAGGCGTTTCTGGCAGCTTGACCAGAGATGTTGACGAAGTTTTTGATTCTGTGAGCCCAACTCTTCATGGGGCCCATGTCACTTTTAAAATGTTCAGTGCCTGTGTCTTTGCTTGAAGTTCGTGTTTGTTTGGGTTTGCGGAATCCCTTTCCGTTCTTCAACGTTCTCAGGTGTCCTCAGTTTAGGCCGAGTGATCAGCCATAATCCACTCCAGCCCTGTCCGGGAATGGTCCACTTTGTTCATAAGCACATAACATAACTTCAGCCCCTAGGGCCTCTGTCGTGAAACAGAATCCCAGACGCTCCAAGATGTCTTGGCAGATAAGCGTGGCCCTAATCCCAGGGTCACCAGGGCCCTGGAAGAGCAGGGTTCACCTCTACACCAAGACATTGTTATCAGCCGGGGACCCCAAGCCGCCACAGCCCTCCCCATTTTCCACAGGGTTTGGTGGTGTTAAAAAAATACCCTCTAGCCTGGTGTTATTTTAGGCTGAAACAAAAGCCGACATGAATGGCTAGGGGAACAGAGAGGGCATTGTTCTCCCAGTGGCTGGGTGCTCAGAACTGGCTTGTGACTGGAATCCAACAAGCGGAGAAGTAAATTCCATCACGTACGAATGGGCTATCGGGTGTCTGCCGGGATCAATGAAGCAGAGAGCGTGGCCAGGTGGATTCTGCTATTCCCTGGGTCACGGGAAGTTTGGTTTCCAGATGAGACGGGCAAAGTGCTACCTGATTAGTGATGGTAGAAAGGCTGTGTCCGAGAGGAAGCCACCTGCTGGGAGACATGGAGGAGGACCTCCGAACCCAGGGCTGGCTGTGCAGGGTGTGGGGAGTGCAGGCTGGCACAATTCTAAGTTCTCAGAGGGACTGCCTCATGTGATCCTCCTGTCTACCTAATGAGGCAGGTACTAGTACTTGCCCCTTTTACTGATGAGGAAACCAAGGCAGAAAGAGGTAGACTAGACTTGCCCAAGTCACACACTAATGGCAGGTGACAGAGCTTAAAACTAGGCAGCCCGGTTCCAGGATCCACGCCCCTCTCACCTGGGCCCGATACTCTCATTGTCATCTTCTTCCCCTGCACCCACCCTCCACCATGCTTCTTACTCCCATGCTTCTTAATCACGGCTGTGAGGTGAGGATGAAGATGCTGTCAGCATCCTTCCCGGAATCTCTGTGCCAGTGGACGGTCCAGCTTCCACTCTGAAACTTGCATGTTTTTGCCGAGGACTTACTTCAGCTAGGATAGTCTGTTCTGCCCTTTTGTGTAACAGGCCAGAAGTGCTGGGAAATGAACTTTCTCCTCCCTGAGTCTGGTATATAAATACCCCTACTCCCTTGCCTGACTGGTGGAAAAATGTGGAGGAGGGTGCTTTGTGCTATTCCCAAGTGTGACTAAATTTCAGGTGCTATTGTGATTGATTATTTGCAAAAGCATACCTCGGTGGCTTCCTTCCCTTCTGGTCTTACTTCCTGTCTCATTTCCTGACTTCCCTCTGGCACTTTCTGGGGTTTCCTTCCTAATACTACCTTCATTTCAATTCTTGTCTCTAGATTTGCTTCTGCAGGAACTCAAACTAAGACAAGATAATATCTCTGTGTGGTAAATGACTCTCTCCAAAAACCACGGGTCCGATGAACATGAAACCTTGTGATTTTTTGGACTAGCTCAGTGTTGGCTCACAGAAAGCACCATGCTATTGTACTAGAGGACTTCAAAGTGAAATTTCTCTTTTCTGTGTAACGTAAGTTTAGATTTTAATAGTTTTTCCCTTCTGAAGTCAACATATTACATGCAAAGGCAATTAATTTAGAATAGTTACATTCTTTATTAAAGAGCTACTTATTCCAGGCTCTGAGTAGAGCCGGAGATGTGACCTCTTTCTACCCCCTGCCTTCTTGCCTATGGTTTGGATGAACCACTTTCTCCCTTAGGATTTGATAAAGATGTTTGGATGTTATTTCAGAGACTGGCCAGCTATTTAGCCAAGTGTGTTCCTCTTCCCAGGCTATCTTTCCCAATCTTTCTTGTAATTAGGTGTGTCATGTGCCTGACTTGTAGCCAATGGAATTTGAGCAGCTATGTGCCATTCCCATCCAGCCTCCCATTTTCAATCCTCCGTATTTTCCTCTTCAGTGATTTAACACCAATGTACATGCACATATTAAATATGCCAGAGCCCATCACCAAGCCGTCTAGGTCCCTGAGTCCCTGGAGGAGAGCTCTACACCAAACAGGAGCACTTGTTATAGACTTTCTAGTGAGAAATAATTGTCCAGTGGGGTCTATTTCTTCCATTTACTGATATTACCCTAATACTGAGGCCTTGAGCACCGGCAAGTGTCTCTGCCTCTCCCACACTACAGGTAAAACGCATACTGACCACGTCCAACAAAAATCTAATTTTTCCTATGAGATCTATTCTCATTAAAGGGGTATCAACTAACAAAGTCTCAGGGTTTGGCTTTTTTGGGGGGAGGGTTGGTTTGGAAAACAGGTAGTGCCTGCTTTACTGTTGCCCTGATTCTGTGTCTATTGGGCTTTCAAGATGGTTCTACAGGCTCTTTTTATGGAAGAGATTTGTCTAATAGAATGGCATGTGGGCATGGACACCTGCTCCGTCTAAAAACCTCAATAAGGGTGAATGGAATATTTTTATTCAAGGCCATAGATGTTTTCTTCAGTGGTTCAGGCAGCTGTTCCCTACTTCCTGTGAGCTCCTGTCTCAGCAGAGACAGGGCTGAGACTCAAGAGCAGGGGCTGTACTGAGTCCTTGAACTGACCTATTCACTGAAAAGCTTTGTAAATATTCTCTTAAATTTTCACAAAACCCAAAGGAAACCACAACAGTGTTCCTTCACAGGATGGATAAGCAGCAGTGGTCTGAAAAATGTTTTTGAAATGGGGCCTGTGAAGAAGATGGTCACTTGGGGTCCATGAGAAGACTCCTTGGTCACTCTCTTGTGGTTGCTTCCATTTCTTGAGAGGGGCTGGCATTACTGAAAAGCTTGAAGTCTCCAGAACAAGGCAGCTTTCATGGTGTGACTCTGTCTCCTGTCTTTTCCTTGTCACTACTCCCATTTTACAAGTCATAATTAGAGAATGATCCCTGAACCTACAAGCTGATTCCTAATCCAAATCAAGCTTCTCAGTTTGAATGACCTTGGGGGGAAGTACTATGTAGTAAGAATATGGGCTCTGCTAGGCTCAAAGGTTGGCTCTTCCACCTTGTGTAAGTTACTAGTGCTTGCTTTGTATGTAAAATGAAAGTGTAAATCATAGAGATTCATTGTGAGGCTGAAATGAGATATTTGCAGAACACTTAGACTCTTTTCTGCACACAATATTATTATCCAATGCTTATTATTGGAAGCCAGTGAGGCTTAGTATACTTAACCTTGTGCTAAAAAGGCACCGTTTATTGATAGAATGGATAAGTAACAGTGGTCTAAAAATGTGTTTGGAACCTGGCCTGTGAAGAAGATGGTCACCTGAGGTCCATTTTTGGTACTTTGGCAGGCATGATAGGTGGTGACAAACAAGAACCCCTCTGGACTACCTGACAGACCCCTGACACTCTACTCTTGGGATGAGATTCCATTACAGGACATCATGAACCCCTGATGGAAACCTCTCTCCCAAAGCAAAAAGGAGCATAAGAGGCAGGACTTTGTGGGCTGTCGGGCTCACAGAGCTACTTTGGGGTGTGGAAGTGGGGCAGAACTGAGGAGCTTCCAGTCCGAATTGATTACCCACACTGGAGGAATTGTGGTATCCCCTCTGGCCAAGGAGTTGGCCTGTGGAGTTATCCACACCTGACCGTGCATCCCCACTCAGCCAAGCAGAGAAATTTCTCACACTCTTCCTCCTCTGTGAAGTGAGACTGTTGATAGTACTAACCTGGTAGCATTCTTATGAAGGCTGAGTACAATATAAACACATTGCATAGCAGAAGCATCCGATGTTTTCCTGAAAACTCTTATGCCAAATGTAGAAATAGGCACAAGACTCAGGCTTCTAGTACAAAAGATTATGCACTAAAAAGTGACTTTCTCTCCTGTTCCTCACACTCAGTCCCGTAGAGGAGAGACCCTGGGTAGCATTCACCGCCCTGGGGAAACTGCCAAACACAGTGTCCATGTATGCTAACATGGACACTGCATATACATAAATAAATACATAAATGAGGACATTTTTGACCTATAAAAATGGAACTTTCATATGGTATAAACAGCACATACAATTGTATAGCCTATACACACTTTCTACAGGTGTCTCAAAAGTCTGTTAATTTTTCCTATGTCTGTCAACTTTTGGGACTCCCTATACTCTGAATTTGGTGCTTGCATAATTTTCCTAATACCATTGGTTTTACATGTGCCACATGAGTTTTGAGCACACACACTTTTCATATTATACTATATTTTATGTTTTAAATATTTTATATGTATGATGGCCTTGGGACACCCTGTACATTTTATTTATTGTTTGTTTATTTAATTTTGAGGCAGAAGTCATGTTCTATTGCCCATTCTAGCCTCAAATTCTTGGGCCTACCCAATCTTCTTGCCTCAGTTGCCCTGGTAGCTCCGATTACAGATTACATGTCCCTGTGCCCCGTTATCCTGTTTATTTTTAAACCTAGTAACATCTTTTGAAGGTCATTCTGTACCAGTTCTGACAGACATTCTTCTTTTCTTTTCTTTTCTTTTCTTTTCTTTTCTTTTCTCTTTCTTTACCATGTGACAGGTATTCCAGAATGAATGTGTACCTCTTAATGAGTAGTACCTGGTTTCTATGACTTTCACAAACAAGATAAAGCCACAAAGCACTCCAGAATTCTCCAGCCCCTAGCCCCTTGGTAGCCTGCCACCCTCGAGCACTTGTGATTTCTTTTGCAGTTGGTACTTCCCCAGGTTGCACCTTTTTCTCACTGCAGCTACACTAGACCAAGCACTGGGCTCCTGTTCTGTGCCTAAACACGCCTTGGATCTCTTCATAACTCAGCTTGTAAGTTGAGGCCTCTTAATTTGGCCCACAGGGCTCTTTAACGCCCTTTAAACCCAGTTAAACCCATGTAATGAGTTTCCCCTCGCTGTGCTCCTGGTTGTGAAAGCTGAGAGCCGACATTCAGGCCTCCCACCTGTTCCATAGATTAGGCTGTGTGGGGGAGGATGCGGAGATGAAGAGGAACAGAGGTCAGCCATGGGAGCAGAGCGCCCACCTCAGTGGGTGTATGGGTGCTGCTCAGCCATGGGTGGGCTGTCTTCAGGGAGAGTGAGGCCCGGGGACATTTGCCATGTGCAGCTTCAACACCCAGTGCTTCCACCGTGAGTGCAGAGTAGAGGCTACTTTGCCTGGACCAGGAGAGCGGGCCAAAGGTAATTTTCTCTGTCTTAACCATCTCAAGCAGGCTTTTCTCTCATGGTGACAAACTGGCCTCAGATTCCAAATTGGTATTTTCTTTTCTGATAAACTCTATAGGAAAACTGCATCTCTTCCCTATTTCTACAGGGAACTCAGGAAATGAGTCTCTTGGACCACCACTGAATCACATGCCTTCATCTAGATCAGTGTCTATGACCAATGGATTGACAATTCTGATTTGTTAGACCTGGCTTGTAGGCCCACCCCTCGACCAATCACAGTTGGCCAGGAGTTACCCTGAACCAATTAAAGTAGGCAGTAGGCTTGAGTACACTGATTAGCTAGTCCTGGGTCATGTGCTTAGACCCAGAAGTAAGAAGTCCTGTCAGCATTTTTGTATGCATGGTTCGCGTGTGTGAGGAAGTGGGAAATGTTGATCTTTCTAGAAGTGGGCAGGACATCGAGTGTTATAGTTTGTGTCTAGGATGTCCCCCAAAGCCTCATGTTTAGAAGATGAGTCAGTCATGGGTGTTAACCCATTGATTTCCTATGCTGTTAAAAGATGGGGTCCGGTTGGAAGGGGCAGATCTCTGCGGTTTGACCTGGAAGGGATAACTCCCTGGCTACCTTCACCCTTCATGCATTCAGTTTCCTGTCCTACCACACTGTGACTAGCTTCTCCCTGGTGAGGCCTTGCCATGCCCTTTCACGGTTGCCAGCTGCCCGTGAATAATCTGCAACCTTCTGAAACTGTGAACTAAATTAATTCTTTTTTTCTGGAGTTGTGGGTATTGGGCATTCTGTCGCAGCAATGAAAAATTAACTAGAGCACCAAGCAGGTAACAGTGGATACCCTTAGGTAAAGGGCAGCCATTGATAGAAGATTCCAGAGTAGGCACTGTCGTGCTGGGGACAACATTTTAAGGAGACTCACTGGACAGCTGACACGTGGTTTTAGGTTTCTTACAAAGAGGCCAGCCTCAATTTCCAGAAACAAGTTCTGGGAAAAATGATCCGGTCTTATGAAACTAAACATTCGCTCTGTGTGAATTAACCTAGTCGTATGAGAAAGGCATTCATCCATCTTAACGACCTTATGACCTCCTAAAGTCCTTCCTCCTCCAGCCCTCAATGTTGTTATGCTGGGGACCAAATTTCAACATGAATTTTGAGAACAAACCATATTTAAATCATAATACTTGTCTAGCTTCCCATAGTCTTCACAAAGACTCAGTGACTTGAAAAAGTTGTGAGCGACCATTTTAAAGATGTTGGGTTTTGGAGTCTCTTGGTATGGAACCATTATAAAGGAACAACATCCATCGCTTCATGAGAACTTTCTAGAAAACTTTATAAGTGTAGATGAGGAGGAAAGATCTCTAAAGACAGGTAACACGTGTATCTCTAGCTGTGCCTGACTGAGAAGAGTTGGTGCGATACAGGGTTAGGATGAGCCTTCCACCTTGTGGGTTCTGGTTGGCAGCTTTCTTGATGGTACATTCAGGGCATCTTCTTGGGGGAAACCTGAGGTCTCACCCATCTTCTTGACCACAGTCATGCTGAGCACATCAGCCAAGCAGAAGAGTTCAGGGTCTTCCAATGGGCAGGTTGAGTAGTAGGTCTCTTCAGGCAATAATTTCCTACTGATTCAGTATTGATCAATGGCTGGGTGACTGAATTTGGCTTCAGCCAGACCAAGTTCAAGTTCTATCTCTGTGGAAGTCTACTATGTTTCAATTGCAGTGGAGGCTCTACAATTGCATGCTTGCAGTCCTTGACTGTTTTATTTTTCTCAACTATAGAATGAGACTCATCCGTGTGCCAACCAGCCATATAGCAGGTTGAAGAATCAATTTTGCTTAAGAATATAAGGAGCTCAGAACACAAAATAGTGTTGAACTTACTGTTATTCAATTCATCATATTGAATTTAGGAATCTGGTTCTCAGTCTTCAAGATTAGAAGCTTAATTGCCTGTACAAAATGAGAATTAAAGAGACTCACATTAACCAGCATGGAGTCAGAAGGATAAATTGGATGTAGGTGAGCTCAATGAGCAATATAAATGTAGCTAGCCAAGAACATGGCAGGCATACTAGCAAAAGATGGCCCCCTTTTTACTTGCAGATCAGATTCCTGATTTGAGGCATGTACGATGAAAAACAAAATGGCTTTAGAATCAGATTGTAGCTATCAAAGGCCTATCACATATCCAGAGGGAGCCTTCTAGAAGGAGTGCTATGTTTAAGTCTGCTAATTCAGATTTTTCTAGATTCCTCAACTTACGACTACCCAAGTTTTCCTTTTTAGTCATCTAAGCCAATGTGACCCAGATTTGAGTCATTCTTGGGGGGAGATAGCTGTCCACAAGTCCCTCACATTTCTGCATCTCTTACAAGTGAGACGTTAAGGGGCCTTCATTACCTTCACAAGTATGTTTGTCTAGCAAAGAATTTTGAAAAATGGAGATAATCTCGCTCCACGAAAGAGGTCAGGCACGCATTTTGGCCATTATAAAAGATTCTGGTTCTCTGAGTCTGAGGTCTCTTTCCTATAAAGTTCCCCCCTGTATATGAAGGTATTCCTTCGGCCCACTTGCATTACCTTGCTGGGAATAGGGACAAAGAGAACTTCTGCAAAGCTTTCTGTGCCATGAGTAGTCAAGTTCTGTCTCTTATCCAAAAATCTTCTGCCAGCATTCATGAAATTGGCAAGCCATTTGTAAATAGGATACAATATCTGCTTCTTCCCAGTTCTTGTTAATTCCCATCCAATCTTGCTGATGTTTGCTGTGTTTGTGCAGTATGTGAATGCTTACTTATTTAATATTGGTTTATAAACCAGATCTATGTTTTAAATTGTTGACTTCTTTTAAAGAATATTTTTTAGAACTTCCTTAAATAGAATGTCAGTTGCTGCTTCATAAATCGAAGCTAAAGATAAATATTACCTAAAAATCCAAAAATTTGATTTCATTTATGTGGTGCTTTAGAGAAGGCAGAACTTTAAAAATAAAAACCATATCACTGACTGCCCAGGGTTGAGGATAGGGAGAGCTGATTTCCAGGATTCTGGGGAAATTGCTTGAGGGTGGAAGTCTACTATATTTCAATTGTGATGGAGGCTCTAAAATTGCATGCATTTGTCAAAACTCACAGCACTGTGCATTTGCAGGGGTGAATTGTACTCTATGCAAAGTTGACCTTGAAAAGTTTGGCTGAACTTTGACTCGATACTTTTGATTGCTCTAAATTTGAGTCCAAAGTCTGCTTTTGCTTTGTCAAAAAGGAGAGGGTGGCCCCTATGTCAAAGCAGCACCAAAGGTCTCCTAGCACCATATCAGGACTTTCTCTTTATCAGATGGGCTCAAAGACACTTGAAAGGAGTACCTGTCTTCCCCAGGTGATCCAGTGTTAGGAAAGCTGTGTCCTCAAGTCACCCTGAAGAGTCTCTGTATGACCTGACACAGGGATGCCATGTTTTGGGAAATGTGCTTCAAAAACTGACAGTCCCCTTATCACTCCACTCTGCATGTTAAATACTTCCCTGGCCTGTCTGCTTGCAGTGACTTTCAGGCAACCAACTTCTCCTGCCTCGCTGGCTTAGTTTCCCCCCGGGGGAGCCCTGCACGCTTGTTCTCTATTCTCTGGCTCCCTGGAGACCTTGCCTTTTTGGGGACCACGCTCTTGTGGCAGTGCCAATTACTAATGTGAACATCCACCTTGGGTGTCTGTTGCTGCCGCCTAGTATTTCAAGCTAAGCTTGGCTTGGCTTTGCAGGGCTCCACAGGGATCTCTGTAACTGAGATGATTTGCTGCTGTAGGCTCATCTTGCTCTTCTGCAGTCCTGTGACAACCCTTCGTGTGAGGATGAAGAGCACCTACTGCCCAGACCTTTCTTTGGAGAAGTTTCCTAGGTGCCCACCCACCCAACCATTCATCCTGCCCCGGCTTCCTGGGGGAAGCCTCTCATTTGAATCCAGTCCATTGAGAAGGATCAATGCCTTAATCTCCTTCCTTTAAAGAGAATTGCTTGGCACCATGTATGTTCCTTGCTTTCTAATCATGTCCAATGCATAGAACAGGCATAACCTTGTATATAGTATAGTAGGCATTACAGAAATATTATTTTTCTGAATTGATGACTGCTTCCCAATTTTCAGCTGTCCAAATAGGTGGATGCTTCTAGAAGAGTAGGTCTCCACCCAGAGTGATTTTCTTCCCCCAGAGGCTACTGGCCAACGTCTGGGGCATTTTGAGGTATCATCAATAGGGACTTCTGCTGGCATCTACAGGGTAGAGACCAGGAATGCTGCTACACGTCCAGCAATGTCCCCTTTCCTCAAATTATCTGGCACAAAACGGCAACCGTACCAACATGGAGAAGCCTTAGCTCACACAATGCTACACCAAGCTCGTCTCGCCTGGATTTATTCATGTTGGCATTTGGTTGGGCCGGAGGAAACCCCGAGAAGTTTTTGAAGCCCTGGGATGATTGACATTTCACTGCCTGGATTTCATGTGAACTGCTGCTAATGAACACAGCCTGCCTTGATGACTCTGCAGAGGACACCGTTCAAACGAACCAATTAAAAAGGATTTTTTAATGTCAACTTTTAACCAGGTAGCCTGAGGGCTTGCTGAGCATAAAAGTACAATTTAGAAAACATGAGGTTTCCTGAGGTTCTGGGAGGCCCCGGCAGAACGGATGCTGGCGCTGAAGCAACAGGGCTGAGAACATAGTTTTCTGAAGTGGTAGGAGCCATTGTGTCGCTCATAATCTTCCCCAGAAAGGAGGGTCAAGTGCCCAGTCTGCAGAAGGGCTGGGTGCCAGCGGCAGGCAGGTCTGGAGCAGGCACCTGGAGGTTGGGGCTCCTGGCCCACGTTCCCGCTGCTCAGGCTGGTCACTTAATTGCTGACTCCTGGTGGCTTGCTGACTCATTGCTTGCCTGCCTTTCGCCAGATTGTTGGGGTTTTAAGTAATTTAATGATTCATTCACTCCCTCCCTTGGCAGTCTCCTGCCCCGACACCTTGCGTATCACCTATCGGCAACTGGAGCTGGGGTCAGTCAGGGTTCCAGAAAGGCCCAAGGACTTCTTTCTGTTCCTTGCTGCCCTCTCCAGCTTTGACCCCCCTTTACACAGGAGTGCTGACCAAGCGAGACCCCCTCTTGGGAGGCGTCGCTGAGGGTTGCCTCTCCCCTGCTTTAACTAACGCCATTTTGTCCACGACGCCACATTGCTGGGCTTTCCTTCACAGCCACTCCTTCTGGCCTCTCTATCTTCTCCTTGTCGGGTGGTGCCATATTGTCCCACCCCAGGCTCTTTGCTTAGGAGACTGACATCAACACAAATAGGACAGGGGCACAGGTAATGACCCAACTATGGATTTTAGAACCAGTACTAAACTGGTGACATCAGATTTTTTTCCTGGATTTGTGATCTTTAAATAAATGTCTTATTTTATTTGTTTTTCTTTTTTTCATTAGCAATAAAACTATTTGGGAATTCAACAAATATTCATTGAGCTTCTTCAGGGTGTCAAGCACGAGCTTAGCCACAGAGGACAGAGCTGTGCAGGATATAGGCAGAAGTCCCTGCTTACGTTCTGACCCAGGGTAGCCAGAGGGGTGTGAATAGTGATGAACACACTGAGAAAAAAGGGGCAGGGCCATAGGTGACCGCAAGGAGGGTTTTATATCCTGTGAGAAAGCCTCCCTGGGCAGAAGTATTTTTTAAATTAGATCTTCCTTGAAATCTCAATATTTAAAATAGTTACAAGTGAAACTGCTCTGTTCAGGAACAGAAAAAAATAAAGAGAGAGACTTGCATCAAGCAGCCAAGGGAGGGCCTGATGGAGCGGGAGCCCGGAGCAGAATGGGAAATAGAACTTCACGTTAACATTGCAAATATAAAACGCGAGTATGAAAGAAATTTAAAATATACAAAATATCTTAATCCTGT
Organism: Ctenodactylus gundi; assembly: GCA_004027205.1. Lineage (NCBI taxonomy): Eukaryota > Metazoa > Chordata > Mammalia > Rodentia > Ctenodactylidae > Ctenodactylus > Ctenodactylus gundi. Next base: position 846,371 of record PVKB01000078.1, read on the forward strand.
AGAACTTGCCCCCTAGTTCTTTTGCCTCAAGGGCAGTTCCCATTACAAATTTTGTGTCTCTCCTTCCGGTACCATTGTATTTGTATAAGCACTAATGAATGAGTCTCTTGGTCCCTAGCATCCTTTTTAAATGCCAGATTTTTTTTTGTGTGGTACTTGGAATTGAATCCAGGGACTTTGAAACTGTGCTCCACCCCTAGTCGTTTTTAAAATTCTTTTATAAGACAGGGTCTCACTGAGTCACTGATTTGCTGAGGCTGGCCTCAAACTTGCAGTCCTCCTGCCTCAGCCTCCCAGAGTGCTGGGATCACAGGATTGCACCCTCAGGAACACAATTTCATTTTTAAAATTTCACATTATACTTTGAATTTTTTCCTGTAGTAGCTTATGAAGATAATGTTTTTCATTCTTTCACACTTACATGGTATTCCTCTGAGGAACTGTGTTTTCATATCTGCGACCAGTCCCCTTGCCAGGAAGGTGGTTCCCTGAATGTCTGCAACAAACCTTGCAGACATAAAACTGTACCTACCTGACAAGCATCAATGGAAGTAAATAGAGATATTTATTATATTAATTGAAGAAATCTATTGGACAAATTCCTAGAAGTAGAATTTCCAGGTCGAAGAGAATATGTGTTTTTCATTTTGATAGTTATTGCCAATTCACCCTACAAAGGGATTAGAGCAATTTATATTCCCTGCTAATTTATAAAAACACCTTTCTCCTCAAATGCTTATCAACAGTATGTTATTCAATGTTTCGATTTCATGTTGCCCAGCTGATTGCTAAAGAGAATCTCACGTTCGTGCTAATTTGCATTTTGTTAATTATCAGCGAGGTTGAGCCGCTTCAGATATGTCTAAGAAGCCTGTTGTGTTTCTTGCTCCGTAAACTGCCAGGTTATAGAAGTGTCCGGTAGAGAGGCCTCTTAGATATCCAAGGGGAGACGTCAAGGAGGCATTCGCATACACAAGCCAGAGCTCTAGATGCTCCCTGGACTGGGACCAGCATTTGACAGCAAGCGGTACATAACGGGTATTTAAAACCACAGGGAAGGTTGAGCTCACCTAAAGAGAGCCGGAACAAAGCAGACAGAAGAGGGGTGCTTCAGCTTCTAGAAGTTGGTGGCTTAGGAAAGGGACTGGGGGCAGAACTCAGGGACAGCGGGATGGGGGGCAGGCAGGTGCCAAGAGGCCTCATGAAGGAACAGGGGACCAGTGGAGAGTTGAGGGGACAGAGACCCCCATGCATCTGATACCAAGGAGCTCGCAGAGGAGGTTGACCAGATGGCGTCTGGGCAGTGGCTGTGAGGTCTGCTCGGGCTTGGCCAGAGGCAGGAGATGGGCTGGGAGATGACACTTGCCAGAGCCCTGGCCTAGATGGGAAGTGGAGTAACTGGACAGAGCTGGAGAAGGATGAGGATCCAGGGAGATTTCGTTTTATTTCTGCTCGTCTGAGGTGGGAGACACTGAAGTACGTGTGATTGCTCCGAAGTGTCCGAGGGGGAAGAGATTGTCAGCATGTGTGAATATGCACAGCTGGAAGGGGCAGGAGGAGAAGGCGGGCATGGAGGGCGGCCCTGCGGGAGGGGGAAAGGCCGCATCCCTCCAGCCCGCAGAGGAGGGAGAGCGGCGCGTGGGTGGGTGGGTGGCGGAGCTGTCCCTGTGAATCCTTCGGCCTGGCTCCTTCCACGGCGAAGGAGGCGGAGCTGTGAGCAGGCCGGGTGGCAGGTGACAAAATCCGTTTAGCAAGGAGAAGGCCCGACCGGGCTCTCTCTGAGCCGGATGGGAGCTACACCGGGATCGTCATGGAAGCCTCCGCCAGGAGCACCAGCCCTCAGCCAGGCAGCTTTGACCTGGGAAACCAGCTCCCCGAGGCCTTGTGTTGCAGGCAGGGTTCATTTTCAAGTGTCCAGTCTCGACGCTCTTTGTGGAGTTATTTATATCGGAAATGATGAAAATCCCCCTGCTTCTCGGTCTCGGATTCATCAAAAGTGTTGGGGAAGGGGGCGAATTCCCAGCCAGCGCTGCTGAGTCGCGCGGATGGCCGCCGTCACGGGCGGGCTTGGCGCCCCCATCCATCTTCAGACCAGACTTGCCCACTCCTGCCTGTCGGGCTGGGCCACTGACCCCTGCTGCGGCCCAGCTTCCCTGCTTAAGGCACCATGTGGGCCCGGACACGGCTTGCCGGCAAGTGCTTTTAATAAGCATCAGGTTCCCAGGCCACCTTCTCTTTCCTGGTCTTTTTCTCAGAGTCTGAAGACAGCCAACCTCCGCCTCCCACTGCCGACGGATTCCCACCAAAGAGCGCATTTGCCACGGGTGGCGGTATGTCCTGGAGCCGCAGGGGTCACATCCATGAGGGATTTGGATTACTGTCTTCTACATTGCCAAGCTTCTCTTTTCTGGAACACCCTACTCAAGGAAAAATTTGGGGGGAGACTTGTCACAGACCCTACTACCCTGACTGTCTGCAGCTTTGCCATAAGTAAACACTCCAGTCTTATTGGATCCATCTGTCCCTCTGTAAACTGAAGGTGATTATTAGATCTGTCCTAAATAGCTGCATGGGGGGGGGGGGTGGTCAAGTGAAAGAAAGGACACAAAGCTACATTTCGATGCCGGCTTATTCCACCCCCTGTTACCTGTCCCCCATAAGTACAGCACCTCACAAAGAGCCAGGCGCATCACGGGTGCTTGTCATATGTCTGTGGAACTAATGTAGGAATTGAGACCCTAAATGTGGATAAGGATAGACCTACGTGTGTAGTAGTAATGGGCACTGACTAGGGATTTTACCAAATGTTGCCTTTTATCTCTCCCTGGTAGTAAAGGGTCATGTTCCCATTTTATAGATGAGAAGACAGCGGCTCAGTGAGGTTGAATTACTTACAAATTTTCTCCTGAGGCAAGAGGATTGCAAATTCAAACCCAGTCTGGGCAACTTTGTGACTTAGACCTTGTCTCAAAGTCGGAAATCAAAAATGGGCCTGGAGAGTAGCTCAATGTGAAGGTCCTGAACTAGATCTCCAGTGCCACATGAATAATCCCCTACCATATAACTATTGGAGATAGGATTTGAACTTAGACTCTTCTGATTCTGTGTTCTTGACCACGACAGTGTTAGGGCTAGAAAGCGACACTGATGCTCTGTGCTGAAATCAAGTGTGTCCACCGGATGCTTCCTGAGACTGTCCCCATGAGTTAAAGGTTGGCTAATGACAACATTAATAAGAAGGATTCGAATGAATAAATGAACTGTTTTCTGTCCAGAAATCAGTAAACAGAGATGCACATGCACATGAACGTGTATGGACTTACCTCATGCCATTGTGTTAGCTGGATACACACCAGCCGGGGGTCTCAGCCATCCCAGGTGCTGCATCATCCAAGTTCATCCCCCAAGCCAGTTGAGCTGGAAAGTGAATAGACATGTCAGAAGAAAAAAATCTTCTGCTGCCTCCCTGAATCGAGTGGCTTTGAGTGGAATAGGGCATGATTTTCTTCTATGTCATCACTGAGAGTGGGGTCAAGTGAGGTAACAGTGGCCTCTACATCTCTTGTCATGCTGACTTTTGACTTACTGAAGCCATTGCTACCCAACGGGTACCCATCAGACCAGGCAAAGGGGACGGAATGTCTCCCTGAGATCTTTCACCAGATTCAGGCATTGGCCCCTGAGAAGGGAAGTGTTACCCCCACCCAGTGCTGGAGGGCTGGGCAGCAGGAAGGGGGAGCAGGCACCGGATGTGATGGTTGTTGGTTGGCCTTCCTTTCTCGGCTCTTCTCTAGAGCTTCGGTGATAACGGTCTCCTCCTTGCAAAGCTAGAGTGTTTGCTCTGGAGAGTCCAGAAAACTGTGATCTGAACTTGGGGCCAGATCAAAAGGAGATGGGACAGGCTCTCCCCACCTGTAGCGACAGCCCCACTCTGCCCGCGGGCATGTACTCTTGTGTGCTCTGCTGGCTGGCTGCTGTCTCGTTCTAATAAATTAAATCTGTTATATCATCACTGTTATATTCCTGAGACAAGCACTTCCAAGGCAGATTAGAAAGGAACTTAAGGGGATTAAAAGCTTCTCTTAGTGAAAAACAATGTTTCAGATGGGAAATCCATTTACCAATATGAATTTCAGCAGAAATGCATGTTTTCTTTAATGCATTGCTACTGCTCAAAGAAACCAGATTTCCCCTCATGCCGCCCGCCCTCTGTTTTGCATAAGTTATAATGTGAATTCTGTTGAGCGTGGCAAGCCTTTCAGGGAGATTGATGGCTTCCATAAAGTTGCACGAAAACATTTCTCCTTTGTTCATGAGGGAAAAGAAAAGTGTCTAATGGATTTGGAGTATTAAAAGAGTGTTGGCTTGTACTGTAAACCAGAGGAAGTCTAGGAGTAAATACCAGACACCCGAGGAAATGGATTAATTGGGAATGGAAGCAGTCAATTCTTGGTTATCTGCACTTGGCTTATCTACACTAAGTTTAAAAGAAAAAAGAAAAGAAAGAAAGAATCCCAGTGTCTCAGCTCCCTGCCTGGCTGCCTCTCCTTGTGTACTCAGGGAATTGAAAGTCATTTTAATAACCTGGACCAATATAATTTGGAAAGTAATTCTGCTGTGGCAGCTATAAAAAAAAAGTCACAGTGGGCAGGCCAAAGGATATGTAATTAATTTTTCCCCAGTATTCACAGGTTGGGATTCTCTATACCATTTGAAATTTGACTTAATGTAAAATCATGAGCCAGATCCCCAAAGCCAATATGGAGCTCCTGCCTGAGGGGCTGTAAAACTTCAGAAAACTGCTGAGTCAGCACCAGCGCTCCTGTCCCTGAGCTCAGCTCGGTGATGCCTGGAGAGCCTCTGTCTAGACCCATTAGCAATGAGAGGCTGGGCAGAGAAGGGCCAGGGGCTGCCTGTTGGGGCTGGCCAGCTAGTGAGTGCTGATTTGTTATGGGTGGCTCTCGGAAATTTTCTCGGTGCTCTTTACAAGTGTTTCCCACTTAGCTCCATGGAGCTGGATGTCTGTGAACACCATGCTCTGCCTGGGTCGCGTAAGGGAGAGCACGCAGATACCTCTCTCTGATTTTTAATATGTACGCTCAAGATAGTAAAGAAAACATTTGGTGTGAAGGGACAGAACCCACTTGAGTGGCCCAAATTAGATAAAGGTTTATTCCAAGAGGACAGATACAGTCCTCACGGGATTGGAGACAAGGAGCAGAATCATGGCCAGACTGTGACCAAGCAAACTGGCTGCTGCTTCTCTTGCTTCCTTCTTCCCTACTCCCTGTCTTCCTTTATGGGGTCCTCTCTCTATCTCCACCTTCCTCCCTGTCTTAGCTAACTGAGGTTGGCCACAGTCTCTTCAAATCCCCAGGACCCTGCTGCACATCTCCCCACCACAGCCTCTTTTAAGAGATGAGCATCAGCTTTAATTCCCAAATTCAAGATGTCCTGTACACAAATTCAGCCAAGGGGCCCTATATAAACATTCCCATATAAGGTCATGAGAGGCCCTTACATTTTTGTTCGCATTGTGCAGCCGCCATGTTGGATAGAAGGCATTGCCTCTTAAAAGGAGGACCTGAACATCTAGAGTTAACTTTCCTAATTTTCAGCCCTAGGAAATGACAATGTTGACCCACTGTTATTGGATGCTAACTGGGTGCTGCGAGCGGTGGAGCATTTTATTAGAGGAACCCTATAAGTGTGGATCCGAAGGCTACTGCCAACATCTTATTGTGGGACTGTGAGGCTCAGACAGTTTGAGCAACTCACCCAAGTTCCCACAGCTAGTACGGAAAACCCAGGTGTTCTGGCTCTGGAGTCCACGCTTTTACAACCACATTACGTGGTCTTGATCTTTTAACTGAAGTTCCTGTGTAACTTCACAAAGGCTGGGTTTCAAAAGAATATGAGGGTTCCATCTCTGGTCCAGCAAGCCAGTTTTCTACAAACTCAGAGATGGAGGTAAATATAGTGGATTAAAAAAAAAATCATATTGTTAGCTAGTATCGGGGAATCCTCGTGTCTGTGGGGTTTCTTTCTGGTGTTGTCTAGAATTCTCACTCAACCTCACAGACCGCCTTCCTGTACCCTTCCCTTCTCCTGGGCCACCCCATATTCTCAGGATCCTGTGAGAAAAACTGGCGCTAAAATGTTGCTCAATTTTAATTACACTTCTCAGCGCCTTGCTGTCAGCTGCCCTTCGAAATTGTTCTAATTGAAGTTCCATGCATCCTGGCGAGTTCAGACGGAGTTCATCTCTAAGCCCATCCTGATTTCATTAAAGATTTGATCTTTCTTTTTTCACCAATAAAACATTTATTATCGTTATCTGTTTTGTAACCATTTTCTTTTTCCAAAGGGGCAAGAGGGGAGTGGAGGGATCAACCTCATATTCATGCCAATAAAACTAAGGAATCATCTGTTGATTTTTTTCTGGCACACAATAGCAGTGACATGTTAAAATAATAATAATTAATCATGTCCCATTAATTGAAGGCAACCTTCATTCAAGAGGCTTTCTAGGCCTTCGGGAGAATATTCTTGAATTAACTCTATGTAGAACTTAGGGAAAAAATTACCTTCCTAAATATTGTTTTTGTTTGTTTGTTTTGGGTCTGGCAGAGGGAATGTCAGGGCTCGCTCAATAACTGCTGACACAGAGATGCTTTCGTCTCCCCATGGGAAATCAAGTTACAGATGAACCAAGCAGTGCAAAAGTAAAACCTAATCCAAAAGTAGCTTGTTGACCTCGAAGTGTTAATAATTAACAGTTAATTACTGTTAAATCATCGTTGCCAAGTCTTGGCTGGGATCACAATCTACACTCAGGAATCAGGTCCCAACCTGTGTTTGTGATTATCTGCTGGGCGACGTTCACAGCTAACCAGTACCTGCTCCCGGTCGGCAGACTTGAGTCACGATGTTTTTGTTCAGATTTCAGTTGCCGCCCCTTCTAGATCTTTGTTTCATGTATGTAATATACTTAAAATGCACTAAATGACAGTTTATAATATCATTATCTACAGTTAAAGATATTATAACTTCAAAAATGAAAAGAAAGTGTAGCCATATGTGGAAATGGCCTATTTTGTGCCCTTTTAACCTCCCTCCCCCAAAGTTTCAACTGGACCAGACAGGCAACAGTACAAAAATCATAGGTCTGCAAAATCATTTTGCTATTTTAGCCCATGGTTGTCATGAAAGGAAATACAGTTATTTAGATAGTAAATAACAACTGAGGACTAATTTATTTTTGCTTTTCTCTCTCTCTCTCTCTCCCCTTTTCTCTCTTTCTTTTATTTTGGTACCAGCTTCCAATATGTTCTTTATTACATGGTTTGATAATTCAGGGATGGATCCGCCAACCCCTAGTGCCCTGCCACTGCCTTCCCCAGCCCCCAATAACATGGGAGTTGATTTAAAACTTCACTCTGAACAGCCCCGGGGTTATTAGGAACAGTGTGGACGGAGTATGGATTAGGTTTAAAAGTAATAAAAAAGTAGACCTGTTGGTTAGGTGAAAAATTCACTATCAGATTCCTGAGTGCAGCGTTCCTTTTCATGTGCAAACGGCACTAAATGAGGCATTTAATTCAACAAATCCAAAGTTCTGATCCGCCAGAAATAGAGACTGGGTTAGTTCAATTTGTAACAAACGATCCCCGTATGATCAAAGTCCTGAGCGCTGATTTCAACATGCTGCTTAAATTAGTCTAACACCAAAGTCTTTGGCTGGGAGACAGTATTTGGAATGTCTTACCAGAGGAGAAATTCTTTCTCACACATGGTTCTAATATCATGCCATGCCAACTTTGCTTTTTAATGGGCTGACAAGGAGGCACACTGCTCACTTTCTGACTCCAGAAAGTTCTCGTGCTGTCACCCACAAACCAGCTAGGATAATTTTTCCTTGGCTTCCTTATTAAAGACTGAATGAAGGGATTGTGCGGCTTTCTTAATGTCACTTGGTCTGTTTGCCATAAATTCAGGCGCTCACGATGAAAGCTGCACTTATATTTCGCTGGGAAATGGAATCAAGGAGCATGCACCCAGGTTCACAATAAATAACTAAGCGTGAGTTATTAAGTGAATTTCATATACCAGGGCCTTATTACATCAGCAGTTTAGATAATGGCTTCTGAAAAAATATCTATGCCATTTGCAGCCAAAGCACAAGGGTGAGTGGGTAGGGGGCACCCAGAGGTGCCAAGGTGGACAGGCAGAGCTGGCTGGGGTGAGAATGGAATAGGTGCTGTTTGAAAAATAATACCATAGTTACATTTTTTGTATGTTTATGCCTTTTTAGCTCAACAGGGAAGCTCAGAGGCCCATTGGCCAACTTCACATGGATTGCTACAGGCTTCCTGCCTATGATTGTTTGTTTTTTTGCAGAAGGAAGACTTAAGGTTGTTTAGACTGTGAGCCTAATTCTAGAGGATGATAATTATGCTGCTGCTAAACCACATATTTTCCAGAATTTGCTGCCCTATGGAAATAACTTGCGTGTGTGTCCAGCCTGGCCAGCAGCCAGCCTGATGCCCAGGGCCTCAGTTCCCCACGTGATGCTGGGGTCCTCTGAGGAGCCAGGATGAGGTAGCACAGAAGAACTGAAGGGCTGAGCGCGGGGAGGCAGAAGACCTGAGTGTGGGCTCCCCCTCCACCCTCCGATGCTGTTGGTCTTCAGTTGGTTGCTTCGATTCTACGGCGGCATCTCTGCAGGGTGTCAATCCTGGAAAATGCTCTGTGAGCTTTTAGAACAAAAAATATGTTGAGGAACTTCTGCAGCCGTGCTCTCTTCTTCATGCTCCACCATGCACATGGACGCATCGTCCAAATTGTCTTCCACCCACATCGACCTTATCCATCCTCCACGTCTCTCATTCTCAAATATACTTTTTTTCCTATTGTATAAAATGTAGTCAATGAATGAGTTACTCATGAGATAATTTCATGCTGTCTCAAGACTAACTTGGTGGGGCAAGTGCTATGTGTCTTATGATAGAACCCTGGCGCTTAGCACAGCGTTGCCGGATAATAGATGCTCAATAAGAATTTGAAACATTACTGAATTAAGACAGGGTTCCTAAATATCCACGAACGTTCAGACAAATTGGTGCAAGGGAACCTGGTCAATATGTAAATTCTAATTTAACTGGATTTGTATGGGGCCCGAGACTCTGCACTTCTGTGTAACTCTGAGGGTACATGTGGAGTAGCAAGGGCTTAAAGAGTTTAACTGTGTTGAGTCCTATTTGTATCAAACCTTATTTACGTTTTCCACATGCAGGGCCTAGTAACATCTCTGAGCTGAGCCCGAGTTTATTCATCTATAAAATAACCTAAAGGTGCTTGAAGGATCTTCCGTAGTTTAAAACACATGGCCTTTGAGGCATTGCTGGGATGAGGGTGTGGGGATCTCCCCCAGGCACATGAGCTTACAAGGTAAGTGGGCATTACTGAAGCATCTTGGGAGCTTGGGAAACATTAGCAAGAAGGTGATCAGCCTTGAGGTGATCTTAGTCCCAGAGAGGCAGCTAAGTGTCTGCTTTCATTCTAGGAGCTGTCGCTTCTTAGTTCTCTGAGCCTGGCAATGTGAGGTTGGAGTGATGGAACACTTCATGTGTTCTGAGCTCAGAAGTTGTCAATATACAGAGTGGAGACAGAGAGCACGGCAGAGATAAAGAAAAATAAATAAATATATATATGTGTGTGTGTGTGTGTGTGTGTGTGTGTGTGTATATATATATATATATATATAGTGAACTCAACAATTCAGCAATGAGCCAAAAAATTTGAACAGATACTTCACCAAAACAAGAATATAGAGATGGCAAATATACATGTAAAAAGATTGATGTAATTTTTCATTAAGGAAATGCAAATGAATGTAACAAATAGATATCACTATACATCGGTTAGAAGAATAAAATCAAATGCAAGTGCAAAATGATGTGGTCACTTGGTAAGACAGCTTGATAGTTTCTTACAAAATTTTAACCAGCAATTATGATCAGCAGTTGAATTCTTCGATATTTACCTTGCTAATTTGAAAGCACAACTATCCTACACAGGAATGTTTATAGCAACTGTATCAATAATCACCCACAATTAGAACAACCAAGAAGGTTTTTAATAGGTGAGTGAACAAACTATTAAACATCTATGTAATGAAATATTATTTAGCAATAAAATATAATGAGCCATCAAGCCACAAAAAGACAGGGATGAGTCTTAACTGTATTATGAGGTGAAAGAAGTGTACCTGAACTCATGTTTAGCTTAAATGTAGATACAAATGGTTACTGTACACATTTAAATACATATATGCAGATTCATGGGTTACTACCATACATATATCTCTACTGCATCCACTGAAAGGGCTTAGAGGAAGGAGACCCATGTCTGTTTGTAATATCCCTGCCTATCTAATAACCAGATTTTGGTTCCATATCTAGTGCCTGGGTCTTTTAGAAGGCCAGATGGTAAGAGAGTACCAAACAACAACAAACAAAACAGATATAAACAAAATCAACCCAGACTAAGCCAAAATACCAAACTCACAACGACGTGCCTGTCATAGAGAGGCTGAAACTCATGGATGGGGCTCCCAGTTGCTGTTGGGAGCTAGCAACATCTAGAGTGACTGCAGCCTCAAAAAAAAGCAGTATTGGAAGACAGTTAAGGAACAGAACTAACACCCAGGATCCATGCTGAGATAAGCACATGACTGAATGAATACACAAAATTAGGGAAAACATACCAGTCTCAGAAAACCTAAGTTAACCCCTGTAGGTATTCTGCAATTAGAGAGATAGAGTCTAGAGAAATAGCAAAGAGGTTAAAGTGTTTGCCTAGGAAGCATAAGGCCTTAGGTGCAATTCCCCAGCACCATATAAACTGGGTGTGGTGGCATGTGCCTGTAATCTCAGCACTTGGGGGGCTGAGGCAGAGGGATTGCTGAGAGTTTGAGGCCAGCCTGGGCTACACAGTGAGTTCAAGATCACCCTGTCTCAAAAAAGGAAAAAAAAAAAAAAAAAGTAGAGTGTAACTTCTTACTCCTTCAGTGTGGGCTGCTCATAGTAATTTTCTCCTAAAAAATATAGTATGAAAAGGCAGAAAAGATTTTTTAAAAAAGCTTCATGGTGGAGAAATCCATCAAATATCACCTTAGCCAGGTGATCAAAGTCAACATCAATGGTGATAAGCCATGTTGATGGTCTGTACCCTTAATATGAGGGGACGAAAATGGCACTTTCCCTCTGTGGCCATCTTCTCTAAACGCATTACCCCAGCCTAACCATGGGAAAAGGTCAGACAAGTCCCATTTGCGGACATTTTGCACGTACCTGAACAGCACTTCTCAAAACTGTCATGTTATCCAAATTAGAAAAGTCTGAGAAACGGTGACAACCACAAAGTCCCAGGAAGAACTGATGACTCAATGTAGGGATTCTGGGATTCTGGATGGGATCTTGAAATAGAAAAAGGACATCTGGGGACAAACAACAGAATCCCAACGAAGTAGGAACTCTAGCCAAGGATAATGTATCAATATTCACTAATTATAACCACTCTGCCTTACTATTGGTAACATGAAATACAGTGTGGAGTCCACACTCTATACCATTTCCATAGTAATTATACAAATCCAAAATTAAAATTTATTTAAAATTTATCATCTTAAAATAACAATATCAGTTGCAATCAACTTGGGAAGAATAGGATTAACTTGAGCACCTACTATGTGTCAGGCACTGTGTCTCTCCCACAGCAAATGAGGAAGTGTCCAATCTTACAAGCCCTGTGGGGAATGCAGTGCGATTCATATTTTCCAGGTATGGAAAAGACTAGGAAAGTAGAGAAGTAGGGAAGAGACCTAAGACCAGACTGCTGCTGTGGGTAAGAGCAGAATCCTGAGAAGCCTAAGTGTTTTCTCCCTTTCCTACCAAAATGAACAAGAAATTATCATGAGCACTCTGCCCTTCCTTTCTTTTATTAATTGTGTAATTATGTTGGAGATGGAGATTGGAGCATGAGGGTGTTTTCGTCCAGTGTCTGCAAGTTCTTGCTATAAATTTCAGCTGAACAACTCAACATGAATCCTCTATGGTTAGACGGAGAGGGGTATACAGCCTTTGGTTTAAGAAGATTAGCAAGAATGTGGCAGTTTTCTAGATATATTTTAGTATTTTAGTTTGTTTTCAGTTTCTATAACAGAATACTTGAGTCTGAGTAATTTATACAGGAAGGAGGTTTGTTTTGGTTCACAGTTCTGCAAGTCCAAGAGCACAATGCCAGCAACTGCTCAGCTTCTGGTGATGACCTCCTGCTGTTCTGTGCAAGTCAGAAAGCTGGGAGGAAAAAACAGGAGCGTGCACAGAGGAAAAGGTGCCAAACTCCCTTGAGAATTAACCCACTTTTGTTTGAAAAGCATTAATCTACCTATGAGGACCCTGCCCCACTGTGCACTACCTCCTAGAGGCTCACTGTCTCTCAGTGCCGTTCTCGTGGCAGATACCAATTTCAACATAATCACGAGGTTGGGGACAACAAGCTATATTTGGACTGATGCTTGCGGAAAGAGCCCTCCTTTCCCTGTACTATTCCTAAACGTCTCCTCCTGCCTGGCCATGCCAGCCTCTCCCCATCTTCGCGTGGCCGCTTCTCCAGTCAGGGTGTCCTCTTTGTCTGTCTACAGAGGCTTCAGGAAGATGCTGGGGTGTCAACGGGTACAAGGGAAGCTGTGTCCCCCAGATGCTCAAGGGAAGAATGGCCGAGCTGCCGGACTTGGACAGTTGCCTCCCTGGGTGCTGGGTGCTTCCTAGTGGGAGCCGCCTTCGGCAAGGTTCTGGCTGTTGGGGTTGGGAGTGCTGCTCCCCACTGCTGGTCCCTAGTGTGACTCCCTATGCCCCTGCCATGACCCCTGCCAGTGTCTGTTGGCATTGCAGCTCAGAGCCTGAGCAACTTCCTGTCAGCGTGTGGCGGCCCTTGGAGCTTCCTATTTTGGATCTTTGCCTCTTTCGCCCCAAATGTCTTAGAGGCAGAGGGCCACCTGAGTGGCATTCTGCAGATTTGATTATGAGCCCTCTGCTTGAAGACTAGATGGATTTCTGAATGAACTTCCTGCTCCATGAGACCCTGCAGCCTATCTGAGCCCTGACTAGGACCTCATCCCCCTACTACACATTCTGTGTTTCTTTTACCTTTTAAAAAGGTAGTTGTTGAGTACTGACCTCAGTGAATGCCTGGGCATATTCAAAGGCCAAGAAAGCTAACTAACAAACTTGACCCATTTCCATCAAGTCACGCAGAAGTTATTCCATGAAATATACTCACTGAATCTAAGTTCAGACATCAGAAGTCCAGGAAGTGGAGATATTTGTCCCCTTAACCAATTTAAATTTGAAGAATAAGTATTTATGTTTCTGTGTCAATAATAAAAATTTTTTCCTCTATTCAATTTTTTTAATGGTGAAAGAAGATTCCAGAGCAAAATATCTCAATGTCCTTCAATCTGTCTCCAAGAGAAAGAATCCAGAGACACCACCCTGGGTCAGATAAAACTTCTCCTATTCTTACAAAGGCCACTTGGATGGGGCCTAAGTGTTTTTGTTCCCTCAACTCAAGTTGTGAGAGATACACGTCATTTCGCGAAGTATGGAACTAATTGAGAAATATGTCCGGCTCTTGTAGAGGTGAACAGGGCAGATAAACAAAAACTCCATCACACATAAATCTTTGCTCCCAACATCAAAGAAGCAGGATCCTGCTAAGTGTATTTGTATACTGCAGTAATTTATGCAAAAAGCTGCTTTGATAAATGTCCCCTAATTTATTGTCATGTATCTCAAATCAAAGTCAAACATTTATAGCCTGCGCCTGAAGGAAGCCAGGCCTCGGAGAGCCAAAGGCTCTGAAATAGGTAAAGATATGCTGGGTAAAAGGTTAAACAGACTCTGGTTTGAATGTTAAGACCTTCCAAAAAATGGCAAAAGAGAGGATAGTTTGGCTCCTAGAAGCAAAATGTGGCCGAATTTCTGGGTGTTTTCTTCCAAGGATAGGTCCATAGACTGAAATATTCTTAGGAGAACAGGACAAAAGGTTGTGATATACAGATCATCCTAACATAACCCATAACAAAAACAGCAGTCGGCACGTATTATCTCCTTCCTGTCAGGCGTTGGGCTAAGCATTCTCCATTCACTTCCTTTTCCCTACGTGGGTACTTCCTTGAAGTCTTCATAGTTAGGGAAACAGAGAAGCCCATGGAATTTGAAGTTAGAAGACTCAGGAGGAAGTGGAGACGTGTGCTAGGGAGCACAGAGCCACAGGTTGTTTTTCCTGATGGAGTTCCTCATTTCTTCAGAATCATTTGTCCCAAGGTGGATGTGGTCCCACAGGTGGATAGGAGTTGACATGAGTAGGGAAGGTGACCCCAAGGCATAGGCTTTAGATCCTGTCTCTACCAATTTCCAGCTTTGTAATGCTGGGCCAATTCTTAATACCTCTAAGAAGCCTCACAATGCCCATCTCTGGAATGGTCTCATGAATGGTCTGTGATTGCCCGGCAGATTAAGTAAGACAGCATCTGTTACGTATGTGACAAGCACTAGTCTACGGATGTTGTGATGATACAGCCCTTACTGCTGCGGCCGCAGAATCTACTATTCCCAAAACTAAACTCTGGGAAGCAGCCATAACCTTAAGACCCTGGGCAGATGAACCCGCCTTTCTAACTTGGTATTCTTTGAGTTCAGTCTGAACCACTCATCCATGATCCCTATAAAATAAACTTACAAACTCTAGTAGTAGCATAGCCATAGACAGCAGCTGTTTAAAAGATTTTACTGCCCATCTGGTGGCTTGGCATGGGCTTAAGGCTGGTTCTAGGAGAAAGGGCTTTGCTCTGTGATTCTACCAGCTGGTAACTGGTATTGCAAACCCACATGCAGCTCCCAGCCTTCTGGTTAATAAAACCGAGAGAGGAACGGGCTCGCAAAGGGCAGAATGCTCTCCCCACCCAAGGGCTTGGGCAGAATGCTCTCCCCACCCAAGGGCTTAGCCTCTGAGGCTTGCACTGTGATACTGGGCTGGTTTTCATCCAAGGCGAGGCCCTCAGCAGTTGTAAAGCTCATGATTCAGGGTGTGTGAGGGTTTAGAGGGGCTTGAGGACATGTTTGCCATCAACTTGTTGGCTTTGCTCAGTTCCGCTTGCTGGGGACAGTGTGGGAGGGTGAGATTCTTCCCATCCAGATGGTGGCTGGGAAATTTCAGCACTTGACTTTTGAATCATGTCAACACAGAATTCCCTCTCCACGTACAATTCCTGCTCAGAGCTGAGGAAGAGTCCCTGTCTAGCATGGAGGCTGAGCCACACCGGATCAGCCCAGAACATAGGCTTCATGGCTCCTTGTCTTTGAAAAGAAACCAGATGTTCAGTTCTAACCCCAGGAAGATATTTGTTGGTTACGGGAACCATGAGTCGACCAAGTTCACGGCTAGTAGGAACTCTACAGCAGTCAGAGGAGAGACAGCACGTGGTAAACTGTCTCTTTCATCAATTTCTAGAACTTAAAAAAGGGGTGTTCCCTTTCCACTGACGGCTACCATGAGAAGTCACCAGTAACATGAACACAAGTCTCCTAGTGCAAACAGAACCTGATCCCAAGCCCCTGAGCAGCCCTTTGTCCAACTGTGAACCCACAGGGCTAGACACTGAAAACGGAAATGAAACACAAACTTGCATGTGACTTTTTCCACATTGCTAGTTTCTGGGTGAAAGTCTCACTTAAAAACCAGACAACTTTAAGGACAGTCACAGAAAGGAGATATGATACTTCTTCAAGGGCCTTGGCTGAGGCCCTTGTAGGAAGCTAAGTTGCCTTGAGGGGCCTGGAACCCTGTAGGCTTTGAGAAGCTGCCACTAGGCACCGGCCTCCACGCTGTCTGCAGGGTCCCTGTGCCTGGCCTCCAAGGGGAGCAAAGCAGGACTGTCTCTTCTTCACTCTGTGTCCTGAAAAGGTTCCAGCCATGAGAGAAGGACAGAGCTTCTCCAGTCAGTGCTCTGGGGTTTAAAGAATCTTTTGGGCCACACGAAGGGCCCTTCCGTGCAAACAACCTGGAATGTCCGAATTTGATCTCAGTCTGTATTTTTAGGCAATCACTGCATGGGGTCTTCCGCCTAAAGGAGGTTGGGTCACGTCCTGAGGTCATTAGAGAAATGAGCTGCATCACCTCCAGGTACACACACCGTCCCAACAGCCATGGTGTGTGGAGTCCGGTGACGACCTTCACGTCCATGTCTCCACTTGCCTCTGGCACCAAGCAGGCCAGTCTAACTAGAAGTGGAAGAATGTCTACTTTTTTGTTACCTTTTCTTTCATTTGCTATTGGTTATACTCTTAAGTTCTCTCAGCTGCTTGGAAAGCTTCCTTCGTTTGGTTGGAAACAGGGAACTTACTAAACAATAAACTCCATTGCAGTGTTTTTTTTTTTTTTTTTTTTTTGCCAATTAGAAAATAATGCCCTCTCCAGGCAGACACACAGCTTCTCAAGTGGACAGTGGCTGTGCAGAGAAATAGGTGCCCTGTCCTCTGGGCAGCCTGAGCCCTGCACAGGAGGCCTGCGCGGTCCCTGTTGCACAGGCTGGATCCCAGTCCTCACGCATGCTCTGGAGGATCTCCTGTGGCGTGCAATCTGCACACCGGTCTGTGGCAGCCCTGCCGTGGGCCCCTCTCATCTTCTGCCATCCCAGGAGTTTCAAAACTATTGTCCTTTCTGGTGGGACAGTTTTCTCACCCGTTATATTTGTGATTTACAGTCCTTTGAAATTATTCCCCCAAAGGAGGGCCTGGAAAAGGCAGGAGTGCCACAGAGAGGCGTGGCTGCTCCCACGCTCTGGGGTGTCTGCAGGGGAGAGAAGAGGAAGAGCAGAAGGCACTGGGGGAGGCTGGGCCTGTGCCGACTTTGGGGTGGGCCGCGGGGTGAGGTCTGAGAACCTCCGCGGGCCTGGCCAGCCCTGACTGCTCCCACACTGCCTCCTGTGGCCTCTGGGCAGGGCCGGCTGCCTGGATGGCGAACTTGCGCAGCCGCTCGGAAGGGTCCCTCTCTTGGCGCCATGTTCCACCACCCCCGCCTTGCGCTTCTTACCACTTGCAGACAGCCTGCATTTCTGTTTTGCGCTGCACTCTGCAACCCCGGTCGCCGGTTTGCTCTCAGTCCTTGCCGGCCTCCTCGGGGCCGGTTTTTGCGAGGGCGTTTTCTATACTCTGCTCACGCAGCTCGTCTTCAGTGTGCATCTGCTATGTGCCAGGTATTGAGAGGCAGCAACGAGAAAAGCCAGCAGGATCCCGGCTCCGAGGAGGATTCTCAGCTGCAGGTGCACGAGAGAAGAGAAACAGCAGCAGGGTGAGCAAACGGGCCAAGTGCAGAGCGTGAGGAATTCACCAGGGACCGGAAGCAGGCTAGCCCAGCGGGAGGGGCTTACAGTGGGGCTCCCTTTGACTGGCATTGGAATGAGGCCCACGGAATGAAGGAAACAGTAGCCCTCCCACGAGACAGGAGGTGGACCAGGACTTCAGTAACGACAAAGCCCTGAAGTGGGCCAGAGCTCTGGCTAGAGGGCTGTAAGCATAGACATGGGTGTGAATTTGTTTTTATTTCGTTTTTTAGTGCTGAAGATTGAACCCAAGCCCTCATGCATACTATGTAAGTAGTTTACCACTGAGCCACCCACCCCCAGTCCCTGGCATGGGTTTTGAGTACCAAAAAAAAAAAAAAAAAAAAAAAAAAAAAAAAAAAAAAGTAAAGAGACAGCAGGAGGAGTAATAACTACTGCTGCAAGGTGGCTGCTTGTCCCAGGTGTCCCACAAACACTTACCTTTTTGAACAACTGTGTAAGTGTGTACTATCCCATTGTCCAGATAAGGAAACTGACACCCCAGTGGCCCAAAGTCATCTGACCCACAAAAAAGTGAGCTGTGGTTGGAACTCAGGTCTACCTGACCCCAAAGGCCCAGCTCACCCTCCACATGAGAGGCCTTGGCTGATGGTGTTTTCTGCCGCCATAGGCTGGGTGATGGCTCCCTAGGTACCTTGTGTCCCTGCTTGGGCTGAGGGACTCCTGAGCCCCAGCCCTGCAGATGAGAGATGAAGCAGTCTTGCGTCACGTTCCCTGGAAATTGTGATGAAATTTTATCCTGTGATCACTTAAATACAGCCAGCTGGAAGTAGCTGTTTCCGAGACACAAACAAGCACTCAGTCCAAGATGCCTTTGTACCGTACGGTGTTGGCGCCCTGCATTCAAGTCCAGCAGAGAGGGAAAGACCAAAACATATTAATTAATTATAATGGAAGCTTTCTCTCCAAATGTGTGCCTTCCTTTAGCTCAGCGGGCTGGGCACGGTGAGTCAGTTTTTATTTTTGGACAAACTTCGAAACCTCCTGATCTCTGTGTCTGTCTCAAATGAATTTCAGAACCCAAATTTGCAGGCTGTGGTTCTAAGTATATACAAATAGGTTCATCATCAGAGGCCTTCTAGCAAGTCAGTGGGGCTGAACAGGGTGGGTCATTTCAGCAACTATGAAAAGGGGATGTGTGGAGGTTTCTGGGAGGAAAGGGCTGTATCCATAGTGGAATCCGCTCACGCCTGCGGAGAAGAAAGCACCTACTGTGTGTTGGTGCTGGAAACATTGCATTGGCTCAAGAGGCCCTACCCTCAGGGACCTCATGTTGTAACAGGGGACAAAGACAGTAAGTAAACAGATGAGCCAACACGCTAATTCCAGGCCGTGAGGGGAAGGAGGTGATGCTAGACAGTGACCAAGAAGTGTCAGGAGAAGACTCCTCTGAATGGGGTCTCTCTCCACTAGGGACTTCTGAGCCATGGCCAAAAGAGAACGACAAAAGTCTTCAAAAATGAGGTAGCAATCACAAATTAAGAAATACCAAGAAGTCTTTTTGTGATGCTTTTGTTTATGTCTTTGATTCATTTGTGCAGTGCCTTGTTGTACGAGAGAGCTTTATCCTAGCAGTCTCTCAGGACGGCGCCAACCCGAGCATGAGGCTTGGGTAGAGAGGAAGCGGGCCTGGGTGTATCTCTTTGCAACACTGGTGGCAAAACAGATCTTAATCTTTAGATACTGAGCCAGGTTCTGCTATAGATTCACTCTGCGACCTTCGGTAAGGCACTTAACCTCTCAGAGCTACTCTTCTGAGAAAGGAAAAAGAGAAACTTTGTAAAGATCTCAAAACATTAGAGGTCAGTGATTTCATGATCTAATAGATCAAAACAAAACCTCCTGGTAGGTCACTGGGAATACACGGCTTCTCCTACTTGGGCAGAAAATTCTATTACCAGATTCTGACCTGGGATCACAGCAAAGGTTATGAGCTGGGCTTGATCTCTCAGCCTTAACTCCCAGCTTGGCCTGCCCAGGAGCGCCACAGATCGTCCTGGCTGGCACCCACATGTGTCTTGTATTAGTGTTATTTTCTTAAAGGCAGCAGCCCCGCAACCTGCCCACCTCACTATTGAGTTACCCCGCGTGGCCTTTGTCTGGCTTAGACATAAATACCGTCGGCGGCTCGGGAGCTGCGTGTACAGGTGTTTGCTGCCGCCATCAGAATCCAGCAGATCAATCAGAAGGCTGCTTTTATACAAACCGACACACAGATTTAAAACCTGCTTTAAGAAAGAAGAAAGAAAAATGCTTGCCGTGTGCCTTCAGTAACCTGCAGTCTCCTCTGCGCAGGATTCCTGAAGACAGGATGGTGTTTTGGGCCCAGGTGGACAAATAAAACCCGAAGCAAAGGAGGAAACCGAAGGGCAGAGAGAACGCTGAGGTTGCTAACCCGGGCAAGGGCCGCTGCTGGAGTGCGGCGGGGCCGGAGTTCCCAGAGTGACTGGCACCCCGGGTGAGCTGCCCGCTCCGGGGAACCGAGACACGGCCCCTCCAGCTAGCGTTGAAAGACGGCAGTCAGGATCAGCTCCGGCTTCCCACACGCTGTGGCGTCACGGAGGCAGAATCTCTCCTCTAGGAACTGCTCCGAAGTGTCCCAGATTGTGCATCTGGGTGCCATGTTCAGGATCAGGCACTGGCACATGCCGTACCCCCACCCACCTGCAGAGCTCAAGCTGCTGTGTCCTGGTGACCTTTCGAGGGTTTCTCTCAGGCTGCCAACACACAGCTCGGGTCACCCACTCACTGATAAGCAAGACAGTCTGCCGGCTAATTTGTGAATTCGAATCATGATGAATACTCTCTTTTGTTTTTAAGTTTGGCTTTTTTTTTTTTTTCAATACTGGAGATTGAACCCAAGGCCTTGGCATTGAGCTACATCCCTAATCCGTCTTTGTTGTTATTTATTTATTTATTTTGAGGCAGGTCCTCACTAAAGCTCTAAGTTGCCCAAAGTGGGTTCAAAGTTGCAATCCTCCTGCCTCAGCTTCCCACAGTGCTGGAGGTATAACCGTGTGCCACCATGCTCAGCTGAGCTTGCCAATCTTTGGTGGGAAATACTGTGTATGGCAGTCAGATGACTCTCCGAGGCTGATTGAGTAGCTCTACTCAATGGTACTTGGTTCTCGCTCTAAAGTTTACCATTGTTGAAAAGGCACTCTGAGTCCACAGAGTCGGCAACACGGGTGCCCTCCAGAGCTGAAAATTTTATGGACAACAAGTTATCATTGAAAATAAGTGGTTCAATGGATATTGTGGGGATTCGATCCCTTTCTGCATCTTACGAGATGAGTGTGTGGAGACTGCACAGAGCAATCCCAGCACGGAGGCAATACAGGGAAACAGCATCACCATGGTGAAATACATTTGAATGGCTTTGAGCAGAGAAGTCCATTTACCCTTCCAGAGTTTCACCATGACTGAAAACTGGCTTGCATACATTTTTGCATTAAAATTTTTGTTAAATAAACGTTTGTAATAGTCAAAACATTTACCACCTTTTGGTCTTTAGATATACACTTACTCATATAGCTCAATAATCCGACAACATGAAGTGTTTGGATTAAGAAATATAACACAAACACATGGTCTTCCCTTGGCGTCACGAAGGTGGCAGCAGCGTGCGTGGGCCACTCTACTGTTCTCCTTTCTGTCCCTGTTTTGGAAGACTGGCTCTGGTTTGAAATTTTTTCAACCAGGTTTCCATAGTTATTTCTGTAGCTCAGTGACACAGTGAGTAGAAAAAGACTTTGAAAAACAATACAGGAAGCCATAGACATTCAGGAGAAGATAGTCCCGCCTTTTGTTTGGAAATATTAAAAATGGAATATTTATTAATTTTAAAAAGGGAAGAAAAAATTCTAGAATGACAGCAACTTAAACCTGGAAGTACTTTAAGACCCAAATCAATGCTGTATGAAGCAATGTCAAAGAGTGATTGTGAAATCTGAGAGAAAACCAATGAGTAGATAAGGATAAAATATTCTCCAGTTGATTTTTAAAAAATAAGTTAGAAAATGAAGGAGAGGGAGGAAGAGGAGGAATAGAGGGTGAGAGAATGGGAAAGAGCCGATCCTCGCTTTGCCAACATGGAGAAGCTCCTGGTGAACAAGTCTCCACGGCCGCGTGTGTCCCTGGCATCTCTGTGTAGAGACAGCAGCCCGGCTGGGGAAGCCACTGAGCACATGGTCCCACGTCACTCCCACTCCCAGTCCTGGGGGCGGGTGCTAGATGTTGACTCACAAGTGTGCACAAGGTGGAAAGAGAGTGACCTAAGGCTCCCAGGTTCTGGAACACTAGGTGTTCTCAGTGTGCACTTGCCACACCTAGACTTTCAGAGGCATCAGCCGGCAACCTCAAAACACGCCAACGCAGCTGAGCAACGCTACCATGACTCGTGACTGAGAGCCCCAGCCCCCTCCTTCTGGCTCAGAGAAGAGGCTCCTGCCCTCTTCGCATGTGTGACACCCCAAATGATGGCTCCCCTTCTGCTGAAGAAACTTGCCATTTATTATGTTACCAAATAAACAGTTGGTGTACTGTGTAGGGGAAATCAGGGTGAATTACTGACAAAACATTTACAGATGGCCTCTCATGCACGCCCTGTTTGTCATTTGTTCTAAAAGCCACAAACTCTGGGAAGATGTGACTGATGATCTCCTTGTCCTAAAATGAAAGTGTATTTCTAATAAGGAAATAAAGGTGAGGGAGCCAAGTTCTTTACAGCGCGAGCAGCTCAGTGAGGCAATTAAAATAAATGTGATTTTTCCAGCCTGCTAATTATTCTGCAGTACCTCTCCTTGTTGCCTGAGTTTCCAGTTTCCTTACAGCTGTTCTGCTGTGTGGTGCAGATTGGCATTCCTGCCGGGGTGTTTCTGCCCTGGGATTTGACTTGCAGACGTCTCTGCTCAGACCTGGTCTGAGGAGCCATTGTTAATTTTGTGTTAATTTTGTGACCTTGGCAGCAGGCACCCCAGACACGGGCAGGTGGTAATGTGCCTCTCGCAAGAAGTCTCCGCGCAGCGCTTCAGACCTTGTGCTCCTTTGGAACACGTGACCCGAACTCCAGGAAAAGAACTTTGCTTCTTTGGGAGGGACAGATGCTTCAAATGAAGTTCTACATCAGGCCCCTCTTAGTATGGGTAGAGATCACTTTTAAATTCTCTCTCTTAGACAAATCAATGGAAAATAGTTTCTCTTCGCCTATCAGTTGGTTGTCTCTCACGTTCCATAATCACTGTTTGAGACTGCTTAATACAACATTGATTTGGGTTGTTCAACTGGCAATTGGGAGTTGTACGACTGGGACGTGTAGAATATTTTCAACCTCATATTTCATGTTATATTAGTGGAAAGCATTTTTTTAAAGATGTGTATTATTAATGACACAATAAAATCTCATTAGCGGAGGGGGTTGATAGATGCGGTTTATCTAACATTAAGCAGAAATTGACATCTTGCGGGGGGTATGAAGATTCTGTGATCCCAGACACTGATATTGAGCAGGCAGGGGCCAGGAGCAATCCTGTATTGATTAGATGGTGCAAGTAATTATATTTACCGAACCATTTTATTGGGTGGGGCAGAAGGTGAGGTGGTTCTTCTTTAGCGTGGAGAGAGAGCAATCAACAGAGATGTTGTCGGCAAAAGCCCCAGAGCCAGAGTGATTTTCTCAGGCTGTGCTCTGGCCTTGCCCTGGTCTTAATCGTTATTTAGCAATGCAGCATATGCTAGAAGGTTCCCAGAGCCTCCGTGGTCTGACTGCTGGTGTGGGCTGGCAGTTTCCTGGTGTGCCTTGCAGCAGGGCTATGCCTTTGCGTGGATTCAATCTTGACCTCCACCCTCTCCCACTACTGCAGGAATTGCCACTGCTACCACCACCCCCATTACCGCTGTCTCCATTACTGTTACTACCACCCTCACCACCATTACTACCACCTACACCATGTCCACTACCCTCACGACTGCTACCACCAATCTCACTACCTCCTCCTTTACCACCACCACCATTGTCACCACCACGACTACAATTGCCAGCACTATACCTACAGTGGCATTAACATGACCACTATCGCCATTGTTACAACATCACCATTAACACCGCTGTCTCTAGTCATCAGTATTACTGTCTCAGTTACTTTTTCTGTTGCTGTGCCTCAATATCTGACATCTTCAAATTTAGGGGAGGAAAGGTTTATTTTCACTCACAGTTTCAGATGGCCACAGTCCGTTCAGGGGCGGCCGGCATCAATGGAAGTACACGGCAGAGGCAGAGGTGGAGGCAGCTTCTCCCGACATCACCAACAGGAAGCCAAGTCAGGGCAGGTTGAGACTCATCTTCCAAGGAAGGCAAGAAGCAGCTTATATATCCTTCCAGGCCTCCTCCCAGCGATCAGCCCCTCCTGGATCCAGGTGTGGGAGGTGTGGTAAACCCCCACTGCAGACCTATAATCCAATTTACATGCCTGTAATCCCCTTTGCATGACTCTAATCAAGCTTTTCACACTAGGCCCCAATCTCCCAAAAGTATATGATTCCATAGACAATCCATAACGACTAAATACATGAGACTTCTGGGGGACATGCTAGATCCAAACCACGTTACTAACCATTACCAACACACCAAACGTCAGCACATGTTATTAACCACACCCACCATCATTGCCACTATTCCCACTAATGCCTCTGTTACTTACTGCTGCTATCACAACCACCTCCATCATGGCTACCATGATCATGACCATGGCTGATGTCACCACCAGTACCCTCATGTTACCCACAAGGAAGCGGTAGGTGTAGGAGCTGACGGGCATTGGCTTGAGCCTCCACCTGGTCTCCTCACTGGCGTTACCACCTGACTCAGAGGTTAATTGTGTAAAACTAAAGAGCTCTGGGTATAGAGTAAGCACGCAGCAAATGGGAGACAAGGCGCCCGATCTAGGTAAAATATTAGCATTTTTGTCCCTGGTGGCTTTCTCTATTTCAAGGGAGATTATGGACTTGGGCCTCTTCCTCTCTCCATCCTTCCCTTCTTTTTGGTTCTGCAGATGAATTGACTACATGGTGAGGTCTTGGACGCAAAACTCGTGTCTAGCTTGTCACCACTGCATTCTTATCATAGTGCCAGCCAAAAGCGGAGGCTTACTAGGCTTTGGTTGAATAGTTATTGAAACATGCAAGGGAGGCTTTTACATGCATTGTGCCTGAAGATAGGTTTTATATTTTCCTATTAAAAGTTAATAAAGAATAGGGGTGATCCTCAGCAAGAAGTCTTGCACGGTCACAGCTCCCACCACATGCAAAGAAGTCCCATCAGCTCCCAGCCTTTTTGACACTTAGAAACATGTGCCCACATGCTAAGATAAGAATAGAGAATGCTCTCCCACAGTCTGCCTACCTCTACCAGCCCTGCCAGCAGATGTCCATGGCATCTTGACTGTGACAGCCCCCACTTTCCTCACTGACCCCTGATACAAGGAGAGGAGTATGTCACTCTTTGTACAACCTTGCAGCATCAGATCATATGAGAAAAACGCAATGTTCCTGCATCTCAGTTGTCTCCTGTGATCTATTTGGCAACTAGACAAGTTTCTAAACCACAAAGGAACCAATTTCACTTACCAAAATGCTTGTTTTCAGCCCGCTGTGAGATAGACATTGCGGTGGTAATTGAAGGATAGAGAATTGCATTGAATTCATTTATTCATCCATTCAACAAGTGTATATTAGGCACCTCACGAGCCAGGTGCTGGGCTATGACCTGGGGGCCTAAAAATGGACGATGAAATCCCAGGAGGAGAAAGATATCTTTCTGTAATGACACATAGAAGGAGTCCGCTGAGCAAGGGGCTATATGGCCTTCAGGGATGAGGAGTGGGCTCCTTGGTGCAGGAATGTCCCAGTCCCCAGGATACCTTTTGCTGGTACAAAAAAAAGAAAAATCCCCTTCTTAAGACAGTGTCCTCATCCTGATAAAACTCATTATAGTTGTCCCTCTGTGTGCATAGGGGACAGATTCCAAGACTTCCTATGGATATTTTAATCTGAGGTCTCTTATAAGTGAGGTTTATGTTTGGATGGTCCACAGAGGGTGGGGGAGAAAGGGACTGTCACAGCTTGTATCTCTTATTAAAATGACACAGTGTTGTCATCTTACCTACAAACCTCTTCCAGCATACTTAAAATCATCTCTAGGTTACTTGTTGCTCCTAATACAATATAAATGCTACATTGCTAGCTGTTACACCGCATCGCTTACGCATGTTTGGTGCAGAAGCAACCACAGTAATTCTTACTACATAGTGTGCAAAGGAGACAGAAGTCCAACAACATTCAAACAGGACCTGCAGGGGCCTGAGGAGCTGAGCAATGGCGGGAGGTAAGAGCAGGGTCACTTCAGTCATGTGCATTCAGAATAGTGCTCAGTAAGTGGCAAATACAAGTTTTGCTTTTTGGAATTTTCTGAAATAATTTTAGAATATTCTTTTGATCCTTGGTTGGTTGAATCCATAGATGCAAAACCTGTGGGTATGGAGGGATGACTATGTCATCATCTGATGGAAAATTATCATAGACATGTACAAACGCTGTGATGTGAATGGTGTCCCCTTACGGATAGTTTCTTGTCAGGGCACAACCTGCACACCTGTATGTGTAGGTGGGTTCAGAAGACCAGACTGGAAGTGGGAACATGCCTTGGCCTGATTGAAAGTTGGGAGTGACAAGGTTCCATCTGGCCTTTTTCTCTATATGAACTCATGCTAAATAGTTTCTTAGGAAGATCATCAGAGTTGTACCTCTCTCTTAAATCCTGGGCTGATTGATTTAAGCATTGGATTTCTGAATGAAGGTACAGCCCTCAATTTTGTAGCTCGGATGGATTCTATATGCCCACGGCTGGCATATCAGGATCAGGAGAGAATAGGAAAGGGGGTCATGAGAGAGAGGTTGTGAAGTGCCAGGCAAGGGAGGAGACATGGAGTAGGTAGAGGAACTGCAGTGATCAGATTGCTCAGACCCTTGGGGAAACGGAAGACATTGGGTTCCTAATGGGCTCACGGTTTATGACCTCCCCAACCCAATCTGCCAGTTACTTCAACATTCATGAAACTCTGTGGTATCCCCAAGAAGGACCTGCCAGGAGGAGCCAAGTGTACCAGTCAGCTCTCCATCCCTATAATGAAATGGTCGAGAAAGGAAGTTCTAAAGAGAAAAGGGTTATCTTGGCTCATGGTTTTGAGGTTTCTGTCTGCAGTGGGGCAGCCCCCATGTTATGGGCATATGGTACACATCATGTCACAGCAGGAATGCGAGGCAGAACAAACCGCTCGCTGCATCAGCCAGTAAGCAAGAAGCAAACAGACCAGGAAGAGAAAGAGATGGGGTCCTGCGATCCCCTCAGGGATACACTTCCTGTGACCTGAAGGCCTCCTGCCAGGCCCCACCTCTTAAAGGTCCCACCATCTCCTGATAGCACCCTCTGGAGATCAAGCCTTTTCGGGAAACCACACATCTTTTAAAAACCACAGCAAGTGGGAGTCTGATTCATAGAGATGGTGTGCCCGCTCTCTTCCTCCAGATCCAACCCCTATCCCACCCCCAGCCAGGCCCAGAAGGGAGATGCGCACCCTCTCCAGGCTGGGAGAGCATTGCCTGAAAACGTGTCCCCTTTGCGTTGCCTGGATGGGAAGAGGAACTCAGATAAAGGAAACAGATACCTATCTGCTGTTGGGAGCTTTGTTTCCACACATGATCTATGGTTCCGCAGGAGGAGCTAGAAAACAAATTATTGTGTTTCTTCCCCCCGACAGGTCTTTAGTGGTGCCGACTGCAGAGAGGAGATGCTGGAGATTAGTGTGTACCTCACAATAGGTTTGCAGTACAGGAAAAGTGTCTTAAGTTTATCTATTGTTAAGTGATATAATTTATCGTCACCAAGGGTTAAGGAGCAATCCCAGTTCTTTCCTACTTCTGCAACAGAGATTTATAAGAAGATGCCCAAATTTAGACATTGAGGCGCTGCCGGTAGAAACCCCCAAAGGCTCGTGGCTCGTGTGCAGTGGACGCCAAGTCACTCATGGGGCTAATTTGAGACTCTCCTTGGGCTTGGGAACTATATTTGCTTTCTGAGTGCATGGTGAGTTTTCATTTGGGCTCTGACCAGCTGACAGCTATGCAAGTTTGTAGATACCAGTAATTGCATATAGATAACCTTGATGGTTGACCTCGTCCGAGCCAGGCCTGGCTGCTTTCCATTGTTTCTGGTTTTGCCAGTTGATACTAAACTGCTGCCGGATGAATTTATATATTAAGAATTCGCTGCAGTGGGAATTTCTTATCATTCCTTGGTTTATCCTGTAAGCTTCTATTTACTCGACGTAGCGAGCTGGGAATAAAAGCCGTGATTTGACTGTTCACTGTGAGTGGCAGAGGGCGGTGTGCTGGAAAAGCTTTATTAATTTCTAAAAACAAAGGAGGAGGGGAATATGCTTTCACTTTATCCAAACCACGGAGAGAGGCCCTCATCTCACCATGCCACCGTGGCTGTCTGAATTGGTTCCCAGCCGTCTTCTTAGCGTTCAATTTAGCTTAAAAGCTGAGTTTGAATTGAGCCTCACACGGTCGCCAGCGTGAAGCCCTTGTGTTTTAAGGGAAGCACTGGAAGCGGTTCAGAATTTATGTTTAATTCAGAGAGGTGCTTTAAAAAGTCTCAAAGAGGGAAAGGTGACCATGATCCCGTGGTGAGGGGACAGCAGGTGACAGGGCCACATAAAGAGCTGGGTCCAAGTTAGGCAGAGCGTTTGTGTCAGGCTGCTTGGCTGTTTAGGCCCAGCTCACCCGCGGAATATTAATGCGGGGCCCTTTTCCACGGTAGGCCCTGCAGACATCCCTTCTTTCTTCTTGGTATTCTTCTCAATTGTTGAAGTGTCAACAGTGAACGCGGATCACTTCTGCAGGTAGGAAAAAAAAACAAGGATGAAACTATTGAGAAGAATATTTTCTAGAAACAGCGTTTCCAGCCTTCTGGAAACTGCTCTGTATTTCTTAGGGTTGTTTCTTCCTGGGTTTTGAACTTGGCCGCTGGTAGAGAGAAGGCGTTGGGAAAGGACAGAGGTGTAGGCACAGAGGGTCACCTTGTCCGCACAGGAGAGGGAAGCAGGGGACATGCAGGCCAAGGGATGGTGCACGTAGCCGCCATCTAACCAGCAGAATATGGGCAACTAATCACGCAGGGTCGATCCGGCGGGGCTGGGCTTTCGCAACGGCAGGGGCGGGAGCTCCAGAGGCCTGGCTGCCAAGCGACTGTGTGTCACTGCTCAGCTGAGGGGATCAGCCTTTGATGCTTTCAACATCAGAACATCAGAGCTGTTCTTCATCCTGAGAAGGAAGGTTCGGGTTAGTCAGCCAGGGCAAATAGCTCAAGGGAAATTTCGTTTTCCCTTTGTCGGGCCCCCTGCTTTCATCTGCTGGGGATGTACACTCTGACTACCACACGGGGAGAAGAAGGCTCAGTGCGCCCAGGCGAGCACAGCCAATTTGGACCCTGAGCCGGGAGCAGGTGCCCACCTGGGTGCTGGAGGCCTTATGAGAGCCGAGGCACAGGCCAAGTCTGGAGGAAAAGGCTGCTGCTGACCTGAGCCAACCTGTGCCTTTTGTCTCTTGCGTTAACCAGTCACTGTGGAGACCGGTCAGGGAATTTTGCAGCCCTGGCCAGGACAACCAGTCTGGTCTCCCTGCTAACAAGGACAGCCCTGTATGTGTCCCTGTCTCTGGTGGCGTGTTTATCACAGCGAGAAGAAAGCAATGGGCATGCAAGGAATGACAGTCTGTGCCTTTCCACCACTGTCATTCGTGGTGCATGGAACAAGTGGTCCCAGGTTCAAATCTAGACTCTGCCTCATTCACCGTCTTGTTTAGTTTTCTCACCTGGTAACAGATATGGAGTAAATATCTCCCCTGTGCAGTTGCCGTGAAGACCTGACGGAGTTAACGTGCACACCATGTGCGTGGTTCTGCCAGGGCCGAGAAGGGACCCCGCAAACACCAGCTATCGTGGAGAACGCCCATGTAATAGTCCTTTCAACACAGTCCAGAAATTCTCTATATTTTAAAAGCAACTACAAGAGATGGCATGAGGTAGAGATAATGCTTATGAAGCAAAACTGTGCTTGAAAAAAAAGAATGCAGCTTTCTGTGCATTCCCAAATGAGTATTGAGCATGCTGTGGTTTTGGGTAATATGCCCCTTTTATCAGAATGCCCTTTACTGACACTCTGTTCTTGGGAGGTTAAAATTCCCTGTGTAAGGCCAGGGTTACAGGTGGATGAGAGAGAAAAGAGAACCAGAAGTATGCAGAAATGAAAATGGAGCCAGGAACCCAGAACCCCTCAGGCCTGGGAGAAAGTGCTGGTCAGAGGACGCACACCGATGAGGTAGAAAGAGCCAACAGATTGCGAGGTCCAGCCAGGCCACCTTCTGCTAGCTCGACATGAGTGGTGATGGGAAAGCTGCAGAGATGAGCTTGACCTTGGACTTGAAGTGAGGTGCCCTTTGGCATGCTTCACTGTGTCTGTGAAATTTGGAGGTCCCGGGTGTTGGCAGGAAGTCTGTTCAGAATGTTGGGTGACAGTACGTGGCCTGAGGCTGGCTAAGGGACTCAAGGAGATGTGAGATTGTCACAGGGGAGCTCTGAGTTTTCCCCTGGGGTCCAGCCTGGCCCCAGAGAGGGAGCTAGGGCCCCCAAACCACAAGAACTGTGCCTGGTGAGGCTCCATCTCTTAGGGCCACGTGAACATGAAAATTCTGTAACTACCACCTGAGATGGTCATTTCATTCATTCAACAACTTCTATGGAATGCCAACTAAGTATGAGGAACTCAGTGCTGGGCTAGACATTTTCTCTGGCACCAGAATTAATCAGCAAGCTCATATCAAAAGCTTTTTGTGCCAAGAACCACTGAGCAAGGTGATCAAAACACAGATTTCTGGGCAGATTCTCATTACGTGGGTTGAGTATGGGCCTGGACATTTGCACTCAAGCAAATACAAGTTTTGCTTATTGACATGCTATTTGTCTATGTATCTATCTGCCATTGACTAAGCAATCGCTGTGCACAAGGGACTGGGTTAGGTGCCTTATCCTCAAGTTGCTCACAGCTATTGGAAAGGGCTGGGCTAGACCATTATCACAATTTCTGATACATCAGATACCATTCCCTTCTAAAATTTGCTTTTGAAAAAAATCTCAAGTAAGAATCAGAAATATTTTCCTTGCCTATTGGGCTATTAAGTCACATTGTTATAAAGTTTCTAATGAACAAAGCATACAGGACACTACCAGAACCAACACTTTTCTATGTGCTATGCCTGCTTTCTTCAATCACTACTCTCTACAACAACCTTAAAAGACTGATGGAATGAGTGTGCCCATCTTATAGATGAAAAAAATAGGGGCTTTCCAGGCCTTGCAAAGAGGGCGTCTGAATTGCACCCCAGCAGTTGAGTTCCATAGACTCTATACCCAACTATTATAGGACTAGTATTTTAAAGAATGTAAGGTATTTTTATTTTCTCAAGAGCCAAGCTGGGAGTGACAAAGTGGGGCTGAAAGGAAAGGAAAGTTTAACTTCACAAATACCAAGTTCAAAGGTTTCATTCCACAAAGAGCCAAAAATCTCAACTTCTGGAAAACACATTTGAGTTGGCAAAACTTAAAGAGTTTGAGAAAAATCACAATACGGGAAGGAGGTAAGCAAACAGCTCTTCCCCTGCATGCCGCCAACTGTTGAGCCATCTTGCAGGGCAATTATCTAGAAAATTTCAAGCGTGCATGCCCCATGCTTGCGCAAACTTTCCTGTAAACACATCCACGTGTGCCTGCAGAGATGGACGAGGGCAGGCTTTTCCATTCCAAAGACTGGAAGCAGCCTACGCATTCACCAGTAAGGAGCGGCTGCAGGAAGGCTCCAACCCGTGGAATCCTCCCTGCCGCATCTCACCTTGCTACTTCAAATCCATGATCTCAGAAGCTCTCTAACTCTGGGCAGCTTCCCGATGAGAAACATACCCACCGACGGATCTTGGTACCTTCTTTTACGCACAGCGTGTCCTTGGGTGACCTTCTGGATCCCTTGGTGCCTTTGTTTTCCCATCTATGAAATGGGAATGTACATTAACAATAGCATCTAGCCCTGAGGTACCATGACTGCTGTTACAAAGATTGATGGCATAAACGCAAGCAGTTCTCCTCGGGACGTGCACTCTGCACTTCATGTATTGAGTGGTGTTGCTGTATAACTTCCCTAAATGTGAGATGGGATGAGGTGACGCTATGACAGTCGTGCTTGCTGATGGCTTGCGTGTGTCTCAGTAACTGGAAAATTAAAACCAAGTGAACAACAACAAAGAAGCAAGTTCAGAGAAATAAACTTGGCTGGCCCGAATGAGGTCATAATCCTTGTTCATGAATTAGATGAACCCATTGTATTATCTGGAAAATAGCTACAAAATGATTAGAGAAGGCATCTGAGAGGAAGAAAGGGGTTGCAAGGAATGCCCCACATGGAGACGGGTTTTCAAGGTTTAACAAGAAACACTGATGCCCACGAGAGGTAAATATGGCGGTCGGAAGGTATTCAGGAGCTCAAGGTGAAACAGACAAAAGCTTAATCTCTTGGGACCCTGCTGGTGCTGTGGCAAGCACCTTCATCCTGGCTGCAATACCAACATCTTTTGTCATCCTGAGAGTCTGAACCGTTGTTCAGGGTTTTCCCACAGTGAGAAAATGTTTTTATTCCCATCCCCTGTGAGTGGGTCAGATCCAACAGAAACGTTGCTGCTTCCGTAAATGTCGCTGAACTGCAGTATCCAAATGTTAGTTCTTTCCCACTGACCTGGCTACTGTTATGGGCCACCTAGCCTACTGTCCCTGGGGGCTCCTGACATCCTATAAGGGAGCTCACTCGATATTTAGCATGCAGAACACACAGCACCCAGCATCAAGGAGATGGCTGAGGATCCTGCAAAAATATACCCAGTCTCACCACCCCCCATGCTATGTGGTGGATTCTTCAGAGTATTGAGGTAATGCCGCATCTCCAGCTCCAGCAGCCAGGCCTCCGCTCAGCCACGAAGCAGTTTCCATTTCAGCAGAAGATGTAGGAGTCACGTCCCAAACTGCTCCTGAATAATTCCGAGTCATCTGCAGAAATTCCCAAGCAGCCACCTCGCTCTGTTTACCAACACAATTAAACCTCCTCCATTCCCGGCTGCAGTACAAATATAATCTTATCTACTTAACGTCAGCCGATTAAGTCATCGGGGCTGCAAAAACGGTAAACAGATACTAATAAGCGACCCGTAAGTGAGTCATTTGAATGGAGTGGGATATCGTGGCAAGTTCTTAGGCCCGAAGGCGGAAAAGTTCACACCTTCCTGACACTGCAATAAAACACTGCAACATTACAACTTTCCAACCATATCTAAAAGGCCAATTTAGGTTTATTCCCATCCGCGCTTATGGTCACGGTTCAGCAGGTGTAAACTGGTAATAGCCGCCGTCCAGCTCTGGGTGGATGCCAGCACAGATGTGTTCAGTCAGATGACTAATTGAAAACCTTAGACAAAATCAGCAGCTTGGCCATTTTGCCTGCATAATGTAACAGCGCCGATAAAGGCAGCGGAGAAAAAAAATCCACCCATCTCATCATCAGTGCCATTAACAATCATGAGTAAAGATGAAAACAACGCATGGTTTATTCTGCAAATGAAGGCATAGGCATATAACTAGATGGCTTCCCAGGGGCCCATTACCCATTTTAATAATACATCAAGGAGCCTGAGCAAACAGTTTGTGTGTGCAAACCAAACAGAGCAAACTATTTACAGTTACCGCATACAGAGACAACTCCCAGCACTCTGGATTTAACAAATTTATAAAGGTACATAACATGATAGCTATTAGCAAAATTAAAAGAGAACCATTATAGACGGAGAGGCTGCTCCGCTCACCAGCGAAGAAGCAACGCCAACACCGACTTCCAATTCAGGAGTCTCTCCCCCCGGTGCCCTTTTTATTTTTTTCTTTCCTCCAAGAGAGCAGCCTGACTTGGACTCAAATTATGTGCATGAATAATAAAATACCATCTAATTAAAAACTGTAGTTAAATATGCAAAAATTAATGGTAATGAGATTGTGCAATACCTCCGAGTGTAGGCACTTTATGAATTACTCACAAGAACTCCTTTGCTTGACCCGAACAGAGAATAACAGAAATGACTTTGCACACACTCGGTCTTCAGACGCTGTCGGGCCCCGTGATGCTTTTGAAAGGGCAATAAAGGGCTAACCTGGGGTGGAGAGGTGGTCTGGCTGGAACATTTTCTTCCATTTCTTGGGCGTGGCAAGAATTGGAAGGGTTAGGGTGGGCATTGTGCAAAGGCCGAGTGGGCACTGAGGTTAGGGCATCTCGAATTTGGAAGGCCTTGGTGATGATGGCTAGATAGTTCTAAAATAAGAAACAGATGGGAAGTCGGATCTTTGGAGTCATTTAGGGCAGTGTCTTTGTGAGCTCTCTAGAACCTTATTACTTCCCACTTACCAATACAAATTTCTGCCTATACTCTGGATTGTACCAAATTGCTCTAGGAAAGCATCCCCACGCCAGCGCTGCTTCTCAGCACAAGAAATGCTTCTAGAAACTTCTTCCCAGTGGGCAACTTGCATTTTCATCTTGTGATCTCAAAGCCTTTGTTGTGTCGCCAGCACAAGTTCTTGAATTCATCATCCTGAGGCCCTATTTAAAGAGGTTGCTGGTATCCTTTGGCTTGAAGCCCTCTGAGCACTCGACCACACACCGGGCACTGCCTCTCCTCTAGAGCACGGCCCTCACGTAGGCTTTAGAGGCAGAGGCCAGATCTGCCTCTGTGCCATTGCTTGGAGCTTCTTCCTCCAGTCTCTCTCTTCTGGTGTCACCTACCTCCAGTCCCTATCTTCTGGTCTCTGAGGCTGGGGATTCTGCTTGAGGACATTTAATGACACGTGGAATGACAGCGCCCTTTGAGGTGATCCTAGTACAGTAGGCTATTCAGGCCCCTGTAATCTGATCCAGCTTTTGCCTCCCAGCTGTTGCAATGGAGGCTGACATGCTGAAAAGGGAGCATTTCTTTGGGAAGGTATTTCTCGTTCAGATGAGGCTGATGGGAAAGTTGTCTCTCAGCACCTCCTTGAACATCCCCATGTCATCCTGCTGATGATAAGGGCTTCTTGTCAAGTCAGTGGGAATCTGAGCTCATTGATACCTTCTCGACAGCCCTGTGCACCAGAGGCTTGTCAGCTATGCGAGAGAACCGCTGTGTGATGTCATCAGAGTGGTCATTTTGCTTACGGTCAGAAGGCCTTAAACAATTCTGAGGTTTTGATTGCATTGTTTGGGGCTTGGAAAAAAATGATGCACTTGATTTGACTTCTGTGGTTTATTCCTTCCTATCCTCCCATTGAGTAAGTCTAGATTTCTCTCTGCCTGTCATGTGGGTTCTGCCAGAACTTCTGAGTTAGCAGCCACATCTCAATGGTAAAAGGGCAATAATTTGTAGCAAATGACATGGGTAAGGTACAAAGTTGCACAGGCTGACTATTCTAGATGTGTTGAACAAGTCATATTAATGTTTGGGTATCTTTAAAAGGCATAGTGCTGATAAGTATGTTCCTTTCTAGTTCGATGATGGATTGATTTATCCATTGTATCTCCCAAATGAGATACTTAAGAATTTAGTTGAACATACAACCCCTGATTTTCTTCAGGCCTGAAGGACATTTTTAACCAGCAAACAGGTTGTGTGATCTTGGGCAAGTTTCTTCATCTCTCTGAGCATCAGTTTACCCACCTATAACTACAAATAATTACAGCATCTCTCTTATAGGGTTCTAGTGCTGGCTAAATGAGAGTTGTACCAGTTACTTTTTCATTGCTGTGACTCAATACCTGAAACACACAAATTTAGGAAAGGAAAGGTTTATTTTAGCTTTCAGTTTCAGATGGTCACAGTCCATTCAGGGATGGCCGGCAGCAATTGAAGTACGTGGCAGAGAGAGGGGAGGCAGCTTCTCAGGACATCACAACAGGCAGGCAAGTGAGACTAATCAAGACTAGTCCAAGTCCCAGTCTTAGTCTCTCCTGCATCTGAGTATCGAAGGTGTGGCCACTACACACCCTTAGTCTTAGCTCACAAGCCTTTAGTCTTAAGTCACATGCCTTTAGTCTTAATTCACACGTCCCTAATCCCAACAACTGCAATCCACCCCTCCAGACCAGACCCCTATCCACCAACATTACATGGCTCCATAGACAATCCATAACATTAAAATACATGAGACTTTTGGGGGACACTCCAGATCCTAACCACAACAAGAGTGTACACAGAGTGCCTCCCATAGCACTAACGAATAGTGGATGATACATAACAACAGCGATGCTTACTAGGGCTGATTTCCACCCAATCACTTACAATAGCATAGACAAAAAAAAGCAGGGACTAAAAGTTAGGGTTCCAGAAACGAGACTTTCGGAAAAATGTAAATAGAGATGTTTGAGAATAAATGTGTTTTCCGTGCCATTTTACAGTCTTTTTGGTATTTTGATGTACATTATTTAAACTATGAAGATTTTTTAAATGTGGAATATTTAACTACGGTGGGTTAAAAGCTTAGGATATTTGTTGTTCTTTATAGCAAGAAGCCCAGAGGTTTCCAGAGGGTATTCAGATTGATTTCAGAAGTAGAGTCTCTGGAAATCCCTTGGCCTCCCCCATGCAACTCCAAGACGGCCACCATAGCTCCAGCTTTTTCATACCCACACAGCTTTATGCAAAAGAAGGAAGGCTTGGAGGCAAGGCTGATTTTTGTTTTTCCTCATGCATCACTTCATTGAGAAAATCTTTCCTCAGACTACCCGGCAGACTTCTACTGACTTAGTCACCACAACTGGGCCACGTGTCCATCTCTAAAGCAGTCACAGACGAAGGAGAAAGGGACAATCATGCTTGGTTTTGATCAAGTATGGCCCAGTCATTTGAATTGGACCAAGTTCTCCTAAGCACGTGGCCTTTGGGAACCCAAGCAATATTGAGCCTCTTGCTCTTAAAAGTAAAGATGGGGAAGACTGGTTACCTAGGCAACCAAGAAAGTCTGCCAAAAGCTCTATGATGTCCTTATTCGAATTTGCCAGATATGGAAACTGAGGCTTAGACAAATTAAGTTTTCAAGCCACATGATAGAATTACGTCTAGAAGACAAGTCTTTTAGGTTCCTTCCTTGTGCCTCTTGGTTGTTCGAATTTCGGGGGGTACTGGATGTGAAATTTTGAGCTTCTGGATGGATGAACAAGACAAGAAGATGAGCTTTGTGGTTTGTCTCATGATCTGATCAAAAGGGGGCAAATAAATTTATCTGGAGAAAAACATTTTTTCCTGGCACTAAATTTTTGAAGGAATTCATTGCAGGGATTCTTACATAAGGGGCATAATAATTCAATGAAAAATGTCAAAAACGATGGCTGGGAAATTCTTTTTCAGTATGAAACAGAGCAGTGGTTTGTTAGCACTTTGTTTTCTGTTGGGGTATACGTGAGTGTCATGAACCCAGGTTTTGACTAACCTTGAAATATTTGGCAGAGAAGCTAATCTTTATAGTAATGGAACAGATCAGGACTAATAATAGTACATTGGGAACAATTACGCAGTGCGTTTTTGGCAGAGATAAGCTGGGCTTTGGGTTATGTGCAAATCCTGGTTTATCATAACCACATCCTTTCCTTTTCTGCTCAGAAAAAGGCAAGAGTGAGAGTGAGACTGTTTTATAGATCGCTTTGAACCGGCTCTTTTTTATCTATGAGTCAGTCACTTGCAAAACTTCCTAGACTATTATTAGCTTAATTGTTGTGTCTCATTCCACGCCCTGCAGCGCAGAAGAGAGAAAAGCCTTCATGATTCCAGCTCAGTGTACAGAAGAAGGGGGAGCAAGTTGTCTTCTAAGAAAAGGGGCTTCATTCTAGGTAAAATTCCACCATTTCCTGGTGTTTGCCAAGTCGTCACTCTTTGGAATCACCTTAAATGATTGCGTGCCCTGCCTCAGTTACTGGGACCTACTGTACTGGAGAAAGAGGGCAGGTCACTTTCTGTCTGGCTAATGTTTAAAAGCCCTGGGATCATCTGCAGTTATTTCTGCTTCTGTACTTCTTCATGGCCACATAACTATCAAATGAATTGCAGAGACGAGTTGGCCTGTATAAAGCACCCACAAAACCAAGGCACCAAGCTCGCAGCCCCTCATAGGTACCATAGACATGCCGTGGCTAGACCAGCCTGTGCTGCTGCCTGGCAGAGCTCAACAGGTGGAACGGCCTCACGATCTGGCTGGTGCGAGAGTGCCTCATCACTTACCTTGTTCTAAGAAATTCCCCTGTTTATTTAGAAGGAAGGAAACTCAGTACTTTCTGCTGTGGAAAGTGGTTTCTCGCAAAGTATGAGGCAGTCCAGTTCTAAAAATCCAGAGCTATTGTTCTAACCTTTTTATTTTAACAATGACTATTTCATTTCTGGGTGATATTGTTTGTAAACAAGTTGAAGAAGACATGTTATCGATCTGCTGGAATCCTCTGTGCCGACTTATTTGGCATGTTCACATAAGTTCAATATATAACAATCAATAGACTGCTTTCAGAGGGCGAAAATACAAGAAGCTTACATACAATTACTCTGTGCATAATTATTTATTGAATACCTACTATGTGCCTGGTACTGAGTTCCTTCCCGTAGAGGATACGGCAAGGTGTAGAACTTGGTACTTAACTCCTGCCCTGAAGTCGTTTCATCTCCAGAGCTTGAAATCAAATGCATGTCAGGGCCAACATGAGTAAGGGTGCAGGCCAGTCGAGAGTTGTGGCAAATTCGAAGCCTAAAGGGGTGGGTGTTGCTCAGTTCCCGTGGTGGTGCTTTATTTTGGAAACTAGGCCCTACGTAGACAGGTTGTTTCTTTTTATGAGAATACTAGAAGTCCAAAATGTTATGCAAAGTTGTTCCACTTTTCGACATGGAATCCTTC
This sequence comes from Ctenodactylus gundi, assembly GCA_004027205.1. NCBI lineage: Eukaryota > Metazoa > Chordata > Mammalia > Rodentia > Ctenodactylidae > Ctenodactylus > Ctenodactylus gundi. The sequence continues at coordinate 884,938 of PVKB01000078.1, forward strand.
ACTTGGATTAAAACCCTGAGCAAAAAACGAAGCGTGCCACTCTCGCGTTTTCTCTAAACCGACTTGCTGGTTTGGCACCACAACCCCCTGACTCCTATTGGTTCTCCTTTCCTGCTCATTTTATCTTGTGAAGAAATTAATTACAGTTATATCAACTAAAGATGCTGTTAAGTCTTTAATCTTGTTTTCTCCTCATTTTTTTGAAAAGGAAATTGACTAGCATCCGCCATTATGAGACCCTGGTTGTCTTAGTTACCTTTTGTTGTTGGGACAGAATACTTAACCTTCACAACTTGCGACAGGAAAAGTTACTTTTAACTCACGGTTTCAGAAAGTCTCAGTTCATTCACGGCAGAAATGCTGAACGCGATGGTGGAAGCACATGGCACTGGCCTGATCAGAGGGCAGCTATTCAAGGCACAGTGACAGGAGACCAAGTGAGCAGAGAAGCTAGCATACACCTTTACAGGTTAAGTTTCAGTGGTCTGCCTCTTCCAATCAGGTCCCATCACTTCACAGCATACGGAATCCATTAGTATTTCACAGCATGCAGATATATGGGGCTTTTGGCGGACCTTCTACATCCAAACCATAGCACTGGCCCTCATGAGAGATGTCAATTGGTAGCATGAGGGCTGTCACACACTTAACTTGGTTGTAGCCACCTCTCCTCACAGCACACAGGCTGGTGGCAGAGAGGAAGGATGGGAAGAGAGGAAAACCAAGAATTTTTGGAGAGCTACAAATAGACCAAAGACTGAAACTAAATAGCATACTTACTTTTTTTTTTAAATGCATTTATTCATTCATTGATATTTCTTGAGCATCTACTACAGGCCAATCTTTGTTTTAGGCACGGGATATTTGGATGAAGGAAGCTAAGTCCCTGTTTTTATGAAACTTAACATTCTAGCAGAAGAGATACAAATGCCAGAACATGAACAAGTGTAACATAAAGGATAATTTTCATGACAAGAGGTGTTAATAAATTAATCAAAACCGGGTAGTGGGATATGAATTAACATTCATAGGAGTTAGGAAGGTCTCTCTGAGGAGAAGAAATTCTAGCCAAAACAATGACACAAAGCTACCAGTTCAAAGTCTTCTTAGAAGCAGTGAGCAATGCAGGTAATCTTAAATTAAAGGTGGGCCAACTAATCCTATTTTTGATTCATTCTCTAGTCTAGTTAACAAAGGGAAAAACATAATCTCTACCTGGCATTAGTACATCTCTTTAATTAATATATATTTCTATTGGCAATAACTGTCTAATGCTCTTTTAGCCTATATCTCTAACAAAGATAAAGCAGACCTTAGGCAGAAACTTCGGCAACAGTGGTTGCCCAGGATTCATAGTTGTTATTTATTTTCATAATTTCTTTCTGGTTTTCCGATTGCCTTCATGATATAAAGTTTTCCTTTTTGAATAAATACAGTTAAGTGAAAAGAATGAATCAGATACATAAAGACAAATTCTAATTCAATTATAGCACAGGACTTTCCAGAGTTAGGGTAACAGGGTACTTTCCTGATCCTCTCGTCTTGATGATCACTCTAAGTTATATGGAAAAATGAGACACCAAAGCACAGTTTCCACCTATAATGAAACTGGAAGCTGCCTGAGACAGTAAAGTGTACCATATTCAAACAAAAGGCTCGTAGAGAAGATGCAACCACGTTAAAACACTGAGCACTGAGGATGAGATGCCCAGTAAAAATAGGTGGCTCAAGTGAAAGCTTGGCTACCTGTACATTGTAAGCACCTTCTTCACTAGTTCCTTCTGTGTACAATCAGGCTTGTAACCCGTAAGCTGGAGGAGGGAGAGTTGAGGGCTTTTCTCTGGAGAAACTAGGTAGAAATTATTATTATTATTATTATCTTTTGTGTTGCATTCTTATATTAAAAAACAAGAAGGACAGGAACAAAATAAAAACTAGAAATAAAGAATTTTTAAGATATCTGAGATAATATAAGGAGTAGAAGAAAACATAACAGTATTATAATTAGTATTTTTAGAGAGACAAAAATGTATTGTATCTAAGAAAAAGATACTGCTTTTAAGTTTCAAAGAAGAATAAACAAAAAAGGGAAAAATAGAAAGTTAAAATAAGGTTGCAGAAATTCAATTTAAAGATTAGAAGGTAGAGTTGAAGGTTTATAGATTTCTCACTAAATAAAACAAAAATATTATAAATGGAGAGAAAATGTTTTTAAAAATGGCAACATTTAACCGAGATACCTGACATTGACTACTGGATATTTTAAAAAGGAAAAAATGAGAGAGAGAGAGAAAGAGAGAGAGAGAGAGACAGAGACAGAGAGAGAGAATGTGCAAAATAAAGGATTCAAATTTATTTTAAAAAACAGTATTCAGAACATTTTTGGGACTAAAGAGCACTAGTCTTCTCATATGGGCTAGCAATATGACTTTTAAAATGCTAATTATAGGCATAACAATATGATTTCAAAAAACCAAAGATAGAGATAAAAAAGCAAGAAAAAATGAAATTATACCATACATCAAGGACCACAAAGAATGATGGAATCAGATAGTAGCATTAGGAGAGAGGAGATACAGTCTTTAACACACTAAATGAAAATATAATTTCAACCTAGATTTCTGTACCCAGCTAAATTATCAAACATGGAACAGAATCAAGGCACCTTACAAGGAAAAAATGTGTATCCACGATGAGGCAATATGCATACTGATAGACTAGTTCTTAAGCGCAATCAGTCCAGGTTGGAACAGGAAGTCAGAGGGTCCGGGAAGAGTGTGTGTAGAAAAAAATTAAACCAATAGGCGATCTGATATGTTGAACTCATGGGTAACTATGTAAAGAAACTCTTGGAGAAAATAAGAAGAATTTTAAGTAGATATCTTTTTTAAACTATGAAAATAAAAATAGACAATTTTCATTCCATGGAAAGATATTTTTCACTCAAAATGCAATTATAGTACTACAAAGTAAACTATATTTACATGGTCATAACAGTAAAAAGATTAAATAATTCTTTAATTAGAAACTTTTACATGGCTTTAATGGGAAGATCTAGGAGAAAGGAACAGAAAAGGTGTGTGTGTAGAGATAAAGAAAGCCAAATTCTTATTTAGCAAAGTGGAAAGGAAATCAAAAATCCTAACACTAATGAATCAAAATAAAACTATATAACCCTGTTATTTGTTAGAAATGTGGAGGCAAATGTTGGAAGAAATTGCTATAATGAGGTAAATTTTATGATTACAGAGGAGTAGTCTGACATAAATAACAAAAATACTATTTTTCTAATAGAAAACTTTTGTCATCATTTTATTATTTTAATAATATACTGTATTACTTTGGGAAACTTAAAATATGTTTAAAATTAAGAAAAGGGGGAGGGCAAAATCTTCTCATTGTCTGCAGTCACTCTTTCCCTTTTGTCTTCTGAAATAGAATTTCAAGTCTTCACTGGACACTTGTCCATCAAGAGGTGGGGAAGAAAACAGTAAATTATACCAGCACTCTTGGAGACTAAGGTCAAGCTTGAAAAACAGAAATTAGTGACTTAGTGAGATTTCATCTCATTGAAGTGGGAATTCTGAGAATGGCACCATGTTCGATTCTTCATACAACAAGACAAACATCTTAGATTATTCAATATCCCTTGCTGCTAAATATGACCCTGTAATTAATTTCTGAACAACCAGTTAGAAAGAGCATGAGTGTATATAATTTCTGACATGTGTTCTTGAAAGAAGTAGTCCTCTATTTTATCCTTTTCTACTTCCTGTTGGAGCTCCAGGAGACATGAGGATTTGAAATGGAAGCCACGCAGAGCAGCAGCAAGACAGAAGAAACTTGGGTACTATTAGTATTTTGGGCACTACTTCCTACAATGGTCACTTCCAGACTTTTGAAAATGAGAAACACATTCATTCTCTTTCTAAAAATTACGGGTAGTTTGAAGCTGGAAACTGCAGTTGAATTTAATTCTGGTGGAGGGTTCTGGATGTGCCATACCTCACGGCAAAAGGATGTTAACAGCTGAGTTTGGGAAATGCTGACCTAGAAGGTAGGAAGGAGAGCAGTGCATGCGGGTGAAAAGGTGGGGGACCAAAGTTCGTTCCTGGGGAGTGAGAGGAGTCTTGCTTTGTCATCCGGTAGGCTCCCACTCTGAATACAAGGTGCAATTCTAGGGAAGAAGGAAATCAATAGATGGCCTGAGATGTTGAACTTATGGATAATTATGGAGAAGATCTTGAAGAAAATGAGATGAACTTTGATTAGATATCTTCTTAAAACTAAGAAAATAAAAAGAAGGCAAGTTTTTGTTCCAAGGAAAGGTAGTTTTCATAATGAAGAAATATGATTCTATCACTGTTTTTACATGGCCTTAACAGTGAAAACAGATACTTCTTTAACTGGAAGATTATATTTAGAATATGTCAGTGGGACTCACGTAGGTGCTCACGAAGCTCAGTGCTACTCTGAAGTTATCTATGTTACAGTGGGAATCTTGGTGGGTCTGTTCTTACTTCTACTACCCACGGTGGTGCCGTTCACAGCTAAATCTTCCTTCCTCTGAAGCCCTGTACTTAGTTGGAGGGCATCTTGTGTGAATCATCTCACTGAACTCTCTGACAGTCGGCCACAGGATGCAAGCACGTGGATAACATTCCCATTTTCCAGAGGACAAACTGGGATATAACAGGTGGCATGGTCTCCAAGGTCATGTGGGTTGAATTACGATTCATGTCAACTGCAAGACCCTGGTATATGACAAGGTGTCTCTGGGTGTAGGTTCAGTTAAGGGGGGAAATGGAGAAGAGTACGGGCTGGGACCTCAGGATTCTGAAAGGTGCCCTTGAGAACTGGAAAAATTCTAAGTGGTTGGAATATTGTACACAAAGAGCTGGAGGCAGAAAAACACCATCTGGGAGCGAGTATGTCCAGCTAGAGAGGCAAGTGAAGAGAAAGGACCCGAGCCAAGGCTGGAAATGCAGAATTGGTCTCATCCTCTCAGCCTGGAGTGCAGCTGGGGTGCCCATTGCATTCTGCCCACAGGGACGAGAAGAGTCACTTACTTGCTTTCATTTTGGTTAAAACTCATCAGAAGCCTGTGATGCACGCAGCTGGAAAGTGCTGCTCCTCTATGACACAGATAAGGCCACCATCCGGTTGCTGGTCTACCTGCTTCCTGTCTTGGTGCTGCTGCCCATGCTGGCTCTGGCTCTGGTAGCAGGTTAGCAGTTTGGGTGGTGGGTGCTGGTGCTTTCACGCACCTGTTAGAGATTCCATTCCTCTAGGAAAAATATTTGAATAAATCGATGCTCAGATGATATAGATGATAGATAGATACAATAAAAGCATTTTGGTGAGTTTTGTTACTTTTGTGTTTTTCAAAAAGTTTCACTTTTGTCCCTTATCTTCCGGGTAGGAGAAATTGAGAACTGGAACCAGCTTCTGTTGTCACTACAGAGAGGAAGGATGGCCTGTCCCACACAGCACCTCACCCTGCGCAGCTGGGACCTGACCTTATGGGCAATCTTACTGAAGGAAGTGTCTGCTCCCTTGGGTGCCAGCTTCCCTCCAGGCAAAGGCTGGAAATTATAACTGCACTTAAAGAATTAAAAAGATGAGCTTGGCAGGAAAGGATGGGACTGGCCTAGAGAGAGATCCACAGTAATGCCAGACAGGGAGGGGCATTGAAATCTCCAGTGTCAATTCTAGACCCGGAGCCTGTCCTAGCTGCAGAGGCAGGAGCCACAGCTTGGGTTACACTAACTGGAGAATCCTTGTGTGACGCTGAGAACTCACCTTCTTTAAGGATCTCTGTGTCGTCCATATCCACATGAAAAAGCATTGGGCTGACTCACTGGAGGAGGAAACCCTGTCACCAAGCAATGGGAGGACTCCTGAGGACCCAACAAACACAAGCCCCCGGGGGTGGAATCTGGCCCAGGTATTGGTTCCATGCTTCCAGATCACCCCCCCCACTCCCCAGAGCAGCCAGGATCAAGAGTCACTGCCCTGAACAACCCTCTTGTGCTGCAGCCAACTTTTAAAATAACTCTTTTCTTGTCTGTAGCAAGAGGGCCTTTCTGAGCCCCCAGCTCCAGGAAACAATCGACGTGTCCCTGTGCTCATGAATGGTGTGGGGCAAGGAGGTGGTGACACGTGGCTTCCTGGTGTGATAGCGGCTGTGTGGGAGACAGAGGCTCTCTGGAGTAGAAGGGAGGAGCCTGAGATTGGTGACCACACCCTGTCCCTTTAACACTTAGCCCGGTCCAGAGATAACTCTAGGGCCACTCTGTCCCAGGTTTCTCAAATCTCTTTTCTTGGGGGGCTGGAGGGGGACCATCCCTGCAAACTAAGCCTTCATCCCTAACTAGGCTCAAGCTCTGAATTCTGAATCTTCCTCTCTCAAATAACGTTAAAGTAAGCTCCCAGGTCAAAGGCGGACAAGAGACAGGCAGAAAGGAATTGCATTTAGGTTTTCCCTGTGAGTCCAAATAGGCATTTTATTCTGCAGTGGAGTACCATTCCCTGGGGTATCTTCCTAGAGACACATGAATACCAGAGAGATTCTGAGCCTTGCTTTGGTAAGACAGATGGACTCAAGACCACAGTGTGTGCTAAAATGATCTAGAATTAGGAAGATCGGGTAGAATTTTTTTCCCCAAGAGTGGCCTTGTAGGTTTAATTGTAAAGTATAATTGCTTCAAGACATCATAATTTGTTGTGTACAATATAGATCGGTAGAACTCTATGGAATCATGTTTTTAATGTAGACCCCAAATAAAACGTTCTTTTATGACATAGCAGATGTTTCTTAATTCACTAGCGCCGTGCATCGGGGTATTAAGATTATTCCTTGGCATTTTATTATGAATAACATGCTTGCTCCATCATTAAGTGGTCCATTACAGACATAAACAAGCTTTTATGCCCTGGTTTTCAACAGCTGCTGGTGGTCTACCAGGTGATAATCCAGCTTTCAGCAAATATTTTTCAACTCCAAGAAATAAATACATTTAATAGGGCAACCTTGAGTCAGTCCACTTTTTCTTGGATCATGGATGGGGGAAATTCTTTAAAAAGGAAAATGGGCTGACAGGGTGTGCTTTTGGCAACTTGTTTCTAGAGCTCTTGCTTCCTTGAGAAACTGTGTGTGTGTGTGTGTGTGTGTGTGTGTGTGTGTGTGTGTGTGTGTGTGTGTGTGTGAAATGTTGAGAATAAAAGGGGGAAGATAAATGCAAAAGAAAGATCTTGTAAGGGAGAGGGGGTTCTGGAGTTTCCCTTTCTGGCAAATCCTGTAACCTGTGCTTTGAAAGAAATCAGCTGAGTGGGTTTAATGCCACAAACAAAGGCACGTAGAGGACGGCATAGGTCACAGGCCCACGTTCAGTCACTGGCGCTGAAAGTGAGCGGATGTGACCCATCCGTGACAATGTTCCCAAGGTGTACAGGGAGGATCTTCGCGTCTTGTAGCGAGGATGGGAGCCAGATAAGCTTTCCTTCTCCTTCACCTTGCACTTCCTAAAGATAACAACTGCAGGCGGCCATGGAGCGGAGCTGGGGAGAGTGCTGAGATAGGAAATACCCAGGCCTGTGTTATCGTTGGCTCGCCGCTTCCGTGTTTCCTGTGCCAAAGGCAGCCTGAAGGGTGCTAAACTTTACAGTGCTAATGTACACAACAACATCCTCCTACAAGCAGATGTTAGAAGAAGAAGAAAATACGTGTGGGGCGGGGGTGCGGAGAAACCTCGTGGAAATTTGCACTGGGTCTATGTTGCCTTGGTCCCCCGAGACATTTGGGACATTGAATGAAAGGAGGGGAAGGGGGGATCGATTTTCAAGTCTACTCAATTCCAAATCTATCGCGAGATCTGTCATCAGCGGGAAGCAGAGTCAGAGTTACAAGGTATGTGGTGAATCAGGCAAGCGGCAGACCTACCTTTGACAGATGTGCTTCCCGGGTACCTGGGCAAACATCAGTACCATATTTTCTAACGCTAAAGGCTTTGGGGAAAGGACACTGGGGTAGAATATGAAGCCTCTTGCTCTCCACAGTGATACGCAGAGAATGTGGGAGGGCTTTTGTTTTTTGTTCATTTTCTATAAATAGGGTTCAGTAATAAATTTTCTTTTCCTTCTTTTGATTGCTGATGAGGGTTTATTTTTCTTTTTGTGTTCTATTTCGTTTTGTAGTTGGATGTACATTGTTCTAGGCTAGCAAAAAAAAAGGAGACGCGAGTGGGAGGCAGGAACCACATTGTAAGTGAACTTGGCAGTGAGAGTTAGGAGGCAACTTCCCCGTGAGGCACAGGATCTCAGTTTGCAGCAGGCCGGGCCCATCCACGCAGTAGAAACACGCCGCACCCTGGAGGAGCTGCCGACGAGGCCAGAGCGGCCTGTCCTATTTTACGCTCATCTGATCGGAAAGTTTGATGGTTTTCCATGATGTTAATTATGACTCTAGTAGGATTTTATTGTGTTCTCAATAACATCACTTTGGAAACATTACTCAATTGGGTGGCCAGATTTCCTGAGGATGATGGTGCAAACCAAATGCGCAAATCTTTTTCACATAGCCATTGATGATGTTTACACACACACACACACACACACACACACACACACACACACGCACGCACGCACGCACTCACGCACATACATTTTCAACCACGTCAGGAAGGAAACAGGGCGGCCAACTTGACAGCATTCTACATGCTTATATTAATATTAGTCTATTAAAAAGAGTCATAATCAGAGGGAAAAAAACTCAGCCTGATCCGCACAGCAAACACATTTCACAGTTGTTTTGGACAAATGCCCTCAGCGAATATGTTTAAAGTCATGTACAACAGGAACATGTTATCACAAGTAGCCATGTTTTAATAAACACTCCATCTTTTTGTATTGCTTTCTTTTCATCACAATAATAGAAATATAACACCATATATCACTGTAAAACACATTGCCACATAAATGCTGATAAGCACGAAATATTTTTCATCATTTACATTTTAGCTGTAATAATATATGGCAGGATTAAAGTTACATCCATCAAGTGTCTAACTAACCTTGCTGTAATGAATTTTTAAATGTAATGGTTTCTGTCGCAAAGTAAAGCCGTACATAATGTCGAGTGACACGGTGCGCTGGCGGAGGGGTGGGTTTTAGCATGTAAATTTGCAACTTCTTTTTTAATTAGATTTATAAACTTGCCCACCGCCTCTTGCCCTTCCCCCACGGCTGATTATTTAAAGCAAGAAATACCAGAAGCAGGAATACCTGAGACACTGTCCACTCCTTGAGTTATTTAGAATCACCTGCTTGCGGTGAATTCTGCGAGCGCGCGTGTGTATTTCAGACCAGCAAGGTACCCAATAGAAACAAAAGCTTATGAAAATCGTGGAGAGGGAAGCTTTCTGGGGTGTCTGGAGCTGCTTGGCTACCTAGGGCAGACGCTTTATGACAGTGCTCCAGATCAGATTTGAAGTGGGGGGACACCAGGGGCACAAGCCGGTTAAGGGGAGATCTGGGTCAAGGACAAGTGCATTCCTCCCCGCTCTCTCTGCTTGAAATAGCAAATAAGCAGACTTACCAGAGAGGAATCATTAAAAATAATTTGCACAAGCTTTCAGTTGTGTGAGCCCTTTTTTGATACAATATTTCCTTCCATGATTATCACTGCGGACATGTTCCAGCCATATGGAAGCGAGCAGGGCTGGGAGCCTCCACAATACCTGAGTGGTTAATTAAGAGCCGTTGCCCGGCCACAAGAAGCAGGTTTGAAATCCCTCTTCAGTCTCCGACAATGAGTAGCTTTTTTAGCAGCAGAAGTCACCAGGGACAGCCAGAAGCGAGGGTAATTATTTGAGATAACATACAGCTGAAGAGAGTGTGTTTGAGTGCAGGGAGGGGCGGGGGGAGCCGGGGGGAGGGATACGCGGTTGAAAGAAGGGCGACAGGAGAGAAAAGTCTATAATAAAAAGGTCAACATCTCCTATTTTTCTGTACAGTGTCGACAGTCTGTAATGCCTTTTTAGCATGAATGACAACGGATTCTGTCTCTCTCTTTCTCTCTCTCTCTTTTTAAAAATGGGGGAATATCTTATTTTGTATTCAAACTTTGCGATTGTGAGCTCAGGCCTGCCAGCGCCATCTGAATAAGCGATTCTCGCTTTATCGGGGCTTGCTGAACTGACTTTGATTGCATTGTTGCAAAATAGCAGTAATTTTTCCATTAACCCATACAAACCCTCAGCGAGCGGGGGAACAAAGGAGTATCAGAGGGATGAGAGCCACGAGAGCCAGGAGGGAAGCCAGGAGTTTCCTAAATGGCTCTGCGCGCAGCTACACACGCCCGCACCTCAGGCGGGCTTGGCCCCGTCATGGGTATCACTTGGGGCTCCCTCCGAGGTCCCTTGGGGTGTGAATCTCACCTTTGGTCCTTCCTGTTAAATCTATCATCTCTTCTATGTTTGCAGGGTAAGGAAGGGCTGGGTTTCTCGCCCATCAGAAGGACAACACTTTCATTCTGTGTCTTCCCCATAAGAGGGGCCTCCATCTTCACCCAGAATTGAGCTCAGGAATGCACAAAGCCCTTTCAGACCCCGGCTTATCTGAACACTGAGAGGACCTTTATTTTTCTAGCGATGAGATTGGCAGGCAAGGGGCATAAGCCCGCTCCTTGGGCAACCGGAAGCTGGCGCAGGACTTCCAAGCCCTCTTATCCAACATTTAGACACATCCAACATCATCCAATGGGTTTTGGTGGACCAGATACTGCAGTTAGATTCATGATTTCTGGGGGGATGTGTGAGATGGGTGTTTATGCAAATGGAACCATATCAGTCTATTGTTTCTCTAATGGGTAGAAATCAGGGGCAAGTAGTGTCTCTCTCTGGCTCCTCCCTCCCCAGGACCTATCCACACAAGCATCAGGCCTGGCTAGGATGCTGGGTTCCGATGGGAAATCCCAAGGTCCAGATACTCACGGGTAAGTTGATCAACATCAAAACCAGATTTCTTTTTCTTTCTGTTTTCTTTAAATTGGACATGTCAAGAAGTTCACCTCATCTTTGTAATGGGGCTGGACAAAAAGCTAGCGTCTACAAGAGCGATGGGCTCCCAGCCCCTCCCACAACTCCACTTGCACGGGATCTGCATCTCAGCTATGTTTAGGAAGTGCCCAGTATGTTAATTAGTTCCCTTTACCTCCACAGCATGGTACTGTCAAACCGTACACCAGTCTTTAGAAAATAAAAGCAGCGTTGGTGAGTCTGCGGTACCCAGCTCCCGTAATACCCGGTCCCTGACAACGCCTGAGCTGTCAGATGAGAGGCGGCGTCGGCGGGATAAAGGTGGGCAGATGTGTGGTAATGAGACAGAAGTGTGCACATGCTAATAGGTCTCCTCATCAGAACAGGCCCGCCTCGGTGAGACGGAGCCAGGTAGCAGCTGCGGACTGTCAGGAAGCCTGGATGCTACTTTCTCTTGACTCTCATTTAAGATCTGCTCGCATGCTGCTGTCTGTCAGCAAACTTCTTCCTCTCAGGAGCTCCAACCCCTGGGTGATCAGTCACATTTCGACATAACTAGATGTCAAAAGAAGTTTAAGTCGTGTGACGCACTGTGATGCAGTCACCACCAACGCCTGCTCTCTGCTGTGGCTCCTTAATGACTGGAAACTCGGGTGCCTTTTCCTATGCTTTGTTTTCTTACTAAAATACTGGCTAAGTCTTTGTCAATATCTGTATCAGCAACTGTGAGCTCAAGACAATATTATCCCAAGCATAATTTAATTTTAAATGTGGAACTGAGACCCAAGCTGGGCCGGATGGAGGGAGGTTTGTGTTGAGCAAATAAGCCCTCCCTCCAAATGGCCCATTTTATATCATTAATTAAAATGAGGTCGTTTGGGGATTATTGTCAGTCCCCCAGTCAGGCTGCTGGTGAGCAGAGGGGGAGATCTGTGGGTCCACAGAGGTGTCTCTGTGGGCAGGTCCTGAGCCAGGGCTGTGGGAGGAAGGCTGAGGAGGATCATGAGAAAGTTGTTCCAGTCTACAAGAGTCAGGAAATAGGAACAAATCAGAGAATTGCCTTTTCGCATACCAACAAGGCCTCTACTGGGAGGCTGACATTTGTTGGGTCCCTATCGGCCTTGGGGAGCTCTGCATGAGTTTGTGCTGAAGATGAGTTGCAGGGGCATTTAATACAGACAGCCTGGGGACACGAGCCATTGCCGGTGCAGTGAGGGCCACCATCACTCGCCCTTCTTTGTGACACAGGCATTTCTTGGAGCATTTAATTGGGTCGAGTCAGTTTGTTCTCTAAATATTTTCTTCTTCTCCCCACCACTATTTACATTTCCACTGGGAAAATAAATATTGCGTGTCGCTTCTGCCTGCCATGTTGTCTTAGAGATTTTAATCCCAATTCCTCATGAAAGCTTACACACACACACACACACACACACACACACACACACACACACACACTTCAAGCTTGGTTGGAAGGCACCACAATTTATAAAATACATTTCTTCTCTCCATAGGCCAAAGGGAAGTGCTTACTATAAGAACCTCATGCCTTGTTGACATACTGAAGCATCTGAGGGACTCTTACGTTTGGCAATTCTCAATCATAGAACCGGCCAGATTCTCCCAGCATGTTCGAAGCCACCCTTATTATCTTCCTCATCTCTCGGATCTCTAGTCCCTCAGCTGCTGCCTCCCCTGACACAGTACCTCCTTAAACATCTCACAGACTGGCTCTTCTGCACTCCTAAGCTCTCACATGGACTCTGGTATTTAGTAGCCCGAAGCTCATTAGTACTTCCCTGCTTTACCCTAGAGTTTTAAATTTTTAAGCAGCTAGGATTCGTCTAAGAGGTCTTAACCTTATAATTTGTAATAACGTAGAGATCGAGTATCTGAAGTGTGGTTTATTAGGGAAAAAAATGCTTCTTTGTTCCTCCAGCCATCCAAGGCTTCCCCTCCAGTCAGAGCTTGCTCTATCCAGTCAGGAGATGGGAAATGCTCCTTTATTTCTCCATAGTAAAACACAAGCCACTATGAGACGTATCCTAACACGGATGAACCTTGCTCTAAACGAGGGCCCAGACTGTCAGCATGCCTGCAGGTGCTGCAGCGGTGGAAAGGAGCGAGGAGAGGGAGGACCAGAGAGCTCACAGCCACTGACGGGGTGAGAGCAGTGCTGTGACATCGGTACACCCGAACCTCAGCTTCCCGCAGAAAGTGGCTGACAAGTGCCTGCCAAGTCATGTCGTGTCGTGGGGCCCTACGTGGAGGAAGGCAGCCTGGTGGGAAACACAACGTGGCTCAAATTTGGGCTCATGAGCTAGCTGTTTAAATCTCTTCAAGTTGCTCCACCTCTCTGGACATCACACTTTTTTCTCTCTCTCTTTTAAGTAGTAATAGAGCCAGCGTCATTTGTTGATAACATTAGACCATAGTAAATTATCCAGCAGAGTGCTAGGATATTCCACCTTGCAGAAGAATCACTCCTCTGGACACAAGTGAGCCAGACAGGGCTGTAACCCAGCCTTAGCCCCTTTAGAACTTTCCAGCCTGCAGGAGGGGCAAGAGAGACCCACACAAACAGAGCTAATTAGAACACACAAGGATCCAATCCGGGAAGCTGCTTTTCATTTTATTTATGCTGCTTAGAATGGGGTTGGGCTCCTGCTACATCGACTAAACTTTGTCTAAAAATTATCTAAGGACCACCTAATGTGTGTCGCTGCCACACATGTCAGACGTGTCAGCCTCTCTCTGTAATGACTCCCTGACATCAACAGTAAGGAAGAAATATTACAATTACCAAGGGTGCCGGAGCCCGGCATGCATTTTCATGAGAGGCCTTGGTGAATGGCAGTGAGCTCCGGCAATCAGCCGCCCCTGCCAGCCACGCTGGCCAAAGAAAGCGCTGGTCCCCCAAAGACAATTACAATGGGCTAAATGAATTAAAAGGGCCCTTCCCTGGTACCGCGTAGTCGGAGGTTAGAAACGGTAGTATTTGGACTTACGGAAATGCCACGGCTGCCAAGTGTTAGGGGCTGGGGGTCACAGGGGATTCATTTCAGTGGGAACCTAAAGAGCTTATGAAATTGGAGGCAAGACGCATAATTTTACATTCCTGGGAGGCCGCTTTCATGCCTCTGTTTGTGTTGGCGTCTTGGGTCAGGAGAACAATATTCTCACCCAAAATCAGATCAGACAGAAGGAGAGAAGGAAAGAGTGAGGGAGAGAAACTGTATTCTTCTACTTATTAATACAATGAAACAATGGAATAAGGGTTTTTTTTTTTCCATTTCAAGACAATGAGCCATCAGACTAAGAGAAAGGGTAATAGAGCAGGTAGAAACATCTAAGCCACCTGACACTACTCACCGGGTGTGAATCTCCTAGTCATTCCCTACTTCAGTTTCCCCACCAGTTAAGTGGGGCTCATTGTTTCTGGTTTGCTGAGTGGTCAGGATGACTACAGGAGGTGACATATGTGCCAAGCCCAGCAGGTGTTGGCTGCAGTATAAACCTCCAGTTAGCCCTGATGCTACTGACAGGGTCATTCCTGACCTAGGAAGACAGTGGGACCGTGGCTGGGTGGCAAGGGTCCTGAGCCTCTCTCCAAAATTCCCTGAGTAACTGACATTGGCAAGCCACAAGAACCACAGAAAGCTACTAAATGCCCCAAATGTTTTGGTCACCTGCATGTCCAGATCTGGTGTCCCTGACTCCCGCCTCATTCCTTTAATTTTCTAAGAAATCCAAGTATCTTCCACTTCCCCAAGCTGGCCCCCTGCCACCCTCCACGTCCCCCAAATCCTCAAGTGTGTGTACTCTCTTGCCATTACATGCACAAACTCCATCAGAAAGCATTTGTCTACACCCTCTTTAGTCACTTTCAAAGGGTTAAACAGCCTATTTACTGGGCTGTCAACAACCCCAGACCCAAATCACCCAGAAAGCCCATCCAGTTTTGTGCAGTGAGGAGTCTTGTCTTCCTGGCCTGTTCTTGTTACTGTCATGTAATATCCATGACAATCGTGTTGGGCTTTTTTTTTTTTTTCGGGGCTCTGTGGGGCTCAATCTGAGGGGCCACTTTAAGCCAGGAAAGGCCTTTATTTATGTGGATTTGAAAGAGCCTTGAGACTGTCCTTCCCCTTAGAACCCTCTTCAGCAGGTCACTGCAGTTTCAAAAGGATTTAAATGCGGAGGCTGCGATCAGTTCCTCCATCACGTTCTAATAGACTGACATGAGCATTTGAGTCTGAAAGACAGGGGGAAGAAGGGCTGCAGATTTTCCCTAAATTGGACTGACGCACAAAGCAGGGGGGGTGAGTGGCAATTGAGGAGGGAGGGAACCCCCTCACACCCTTTTTTACACTTCTAACCAGTGCCGCACAAAGAGAGAGCCGTGGGAAGCTGCCCAGGAGCCGGCCCCGGCCATTTCCATGGGCCATATGGAAATTTTGTTTTGTGTACAGAGAAAGTGTCTGATAACAGTGACCTTAACTGCCATATGTGGGCAGTGAATAGGCCAGAGGAAACTACTCAGCAATCTGACCCTCAACATATGGACTATCGGCCCAAGGAGATTTTCATTGCCATCTCGCTGGAGCCCTGGGGATTTCATTAGATTTGTTAATGAATTGCTCTATTGACTTATATCTGAGCTTGCCTCATTAGAGGAGAAGAACACAATTTTTATCTGTGTTTTCGTGAAGGGGACCAGAGCGGTCTCTCCTTTGTTGGGGCGGTGGGTAATCTTCCGGGCTGTCACTGGCTTTGAACTAATTTATTGTGTCAGTTGAGGAAAGTCCTTTCTTGCTTGTGGAGGCGCCTTCTCCTCTCCAAGCCTCTTCAAATCGATGCTTTCCTCTTCTACAAGATGCTGCTGAGGCTCCTGCTTGGTTTACAAATAGCTGGGCGTGCTGTTGTCCTGGTGTAGTGTGTCTGCAGGGAGCGGGAACGAGTTGACTGGGGTCCCTGCAGCAGCACCCATCAGGAAGTGGTGTGTCATGGTCATACGTAGAGTTGTCCAGTTGTCCTCCCTGCCTCCCGCCGGCCTCTAGAGCAACAAGACTTTATAAACAGCCCCATGTCAGAGCATCCCTCCATAAAGAACACCGTTTCTCCTCAGTCAACATTTAAATGTTGTAGATCTCCCCATATTGGAGCCGTGTTAGTAACGGTTTGGTCATTTGTATGTTTCAGGGTAGGGTAAGCTTGGATTTTAAAGCTGTAAGAGCTATCAATTAACGTATTATTAGGGGTAAACCAATAAAGAAGCCATTATGGCTAATAATGAGTTTGGAATCACAAGGAATTAGCGAAACGAGACCCAATAAAAAGGAAACCATAAAGATAAGCTTTTGAAGAATTGATCTAGCTTCTTGAGCTTAAGTCTAAAATAAAGAAATGAATGATAACCACTGAAGCCTCCTATTGACTCATCTTCCCTGCGAAGGACAAGGAAAACTTCCTGAGTCAGGAAGTTTTCTTCCCAGGAATCATGGGTTTAGCCCGTAGGCAGGAAGAGTTGGGGAAGCAGACCCGTCTTTCAATTATGCACACCTTGGGCTCAGCACTTACGGTACGTGTCTCTCATGTTGGGATATGGTGTAGACATCCCTTCCTCTGCACCTCGCTACTATGGTTCTCACTTTTGGCACATGGAAAACCCTAAAAGTTGGAAAAAGCCTAAACCTCTTATGAGTGACACACTGAAAAACTCTCAGGGAAATGCAACAGAAGCAATGAGATGTTATGAATGAGACTCTGTCTCCCTTGTATGCTGTGAGGTGTGGCTGGCTTCCTATGCATTTTCTATAAGTCAGAGGATAGACACTGGGTTCCCTAGTTTGGCTCTATTTTCTTGCAATGCTGAAACTCGTTCTATTGTGCAGGATATAGAAAGAGAAGCACTTCAGGAGATTCAAATAAAGAATTCTCACAATGGTCTATGACAACAGAAATGCTTATTGAGGACTGTGCTCATAGGGCCTGTAAGTCAGAAGTGTACAAGAAAGTTTTGGCTATATTTTAACCAAGTATGTTGATTTTATCAAGAAAGAATCATTAGATCGTTTGCCCTGAGTTCATGCATGCATGGGATTGACTATTGCCTTTGCAACAGACATACCACTTAGCTAGGTATAAACACGTTCCTCTCCTCCAGAAGTCTATACACATTGTTTCGTTGTTGATTGGCACTGTATTTCACACTGATTTTTTCCCCCATTTTGCTCTTGGTTGGCTATAATTCACCACTCAAGTGTTCTTTCAATTTTTTAAATAGGGGTAGAGATGACTATTTCATAATACACTTTATATTCCAAAATATTTCCCTGTTGCTTTCATGACAACTTGACTGGGTATAATTTACTTGAGTCACACTTTCTATTCCTGAGAACTCTCTAGATACTCCACAGTCATCATTTGGCTGCTAGCGCTATTCCTCATCGGCATGACTTTTCTATTGCCAAGGCCTTGATGTGGTTCCCGGAGACCAGAAAATATTTCCTTCCCCTTGAAGTCTCAGAATTTGACTAAGAGACATCTCAGTGTCGATCATTTTTCGTCAGTATTTCCTGGAACACAGTATATCTTGTGACTATGGATTTTATGTTGTCTTCATTTCAGAAAATTTTTATGGCAATATATCTCAAATTTTTAGTTCAATTTGCGTTCGTATTCTTTAATTCTGGGTCACCATTATCCTTATCTTGCATAGGATTGATAGACTTTTAATCCACTAATGATAAGACCAGTTAGCATATTACAGACTCCTGCCCATATCCTGACTCTAATAGATATTGTAGACTTAAAGAAAAGCATGTTACTTATCCTGTTTGCTTCCTCAGACTCCTGTATGTAATAGATGCTCGACAAGGAAATACAAAATTAACCTGTACGTGACCTTGTCAATTAGCTTGAATTTTATTTTGACAGAAGCCCAGACTAGTGGAGGGTTTTGTTGTGGGTAGAGATTTGCATGGTCTGACACAAACACACAAACACATCCTCTTAAAGTGTGGTGAGCTGGAAGATGATGGTGGATCTTCTGCTGAGTAGTGGTGGTGTCTGATGGTGGCTAGAGGTGCTGGTTTAATAGGAAAAATAGACCTATTGAACAAACATAAATATTTTACAAGTAGAAAAATTCACACTGGCATCTTGTTGGAAAAGCAGTTGGCTGATGGCAAGGGACCTAACCCTTGTTTCCAGAAAAGAGATAGAAATTTCTTGAGACTGCCTGTTCTTTTGGAGATTTTTTGTTTGTTTGTTTGGATGTGTGATTTATTAATTGATCTCTCACCAAACTGCACTCAAATATTAGTGCGTGAAATTTGAGGGGGAAGATTTTCACATTCATCAGAGTCTTGGCAGGAAGCATGTTGTGCATCCAAAGGACTTGATTGAAGAGAGATTGGGGATGCTGCTAGGTATGGAAGTGTGTGCTGGGGTAAGGAGGCCACCAAGAAAATGTGGAGGCACTAGGGGAAAGGTGCTACCACACCTAGGCTCAAGGGAACAAGGACGGAGGAAAATGCTACAGAGACTGATAGGAATTTTAGCTCTGAGTGGGCCATCTTCATCACAGCTCCGTGCCCATGGCAGAGCACTGTACCCCTTGGCCCCAGCACCAGCCAGAGCTCAGCGGGGCTTCAGGGGTGTCTCTCTTCCATTCTTATTTCTGTTTTCCTCTGCATCTCTCTTGCAGGCCAAGTCCAACTTTTCAGAGGCAGGGGAAGCCCAAGCTGTGGTATGACCCATTCATCCATAAAAATCCACCTCCCAGGCCCAGACTAGGCAGAAAGGGCAGATTATAAATCTGGAGGAGTTAAGAACACTCTAAGGACACATCCTCCACCACTATCAAATAATTTGAACACAAACAAATCAAATTAACTAAATTACATGTTATCCCATTCAGCTGACAGGGATAAGAAAGTTTAAGAAACCGAGCCTTTGTTCCCCTTGGTGTCGGCAAGGGTATGTGGAATCCTCGGTGCCTTCATGCCCTGCTGGTGGGAGATTAACTAGGACCAATCTCTGAAAAGGCATTTGACAGCACCTGTCAAAAACACAAGTGCACACATCCGCTGGTGGAGAAATCCCCCTTCCAGGAAGCCATCTCCTGATGCATTCCAACACAGACACAATGCTCTGTACATGGACTATTCATTACCACATTGTTCACAAGAGCAAAACACTGGCGAAAACCCAAGCTTCCGTCAGTGGGGCTAAATAAATCACGGTTCACTCACACAATGGAATACTATGCAGCCATAAAAGAAGAACAAGGCGTGTCTTCTGGTAATGATTTACTGTTAACAGAAAAGAACACAGTGCTATCATTTGTTCTGGGTGGTGGGAAGGGGAGAAAAGGAGATAGCAACACTCTCTCCTGGGGATATGGATACACAAAACACTGGTCAGACCTAAGCTGGCAGGCAGGTCGGTGGCCTGGGGACAGCATGGCAGAGATTGTCATGTATTGGCTTGGGGTTCTAAACAGTAAGTATCGATTTACCCACTTATAAGCTGATTTAAGTCAATATTGCCTGAATGTCCTAGTTCAAAGCTCATACTCGATCATCTATGCAAAGTGAAAAATTGCATTGAAAACTGGGTGGGCAAATGGAAGAGCAGAGGGGCTAGGCTTCCAGACTCTTCTCTGCTGCAACTGTCTGGAATGATGCTTCTCCTCCCTCGAGCTTGGGCCCCACCATGGTGGAGAATTAAAAACCCGTGGAATAATAGGAAGGAAAAGCCCACCCTCTCCTGTAGAAAAAATAGCCAATGGAAGAGGCCAAAACAGTCCATAATTCTCAGGCAAACGCCTCTGACCCTGGACATATGTCACCAATAAGTAGTGGAGTGGTGTTATGGTTTGGATCTGAAATGTCCCCCAAAGCCTCATGTTCAGAGGATGATATAGGCTTGGGGGTCAACCCGTTGATTTCCTGTGCTGTCAGGAGGTGCGGCATGGTCAGAAGGGACGCTCCCTGGGGCTGGTCCTGGAAGGGGAGGATCGTGGGATACACCGTGACCTGGAAAGGTATACATAGCTCTGCCCTTCCTTGCTCTGTCTACTTCCTGTGCCCATGCTATGAACAGCCCACCTCCTGCTAGGCCTCTTCCAAGGCCTTCCACCACTGCCAGCCACCCACGAGTGGACTGAGACCTTCTGAAACTGTGAACTAAAATTAACCTTTTCTCTCTTAAATTATGGGTGTTGGGTATTATGTCCCAGCAATGAAAAAAATACCTAAGGCAGGTGGCAAAGGTGGGGAGCAAGTTGGGACTTGACCCCTATAGTGTGTCACCAGGTATAGCTCTGTTCTCTTTTATTCAGCCACGTCGTTTGAGCACCAACTCCCATTGCAGGCGCGGTGGCCTTTTTCTGACGCTGACCTTCATTGTTGTGACCTCCTTATCTCAGGAGAAGAAAGGAAAGATAGCGTGTGTCATCAGTGGCGCAGACATGGAAAATGCCTGTCCTCGGCCTATTCCACATCCTCCGTAATCACGCCGCCCATCTGCCTTTCCACTCCCTGTGTCCTCGGGCAGGAAGCACCCCGGCTGGACACGAAAATAGGGGTGGCACTAGTGAGACACTGTGGGCAGTTCAGGGGCCTCCCCTCAGCCACCGCTCACTCCTGGCTGCTTTCCAGCACAGAGTGGCATCTGCTCTGTGCCTCCGCCCGGGCTCCCCTCCCTGCTTGGCTCCCTGTCCCCTGAGACACCTTTGGCTGCTTCCTTAAGGCTTCTGCTGAAATGTCACCCTCTTGGCTAGATTTTCCCAGTCCACCCTAAAATAGCAAGCCCTGTCCCATACAGGCACGTCCTACTTGCCCAGTTTATGTTGCTCAGTGGCTCTGACCTCTGTG
This sequence comes from Ctenodactylus gundi, assembly GCA_004027205.1. Classification (NCBI taxonomy): domain Eukaryota; kingdom Metazoa; phylum Chordata; class Mammalia; order Rodentia; family Ctenodactylidae; genus Ctenodactylus; species Ctenodactylus gundi. The sequence goes on from PVKB01000078.1 coordinate 905,855, forward strand.
CCTACATGAAATTGATTTTACTTGTTTGTTTATTTGATATAGCATCTCTAAATGAATTGGAACGTGAAGCTCAGATGTGCTGGGATTTTTCTTTCTCTTCTGCTCTGCTCACATATGAATCCTGGAGGAATGTTTGCGTGTTTCCACGTTCGGTATTTGTTGAATTACTAAACAAGTAAACTGTGTCTTTTAACCACCTCATTCTCTTCAAATATTAAGAATTGGAGGCAGAGCCTCTGCACCGAGCTTCATTCCCAGCCCCTTTTTATTTTTTAAAATTTTGAGACGAGATCTTAAGGAAGTCACTAAATTACCTCCCTGTGCTTGAACTTGTGATCCTGCTGCCTCCGCCTTCCGGAGGGCTGGGATTACAAGCATCTGCCACCACACTTGGGTCTATTTTTTGTTTAACCTTCTGCATTTCAGCCACTGGATCATGAGCTACAGTCACTGTCACGACGCCAAAGTCTACCACCACGTCTGGTAGCTTGATGAAACTCACTATATTTTTAAGGGAAAGAAGAAAAGAAGATAGGAAGAGAAAAAGAAAGGGAGAAATAAAAGAAGGAAGAGAGGGAGGGACGGAAGGAAGTAAAAAGAAGGGAGGGAGGAAGGAAGGTGGGTCCTATATGTCACAGTCTTAATCCCAGATCATTTTTGCTCTCAGGATACGGGGCTGGTGCAAACCTCACTCAGACATAGCCAAGGTTGCCTAGGACCCTTTCCTGACAGTTCCTCCCCTTGTTCTCTCATTGTTAGTCTTTCTGATGTATTTCGTCTTCAGATGTAGGAATGACACTGAGCACAGTCCAAGCGGCACTAGAAAGGGGTCTTCCTTTTCTTTGCAGTTCTCTTCATTTTGGGATTATGAGAAAGACGCATTTCCTGAGATGGATCTTGTTCATAGGAAGAGAGCATGTGTTGCATGTGTACCCCCGTCAAGAATGCCCCAGTCACCTGACTACACACGTGGACACACTTCATGACACTGCCATGACATGGCTGCTACTTCACATTCCACTTGTGGAAAGGGAAACTGAGCTTCAGATTGGACTACTTTGCTTTAAGCCCTAGAGCTAGGAAGTGGTGGGCCTAGGATTTAAACCCAAGTCTGACCATCTCCAAGTCTTTTGCTTCATCTAAAATAGTTCTCTGTCCTTGTCCTCCCGAAAGTGATGCACTCGAGTGTTTGCAGTCAGGTGGTGTATCAGCCAGGCAGGGTAAACCAGCTGCTGTGTGCTATGACAAACACTCCCCTTTCCCGGATTTCAGGGATGTGACATGGTAATTGTTTATTTCTCATTCATGATGGTTCCAAAGAGCAATGTGTGTGTGTGTGCGCACGCGCGTGTGTGTGTTTACAAGCATTCTGCTCCATGAAGTCATTCAGAAATCCAGCCTTCTTCCTTCTAATCGTTGGTCTCCCATTTCCCCATTCCCTAGGCTTGTGGTTTCTTCTGGTTTCTCCTCCCGTGTCCAGCAGGTGGGGGAACCAGAAATGAGTGGAGCTGATAGCATGAGGGACGGTTTTATGAGGCACCAGTGAGAAAGTACTGTACATCACTTCCAAAATTCCCTACCATCTGCTGTCACACGGATGCCCCTAGGAAAAGGGTTTAGTTTAGAAGCTGCAGTCCGTGGCTAGTTGGCCCCATTTGCTTGTGGGTCTGGGATGAGGCCACACATCATAGCGTGTGTGGCAGCGTGGCAGGGGACGTGGGGAATGCGGCAAAGCCACTCATCTCATAACAAGAGAATAAAAGAAAGAAAATGCAGGGGTCAGAGTTCTGCTTTCTCTTAGGATGCATGCTCCCAGTGACCTCAAATTCTCTCTCTCTCTCTCTCTCTCACTCTCTCTCTCTCTCTCTCTCTCTCATCATCTCCCAGAGGTTCCACCCTGGGGACTAAGCCTTGGGTACACAATCCTCTGGAGTCGGGGGATGGGGAGGGGGCATTTCCCATCTAAACTGTAGCATATGAAAAAAGAAAGAAAAAATATAACGGCCAGAGCTATGAATGAATCAGAGCTGTAGATAATTTAAACAACCGCACAGTAGAACCTCATCTGATCAGAATTCTCTGTTCCTGTGCTGTTTTGATGAAGATAATAGTTTGGTTAAAGGAGGGCCAGCCAAGAAGTCTTCTGGTTTCACATCTGACTGCTGAAAATCTTTGCAAGATGTGGTGTCGCACGTCCCTGCTCAGGAAGCTCCTGGCGGTGAGTTCAGCAGGATATTTTCCCAGTGGCTGAGGATCGCAAGGGGCTTCTGGGTTGCCGTTCTGAATAAACATCAGCTGTCAGGATGCCGGCTGGGATCCGCCGAGGGGAGGGGAGGCGACCTGAATCAGTGGTGATCGGAAAGTGTTGCCTCTGATTTCTTTTGATCCTAACATTTGTTCTCCTTTTATTTTTACTTTTCTGATGACAAAAATCGTTCGTAGTCATGGTGGAAGTGCTAGAAAATACAGAAAAGCAAAAGTGACAACACGAAATAACCTCTCATTTTCACGAACTGGAACAGCCACTGTGCACAGTTTTGGACACATTCATTTCTTCTGTCTTCTTTCCGCTTTTTCCCTTCTCTACCACGGGGACGTTTCCGGTACTGAGTTGCTCTGATATGTGTAGTTTTCAATTCTGCCTTTTGTCTTCTTATTCACTCAATTATGAGCATTTCACTTTGTTGTTAACACTTCCTAAAATATAATTTTAGATCCATTTATAATATTTCATCATGAGTACTCATGATATCCCCAGTTCTTTCTAACTCCGTTGGGCTGGACTTTTTCTTAATATTATATATAGCATTACAATAAATATATTTGCATATAGCTTTTATTTAGTTCTTCCATTGTTCTCTGCAGTGCTACTGATCAAACCCAGGGCATCGTGCACGTCAGATAAGCGCTGTATCTCTGAGCTAGTTTCCTACCCAACTGCTCTAACTTGGTTCATGTGCCTTGATTAAGGTAATGCGTACCACCTGGACCAGCGTGTGAGAAACTTAATCTTATTCACCACATAAAAGTTGGGCGTTACCATTTTAGTTTATATTTCTTTAATTAGTAGCATGTCTTTGTGCTTCCTAGCCATTGTGTTTTCTGTGCCCTCCTTTGCTTCTATCTTTGATTCTCTGGGAGCTTTAATTGATTTTGCAGATCTGTTTCTTCATTAGGAATAATATCTTTGTCAGTCTTACAGAAAACACTTCCCTGTTTCCTGCCCCCATCTCAAACTTACCGTTACAGGCATGCTACCTTGTCATTTCTCTTTTTCTTCTCTGCAATGCATTATAAATAGACAAGTTTCCGGTTAATTGAGAATTCTAATTAGTTGGCTTCTGGTCAATTAGACAATCATGATTTTTCTTGGTTTCACTATGGAGCACGTTGCAAAGCAAATAAATTTTAGAATTTCGGAGTTAAACAAAATTAAATAGGTTTCTTTATTGCAAGACTCATCAGAGCCTTTAATAGGCTAATTTGCCTGTGACTCTCCAAGACAAGGAATTCAGCACATTTATACGTACTTAAGCACACAGCCTCTCTTTGGAGGAGTACAGACTTAGGCAGAAATGTCTTTGAAAATTGCTACCTTAAACCCAAGACAATGAAGCTACGTGTATTTCAGGCACTGAGAAGCTATGAGGAGAGAGATTTGGGGGCATGAATAACTAATTTGCTAAATACATTAAGAGCTCACTAGTTGTGAAGATTTCTTCCTTCCTATTTATTGTCTAGTATCTGTTCTCCAAAGCAGCTCTTTGGGATGTCATGGGACTACTGCCTAGGAGGTCTAGCTCACTAGATGTGACTGGATCTTGGTTCCACAGGCAAGAAAACCTCTCCATGCCTCAGACTCCCTATGTGTACAACCATGATAATAATAGCACCTACCTCGTACAGTTGCAGTGAGGATTAAAAGAAACAGCATTCATACGGTACTTGGAACACTGGGGAGTGATTCCCAAGGTGTCAACTCATATTAGCTATTTTTATTCATATCTTACAGCTGAGTGAGCTGAGGCTCTAAGAGATTAAATAACCCAAGCAATATTGTACTGACTAAAAAAGGGGAAAGTTGGCTTTGAACACAAATAGAATTTTGTTAATTTTATGCCCACATTGCCTTGTTTCTGTACAGAGCATGGCATCCTCATACATCTTTCCATATAGCCTGTAAATAAAGGCTAGGTCTTTTCTAGTGGGGCAGGAAAATTTAGTTACCCAAATCCCTCCCTGATTCTTCTTCTAAAGAGCAAAGAGACTGAGGTAGTGTGGTTACCACACCTAGGACTACATTTCCCGGGCTCCATAGCGACCAGTTTGGGCCTGGTGATTAGTTCTTCCCAGTTGAATGCATCACTCTGGGTGACACTTCATTATTTCATTTCTTATTTTGTTTTGTTTTCTTGTGTTACTGGAGATTAGACCCAGTTCTTTGCGCTCAGCCATAGCTTAGATGTACTTAATAAAGCATTGTTGGTGTGCATCTAGGTATCCTTGCTAGGTCTTTTTTTTCTAATTTTGTACTAGTCCTACATCAGACCCAGAACACAGATGTCACCAGGACTGAGCCTGGAGGGTGGGAGATTGTCAACAAACCACTTTGTCTTCAAGAAACCTCTAGACAGAGGAACGGATGGGGGGAAGAGGAGGACACAGGGTCATCAGGCCCTCGGAGATGCTTCTGTTGAATGTCGATGCCATTGAAGACACTTTGAATTTGTCATCAAATGTTTACTGCCAATGTAATGAAGAGTGTTAATAAGGAAAAGAACACCAGACATCCAAACATAAAAGCCAGCCCGGTCATAAAGCACCACTGGCCATTTATGGTGTTTCTATAGTTGAGAGAGACACTTTTTCCTGTGTAAAAGATATAACTATATATCTTCAGATTTTATGGGCTGCAGATTACTCTAATTATCATAAAAAAATTACTACCACTAATAAAATTTCTATTATAAGTTACTTACAGCAATCTCCAGGGTACCGCACTTAGCCACGAAGAGGCTGTAATTATAGTGCTGTGCAAGGAGACTTGGTTCCTCCAAACTCCTGAGATGTTGGCTGTGTCTTTAACACCTCCACAGTTTTCCACCCTCTTGTCCCTTGTCTCACCCCCTCTCCAGTTTTTGGTCAAAGGTCTGCTAGTTGTTTTCATTTTGCAGGATGTGGTTTGAGCCTAGAATAATGAACCACATTGGACGCAAATGACGCAAATGAACTGTTAGAGCTACAAATATCTGGGTGGATTTCTCCTCCCCTGGGGACCGGGGGATGTCAATGGAAGGATGTAATAGAAGGGGAAGACTTGACAATCCCCGCCCAAAGGGAAATATGCTTTGCAAAATTGGTGGAAGCTGCTGGGTGTTCATGCGAAACACAATGGTTAGCTTTTTTGTTTGACAAGACAACAATTGGTATTTTCCCTTTTATAACTACTATTTTTTTTGGAATTGTCATCTCTGAGGGTGGATGACACTTCAATGACCTTAAAAACTCTTGCCAATGATACCAGTTCTAAGTGGTAATTCTACTACTCTCCTTCCCCCCAAGTCCTCAGCCTCCGAATTAAATATGGAAATGAGAAACTTTTGCTCACCTTTGGATGACAAAGCAGTGAATAACCTCCAAGTCCAAGGAATCAAGCTAACGTTGGAAGAGTAGTCATTCCTCTAAATAAGGTTTTGATTGCCTTTGTAAAGAGTGAACCAACATCTTAATGAAGAGGCTTAGAAAATGGAACAGGTCATTTAAGTTGTTTTATAACAAGCAACTTATTTTGGCAATGACTTTTGGCACAATTATTGCTGTCAGTAAGGGGAAAAGTATGTCTCAGAGTTTTCTTGGCTTATATTTAAGAGGTGTTTTGGAGCAGGGCCCTAGGGGGCTTTCTGAGTGAGGGCTCCCATGGTCAGCTAGAGCAAAGAGGATCGCAGGGCTTCCTAGGCAAGTGACTGGCTCTAGGTGCCTTTCACGCATCTCCTGGTGAGGAGCAGTGGGCAAAACTCGTGGCATGGTGGGATTTCCTTACAGATTAGTTTGTTTAGATCTTAATAGATAGAAAATAGAAACAGATGGGGAATTTGTCATTTTCACTTCTCCAGACAATCCTGGACTTTTTTTCTAATTTGAAGAAAAGGACATTTGTTTAGAAATAAACCATGTCAGGGCAGAAGGAAAGATACAGCCGTTAAAGTGCTTGCCTAGCGAATGCAGTGCCCTGGGTTCAATTCCTCAGCACCACATAAACTGGGAGTGGTGTTGCAGGACTGTAATTCCAGCACTTGGGAGGCAGAGGCAGGAACATTGTCACCAGTCCAAGGCTAGATTGGGCTCCATAGTGAGTTCAGGACCAGCCTGAGCTACAGAGCGAGACCCTGTCTCAAACAAACAAACAGAAATAAATGATGTCTGTATGGTCTTCCTCCTCCACTAGACTGCAAGTCTCGTACGGGGTGGGAATTTTATATTGTTTCTTTTTTCCCATTTTATTGATATGTATATATCCGATACATAATGTTTACATTGATTCTTTAAATATTTGGTGCATATACATATCGCAACAAAATTACCCTTTTTGACTCTTCTACCTTCTCCCTCTGCCTTCCAGTTCCAATTATTCCCCTCAATTAGTTCTATGAAATGATCGTGATCTGGGTTTCTCTTATTAGAGAAATTTTTTGATATTTCACCTTCTGCCTTTGACTCCCTTTACTAAGCAAGATGGTCTCAAGTTGCCTCCATTTCCCTACAAAAGCTTCCAACCTATCTGTCTTTACAGATGAGTAGTATTCCACCATGTACAAATACCACAATTTGTGTATGCATTGGTCTGTTGATGGGTATTGTGGCATTTTCCACATTTTAGCTATTGTTAGTTGTGCTGCTATGAACATGAGTATACATGTATCTCTGTTATATGTTTTTAACTCTTTTGGGGGAAATTCCCAAAAGAGATCTTGCTCTTCAGTGGCCAGAATAGCATTGAAGCGGGCTATGTATTTAGCAAGTGCTGTCCGACAGTGAGTAAGTGATGGGATTGTTGGGAATTATTGAAATAGAAAACAGAGATTATTATGTATCCTGCCTAGCACACTCTACCAGTTCATTTTCTTAGAGCTAGTTTCTACATCCAAGGCAAATTTATACATTGATTCAAGATACTAGTGGGTCTAAAAACTTAGATGCCCAACCTTGTAGGAACAGGGACAAAGGAAAAAGTATCTTTCCCCACCAATGTGTGTAATGAACTCCAATTGGCCAAAGAAGTGGTGGTCCATAGCCCCATTCTTCTGATATTTGACCTCACTCCCAGGAAGGGGAACAGACTTTAGCATTGAACAGATGGATTTGAGCATTTTTTCCATTTTCTGGCTGTGTGACCTAAAGTGTGTTACTTATCATCCTCAAGCCTCACTCTCCTCGTGTGAAAAACAAAACACATGCACTTACTTCAAGCACAATGCCCACTTTAAATTAAGTTCCTGATAAATCTTGTCCTTCCTTCTCCATGTAAAATTACTCCTCTTGTCTCTTGCTGTTGGCCTGTTCTGCAGCTTACCCAAAGTCAGGTTCATGACTGCCCAGGCCATCCTGATCCTTATTTGACTTTTCAAATAGGGAACTACTTCCTACACAAAAAAAATACTTCTATTTTCAGAGCTTAGGTTGCCCGGGACAGCTTAGTGCACACATCCCAAAATGGGGCAGGGCACAACACAGAGACAAAAGGGCAGAAACACTGAGTTCTTACCCCAAGCTCCCTGCTCCCTACTTGAATGACTTTAGCGATGTGCCTGGCCTAACATAACACCTGCCAGTAAGTGGGAGCAAAAAGAAAAATTGTCACAACAGAAAGAATTTCCTCTTGGAATCTGGAAATGGGAAAGGTCCAGTATCATTTCTGCCACCCTCATCCTCTACTCCTCATTTTTTCCTCAGAAGTGAAAGACATAAACTGTGAACTTGGCAGAGAAAATGTTCTGCGTGGCAGTTTCCGGCCCCCTCGTGAGCTCCCCAGAACACATGTTGGGAGCTGTTTCAAGGCCTTTGGGGAAGAGAGGCCACTGATAAGGTATGGGGTTCTGAGGTATCATTTCTGACAGCTCAATTTTGAATTGAAGAATATTGGGAGCAATTTTATTAGTTTAAGCCAAGGAAGCACCTATACAAATTCCTCGCTGCCATTGTCTATTGCCGTACAATAAATCACCCAGAACTCAAAGATTTAAAAGAATATCCTTTCATTACTCATGATGTGGACCAGCTACTTGAGCACGCCTCCCCTTGGTGGGAGGGGATGGTCTGTGCTTCACACGGAGCTGGAGTGTGCCGCTTGCCTGGGCCCCAAGGACCCAAGGTTGCCTCACTTATGGTGATACCTTTGTGCCCAGCATCGCGCAGGGTCTCCTAGGCTGCCTTCCATGTGACTTCTCTCCCAATCTGATTTCCAAACATTCATAATCCACCTTGAGTTTCCTCTCGTGGCCACGAGAGACAGAGCAAATAAGTGTTCGGTGACAGTGCTTCACCACCAAGAGGATGCCTTCCCGGCTGCAGGATACTGATGGTCAAGGGATGTTTCCGGGCCATCAGATTCAAAGGGAGGGGAAATGGGTTTCAGGTCTCATTGCTAGAGCTGGTTACCTCACATCACAAAGGAGCCTTGAAGACAGCAAGGTTTTTGATGTCCTCTTCAAAACCACCTGCTACAATCTTTCTTGTCGTAACAATGACATCTCTTCAACATGCAAAATATCCTGTACCTCGTGTGTAGTCACAGACCATTACCACATCAGCTATATGTCTAAGTAATGGGTCAGTTACAGATGAAGCTTGTTGGAAAAGGTGCCTACGGAGATTTGCAGAGGCAAAGGAAAACCTGTCTTTACCTCTACACCCGAAGCGCAATGTTGAAATCTGGACAGAGCAACTGCAATAGATGCTTCCTTCCAAGGAGAAAAATGAAAAGCAATGCAAGTAGTGCTCACTGGTTCGTAAGGATTGTGAGGTCCAACTAGCACATGTTTCTAGAGCTCTGTCCTTGGGAATGTGGAATATTACTTGATCATTACCCAGTTTCTCTAGAAGAAGGTTCATAGTTCAATTTTCTTCTCACGTTTTGCCTCAATTCTCAAAGCCCTTGATTATCTATGCTAGCTCCTTATTTTTTCATAAACCTGGGCTCTTTTTGTAGCTGGGTGTTGTGGTTAGGACGTGGAGTGTCCCCCAAAAGTCTCATGTATTTTAATGGAACCATGTGATGTTGGTGGATTGGGGTCTGGTGTGAAGGGGTGGACTGCAGTTAAGTTAGGATTAACGGTGTGTAGTGGCCACACCTGGATGCAGGAGGTACTGGTTACTGGGTGGAGACCTGAAAGGATACATAAGCTGGACCCGCCTTCCTGGAGGATGGGGACTAGTTTCACCTAGCCTCAGCTTGTCTTCCTGTTTGTCCGGGGAAGCTGCCTCCACCTCTCTCTCTGCCATGTACTTCGATTATTGCCAGCTGCCCCTGAATGAATTGTGACAATCTGAGACTGGGAGCTAAAATAAACCTCTCCTTCCCTAAGTTTGTGGGTGTTGGGTATTGAGTCACAGCAATGAAAAAAGTAACTAAGACACTGGGTTACTTAGGATGCTTACCACTTATAAAACTCGGGGACCCCAAGGCAACTTTTCTTTTGGAATCTCTCAGGTTTCTTTGGATCCAGGCAAGTGGTGCTTTCACCGATGTAAGTTTCTTAAGGACTTTGTGAGTTATCTATGAATCTTGATGGTATTTTTTTCATGCCTCAAAACTCTGTTGATAAATTTTTACTAAAACGTTATAAGACAATTCTTAGTTTTGCTTAGATTACTAAGTTTGAATAGCTTTCCATCTTTCTGAGTGTTTAGCAAGAGTCTATGGCTAGGCTTCAGGAAAGAGGAGGTCTTGGGTCCTCCCTCCCTTCACCTCAACAGGCTCAGCAGGGGAAAAACCTCTCTCCATCCCCAGCTGGCAACACTGATTCTTAACAAAATTGCTATTGGTGATCACACACCAAATAACCCAATAACCAAGCAGATAATACAGTCACATGAAGTGAGATAAATTGGAGAGCAAGCCTCCCTAATCTTGCTATGATTTCCAGAGTTTCCGCAATTTCTCATTTCCTTAGGTAATTGGGCAATCGAGGTTTTCATATGAAAGCTTCTCAATTTCAAAGATTGGCACAGTATTGCTTGAGATGGGCTAACTGTCCTGACACTCTGAGTTGGCAGCATGGAAAGTCCAAGTATCAGTGGCTTGAAACAGCGAAGGTTTGCTTCTTGTTCACACTACATACTGTTTGCTGGGGACTCAGCACTATGTCATTTTCATTTAGACTCAGAATGAGGACAGTATGCCCTCTATTAAGGTCTCTCTTTCCGTGTGTGTGTGTGTGTGTGTGTGTGTTCTTTCTCTCTCTCTCTCTCTCTCTCTCTCTCTCTCACTCCCTTCCTCCCTCCCTCCCTCCCTCTGACTTTTTCTCCCCAGGCAGACAAATGGGAACATGAACATAGAAAACCATTCTTCGGCTCTTATAGGATCTTCCAGAAGTGACTGGTATTCCTTCTGCTCATATTTCACTGGCCCAAGCATGTTCTGGGACCACCTCCCCACTTCTTAGAGTCAGAGAATTTCAGCTTCCCCATATACCAAGAAGAATCGGACATCCTTGGTAAGAAGAACTAATGATAACTGCATTGACCATATAGTTACCTATTAAATGCTGTCCAAATCGGAGCTCATCTTTCTCTGAGTGTCGGTAGGGAAGAGAAAATGTTTCCATTTACTACTGTCTTTGGCTTCTCTCTCTCTTCTGTTGCTCTCTGACCTCTAGTGGTCAGGATGCTCCAATAGGAAGCACCTATCTGCTAGTTCTGGGCTTGTCAACCACGCACTGAGGACAGGTGAAGATGAATAAGCCTTTGCCTCAGCCGCTGCACTAGGCATCAGAAGACACTAAGCAGCGTCCCTGGCCTCTATCTACTACCTGGCAGTAACCCTTCTGTGTCAGTGTGACAACCATAAATCATCTCCAAACACTGCTGGATGTCTTGGGTGGAGGGGCTATGGGTGGTTGAGATCCTCTGGGGTAAAAGAAGAACCATCAGATTTCAAAAAAGTTTAGTTAGGTTTATCTTATTGATGTCATTATTTTTGCAGCAGTAGGGGTTGAGCCCAGGGCCTGGCGCATCCTAGGCAAATTCTCTACCATTAAGTTATACCCACCCTCGGCTCCATTTAGGTAGACCTTGAGCGTGACCTTGTCAGCCTATGTGAATCCACAGAAATGAGTGTCCGTCTAGTCCTCTGAAAAGCGGAAGCTACTCTGATGAGGCTTCTGCATTAATAAGATTTTCAGGGGATAGGACAAGATTTTGAACACAAACAGCTGTATAACCTGTCCTACCAGGGTTTGTAGGTTTGCTTATCATGATTCCAGGCTGTGTAATACATGCCTGATACTATGAGGCAATATATATTTGCTATCTCCAGTGACAACCACCCAGAAAGATGGGGATTGTTGTCCGCATTTTATGGTGATCCATTAGTTACAGGAAGGCCAGGGCTCAACTGTGCTAAAAAAGTAGGTGAGCAGACCAGGTGTGCTACCCCTCCCAGGTATGCGTTTCTGTGTTTCTGGCTAGTAAGAGTTTCAGGAGGACAAGGCCACCCTGACAGATGCAGTAAGGGAGGGGAAAGATATATGAGGTACCCTGGGGCCTGCTTGCCCTCCACGTGCCATTCTCTGGTCTGTAGCTCAGACCTCTGTCATAACTATAATTAGAGCAACGGACACTCCCACTGACACAGCTTTCACCACATGCCAGGGCTCAGCTAAGAGCTCTCAGTGAGTCGTCTTCTTACAAGCAGCCTAGGAGACTGGTACTGCTAGTGTCCCACTGCACGGATGACATCCCACAAGTCCAGAGGTGGGAAGAGACTTGCCCATATCAGACAAGAAGGTAGAGGTGGAACCTCAGTTCCTAATCTGCTCTGTGACCCTAAAGTCCAATCTTCGTCTTCATCCCATACAATTCCCTGTGCTGCCCCTTCCCAGGAGCTGGGGTTCCAGGAATCCCGTCTGTGGAGTCTCTGTTCTGTCTTCCTTCCCGCTATCCGACACGGAGCGAATTGTAGGGAGGTGCTGTGGGGTTGCTCCAGCACCAGCTGTAACCCCAGCAGGCCAGCCCGCAGCTCTCCCCTCCCACCCACGGCCTCGCTGTAGGTTCTCTGGCGCTTTGTTTCTTGCTCTGTGAGCTTCATTCTGGCCCATGATGTGGCTGTCAGCCACATAAACTAGGTGTTGGGGAAAATTACAGTCCTCCTTCACTAATAATTGATGGCAGCAGGCAGTCACCTGCCCTGGCTGGCCTCTTCTCTTGACTGTCGCCACACAGCCCAGTCTAAACCCTGCCACCCAGACGGCACTCGTGCTGCCACCAAGAGAAAAATATAACTCTGTGATGTCTGCTAGGAAGGAAGGAACCAGGAGCTGGCTGAGCGGCCTGCCCGGGCGATGAATAGGCTTCCTCCTGCACACATAAACAGTTTACTGGCCCGAAATCCTGTGTTTGACTTTCACATCTGCTCTCACTCTGGAGATCAGCACGGACAGGAGGCAACCTCACCCTTCGCAGTGGCAGCTGGAACCTGACATCTACTTCTCCCACCTCTCCTCACTCCGTATCTTTGAGTCATTGCTACTGGCAGGACAGGGAAAAGAGCGTGGACTAAAACTCTGTTTGTGAAAAGGGAGGTATCAGTTTGTACTTGATTCAACAAATGCTCATGAAGTCCTACTCGGTGCCAAAGGACTCCCCATCAGGGTCACGTCATGGCAGCCGTCCGGCATGATGGAGTGTCTGCAGGGCATGTGCAGTGACCGGCAGGACAGTCAGTGTGTACAGAGTTGCTTTCTGGGTAGCAGTGTCCTAAACTTATGCTGTTACTTAAACCAAAACAAAACAGAACTCAACACCTCTCAAAATATACAAAAGGGAAAGCGTTCAGCCTAGGACATGCGATAGTTTTATGACATTTTTTATCTTAGAATTGGCCAAGGATTGTCTGTTGATTTCCCCATTTACATAGTAGGAGAAGAGCTAGGTCAGTGTATGTGGGCTGTTACCTGTTGCTTTTGTTCGTTTTTGTCCCTGAAAGAGAACATCCCCTCTCCCTTTCTTTGCAAATATAAGTGTACCTTGAAGCCCTGTGTCTTCATGGTTTGAAGGCATCCAGGGACAGCACCCAGCACTCAGGAGCAGGCACAGTCCTAGGAATCCCCAGGAAGGACGGGGCTTAGCAGAGCTCCGTGATCTGCCCCAGGAGTAGACGATTTCTGAGTTTTCTTCCACTTCGATCTGAAGAGAAAAGAAGTTAAAGGGGAAACGAGGACTTGAAGTGACCTGGTTGTACGTATGAAAATGTCGTGAAGGCTATCTGCTGCAATTTCCACTCCATCGGAAGCGGCTTAGGTAAAAAGGGATTTTCTTGGCTTCCAAAGGCAAAGAAGAAGGCATACAAGGAGTCCAGCCAACCCGAGCAACCTAACCAAAGGAGGGGATCTGGTGGGGTGCCTTCTGTGCACTTGGTAGTAAAAGGACCCCTGAGCAGCCTGCACCTTTTATCCCATTGCCAAGGAACATTTCTGATTGGTCCAGCTTGGGTTTGTTGCCCACTTGTGGACCAAGCAAACGTGAGCAGAAGGGCAAGCTTATTTGGGAAAACGACACTCTGGTGTGGCACAGGAAGAAGTTCCCAGAAGAAATAGAGAGATAATGAGCCACAGAAACAATTGAGAGCCCCTGTAAGGGCCTTTGAAACACGTCAGCACGTAGGCGCTCAGCGTTTGGTATGAGAAGAATATCCCAGAGGCTGCTTAAGGTCCGGACTCTGGCACCACAACCCAGAGGGCTGTGCTTTGATAGGTCTGTTTAAGGCTCAATAATCTGGATTTTTTAATCATGTTGGTATATTCGAAACTCGCTGATCCCTAGAATACAACTCAAGAAAGGCAGCAGTGGAGAAATCTGAATATTTCTTACACTGAAAAAGGAGATATTGTAAAACAGCTAATCTTCACCTTTCAAAAAATACTCAGAAATGAGGACAAGTGTCCCAAAAGCTTAATCTAGCCACTTGTACTTAAGATGTCACTGCACATTTCTTGCACACAAACAAAGTGCTCCTGAGTTTCCTTCGAGTTCAAAGCTTCAGTGGCACCAGGATGTGCAGATTAGGAAGATGGTGACATTCACAGAGGAGAGGAAGGAGGCCGGGTAGCCGCAGAGCCCTCAGCTTCCATGTGTAGCTCCAGAAAGGAGCGTCCTGGAACATGGCCTCTGAACCAACAGCTTGCTCCAAGAGTTGGAAACCAAAAAGCCAAGATGTGAACTTTCTTTGAAGAAGGCTAGACTGTCTGATGCAGGGTCAGTAGTCAAGGAGCAAAAATGGATTCCTCAATGAAAAATACTGAAGGGGATTAGGGAGGTTGGTAGAACTGTGCTAATAGAACATCAATTCCTAAGAATGGGCTGTGAGAGTTTCATGTAACTTTTTGTTGGTTTACAAGGCTGTTTGGAGCCTTTACAGATGGATCTCACATGGCTCAGCACCAGGACCTCTGCAGCTAGCCCACGTTCACAGGTGAGTCCAGTTAGAGAAACAGACTTCTTTCTAGTAGTTTGGTCAGAGAAATTCAATACAATGAACCAAATGTGTAAGAGGAGCTAAAAGAACGTGTTGGAGAAAGGGAGGTAATGTAGATAACAGAGTCAGAAGAAAGAGCAGGACCTGGAGGGCAATCCCAGGAACTGGAGCCAGCCAGATAAAGCTGGAGTCAGGAACTGGGACCCGGATGGGAGCTACCCAGCTGGATGTGGAAGGAGAGGCAGTTCCTCAGGGCCCTGGGCCTGACTGGAGGTGTGGCCTCTGCTACAGACACCATGTGAACCAGAGAAAGGAGAGATGCTGTGGCTTCTAAGTCCCTCCTGTTCTTCACCTTTGGTGCCTTTCATTCGCCAAATCTTTTCGGAAATCACATGACCCAGCCTGACACAGGTCAGCCCCAGCCATTCAACACAGAGCAGAGAGAATGGGAAGCAGTATGAGGGTTAATAGGCAATTGACCCACCTATTGGGTCCTTACTAACTTTGTAAAGCTTTCTACTTTAGTATGACTATAAGGATCTATAATTCGATTGATTTTGAAACATTTGTTTTTAAATACGTTCAGGCTACTTGCAACTGTTCCTGCTCAACCGTGGTTATAAATCCCTCTGCAAGCTGTGCTTTCATTTGCTTGATTGATTTATAAAGATTATTTCCTCAATGTTGGTGGGCTTTGCAGACTCTTCATCCTAAGTATGAATTTGTACTGTACAGATAGCCAGCAATATAGCAGAGAAGAGGCCTTTTCTGATTCTCTCAGAAGAAGCAGAAAGAGCATTTCAATCATCCCCCCATACACTCCCTCAACAAGATTTCGTCATCACACTATTCACACACTTTGCCTCTTTCCTGCTGTATTAGTTCTTGAGACTCGTCGCTGTTTGATTACCATATATTCTTGTATTTTACTTGTTTATTTTATATTTATAGTTATGTATGTTTTCTGCACTTACTTATTTTCCATCTTCTGAAGTACGATATAACACACCGGCCTATGGTGTTGGTAACTTTTGCCTTTCTTTTTTTTCATTTCCATATCCCCAACACTTTTCTAAGTATCTGCAGATACTTAATTCTCGAAGTGTCTGCTATGCACCAGGCACCCAGCAAATAATTGTCATTAGGTACATGAGTGGAGGGAGAGGCCTCAGGTAAGTTGCGTCCCACATTTAAGGATTACCGTATTAATCAACAGTTTCTTGTTAGCAAACGTCATGCCCTAAGTCAACATCTGTAGTCAAAGATGAAGCTGATTGGTCATGAGTGTGAGGGCCAGTCACCTGATCAGGTAGTTTGATCTTCTTTCTTCAAGTTTGTTTCATCTAATCCTCAGCTGCCTTACATGAGATATACACCTTCCTGGTTGTGCCATGACATTATTCTCCACAATTACTCTGCTTGGGTACACGTAATGCCTTTCTCCTGAACATACAATTCTTCAAAGATAGGAGGCCTCACACTGCTCCCCATTCTTTCTAAAAGGTCATGCATCTTTTTTTTTTTTCAGTAGATTAACTTTTTTTTTCTCTTAATGATGTTAGGAAAAGGTCAAAGCGTCCAACAGATGGGAGGTGAAAAGCTTCTGTTGAAGGAAATCAATGTTCACAACAGCAATCAGACTCGAGAAACTTCTCAATGATCACGGGCACAGTTCATGGGACACAGCAACTAAAACAATAGCTTATCACAGAACAAAAACCAGACTTGTGTAAAGCAAACTTTCATATCTGCCTTGACTAAAGCCTTTGGCCTTTTTGCTAAAAAATTATGAGTTCCGAGGGCAGGCTAGGCTCATGAGATGAAGTTTATAAGGTCCGATGGCACCCACTAGGAACAGACAAGCTCCCATCCCTTCTAGCAAGTGACAAGCACTCTTTATTTTGACCAATACAAGTTGAGATGATTAAGGTTTATTTGTTTGTTTGTTTGCAATTCTCTGAATTGAATATTTCCTGCATACCAGGCAAGTGTCCTACTACTGAGCTACACTCCCATTCCTGCTTTTATTTTAACTTAGGAACTGAAGCATTCTGCATGTAGAGGGGGTCAAAGTGACTGACAGGGTTTGCCAGCCAAGACTGTTGTTACCCACAGAACACCCATGCTCCCATGGCAGAAGAGGGAGGCACTCTGGAGAGTGGCTCTCCAGGTGTGTGATGGTGAGGGATCTGGGGCTGTCATCTATTCAGCTGATTATCTGCTTTGCATCTGTCACCCCACTGGACAATGAATTCTGTGAGGGCAGGGATTGTGTTTCTGGCAGGCTAGGTGTGTGGAGGAGCTCAATGTGAGCGGACAAGTACATGAGGAAGGATTCTAGAGCAAGGATTTTACTTCTCCAGTCCTTGTTTAGTCGTTGGCTTAGGCCGAGCACTCAGGTACATGGATGGACCTTGTGCGTGCTCAGGGATCTTTGCGACCCTGATCTGCCCTAGAGTCCCTCAGAGCCCTGTGTTTTCTCATTCTTGTGTAAACAACTAATCTCTAAATTCTTCGTGGTTCTAATGACATTTTAAAAAACATTCTTCTACATAAAGCTGGCACAACACTGGGCCTCCGAGGAGATACATGTTAGTCAAGAGAGGCAGGGAACCATGGAGAGGTGACCACCCATCTCACTACCTGGCCCCCACCCCAGTGGGCTCTAATGGCAATGCTGGGCGGTTTAGAGTTGCTGCTCTTCATGTAAGGGATGCAATAACCCCTCTGTCGCATCAAGAGGCTAGCCCCTGGTCCTGAGGTGAGACAGGAAGAGGACCAAGGTAGAGGTTGCAGTGGCATTAAGCATAAGGATGAAGCTTATGTGGATAACGTCAGAAATGGGAGGCTCAGAAGAACAGTTCTGAGACACTGGAGAAGAAGTAGATGAGCACACGGTGTCTCGCCCAGCAGGAATGGCAAGGTGGCTGCCAGATGCGTACTTCACACCAGACCAGCTTCTCAGCAATAGAGAGAGGGTTATCTACCAGCCTGGTGGCTTCTCAGAGCAGTGGAGGTGTGAATGGAGGGCGGCAGGACCCCAAGAACCCAGACCCCTTCTCTCCTAAGCCACCCTGAAAATGCCTGTAAGACTAGAGTTATGGCCAAGTCTCTGCCCCTAGGCTGGAATTGACACAGAGTAAATTCTATCTAAATCCTCAATGAATGAATGACGATCTTGACTGTTTTGCTTCTCTCCCACTGAGATCTAAGGTGCAGTCATAATACCCACAGTATCCTGGATATTGGCTTCCTGGCTCCTCAGAGGTTAACATTTTTATAGGAGGTGTCTGGTCTCCATACTTTCCTCCTCCCCATCCCCTTGCTAGGCAGTGTGGAACTAAGTAAATCTAGCAAGGTGGCCCATACCTATGATTGCAACACTCCGGGAGCCCAGGGCAAGAGGGTCATAAGTTTGAACACAGCCTGGGCAATTTAATGACAGCCTGTCTCAAACAAAAATAAAACTAAAAAAAAAAAAAAAAAAAAAAAAAAAAAAAAAAAAAAAAAAAAAAAAAAAAAAGAAAGAAAGAACTAGAGATATGGCTCAGTCTGAAGGTCCTGGGTTGAATCCCCAGTATCCCCCATCTTCCCATACAAAAAGAATGAGGCCTGTGAGAAAGGGTCTATGAGCCGTCAGCTCACTGTTGAGCTGAACCCTTGGGCCTGATTCCGCCCTTAATGATACATACATCAGTATACATCAGTCAAGTGATGCAAGCCCTCTGGGTCTCAGTTTTCTCATCTGTACAACTGAACAACTATAATTCCGCACAAGACTGTTGTGAGGTTTAAGGATCTACTTAAATAAAACATCATTAGTATACAGAATAGCTGGCAAGGTGCTGTAGGAAGACAGAAGGAAAGAGATACGACGTTGGGGTTCAATTCTGGCACCAAAGACAACGAAAGTCTTTGGAAACCAAGTGGGAATAAAGAGGCACTTTCTGGTCTCCTGGAAAGACAGTATGACCAAGAGAAACCAGAAGCTAGAGCGAGATCCTTGGAAGTACCCCATTCTCATTGCTCCCTCGGGGGCTCCCTCCCGGGGGAGGAGAGCACTGCCCTGCTGCTCCTTGGGTCCTGGAAGCGGCCAGAGCAAGGCTTAGGAGTCTGTTCAAATCAACCCTGGTCAATCTCCCACTTCGCTCATTGTCACAGAAAACAGCAGCTATCTGGAAGAGTATCTTACAGCTACCGAATTTTCCCTCTTTAGCTGAGCTTAGAATTATTTCCTCTAGTCTTCGGAAGCTTTGTTCTTTAAAAAGAAATGTCTTTTTCCAGTTGAAAAGACACTGTCTTTGCAGACGGACATCCTGAGTTGGCTGTTGTGCTGTGGTTTCTCAAAACTCATCAGCCCCTTACCCAGAAGCAAGCTGTCTATACTTCCCCATGTAACCGAGGAAAACCAGTGAAGCTGGCTGTGGGAGCTTCAAAAATGATGTCCAGAGACGACTCCTTGCATGATGTCCAGGAAACAATATTCTAGAAAATAACTGTATTTTCCTGGGACACGGCACAGAAAGGAAATGCTGTTCCCTGGGACATAATCTTGATCTCCAAAGGCTATAATCGCAAAGATTCTTGGCTGGGTAAATGACTCAGATTCTTCTGATTTGATTTTTTTCTACCCTGCAGGGGACAGCATTGGGCAAAGAACTGTGGAATTCATATGATAAAAGAAGAAACATTTGCTTCCAATTATCCAAATTATTGTTTGCTAATTGAAGTACAAAAGGGGCAATTTTTTTTTTTCTTCCTTGGGTTGGTATAAGCAGCCCTTCCCTTAAGTCGCTTTGATTGAGCAAAAAATGTTTTTGGAGTGTTTCTTTGAATCCATATGCCACTTTCCTGATTAGCAGTTGCTCAACAATGTCCTTGCTCACTGAGGCAGCTTCAGCCAGGGAGCAGTTTGTCATCAAAGCTGCAGAGACTGATAGGTGTCAAATATGTACCATTGCATACCTGCCACCCTGACTAGATTTTTTTCTTTTGAAAAGCCTCAGAGATGTCAGTCTGGGGGATCAAAATTCATCTACTGCCATGCTGTAATCATACACATTTTATCATCTAGATGATCATGGCCTGCAGCTGAGTTTTCTGGAAGTGAACTCCAAGATTTGTTTGCAGGACATGCACACAGAAGCAATGCCTTGTGGGGAGGGAGATTGTGAGGAGGAGTTGGATAGGGATGCAGGGTGACGAAGGTTACATCTGGGGCCACCTGGAGCATCGATACCAGAATGACCTTTGAGAGATGTCCCAGGGTGAGAAAGAGGCGGGGCTTTTTTGCGGTAGTCCCACCTTGTCTTTGTTTATTTTTCCCCATTATATTAATATGTATATATGTGATACGTGTTGTTTACATTGAGCCTGCCTGGTCTTCGGAGCTAGCTTTCCAGGAAGGGACAGAACCTTGAGTGAGGTGACGCCCTCCTGCTCAGGGAGAGAAGCAGCTGGGAACGGTTAGCAGCAGTATCCCCTGGGGGGAGAGGGAAGAGGGTGAGCGTGTCAGTCCTGAAGGGGGCTCTGGGCAACACAAACAGCGACCACCTCACCCCACACTCAAGCAAACATACTTCCAATGCAAAATATTATGACATGTTATTAATTAATTGCTTTATTTACTTATTATGCTACATCTCCCCATTTTTTTTGGTTTTGATTTTGAGACAAAGTCTCATTAGGTTTCTAAGTTGTCCGGGCTCGACTCAACCTTCTGTTCATGCCTCAAACAGCCTCCCTGACTGCTAAGATTCTAGGCCTGTGCCACTAGGCCTGGCTTTGGCATGTTCTTTTTGAAGACATGTGTAAGAAACCAACGGAAACGTGTCTCCCTCAGCTTCAGCTGTTCCGATGTTGCGATCTTCCTTTATTTTAGATTGAAATGTTGCAGTCTATAGTATTTGTTTACTCTGAGCTGGTACAAGAGTGACCTTCTGCCAGTGAGGGCAGGAGCTGATGCTGGAGGATAGTTTCACAGGCCGTCTCCTTCTGGCCCACCCGCCATCATACCAAGCCTCTTTTTCTGAGTGATGACTGCACTTCAAACACATAAACTTAATCACCACTTGAGGCCAATCAGGTGTCTCGCCTCCAGAAATTATCTCACTGCAGTCAACGAACAGCCCAACTTTGATAATGTCTCCTAATTTCGTTTAAAGAGCGCCGCGGAGTTGAATGGGAGCCACTAGCAGATGGCGTAGTTCTGAGAAGCAGTGTCTTCACGCAGCGACTGGGAAGCCGTCGGCTCAGGGAGAGACTCTGCTTCAGGTAAGGAAGGCCCAAGCAGCCGAAAGGCCGTTTTCATTAAATCACCAGCTTCCCATTAAGAAAAATGCTTTTAAGGCCACATCGGGCCCACATGCAAGAGCAGCTTTGCTCTGCTTGGAGACTTCATGACAGTTTTGTAGAACTGAGGAAGCGGGCAGGAAAAAAGGCCTCCAAGTGCACACTTAGCTGCAGACTATCACATGACCCAGTGAAATTTGGATTTTGAGATTTCACACGACAAGCCCTGCTTAACTTCATGGTGGCTGGGAGCCGCCTGCTCTTGGGCCCAGTATGTATATTTTATTTTAACTACAAGCCCCTCTGGCAACGGCCTGTACATTTCAATCAATCAGAAGCCTTGTTTGCCTGTTCCATGTAGAGTTCAGTGCTTGTGAGGATTTGGCAGAGAGAAAATAATCATGGAGATAGATATAAAAATGATTGTCTTAATCTAATCACATGGCATTTCCAATATCTAAATCCAAGAAGGAAGTACATTCTTGCAACCCACAGAATGTGAGATCCACAAACACCAGGCAGCTTTTACGGATGAGCTTGGCCTCCGTTTTAGATTAGTGGCAAATCCTTATGATTTGGCTCTAATTGAGAGCTTAGCTGGTGCTATTAAATTCCTTTTCAGAAACAATGCAGCCTACACGATTCCCCTCACCAAGAACATTCTTCTGCTCTATCAGAAATGATCCAAATGACGAGAATTAAAGCAAACACCTTATAAAACCGTGCTCCCCAAAGACAAGTCGGCGTGTTTTATGAAGAGAAGCTTCCAGTGGTGCCTGCGAATGACATGAAGCCAGCCAGGGTGGCTCGGCCTTGCCCTGCATAAGACTAGTGCTATTCAAGTCACGTCAATGTAGAAAAAAGGAAACTGAGTCTCAACGAAGTGGCCTGTGTGTCTCTGCAATCTCTATCTTCTCATCTGCCTACAACTCTTCAGGAAATCTAGACTTGCCCACGCAGCGCATCCTAGGGAGACGGGTGTGGCTGTACATCAGTTTTCCTGGTCCTTCTAACGCAGAATTCCTCTGGGTAGGGGGGTATGTCTGCCCGGTCCCAGAGGCAACTGACACCCAGCTCTCTGGCTGGTTAGCATGCTAACAGCAGACAGCACCCAGATAGACATGCCTTTAAAAAAATAAGTCAGTGCAGC